>OY735222.1:37126390-37393890 GCA_963457665.1 Thysanoteuthis rhombus
ATTTTCCTCCATCAACGAAGTTGGAGAAGTATATGTATTTGGTTGCGTCTTTCTGTCTGTCCATACGATATCTCTGGAAGTTCTCAATGGATTTCAATGGAATTTTCTGGGAGGGTGGTCAATGGAGTAATTGATCGAGTAATATTTTTTCCGTTTTTTTTTTCATACATTCATGTACACGCTCATGTCTACTTGATATTTCCAGACAAGGATAGACAATAAGTTAGGGAAGAACTGATTACATTTTGAGGCAGGTCCATGCACAATTACCTCCCGACAATGGCGCTGGCAGAATTCTTTGTAGTTTATTATCAGTAACAACTCCAGAAACACTGAATAACCCTTTCCCTAACCCTAAATTATTCAGTCATTCATCCCCAACCTCTATAGAAAAACCTTCCAAAATCACATTCCATTTGTCTCTCGTAACTTTCACTTTGACCTTCATTTTCCCTCCCCTTCCTGACATTTTTTTTTTTTCTTGTCGGGCTCCTTTACAAAGTCTGGAGTTGACTCTGGTCTCCTACCGTAAAGATAACAAAAACAAGAAGAACAATTCTAACATGAATTAAGGGTTAAACTTTCGCCTATCGTGATTTGAACTCATGACCGGCCGATTTCAAGGAGACTCAACTGACTGAGCTTGATTGACAAGTCTTAGATATTAACGAAAATTTATCATACATAAATACATTCTTATAGATAAACATGTTTTTACGAAAAAAATATTTTATCTATTATATTTACGATTGAAAGTTGCAGAGAAGTTTGGCCCTGCGGCAGCCAGTCTTGTCTTCTCTCGTCTATTTCCTCATCCTCTTTGATAATTATTTTCTGGATATCTATTTTTCTCTCCTACCATTATCAAAGAGACCTTGTGTCGTATTTCACACTCGTAGCTGTGTAAAATAATCTCCCCGATTCAAAAAGAGAGGTAAGGTCAGAGGTATGACCTGATGTCCGCAGCTTGAAGTCATATATCTTCTGGAAACTATCCACATAAGAAAGACCTTGTGCCAGATTTCATATCTGTGACTAGGTAAAATAAATCCAGACGTTCCCATTGAAAAGTAAAGTCAGAGGCGTGTCTTGATGTTTGCAGTAAAAAAACAAGAAACTTTAATAGTTTTGGGCAACTATTCACAGCAAAAAAAAATGTGTCGAATTTAGCATCTGTGGCTATTCGAAACAACTAAGAAAGGATAGGATTAAAGGTATGTCCTAATGTCTGCCGAGAGCTAGTTTTTGGCAGCTATTCACTAAGAAAAAGACCGTGTGCCGTATTTTATTTGTCTTTGAAATGAAGCTCGTGAAATAACGCTGCCTGTAAGAATCTCAGATACCAAGATATAAAGCTGTCTGTTGTAGGAACTCCTATCTATTGCATGAGTTATAACCCTATCGAAGAATACATCGGCCGAAACGCTGTGCTAAAACCCATAAGGATGAGAATAACTGTCTGAGCAACCCGTAGAATTACCTCCATTTTTATTTCTGCATTTTTCTTATTCCTTCTCTTTTCTTTCTTCTTCTTTCTTCTTCTCCCTCTCTTTTATCTTTCTCTTTCTTCTCCTCTTTCTGTTTACACCTATCTTACATTTTCTTTCTTCCCCACTCTCTTCCATATTATGCATCTTCTTCCTTCTCTTCTTTTCTCTCTTTTCCATCTTCCTCCTCTTCCCCTTTCCCAGCTCTCTTGCGTATTTTCTCATTTTCTATTTCAGTTCTTCTTTCTTATTCTCTCCCTCTCTCTCTCTCTTCCTCGTTCACATTTTGATTTCCTTCTTTCCTTCTCTGTTTAAAGATCTTCATGATCCCCCCTTTCCACTTGTTCCTCCCTCTTTCTTATATTTCTTGGAAACCGTCAACTATAACTGTCAACAAATCTGTCAACATAGTTTTCTCCAGTTTGCAAGTTGGTCCGACAGGATTGCTGGCTGACTGGCTATGCATGTATCGTGGGTACATGCCGCATCAAATCATCAAATCTGAACTTTTACTCCGTTTTGTTTACATTAAACGTTTCAATCCCCCCCCTGAATAGGTCTTCAGTTGGGAGTTCAATTTGTAATGTAAGTTTATATTAAACTAGTCATCCAATTAGTGAACGACGGCATTAGCGCTTGCTTTTTTGAAAATTCAAACTCTTTTAGTGATTACTGCCCAACAAAAGGTGAGAAAGATAACATTCACTGATAGCCTCTTTTCTGATTTTTGATTGATCACCCCAAACATGATATGCTGTCAAAAGACGTTGGTCAGTTGAATGTTTCTATTGGGTGACTAACCAGACCCGCCTTTCTCTTTTCTTCACTCTCTTTCCTTCCCACTTATGCCCAAGTGCCCTGTTCATTCAACCGACTGAAACTTGCTTTCATTTTCACTCATTAACTCCTGGGTTTGGAAATCGTAATTCTAATGTTGGCAAGGAGACGTTAATCGCCCTTCGACAGGTTAGACAATCATTGCGTGAATGGGTGAATATTTGTGGAGAAAGAGGAAAGACAACGATGGATTATTGGATACTTATCAAAATTGAGGGGGGGGCAAGAAAATGCCGAGTGAAGTGAGGTGGGTAAATAAGGGCAGTGAGAGACATGGAGAGAGAGAACGAGAGAGAGAGAGAGACAGAAAGAGAGAGAGAGAGAAGGGGGAATTAAAAGGCGAGACTGAAAGTAAAGATTAATATTTATCAAGAAGTTAAGCCGTGTTGTAAGGGATGGTCGAAGTGGGGAGAGAGACAACCCAAAGAATTGTGTGGACGGGTCAAGAAATAAATATGAAGTCAGAGCACAAAGTCCTGAGACAATTGATGTAATAGATTTTTCGGAGAGTCCTTTCGTATGTACGGATGCACAGAACGGAAGTAATAAATGAAAATGTAACAACTCCTTCTGCACATATTCACACACGTATATTGTGATCATTTTCTTAGGATTGAGTTATCTGTGAATGAAAAGTACTCTATATCGGGGATAGGGCATATGTAAATTGATATACATAGAACATCCAGCGGTTCACGATGACTCCGAGTTTCATGCCAGTGAAATCGTCAGACCGTTACACTGGCATATAACTCGGATTACCACGAAGAACTGAATTCATTCTTTCTTTCTTTCTTTCTTTCTCTCTCTCTCTCTCTCTCTCTCTCTCTCTATATATATATATATATATATATATATATATATATATATATATATATATATATATATATATATATATATATATATATATATATATATATATATATGAGAATTAGCCGCATTTAATGCTGTGAAAGAAATTCGCTACCTCTAACTCGATATCTATCACGTTGGATAGATTTTAATCTGAATTTTTTTTCTGTATAAGTTTTTTAGGGCTTTCTTTTCTTACAGATATTAAATGTTACACCTGAAGAAGCCCGTTGTGTTAAAAAGATGAACAAAGATGAGGACAACTGTTCGAAAACAATTATATAGAAAAGTGATAGTTGATAATTTCACTATCTCAGATTTAACCATATATATATATATATATATATATATATATATATATATATATATATATATATACATGCAAGTGTGTGTGTTTATACGGGGTGCTACCGGAAATCTCTGACAATTTGTCTATGAAACCAATCAATTACCCCCAACTTGGTACCCCCCTCTCCTGCGATGAAATTCCTTTGGCATATATGCAACGATCTCACAAAGAGCAGCAACAAAGGTCTATGATACAATTGCACACACTGATAGGATTGCCAGAACATTTGTACAGCACTTATTGTATGCCAATACGTCTGCGCTGTTGTATGATAATCTTGTTAGTACCCTTTCAATACATACGATTACAGCCAAGATAACGTGGTTGGTTACATTAAATTTAGTACAAAAACAGATGAGATTATTAAAAACCTCCAACCAAAACTGACAACATCAATATGTATTTCTTCAGTTTTTAGGTGGTTCTGATTGGCTAGCTGACTGACTGAAAAACTATCTACCTATTAGATATTTACTTATTATGTCTAGAAAAAAATTCAAGTCCCCAAAATATTTTTTTAGTCGAAGATTCAAATTACAATTTAAGTTTATTCTAAATTCGTTCTTTTAGTTTGTGCTTGGTTGTGTTCACGCTTGTTTTTCTTTATTTTTAAAAAAATAGGCGAGAGAAAAGTAACCTGTTTATTGATCAACCACTTTTCGAATTTTTTTTTTAATTAATTATCCCAAAAACGGCATGCTGCCAAAAGACGTTGGTAATGTCACGGTTTATTTTCTTTATAAATCACTTCTGCAGAATGTTTTATATTATTACTGTAGTTTTGTGTATCTACTTAATTCCAATTTAAAATATCTAATATTTAAATAATGGTATATAATAAAATATTACTATAAAACCATTGAAGTATTGCTATAAAACCATTAATATATAACTATAAAACCATTAATATATTACTATAAAACCATCAATATATTACTATAAAACCATTAATATATTACTATAAAACCATTATATAGTAATATATTAATGGTTTTATAGTTATATATTAACTATAAAACCATTAATATATTACTATAAAACCATTAATATATTACTATAAAACCATTAATATATTACTATAAAACCATTAATCTATTACTATAAAACCATTAATATATTACTATAAAAATATGATTATGCAAACAAATTCCAGTTTGAATTTGAAAGGAGAATCAGATTATTCAAAAAGATTTCTTTAATTGTTAAGTATGGATTAACAATGGAATTAGTGATTATCAAATCAAAACCATGATTCCTTATACATGGCCGGAATCCATGCACATGTATTACACGTCAATATATCCGTGAAGACTCGCTAAAAGTTGAAATCGCTGAAACGAAAGGCGCTGAATGTAGACTCTCTGAAAGTGGACTCGCTTAAAGAGAAAATTAAGAATATATGATGCCGGTTGTGTTGAATTTGAAGAACAAAAATGGCTGCTGAATGAGCCTCTTTTTGATTTTCTTTGCATCATTGTCATGTTTGTAAATGAGCATTGCTAACTTACAAGAATATTTTATGCTGAAGTAGCTAATTTGTTCACAAAACATTGCTTGAAAAATCGTTCTGCACTGAGAGTTCTCTATTATTTTGGGATCAAGTCAACAGGATCACTGCTTTGAAAATGAGATACAATATTGCCTCACTCCAGGTTAAAGTGATCGAAAAAAAACCTGACTCGTCAGTGAACTCAATAAGAAAGTTCCCGTCCCAAAGGGGGCATGTTTGAAAGAGGTCAGACTTTATAGTATGTGTTGAGCTGTCGGCCATAATAGTCATATGAAATAAATTTCCACCCATCGTACGAAACTCAAGCTTCGAAGTATCTCGTCTACTTTACTTCGGTGTTGCCAATTAAGATATTTCATCCCTGGATTTCGATCTCTAATGTTAGATAAAAGAGCTAACATTTGTATTTTTTATATTTTTTTTCAAGATTTTTCGAGGGTCACCGATCAAAAAAAAACTTTGAACTCCACACTGCCTGCAGAATGATATATCTGGTGAAAGTTAACTTCAAACAATGACCAGTTGTTGAGTTATTGCAGTGCATACGCACATGCACATAGGCAGAGATTTCTTCAATTGTGTTTAGATTAACTGCAGATTACTTAAATTTTCAGTCAGTATAGTTTTATGGTTCGATTGCGAATGGCAGATTTTTTTTCTCTGTTTGTTTTGGACCATTACACTTCAAGTTACGGAAGATCTCTTCCTGTTTGTTTCTATATTTCTCTGTAAGCTGAATGTTCCATTGTATACTGGAAAGAACAAAATATTTAGATGTATAATCAAAGTTACCTGGCGCTGTCTCTGAGTTTAAATGTAACAGCAGACCTTTCTCCAAAGAGGCCTTAGTTAGAATCATTGAGCTAATAGCTTAAGTCCGTTTGTTCATATATCGTTTCGAGGCTAGGGGTAGTATTTGGTTTGGAGGGCAAAGGAGAAAGAAAGAGAGACGGTGGAAGAGGAGTCAAATTGGAAGAGAAAGAGAGAGAGAGAGAGAAGATACGGGAAGGGGTAAGGAAGAATCGGGGGAGAAAGTAAAGGCTTTAAAGAGATGTAAAAATGCTGATGAGTGAAGGGGGGATATTGTCTTCGAGGTTAAATGAAGGACCGAGAACCTGGGCAACGTAATAATAGAAATTTGTCCGAGAAGAAATTGACAGCTCTTTGTTTCGAATGAAGATTTTCCGCAGACGTTTTGACGGCAGCGACAGAAAGAGCAATAAATGTACAAAAAAAAGACAGTGGTCCTAATATGGTATCTCACCGGAAAGTATCCAGCCATTTCCAACATATTGAGAACCGGTTGCGCTGCCCTAATGTAATTTGGTGACCATAGATTATTGGCACATGACAGACAGGGGATTTTAGCGTGTACAGAACAATTAAGAACACTTCCAGACGTTACATTTGAACATATATATATATATATACTAGGTAGGTCTAGAGGGTATCCAGCCTCGTTAAATACTCCGAAAACCGGTTGTACCGCCTTGCTGTAACTTAGCAACGAATTAGTGGGGACCTCACTGCGCACGTGCAGACAGCCATTCTCCTTTGTATGTAGTGAGATGCTATTGAGTGAGCTTGTGCATTGCGTGACCCCGACATCCAGTATGACCGATCAAGCCATTCTTCATTTTCTTCTTGTGCAGGGTTTTCTTGCATCATCATGCATCACGCCCCCTCCACACACACATAGTAGAGTCTCGATTCGGTTCACAGCTTTTTTTTACCTTTCCCCCTCCCCCAATCAGGTCGTGAATGAGATTAATGAGAACGCAACGAAGCAGTTGATGGCGAACCCGAAAAAGGACTTAGCATATAGCTTTGAAGTCATTTGAGGAGAATGTGTATGAAACTCTCAAGGCGAGTATTCTTTCGTCGATATTAAGACTGCATACTTCCCGAGCAAACCTCGTAAAGTCATAGTATTGAAGTTTTCTATAATATTACTGTAGCATATTGGTTATACTGTTTGTTCCTGCACATTTACGTTACGCTTTCAAAGTGTTCCCCAGTATTTCATCTCTGTGGGGAAACAGGATATCATCATACATGGAGTATATTTTAATATTCAGGTGATGATAGGCAGTCGTTAATTGGAGTCTACTACTTAAAAGAAGTGACTCGTTCGAATCTTGGTGAATACAACAGAATTTTTTTTATAATATATAATCCGTTCGCGAGAGAAAATAAATACAGCTTGTGATCTATCAATACAAATTACTCAGCCTTTCAGGATATGACAGTTGAATGGAAATAGTGTAGCCTCATTTATGATTTTGTTTTATGCTTAAATACATTTTATCAATTATGCTGATATGAGTCAGATGTTTTATTTACAAATGTGTGTCTGACTCAGATTAGTTGGCCTTTTTAACGGCTGATAAAAAAACTGAGGATAGCACATACCGAGCCTTTCCAGTTTATGACACCCACCCGAAGGAGAACGTAGGGTGTAACAATCGAAACGTGTTTAGAAGATGAACCAAGAAAGGGATAAAGATTTGATTTAAGAAGTAGTATAATCTTCTGGTTTTCTCTTCACATTGTTTACTCTATATGCTAGTATATAAATCATCGCTGAGGCCCCAATGAGGAACTCCAGTAAGGATTGGTCTTGCTGCTCTAGTAATAGCCTAGCGCACAAGTTACCAAATCTACTGCAGTAGTTCCCAAAAAAGGAGGAATTCAGGTAGTCCAAGGTAGGGATAATAAGGCTTTCACGTAAAAATAGAAGCCGTGAATGTTTTTGTCTTGAGAGTAGTGGAGATGTGTTTCTTGTTGATAAACCCACGAATCGAAGATATAGTAGCAATAACAGAAATCACATTGATGTGTATATCAGTTACAATAGCGGAATTCTTTTGTTTTATTGTAATAAATTAGATGTGTTCCTTACTATTTTCGATTGCTTTCCTCAAGTAGGGAGATCAAGTAGATTCTATTTATGCGAATAGTGTTACTGAAATTCGTCTTAAAGATAACAAGATCACAAAGTTCTTTATTTGACCAAATTCTACTTATTAAATCAAAGGTTATGAAAGTTTGAAGTTGTAATTTTTTCAAAAAAAAATTAGAAATTATTGATATAGTCCCAAAGATAAAAATGATGCAAAGAGAAAATCCTTTTACTACAAAAAATGGCCCTACTTTCATGGGGTGAAATTTGGGGTAAATAGGTGAACCACTACGGGAAATTCATATTTAATATTCATTTTTTCATAAGACTCATATTTCCGAAGCAATCGTTCCAAGGGCTAATCAGTCGAACAGTTTTAGTTCAGCAGAGCATACGTTTCGAGTTGTGTTGCCAATTTAGCCATTTTGGAACTAAATCAAGTTTGTTTTTTTTTGTTTTTTCTTGTTTTGCCACAAATTTCGAATCTTATTTCTACCTTTAAATCAATCGATATTTACATTAATTTTACAATAAAAATATTGCCCCCGGTAAAGTGTAATAGCAGTAGTAATATCATCTCAGGTTAAATTACTGCTGATGCTGACAGAGGTTTCAAGCCGTCACATCTGAAGGGGCTAAAGTTTGTTCCAAAAATAGCTAAATCGGCATCATTGGAGCAGAAAGTTTCAAAGTTCGAAATGAGTTTATGGTGATGCTCAAAACATTAAATTTTAATGGAATCGGTTACGCAATTCTGTGAGTTATATTTATCGTTGATGATTTCACTCGTAAAATATCAAACTGTGAAATAGTAAAATACTCAGGGAATAGAAGCGTAACCCAAGGTAATTAAAAAACAAAGTGTGGTGAATTCAGATCAAAGGATATTTTCTTCATCTTAACAATGGGGACCCCATACGAGAGCTAAACAGACCAAGGTGTCTCAGTGGACCATTCGCGTGCAGTGCAATTAGGCGATCTTTTCTCACCAAAACCTTCGTCAAAGCAACATTATATACCTTACTTTGGGATAAAAAATATATCAATCGATAGAGAATTAATCAAGGGACAGGTTACGATCATTTGATACAGAAAGAAAAGTTTCATGGATAGAAAATCCGGATAGATTTTAACATGGTAGCGATCTGTCTATTTTTCGATCATATTTGTCACATGACTGACCTCCCTACTTTAAGAAACTAATTCAGAGCAACAATCATTCAATTATGAAATTATACTAATTCTTATGATAAAGCTGTCTGATTATACACAAACCGAAATAATTGTTTCAAATTAATCTTTGTAGCAACTTATCTAATGGAGGGGATAAACTAGTAATCACATTGACAAAAGTGGGTAATGACCTTGAAAAGATTGTGAACCCCTGGTCTAGCACACAGCCATGAACAAGGGGCATCTGGTGAGTATTGATCTCACTGCAATTGCCAGGAAGAACTAATTTGTGAATAACTGTTCCACAGCTAAGCCCCACTTGATATCTATAAAGCTTATATTGATCCTACAGAAAGCTACGAAATAAAATTTAAAAGAATATCATCTTGTATTCTTATTAGATAAAGCATTTTCCACTATTTTTATTTTTTGACTCGTATTTTTCACATCTTAATCGTTGTTGCTTTTCATCGCAGCTGCTAACGGCCGTAGAATGACAATCTCAATGCTTTGGATGAGAATGAAATGTTGTTATCAAATCAAGACCTGTGATTTCCTGCGGTAAAGTTGTAAAACAAACATTGTTTTATAAGGAGGAAATAATTCCTTTAGTTTCTTACTGCTTTTATACGGAACGAAAAACGACAAAATTACCAGGTTTACGAAAAGTGCTTGAATGGAAAAATTTTAGATGTCACAAATAAGGGATGTGGGTGTGTTGTGGAAATGTAATGAAAATGACACCTTCAGCTCAGATCTGAGAGGCTCACTTGTGATTGTCTTACCGGTCCTCAGAAACTGGGTGACCTCTGGAATAAGTCAACGAAAAAGAATTGCTGTTGGTTGGTGGCCAGTGTTACAAATGATAATTATTATTAATAATCTTTCGTGCTCAATCGACCTCAAAAAGAAGTCAGAAAAGCTAGCCAGTTTATGGTAATTTTATAATGGCTAAAAGTGTCTTGAATTGCCTAGAACTGCAAGAGAGTAGCTCGAAATTGGCTAATATAGCGTTAAATATTGAATTTTCACCCTGCCAAAACAAAAAAAAAGGAGCTGAATTTAGCGCAAGAAGTGTTAGATTGTCAACACTGTCGGTGGTGGGTCTGTTGAACTTATGGAACAGAGAACCTGTTCGTTGCAGCTCGAGCCAGTCCTCTTCGTTAATCTTTCTTCTAACTTGCGATTTGGTCTAAGTCGGTCTTTTCATTGCCTTCTTCTTCTTCTCATTCACAGTTAGTACCACAACCCCAAGTGTCTTCCTGGGCTAACAATTGTCTACTCTGGGCAACGTTCAGCAACTCCCAAACTGACAAGGATCTTGTGTATTTATGAGAATCCTTCGAATAAGGTGTGCATTGGGAATGTCTAAGGATAGTGTAATAGTCAACACATCTACCTAACACGCAGAAGGATCTGAGTTCGATTCCTGATATGGGTGTAGTGTGGAAAACTGTTCAATAGACCAAATTTCTCTGTGGACTCAGCAGCAAACTGAGTACATCCTAAGCTGTGTGATAAGGGTGGAAAACAATGGGAATCGAGTCGTACCTCCCATCCACCCCTTATTCGTAAGGATAGTAGCGAATAGAAACAGGATCCTTCAGGTCGCCTCTGACTGCCAGCAGAAAGTGGTCTTGGACTTTGACTGGGGATTTTGAAATTAAAATGATCTTCCATCAAAAGGCGTGTTTTACCTGCTTACGTCAAACAACCAACGAATCAAATGCGTCTCACGCACCTATGCCCTTCTCTACGAGGAGGAGTTGGTAATTTGAATCATCATCATCAGCATGATCATCATCAATCTTTTAGCGTCCGTCGTTGGACATAGACCTTCCCCAGGATTTGCCACACTTCCCTATCATGGGTGTCACGGAGCCAGTACTTCCTGACCTTGTCTAGTTCGTCTCTCCATCTGACACTTTGCCGGTCTCGGTTGCGTATGTGGTCTCGGGGGGGGGTCCATGTTGTGAATCGCGATGTCCATCGATTGTCTGCCATTCTTGCAACATGGCCAGCCCACTGCCATTTGAGATTTTAACCAATGAAAAAAAAGGAAAGATACACCCACGCAATCCAACTTATGGGAATGGAAAATTCTGATGATCTAAACTAAAGTTGAAAAATGTTTTCTTATAGCACGGCTGCCGTTTTGATCAAGGGTTGAAACCCGGTTAAGGACTTTATTCAACTATAGGGTTTCAAGTTAGGTTAACTTTCCGTATCAAGAACCTGTCTGGCTTGTAACATCCCCAACCTTTGATGAGCTTCTGTAGTTTCAAACTATGTCATGTCTAGTAGTTACTGACCTGTGAGGTCACTTATCACACAGACAACGTAATTTATTCTAACTTGAGTTACGTGAGGAATTAGAATGTACACTTCAACCCCAAATACTCATACCACCCTAACAGTATATATTCGGATATATATATATATATATATATATATATATATATATATATATATATATATATATAGATAGAGAGAGAGAGAGAGAGAGAGATAGATAGATAGATAGATAGATAGATAGATAGATAGATAGATTGATAGATAGATAGATATTTCCTTCAATTGTTTATTTCAATTACGTTGTCTAAAGTGTGTGATATATTAACCGTCTAACGATTTTTACTGTCATTATTTGAATTTTGATCCTAATGTTATAAACTTAATTTCATTTTGGGGACCATCATCAGTTCTATCACAGACCAGTTTCAGGGATTAAAAAAAGCATTACAGGTATTTTACCATGGTATTCTCTAGCTGTGTTGATCGAACACAACCGATCCACTTGTACGCTAATGTTTTGATTCATAGTATTATCATGATTTGTGATATATATATATATATATATATATATATATATATATATATATATATATATATATATATATATATATATATATATATATGTTGTTTTATTTGAGCTTTTTTTTCTTTTGTTATTTAGAGTAGTATATCATTTTATTTCACGATTTAGATCTGAGGAATTATAATCTTTACAAAATTGATGTATATTTTGTGAATTAGATATCGGGATATAAGAAGTTTATGTTCCTGTTAAATATGTAACGTAAATGTTATAAATATTGATAAAATTCTACGGTTCCAGTGTTAAATTACGCTAGACCCCAATTAAGAAGAACCCAGTAAAGATCAAACTCACTACACTTTTATAATGATTGGTTGAATTAGCTTTACTATCTATCAACCTACGGCCAAATGTCCTCAAAAGGTTCTGGCATGAAAGGGGCTGCTGCAAGAATCGGATGTTTTGCTCAATGGTAAGAGCATTGCTACTTTGAAGCAGCATCCCCATCGGTTGCAGGTTGATTCTTGCAGCTGCCCCATTTTCTCTACTTGTTTATTCTATTGGCGTTGTCTGTGCCAAGTGATGCATTGACCATTTAATGGCGGGAGATCATTTAAAATAAAAGTTCTTAACTGATTTAATGCAGTTTATGATCTGTCGGATCATATATATCCATGTCTTAACACACACACACACACGCACACACACACACACACACACATATATATATATATATATATATATATATATATATATATATATATGTGTGTGTGTGTGTGTGTGTGTGTAAGTGTATATATATATATATATATATATATTATGCTTTGGACGTTCAAATGCATTTGGCATATACTTCTGGCATCAAGTTTTGAAACTTAATGTGTGAATACGTGTGTCAACAACGGAAGTAAGTATAATGGATTCGATAAGAAAATTCATGATCAGAATAATCTTTCTCCGCCGATTGGAATGTGTACAGAAAACCATAGTTTCTATAAACTATTGTCATCTCTATTGTTTCCCTTTTTTCACGCTGAATTTCTTTCCATTTTAAGTTTATATATCATTGAAATACTATTCATGTGAATTATTCGAAGAATTTTGTTTTCGTCTATAGATTTTACCGAATGAATATGACATTCTTATATTTTTACAAAGTGCGATACGTTATACATTAGAACGAGGCTCTAAGCGAAAATACCACAGCAGTTTGTAAACTGGTTGAAGAACGTATCTGTATGTTTGCTTGAGGCAAAGATTTTTGAGGAAATCTTTTATTAATCTAAATTCATTGTTTTTGACGAAATCTTTTATTCATCTAAACTCAGAGTATCATTATTTGGTCATTTAACTATTTCCCCTGGCTCTCTTATGAATTGAGGCAACCTTTCATATATTCCATATTAAGTTGATACAGATGTTTCCAGCATTTTCCGACGAAAGCTTCCACTCATGGATCCGTATCATCATCATCATCATCATCATCCAGTCATTGATTTTTCCCATGAATCCCTTCGATCCTTCCGTCACTTTCACCCTGAATCAATCATTGAATCATTTCCCATGAATTTCTTAGTTTTTTTAAGCCATCATTCAGTCATCGGAATGATTTCCATAAATTTCTTTGATCTTTAAGCCACTTTCATCATCATTCTGTCATCGAAATGCTTTCCATAGATTTTTGTTTATCCCTCAGCTACTTCTTGTAATACTTACTTTCATTACAAAAGAACAATCCCAGATATGATTTGATGAATTCTTTGGGGGTATTTTTCGATAACTTAAATTTTTTGGAACAGCTGACTAGAAAAAAGAGTGTTGCGTGGGGCGGAACAAGTGAGAGTCTGAAAGTGACAGGTCTGCAAAAAATACCACTCGTGGGAAAACCTCCTGTCCCTGCTCTATGATCGTTTGATGCGTCGCATTTGCAACTTGTGTACGAATGTTGACTCGCAGAAATATCACCGGTCAATTAATTACCCAGCAAAATATGATTTCTCTTTCAAAACAGCATTCAAATGAGCTAACTGCAATGACGTTTTTGAGATATTGAAGGCTTTCCCGGATCTTGCTATGAAAGTCTTCATTTTAGATTTTCGTAATGGATTTTAACACCACAGTAGGTTGCATCGAGACCTATATGAATCTCAATAAGACACTCCTTTAAAGATATATCCGAAAGTTTGAATATCTACGGGATATGTCAATGGATTATGAAAATATGAAATCTGTGAATAATGAAGAATCAGGTGATAACATACAGCATGTAATACTAACACAGAGAATCATCAAACATCAAGAAGTCATGAGAACTATCTGATGTTCGGAATATCATCGACTTTCAAGTAATGGAACGAACTGAAATACGTCCTGACTGATCACAGAATAAAGATGTAACTTTTTAGAGGCATGCGTTCGGTCTCAACTACTATACAGTGTACAAACAAGGAAGAAATATGAAAGAAAATGAAGAGCTTAAATAAGAGAGTGTGTGGCATGGATTTTTGCAAAAGATGGTTCTGAACGCTCCTCAACACAATTAGGAGTAGAAGCTGCTACCGAAGTAATTGGAAACAGCCAAAAATCTGATTTTGAATACAATATATGAAAATATATTGCAAATGTAATTACTTAATTTTTCCATTCGGAAACAATTACTGTTCTCTTTAAATTCCCGGCTTAAGATTTAGACAGTGTAAGGTTCATCTACCATGCAGATACGAAGGAAAATGAGAGAAAAAAAAGGAGTTCATGCTTTTGACAAGCAAAATACTCTAAAGGCAGAAAGTATCAAATAGAGAAAAGATGATGATGATGATGATGATGATGATGATGATATCCACTTTTCATCGTCAGTGACAGTCTTGTCCCAAAATTGACTTTGAAACAAAATGTTTAAACACTTTCTGGGAGTTGTGTTTTTTTTATGTCTTGATTTTTTTTTAAGGCTTCTAAACAATGCATTACAGTGTGCTGATGGCACACAGAGTGAAGATCTAAGTAAACTTCAAAGACACTTCTAAGATGTCTCTAACATAGCGCAAAATATTAGGCCGCAATCTTTTTTCATTAGCCTCGTACTAAAAATGGTAATTGAATAAAAAAAAAAGTGGGGGGGGGGACTGAAATAGATGAATAAGACGGTAAATAAAATTTTCAAATTTATTGAACATTCATGTAACGAAATGTCTAACCTTGTATACGTATACAGAGAAGGCAGTTGATATTACGAATTGTTCTTCTTCTGTTAGCTTTGTTCTATACATCCTTTCTGAGGATTTTTTCTTAATTCTCTTCTTCTTTGTACTCATTCGCTCTTATTTTAGGCCCCAGTCCCCCCTCTCTCTCTCTCTCTCTCTCTCTCTCTCTCTCCCTCTCTCTCTCTCCCTCTCTCTCTCTCCCTCTCTCTCTCTCTCTCTCTCCATACCTCTTCCTGAATGTTTATGATTCTAAACTCTTTTTCTCTCGCTCTCTCGCCCCTTCTCTTTCTCTCCGTCTGCATAACTCCCTCTAAACGTATATACTATCTTGCTCTCTTTCTTTCTCACTCTCTCTGAATGCCTCTTATTTAACGTATATCCTTTCCCCTCTTTCTCCCACCCCTCTCTCTCTCTCCCTCTCTCACTCACTCTCAATTATTTCCTTCAAATTTCATTCCCTGTTACTGTCTTCCTTTTTTTTCTATTTGCATCTCTTCACTTCTCACTTTCTATTCTGTACCTTTCAATTATTCCTCTCATACTCTCTCTGTCTCTATCACACACCGCCTCTCATTCACTGTTTCTCTCTCACTCATACACCTTTTCTCCCGCTGTTGTATTTCCTCCCTATTTAAACCAATCTTTCTTTTTCCCCTACTTCCATCACCTCTTCTCTCATTCTATTCTCTGCCTTTTAAAATCTCTCAATCCTCACACTCTCGCACAAAGACACGCTTTCTCCCTCCCTCCCTCCCTCTCTTACAAACACAACCTCTCTATCTTTCTCTCTATGATTACCTCACCGATCACTCCCCTTTTCTTTCATTCTCTTCTTCCTGTACTTCTATTTCTATCCCTTTCCTCCTACTCTCAGCCTTTTTATTAATTCCCAAACTCTCCAATCCCCCTCCTACCTCTCACTCCATCTCTTGCTCTTTCTTCCCCACACTTTCTCTCTCTCTCTCTCTCCCTCTCTCTCTCTCTCTCTCTCTCTCTCTCTCTCTCTCTCTCTCTGTCCTCTGCTTACTCTAATTGTGTTTGTCTCTCCCTTATCTCTTTTCTCTTCCTCCATTTTGTTTCACCCCTTTTCAATGTCCTCTTCTTCCTTGTCGTTCCTTCTCAACGTACACCTTTCGCTGTTGTTACTTTCACCGCTCCCAATCTTTTATGTGACTGGTGGTCTCTTGCCTCCACCCCCCACCCCCCCCCAACTCTGCCTTTGTCACAATTCCAATAGCCAAGAGTTTGACAACCTATTCTTAACGAAGAAGCAAGCCTCAAGACGAACGTGTCGTGGGCGCGGAAATCGCGGAAGAGTGATGCTGAAAAGTGTATGGAGGGGAGGGATGAAACCATAGTCACGTGACACCCTCAGCTATTCTTGGGATGTTGACTAGCGCTTGCGGCTGGGGCATAAGAATGGAAAAAAAATTAATGCTAAACCAAGCTTCCTTAGTTTTAAAAAATGCTGCCTTGTTTGTTGTGTATATGGCTTTTTAGATGTGAAAAAGAAATTTAGGGTGCATGTGCACACACATGCATATATATATATATATATATATATATATATATATATATATATATATATATATATATATATATATATATATATATATATATATATATGATTGGAATGCCTGAACCTGTGTATATATCTGCGTGAAATTGAAATACAAGTCTATGTCGCTTGAGTGTGTGCTTATGTCAAAGTTTGTTCCGTGCTAACGTATTCATAAAATGTATGAGTATGTGCGTATACACACACGCACACGCACACACACACACACACACACACATATATATATATATATATATATATATATATATATATATATATATATATATATATATATATATATGCAGAGAGACATAAGATTAAAACTCAGTGATATCAATCAAAATATTGAGAAGCTAGCCAGAAAGTATTAAGTACAAGGGTTGAATTACTCAATTTACTCCTTGTACTTGATACATTTAAACAACATAAGTAAAATGCTATTTGCTTTAAAAATAGTCAAATGTGAGCGATAGCGGGTGAGGGAGAAACCCTGCTGTACAACTACGTACTTTTATATCAGTTTTTTCAAATACATATATATATATATATTTACTAAAATGATTGAGATGTCATTAAATCTAGTGATGAAAGCGCTTGATTGGCAGCTTTGTGACGGAAGACATAATGCTTGTACAAGGATCGAAATACATGTTGGCGTATTTGGCACGATTGGGAGATTGCAGCACACTATTGTGCCACGGCACACAATTTGAGAACAACGGATATAAAAGTATGTAAAAGTATAGTAGGGTTTCTCAACCTTTTCCCCTCCGATTGCACCCTTTTGGCTATTCACCCAATAAATTCTCAATGAAACTAGAGCGATATTTTACTAGAGTTGTACATTGATTGTGACCCTTGTGCTTTGATGATTTCCAATTAGATTCTCAGAATTTGGTTTGATATTTGTAAGTTTCAATCTTATATTTCTTTGCATACTTATATGTGTGTATGTGTGTGTGTGTGTGTGTGTGTGTATGTGCACGCCTGTATGTGCGTATGCGTACGTGAGTATGCATATGTGCCTTCAAGAGTGTGTGTGCGTGCGTGGTGATGATTGTATGTTTGGGTGAGTTCGTGTCGGCAGGGTTTTGTGTTCAACATGAAATAATAAATTGAAGAAGATTCATGAAATATGAAACTCTATGGATTAATAGAGTCGAGAAACAGGTATGGACTAATTCTGTTGCATTATGATATAAAGAAGAATTGACGCTTTTGACCTCTGGAATTTCTTTGAAGAGACAGTTATAGGAATGAGAACAGCCCTACTGGCACGACAACAACGAATCCACAATTTCACCCACACCACAACTACAATATGAACATCAACAATCCCCCCAAAGCACGATGACACAAACAACAAACCTAAAACCCCACCACCATAACCATGACCGAAAACTTTCGATAAAGTCAACAAAGACGAGGAAATCGAAAGTATAAGACACTCATAGAGTTACATCAATGGTAATGGTCTAAGAGACTATTTTGCTTACCATTATTCCAACCAAAAGATTGACCCTCAAGATGAGGACCATGCAACGTGCTCACGAGAGAATCATGTTCATCATCACATGAAGAGATCACAAAACAGCACAGTATATAAGAGGAAAAACAGGAGTCAGAGATAACATAGAACCCATTAGAAAACTCAAATGGCAATGGGCTGGTCACGTTGAAAGAAAGCCGACGACTGCTGGACATCACAACTCACAAGCTGGATCCCCAGGTATCATATGTGAAACTGTGGCCGGCAAAATATAAGATGGCGGTACTAAATAGAAAAGTTCAGTGAGTATTGGCCACGCAGTGATCCCCAAGATAGAGAAGCCTGGTGAATCCTGAGGAAGGATGCTAAAAGGCTGACAATGATTCCATTACTTTCCATATTATCCTTATTCATTCCATTGCTCTTTTACTTCTTCTTCTTCTTCTTTTTCTAGCCTCTCTATTCCTCCCTCTTTTTCATTTTCCTCTTTTCATCTATTCTTCCTTTCCTTCTCTTCTTTATTTCTTTCTTTCTACCACCATTTCCAACACTCATTTTCTCAATTTATTTTCATGCTCAGTCTTCCTCTGTCACCACCAACACTACCTCTACTACCTATTACCCACTCTTTGATGCGCTAGTATCTAAAGTAGCCATCGCCATCACAGACTGACTGAAAAGTCAATATTGTAAACGTCTCGCACCATCTCCATGAAACATTCCTTCTCGCTCCTTCTATGAAAGAAATACTCTTATCTGATGTCGCTTGAGCGATATTTTATAATTATGTAATCAGAACGTAGAATTCTATTTTTCTACGTTAGAAGACGAACACACATCAGTTGCATCATTGAAATTTTTTTACTACGAAATTTCTCAAGAAAAGGAGCAGTTAAATAAATATGAAGTGGCTTTCAAAGAATGGCTTTGAAAAGAATGGGCTTCTAAAGGAAAGGACTTATATTGGCACTAAAAGTGAACTAGCGCATCTATGATCTGACTTTCAGGCTTGTTTTCTGTTGCTGCTGAATTATGCTGATTAAAAGGTATTTCGAAAGATTAAAATTACGATATATTTAGATTATGTGATAAAAATCCGGAAGTCATTTTGGATAACATAATTTCAATTTAGGTCATATGAATAATCGTTAATCTATTAACGATGAAATATTTCACACCGTACCAACAAAACACATTGGATAGGTTGACTAAGCTCTCCATTGTCACAATACTTAATTCTTGCTCGTGGGAACTTATCCTCCAATCTAAAATCAGTATTATAGATCAGATTCTTCTTCACCCTCAGGATAGTTTATCAGCTGTCAGTTGAATGTTACATTTCCTGCCTTCGCCGTCCTCATTTAAAGACAATGAGAAATTGATATGGGAAGCCAATCAAGCGTTGTGACAGTAACATTTTACAGTATACTTTAACTAAATAATCTGACCGCAGGCAGAATCTGATCCCTTGATTCAAGGGAATTAACATTAAAAAGGATTAAAAATTGTATAGATATGTAAAAGATTAGATTTATGTCACCAAGTAGCATAAGCTACACGTCCAGGTATCCCAATGTAGAAAGTAAAAGTACTGATTGAGCTAAACCAGGGTCACCAAAGTGATCGATATCAACCCCTGGGATTGATTGGAAAATCTAAGGAATCAATTAATGCGTAGGAATCAAAACGGGCTTGATAGACGCAGAGAGAGGTCTATTAAGTTTTGGGGGTCAAACGCTGATATTGGTATATGATATATATTACATACTGACATCATAATTATCAGTTGATGTATAATCAGTGGCTGTCACCAAAATGGTGAATTGAGGTGAGCGTTCACTATAACCCTACAAATCATTTTTTTCTTTCTTTTTCCTTTAAAGTAGTGTGCCGGATTAAAGGAGTTATTTGGATTAATTAGTAAATGCTTATGGGACCACGAAAATGAAGTTAATGCCTGCAAGACCAAAATTGTCAGTCTGCGTAAAAGCGGTATAAAAGCAGGACGAAAACTTAAAGACAAGATTTAGATAATAAAGGCTAAACCGGAAGCAAAAATTACGTAAAAATAAGTTAAATGGCGGAAGTAAAAAATTGATTTCCGTTTATTTAATGATAACGAAATTCACAATCTTATACTCTGGATTCTGTGATTTATAGGATATGGTATTGATACGTTCGATAAGTTTCTTTCAGGATCCTCACTTTGGTGTCAATGAACAATTTAGAATCCCATAAAAGAGTCGATAGTCTGAAACGATCGGTGACCCCAAACTAGACCTATCAATTTAGCTTTTAACGGTAGTGATGTATATTTAAAAAAGGGTTATGACCCGTCACTTCGCTTGGGATAATGTAATCTAAAATAAAGGCCTCTTGAGTCAAGAAAATTAGTGCAATATGAAATGACCGGAATGAGCCTGAATTTCTCATGCATATGCAAATTAATCGATAAGGGTTACTACCATTCCATAACATTAAATAGTTATCTTCTTAGATATTTTTTTTGGATTTTTCAAAAAAAATTTTGATTAGTTTTTACCAAACCTTACACATACTGATCCTGCCAAAGGGGTGGTCAAAAACAGTCCTAATCGCTACCCGACTTGAGACGAAGGATCCCTAAGCTGACGCATGAAACGGAAATCGGGTCTTACCCAATACTCCATTGAGAGTTATCTCTTAAGGAATGGAACAGTTTACCTTTACTCATACAAATATTAAAGTCTTTTTTTCGGTGCCAGCAAATTCATTTATTTCTTTCATTTTCTTCATGACATGCATAACTTCCAGCACAACGCACAAGAGCCAGTTTTATTCAAGCGAATAAATGTCTCTCTATTTTTTTTTTTTCATTTTCTCTAAGTGAATATTGCGGAATCTGACCTCCAAAAATCCATAATAGAATCTGTTGTACGCTTGACTTTGGGACAAGCCAAGCGCATCACAGATTTAAGTTTTTAAAGTTCCTTTTGTCGCATACCATTTTCTTTATCTGTTTTACTTGTTCCACGAAGATTCGTAAATGGCATTGGGATATAATTCACTGTACATGGGAAGCCTCCCCCGCTCAATATTGTGGGCCCATGAACACCGGCTTATCTAACCCCCTCCCGTTCTGGCCAACACATATACACACCTGTAAAGTAAACACATTAGCATTCTTAAACGTCATTGGCAGACGCGCATGCGCGGTTAATCCGAACTTGTTGATTGGCCACCCTAATCAATACAAGGCAATAATCCGGGTAAACTTGTTGACTTCACAACAACAGTGGATTAACTTGTTGAGCGTCTGAATGGGATTAAAGATAATAATTACAGGTGGATTAGCGCCCTGATGACATTGAATTTGTTAAGCAAATGTCACTAGTTGAAAATGTAAGCTTATCCACAGCCAAAGGCAAGGTCTAGGGTAGGGCTTTGGACATGACCTGAACAGTTCGATAACAGCAATAAAAGCGGCAATCATTAGGTATTCATCAGGTTTAAAACTCTCGTAAATAGCTGTAGTAATTAATAACCCAAAAGCACTCGGAGAGCTCATACCTCTGCCAACGCTATTGTCACTAAAACTGAATGAAAATAGTCACAGGTTAAAACTGTGGAAAGTTTCTGGTTCCTATCCTTCGACAGAATGCTATTTGATTTCATCGAGAATATTTGCAGATGGAGCGGGGATGGTAACTGTAAAAAAATGGATCTGCCCTAAAATTCAATCAATTGTTTCATAATACCATTGTCCACTCTTCCTTAAAATTTCATCGAAATTTATGGAGAACTTTTTGTGATATTGTGTGATTTGGACATAAACTAACGAAGCAGGGAATATGAAATAATTCCTGGATCCAGCCATACATATAATCAATTCTCTCATAACCGATTGTCCAACCTTCCACATAATTGCATTGAAAATCAATGAGAACTTTTCGGGATATCATGTAGACAAACAGAATGACATACATATAGGCAGATGGACAGACAGATGGACGGACACGATTGAATACATATACTTCTGCCAACGAAGTTGGTCTCATTTTTATTTCTCTAAATACTAGTTCTATTTCATCCTATAATTGTTGCTTTCAATAATAATCAATGGGATTGATAAACACTTCGACCCTAAGATAAAATAGCGGATGATTGGTAATTAAAAAGTAGATTCTGAGTTCGTTTTTCATGGACGTCGCTCTAATCACTTCGGCCACGCAAACGCCGATTGTTAAGCAGAGCACTATCTGTAGTTACTCTGTCGTACTCACCATTCTGATTCTAAGTACCATCATTTCTGACTATCTAATAATACACGTTGTGCTTCGCGCTTCTGTGGTCTAAGGAGTGAGGCGACAGCTATGAAAGGCTTAATCTTCAAATTGTATCAAAATCTACTATTTTTACTCGATTCAACGCAATATTCTCTTGCGACCGAAGAGTTTGTCGATCAAAATTTTATTATGTGAAGCATCAAATTGAAGAAATAAAAATTCTTCATCAAAACTTTCAATAAATTAACTTTGATATCAGAACGACCAATTTACCTTCACTTTTTTCTAACATTTTGCTAAGATTCAAAGGGAAGCTTCAACAGAGTTTAGCTCGATTTTGTTTCGTTCTTTCTGCAATATATTCTTGTCCAACTGTAGAGGTTTTGTTTTCGTCGAGTAACAATATAACGTCACTAAATCAATATTACCTCACAAAAAACCACGACTGACTCAAAAACGGGTGACAAGTCAAACAACAAAAATGGCACTGTCAGATATCTTCGATACGATGAATAGAATAGAATATCGAGAAATTCTGAGCATTCTGATATCTGACACTGCCATTTTGTTGTTGTTTGACTCGTCACCAGTTTTTGTGTACGTCGTGGTTTTGAATGAGATAATATTGATTTTAGTGAGGTTATATTGTTACTCAACGATAACAAAAACTCTGGAGGCTGACAAGAATACGTTGAGAAAAAAAAATCAAAGTTGATCTGAACTCTGACGAAGCTTCCCGTTAAAGGTTCGCGAAATACTAGAAAAAAGAAATAAAAGGCAATTGGGCCGTTTTAATGTCAATATTCATTCGATATAAACAATAGAAAAGGGTAAATACTTATTCAAACATGGCCCATTTGAAATAATAGTCTTTTTTTTTTTCCCAATGATCCTGCAAAAAATATTTAGATGTGGTGGTCACAAATTCAGTCAATGCACAAATTATTGCTTCCCTGTCATTGAACATTCTATTACAGAATTTAATTTCAAAATGCTTTAAAGGATCATGATCTGTAAAAATGTATGGTGGGTATGGTGAATCCTGCTGAATGTCCAATTCTTTGAGCTTAGACAATCAGCTGAGAGGTGTGACGTCTTGCACTGTCATGGAGCATTTCATTCACTTCGTGGTGGCAATTCCCCCGACTTTTTAACCTTTCTTATTGCTTTGAGATTACATTACATGACCGCTGTTGAAGTCTGAAATCCTCCAGAAAGTGCTCGAATTGCTACCCCTAGGTCGTTGCCGTCTATAATTCTTTGTCATTAGGAACAGATTTTTGCTTCCCTTGTGATTTACCATTGATATGCATATATCCAGACCAACATGTTTTGAGCCAACACTGAGCAGTTCTCACTGTCGTGATTATTTCCATCCTCCATCGTTTTATAAATACTTCAGTTCAACTGAGGATGAGTTTAAACCCATTCTAAGTCCATGTGTAATTCCAATGGATTTGTATATAAGACTTTAAAAATCAAATTTTCAAAAAGAAGCTTATAAACTTTACACATATATGTTCAATTGGCTATGAGTCAACAGACCGCTTACCAAAAACACACCTTCACAAACAAAAATGATATTTTTATATAACTTATATAATATAAAGGATGCCGACACAGACAACAGAATTGACAGAACCTGTTCGAGTTTTTATATAGACTGTTTACGTTCACTTCTCACTGATGACATTGGGAAAGGTATGAATCCATTTCTTCCTCCAGTTATGGTTAAATAAGCTGGGTAGTTGGAGCCCTTTAGCCCTGTTAGGAAATCCATGTTGGGAGTGGAGCTAGCAACTCCATCCCAAAATTTAACACGCTACTGAAACTGACAAGTAAACTGATGCTCAACCATGAGTCTACAAGGGAAACAAAATTGGCTAAGTGAGGGTCAAGGTCCCTCGCGTCATTGAAATCTAAAAGGTAAACAGAACAGAGTTCATTTCTTTATATAATATTATACTAAAACTACAAGTTGCATTGGTCTGGTCATTGTCGTCTATCGTTACATTAAAAAATAAAGCCAAAATTCAATAGTAAGAGTTTGGCAAAGTGTATAGTTGATGCCAAACA
This sequence comes from Thysanoteuthis rhombus, assembly GCA_963457665.1. Lineage (NCBI taxonomy): Eukaryota > Metazoa > Mollusca > Cephalopoda > Oegopsida > Thysanoteuthidae > Thysanoteuthis > Thysanoteuthis major. The sequence continues at coordinate 37,150,907 of OY735222.1, forward strand.
TTATGAACGAAAATTATACAAGCAACAGTAAACAAAACAATTAGGAATTTTAATCATTCATAATATTAAGACAAATTCCCTCCAAGTCGGAGCTTAAAACAAAAAGTCGAATTTCAAAAAGGAAAAAAAGAATTTGTTGGTAATTATGGATTAATGTTTGTATTGTGATATGTGCCAAAGTAGTTGTCCATCAGATTGTCTAATGAGGTGGATTATAGTCGCAGATAATAATGGATTAAGCCGATTTATTGAAAGCCATTGAAAAGTGGAATTAACGATGTATCTCAAAAGCTGGACGTAAGTAATCAAATGTGCTAGAAATACTTGATGTGATTTAATTCATCAAGTTGCCCTGTGTCTATCAATTAATCTATTTCGGCTGTGACATAAATGTTTTAAAACTTCATCGATTTTTATCAATATGTATATATCTACCTATCAATCTATCTCAGTCTATTCTTTTCTATTTTAGTCCATTTATATTTATCAATCTGAATCTGTTCTTTTATGTCTTATTATTTGGTGACCCTTTCATTTATTCGTTTACCAAAAAAAGGACAAAACACAACGCCCAATTTTCACACAGGAAACCAGTAAAACAACAAAGCAAAAAACAAGAAGTCAGTAAACTGGAGCAGACTCTAAAAACGCAAGATGAATGTTTTGCGCCTTTTATCAGATTTGGGGCAAATCTTGAAGCTGCTGGCCTGCACCAGTACTCTCATCTCTATCAAACTACCACTTCACTGTTGATATACATAAACAAAATAACCCTAGAGGGCACCCAGATAGCACTTACCTCTGTTGACACCTTTGCATGGATCTGCTTCAAAATTTAATCTGTTATATCATTCTCCCTTTCACTAAGGGTCATTGAAATTCTTTGAGAACTTTTGGAGATATCGTGTGAAATTTTTAAAAAAATATCTCTCAATCATAAATCCATCCCCAAATTTAACCACCACTCCGTTACTTCATTGTCCACCTTTCCACAGAATGTCATTGAAATCCATTCAGTACTTTCGGAGATATCGTGTGTACCGACGAATAGACACGACCAAATACATATACCTTTTTTTCAACTTCGTTGACAGAGGTGAATCAATGACTGACTGCCAATATTGTAGCTGTACAGAAAAGAGATAACTAACGTCAGAGACCATTAGAAAACTCAAACGACAACGGAATGGTTCTGTTGCAAGTATGTCACACAACAACAGAACATCACAACTCACAACGTGGATCCTCAGAGACAAAAAATAAGATGGCGTGACGAACTAAACAAGTTTAGAAAATATTGGAATCATGACACCCACAATCGAGAAATCTGGTAAATCTTGGGGAAGGTCTATATTCAACAACAGACTTTAAAAATGATGATGATGATGATGATAATGATAATAATAATGTTACTGCCATTTGTATTTATCTCCCATTCACTCTGAGTTTAATGTCTTAAATAATCTCTCGAGAAAATGACCAAGGAGATACTTGTTATCAAAGAACAGGATCTAATGAGTACCTTTACATTTGCGACGGCTCCAGTCGTCCCTGCTTGTGCTCCAGATATCATTTTACTAATTACACAGCCCTGGTTTGCAGGATGTGAAATATTCTCTGAGGTGTTCCTTCGTCGTTTTACGCTTCGTTAGAAGGGAAGGTGGATTTATATCTTTCCCGAGGGCATTAGTGCGAAGTGAACACATACTGTCTCGTCCATAATTTGAACTCCGTTCGCAGAGTCCATTGTCCGAACAACATCCCCCTATCAAAGAACAAAGCCCTATAAATTAACGCTGTTAACCAATAGCTTCGCCTAGCTGGAACTTCTGCATCGAACAAAAAATAAAGCAAAATATGCAGAGAAAAAAAGAATTAGAAGAAAACCTTTCCATTTTTCATGGGATTTAATGAAGACTTTCAATATTAGACGGGCGAAATTTTTAAAAATTCGTTTTATGATTGGAACAGAATATACAAACTCAACTTTGATATATATATATATATATATACACACACACACACACATATATATATATATATATATATATATATATATATATATATATATATATATATATATATATATATATATACTAGTTTTGTTTGAGACCCTCAAGAGAAGAAGAAATCAAGCGAAGAATCACACTAGGATGGCAAGCCTTTGGCAGAGCTAGCTCAACCTTCAAAAATAATAAGATCCCATTAATCCTAAAGAGAAGGGTGTACAACCAATGCATCCTTCCAATAGTCACTTATGGAGCTGAAACATGGAATCTAACCAAGAGACAGACCCGTAAGCTGAGAACCATGCAACGTGCACATGAAAGAATAATGCTGGGCCTCACATGGAGAGACCACAAAACAGCACAGCACATCCGGGAAAAGACAAGAGTTAGAGACATCATAGAATCCATAAAAAATCTCAAATGGCGGTGGGCTGGCCATGTTGCAAGAATGGCTGACAATCGATGGACATCACGACTCACAACATGGATTCCCCGAGACCACATGCGCAACTGAGGCCGGCAAAATGTTAGATGGAGAGACGAGCTACACAAGTTCAGGAAGTACTGGCTCCGTGACACCCATGATGTGTTGCAAATCCTGGGGAAGGTCTATGTCCAACGACGGACGCTAAAAGACTGATGATGATAATGATGAGCTTTTTATTCGGCCTATCACTTGCTTAAGTAAGGACCTCTAAAAGGATGAAGCAAACGTTTAGTCGTTTATTGAGAAGCATATCTAAAAGTAGACTCTCCTCATAAAAGGTTGATTGACTTTATTTTCATTAATTTCTATTCTTTCATTCTCAGACGACTCATTCCATACTTTCTATCTTTCGTTTGTTTGTTTGTACGTCTTTTCTTTCTTCAACTTGTCTTTCTTGATGTCGTCTTTGTCTCACCTTTCAAATTTTTTTCCGCCTTTCTTTCGTTCTTTTTCTTTTGAAAGCCAACTTAGTTTTTTTCTTTCTGTGTATTTTCCTTCATTAACTTCACGTTCAAGTTTTTTTTTTTTTTCTCTCTCTTTTTCTAAGTAGTCGATTTTCCTTTCATTCTTTCACTTTTTCTTTCTTTCTTTCCTTCTTTCTTTTCATTTTCCTTATTGATTTTTCTCGCTCGGTGATCGACTTTATCTCTTTTTTCCTTCCTTTCTATTTTTTGTCAAACTCCCAAACTAGAATATTTCCTTCCGTAACAAAAACAAAAATAACAAGAACAATCCTCACCAAAATTAAGGATGTAATCCGATTAGTAGAATTCACATTCCCCTACGGTGATTTCAACTCACGACCAACTGACTCCCAGGAAGGCAGTCTTACCTACTAAATTGATAAGACGTAGATATCAAAGGAAATTTATCATACACGTATGCATAGGCTTATTTCATTTCAATATACGAATTCATTTTTTTTAAATATATGTGTATATTTGTATTTCTTTTATTTGTTTTATATACAATGTGGAAGTTGTAGTAATAATTTCAAGTCGGAATCGAAGTTGGGGTGGAGTTTGACCTTGCAGCAGTAAGGCTTGTTCCTAGATTTATTTATTTCCTTCTTTCATCGAAACGATATAGTTAAATCGGAGAATTGCCGAATGGTAAGAAAAAATTGAACTTTTTTTTTACATCTGTATTTTTGTTTAGATGGTTTTGCTTTTTTTCTGGAAGTCTTTTCTAATTTTTTTCCTCTTTTGCGCTTATTTTATTTCATCTATTCATCTCTTTTTTCTGTTGTTGCTTTTTTGGTACCTTTTTTTCTACTCATGGAACCAATTTTATCAATTTTATGAAAATTAGAAGAAGAGAAATAAATGAAGAAAGTAAAATACAAAAAGAAGAGGGGAGGGCAATAGATGAATCAGAAAGAAAGAAGGGGAGAAAGAAAGAAAGAAAGAAAGACAGGCAGAGAGGAAGACAGGCAGAGAGAAAGAAAGAAAGAATTAAACGAGGGACATGAAAACATATAATGGAAAAAGAAAACAGATGAAAATGCAACGGGGGGGGGATAAAATTTGTGAAAAGAACGAAAGTATAGGGAGTTGAAAGAGAGTAAGAGTTGAAAGAAGGGGATAGTGAGAAAAAGGTAGAAGAAGAAAGAAGACAAGTGAATAATCTCGAGAGATTGAAAAGATAGAACTAAAGAGAAAGAAAATATCAAGAAGAGAAGAACTAGAAAAGCGAGGAAAAAGTACCAAAAAAAAGAACCGTGAAGAAAAAAAGGGAAGACAAAAGGATGACGAAAAAGAAGAAAGGAGAAGAAAGAGAGAAAATAATAGTCAAAAGTGGGAAATGGGTCAAAAGAATCATGCAAATCAATCTCTTAAGTGTGGTCTTCCCGTCAAGAACGAAGACTCACACTCGTTCCTTAACTTGCATTTACCTCCAAAGTGGAGCTCTTCAAAGAAAAGAAACCTGATTAGGTCTAATTTGGACCACGTTAAGGAACGGATCTGCTCTCTCACCTCATCTCTCTGAATCCCCTCTCTCCGTATCTTCGTCCCTTTCCCTCCTTTATAAAATCGTTGTACTTGGCGAACGAAAGCGTATCCCCAATTCATTCGATCGTAATGGCGAGAGGGGTGTATGGTGGGGAAAAAGGAGTTTTAACCACAATTCCTTTTCATCGTTTGATTTACTTATAGTCTTTTAACACCAACAATACCGCTGAAAATTGCATTTGTTAACGGGGGAATGTTTGACCGATCTTCGTGTATTGGGCTAGCCACCGCCCCATTGATCATGGTGCAGATGTTTCTAATGCATTGAATGAGGGGTCAGGGGGAAAAAAAGAACTTTGGTCGAATCCCAAATTCATAATTTTTTTTCCTAAGTGGAAAACGAGCAAACCATCCATGATAGAAATCGGTTTATTAGATAAAGCAGTCAACTTATAACAAATTAACCTTTTCGAGACTCCTTGGATATATATATATATCCCTTGGTTTGGATATACATGTCCCCCATAAATCCCTTTTTGAAGCTCATTGGGACATCTCGATTCAGATAGTAAACACCTTAATTGGTTGGTCTTGAAAGGGTTAAAATATATTTACTAAGCTTAGCTTAGTCTAGCATACGAGCAAATGGATAAAAGGGCGCTGATAAAGAATATTACTTCAACTATTAATGTATAGACGTGTGCGAATATGGGCTTAATGTCAAATCCCGCTGAAATCACGGTTCCCGCCAGATCACCGAAGTCAAGTCGCGATTTGCTTATCCATGGGTGACCATTTAGTCAGATTAAGCACTGTAAGCAACCTGTGGCTCGTTTGTAAGGCTCAGTAAATATCAATCACGCGTACACGCACACAAATAAGCAGACATATGTCCAAGCAGTGTACTCATGAAAATTATTCATGTATGGATGAATTTGATATCGTCCTTTTTGCAGAGAGACTAAATGAATTCTAATTAATGCTAGATGAACAAAATGAAGAAAGCAAAATAGTTGGCGTACGCATGAACTTCAGTAAAACAAAAATCATGTGCAATGATCACATTGAGAATAAGAACATAACTGTCAAAATCGAAGATGCAAAACTGGGGAAAATAGATCACTACAGCTACCTAGGACAACGAATCTTTATGAAACCCACGAAAGAGGAAGAGATCAAGCGAAGAATCACCCTAGGATGGCAAGCCTTTGGCAGAGGAAGCTCAACTTTCAAGAACCAGATGATCGCAATAATCCTAAAGAGAAGGGTATACAACCAATGCATCCTCCCAATAGTCACTTATGGAGCTGAAACATGGAACCTAACCAAGAGACAGACCTGTAAACTGAGAAGCATCCAATGCTCACATGAGAGATTGGTGCTCAACCTCACATGGAGAGATCACAAGACAGCACAGTATATGAGGAAGAAAACAGGAGTCAGAGACATCATAGAATCTATTAGAAAATTTAAATAGCAATGGGCAGGCTATGTTGCAAGAATGACAGACAACCGATGGACATCACAACTCACGACATGGATCCCTAGAGATCACGTGTGAAACTGAATCCGACAGAATACAAGATGGAGAGATGAACTGGAGAAATCTAGAAAATACTGGCTCCACGATGGAGAAGTGTGGCGAATCCTGGGGAAAGTATATGTCCAACGGTGGACATTACAATAATGATGATGATGATGATGATGATGATGATAATGATGATGATGATGATATTTACTACAAGCGAAAAAGTGCGAATCTCGAACGAAATTATCTCTCAATTTTCTCTCAATTTTCTCTCAATTTTCTACAGCTTTTCATAGCTTCTTTTTATTCAACAGTTTTAAAACAATTAGGTAAGAGAATTGGATAGAAGGCAGATATCTTTTTGTGAACATATAGACCTAGTGCGTCCTCCCCTACCACTCTTTCTGTGTAACAATCTTGTAAATGTTTTTCACACAAATTTGAATCATGTCCGCTTCAAATTTGGCATTGAGGTGACGTCACATGGCAAGCGGTGGGCGAAGAAAAGTTTTTGTTTTGATGGGTTTTAATTGATGAATACATTCAATATACCCTTTGCCAGCCTAAAGAAGGCTTTATTATGTGTCAGCTTCTCTGTTTTTTTATGATGAGCGCTTCTAGGATCGGAAACCTTTTTTTTTTCGTTTGATTTTATATAATATGCATGTATAAATAAGTTAATATATATGTACATATATACATTAATGGATGTAAGTTTGCATGCATGTATACAGAAAAGACAGATATAGTGATGGTGAGGAGAGTAGACATCAATTAAACCACAAGGGTATGTACATTCTTTAGGATGTACAAGCATGCAAGGAAAGACAGATAATTTGCTACACATGCACATACATATATACACACACACACGAACGGACGAATCTGTCCGCTTAAATATCCACTTGAAGAAATGTCTTCCTTTTAAATTTGCTATAAATATTCATAGTCGACTTATGAGGCTGTTTGAATAAATATGTATGTCCTTTGCTTATCAATTCTAATCATGATTTCTACCGTTTTGTCAGTTTTCAAAAGCCGTTTGGACCCAGATAACAATTCGTTCAGTCAGACGACAAGCGGCGGCCATTTTTGTGCTTTCTTCCAGGCACTAAATACCAATTTTTCTTTTTATCTTCTTCAGTCCATTTTCGTCTTATTTCATCTTTTTCCTTCTTTCTCATACTTCATAAGTTTATTCTATTCTCTTCCTACATTTCAACAGTGATTCCTCCCATTCTTCCATCATTCATCTTTCCAAAATAAATTTCTTTCATTCCCGACCTTCTGCCTTCGTTTGCTTGATTTCTTTTTCCAGTGTTTCTTTCTCTTTTGTTCCTTTAGTCTATTAGTGTATGATATCGATAATATGATATCATATCATATACAAATATAAAATATGATATCAATATCCTTATAATAGGAGTTATTATAATTATACTTCACTGAGTTATTTCTTCCAAAAGCTTCCTTTTTCTCTTCTAATTATTTATTTAATCCCAATTTCTTGCTTTTTACTTTTTCTTTTTCTTCTTTATAAATCTCACTTCTTGCTTTATATTGTTTTATATTTATCTTTCTTTGTTTAGATCTTTTTTTTTCAACCTTATTTTTTTTCTCCTTCTTTCTTTCATCTGTTATGCCACTGACGAAGGAACGAAAGTAAGGAGTCCAAGGAAAGAACATAAAAAGAAAGTACAGAGAAGGCAAGATAGATGAATGGTGCTACAACAAAGAATATTTTTTTAAGCAACATGAGAAGTAAAAGACAGAAAAAATGATGACTGAAAAAAAAGGGAGAAAGGCTGAAAAAAATGGCTGCGTAGATGAAAACGAGGCTGGTGAAGTGATGGACAAAACAGAACAAATAGAAAAGAAGAAGCTTCAATTTAGTCTCCATTTTTCATTCTGTTAGCTGCTCGGGTCAAATTCTGGCGGCAAAGATAAAGGGCAAATCAATAGAAACATACTTAACTGTACATTCATAATACGTGGATACATATATATATATATATATATATATATATATATATATATATATATATATATATATATAAGGCTTGTCCATAAAGAAACCAAACTTTCGGGACAGCGTACGGATAAGACGTTTCAGAGTGCTCATGACTTGAACATTACATTGCAGTAACCTTAACCTTTAGTATAAAAAAAACTTCATCAATATACGTTCGTTAGTTTTTGAGTTATATATGCAAGAATAAATGTATGTCTATTGTGCTTGGCTTTATTTTACTCCAAGTTGAAAAATGAAGTATCTTGAAGAGTAATGTGTTTGTATAAGATTTCGTTCTAAATGAAGAGGCACTTTTTGGAGACACTTCTCCTGTGGCAAAATTAGAAGTGTCTTCCAAAATGTGTTCCTTCATTTAAAACAAAAATTCCACACAAACACGTTGCTCTACAAGATGCTTTATTTTTAAGCTTCGAGAGACAAAGAGCCAAGCGCAATAGACAAATGTTCACTCTTGCACGTATAACTCAAAAACTAATGAATGTACAAGGATGCAGTTTTGTTTTTGTTTTCTTGTTTTTGTTACTGCTAACTGATGCTCAAGTTACGAGCACTCTTAAAATTCTCATTCTTGAACTATTTTAAAATCGGGTAATTGTAGACAGACCTTGTATATGTAAATGGGCAGATATATGATAATAGTTATATCTCTATATATGTGAGTATATCACTTGTTGGTCTAGAGTTGTTTAGCTTTGGTGATCACGCGAGAAAAGTGTATGCAACGTGATTTGGTCATAAGCTGTTAATAGTCACTGTTTTCAGGAATTCAGTCTGAAATTTGAACAGATTGTCAAATACCAAGTCCTTATTGAATAGTGTGACTGTGACCCACCATTTTTATCGAGTACGTCCGGTCAATTGTTTATCTTTATTTATGAGGGATATAAGTTTACGCTCTGCTAATTCTGTATAAATCAGTTGCCCCTGGTTTGAGGGGGGGAGGGGTTATGACCAGATATTCTCCCTTCTGTTCCTGACTTGTTGCATTTATCGTTTTATGAGTCTAATGTTATCGCTGAGTGCCATATGGCAGACCTAGCTAGTTTGCTGTTTCGCGATAAAGAACAAAAGTGACCCGAAGTCACAAAGTTGCAGGAATTCTTTATCTGAGAAATGTTGTTTGGAACAATTGATGCAGATTTGATTGTTTTATGTATGTCCACTCCTATAAGCTACACGACTTTGTTATAAAGCCTTCTAAATTCTATTGTGATGTACAAATATCCATTTGTTTATATATATATATATATATATATATATATATATATTATATATATATATATATATATATATATATATATATATATATATATATATATATATATATATATATATATATATATATATATATATATATATATATATATATATATATATATATATATGCCTCTGTATAGCTGTGATAGTTGTAAATATATTAAGCTATATTGATATGCATGCATTGTTCAAATCCATCTATGTATAGGAAGTGGTGGGAGGCTGAGAGAATGGGATCAGCGTGGTGAGTTCAAATTCTTGGTGAGACAGTTTGCGTTCACTTTGCCATAATTCCCCTGTGGAAGGAATATATCTATCTCTCCTTCCTTCTACGCGTCATGGGCCAACATGGAAGAGTAACGCACATCGAATTCCAACCGTAAGTCGCTGAACTAAAGTCATAATGAAGTGGCTTGTTGTACTATCTAAGAAACGCAACCGGGCATAAAGTAATAGGACTTCAAGTTTTCTTTGATAAAATTAGTATCATTTTAATTCAATTTGTACTAAATAGATTGAATAAAAAGCCTACTCTTTTCTTAATAGAATGAGTAATTTTCGAAATTTACTTTGTACTAGTTAAATCAAATCAAAAGCCTATTGTGTTTTTAAAATAGTTCAATCTAATTTGAATTAATTAGATAATATATTTTTCCTGTAATTTTTTCATTTTTTGCACAAATATGCTCACAATACCATGTATTATTTTATAATACAATGGCATTGTTTTTTTAATATTAGGTTTGTAAAAAAAACGTTCCCAGCAGAAAACAGGTTTTCAACTGTGTAGAAGTGACTATTAATGTTTAGTTATGTAAAATGAAGCTCCTTATTCGGCTTAATCAAACTGATATCTCATTTCCCTTTCAAAACTGAACAAAATAGATAAATCACAGAACAAACTTTATTCATGATATTTCACCAATAAAAAAAGTTACGTTATTTAAGAAGTTCAAATCAAATAAGAATATCAATTATTCTATAAGATAAAACTTTTAGGGTCTGACTCTATGGTCGGTTACGTTTCGTAGGTGGTACATTGTCACTTTCGAGCCTGTGACTTTATGGTCGGTCACCGGCCCATCACTCATATGTCTCACTTGGGGAAGGCTGATGTCCAACAACAGATCTCAAAAGTTTGATTAAAAAACATATATTGAAGGACCAAAGACGTTCGGTTTATCAAGTAAACTATAACATTTTTTTTCTTAATAAATATAATTTATAACAATTTTTATCTGATCACCAGAAAAATATGCAATCTAGCGCTCTCATGATGGGATATAACGTCCTTTCTAATAATCAATTTTAATTTGTGTTTTATGAGGCTAAAATCCGACATATGTGTCAGCGATGTGATTCCAGTCCCACTCACAACACAGACGCGGATCCCGGAAGCGGGGTCGATGGGTTCCAGAATTACCAAGCTCGGTTAAAACGATATTATGTTTTTTGAATATCCAGATAAAGAAATTATATATATAAATAAAACAGTTAATCCCAAGTTACCTTAAATGAACATTAATAACAAAAAATATTATTTTGTCTTTCTTGTAATAAAAGTAAGATGACCTCCGTCTAATTCTCTCTTTTCAACAATTAGAATCTTATTTAACTCTTCACGTACCATTTATTCGTAATTTTTTTTTCCATTTTTGCCCTTGCACAAAATCCTGGATCCACCCCAGCTATAATTATTTTGCAATGATGTGTGAGTAATAGCTAAAGACCTTCACAACTATAAAATACACTCTCTTCCATCACTTAGACAATTTCTAAGACATTCGACATTCCATGGTAAACTTTCTTCTCAAATACTTGCAATACTGTTACAAGATTATGCGAGTGGACCTCATAAAGAATAATGTTTATAAGTCCAAAAGAACCTTAGAACCTCAGTGTGGCTGTGAACTTTTCGATCCTCAACAATCAAATCAACACTTTTATAGAATGAGCTGAGGACCTCCAATGGATACAAACTGTGTTCACACTTATTTTCGAGAATTCGATTTTTTTAGCGATCACTGCGCAACAAAAAATGATTAAAGTAACTTAGTCTTTGATCGCTTTTTTTCAGTTTTTTTAATCTGTCACCCTCAGCACGACATGCTGCCAAAGGACAATGGCTAAGTGTTGGTTTCTTTTGAGTAAGTAACCAGACCTGTTGTTATTATCTTTTAGAGAAAGATCTTTACCACAAAATGCATTATGCTGATGTTGCAAATAGAGGCCGACTAATCAGGGTGATGCAATGGGAACAGATCGATAGAGAAGAGAAGATTTTGATAATCGGAAGTTCGTGATGCGGAGTTGTCAGCCACAGGCAGACTGGCTGAGATAACATTGCATAATCACGTGATCTCAAGGAAAATAACTGTTATAACTATATATATATATATATATATATATATATATATATATATATATATATGTATATATATCTGACAGTTATTTTATGCATATATGTATACATACGTGTGGGGGGGTGGATCAACGAGTTTGTAGCCTGACACGTGATTTGGTGAATTTTGATCAGTAATTTTCTCTATAATCGATCAATGTGATAATGGAGAAGTGCATTGATGAGGAGACAGATTGTTGAGAGGTAAATATTAGTTGTGTAAAATAATGTTTCTTTATCATTACACTATTATTGATGTGCCAACACATATATATATATATATATATATATATATATATATATATATATGTGTGTGTGTGTGTGTGTGTGTGAGAGAGAGAGAGAGAGAGTATTTATTTGTATATACATATATGTGTATGTATGTGTGCCTGTGTGCATAAGTAAGTCAATGTACAAGATGCTAGACCTTCAGGTAAAATGGCTCTGCCAAAGAAAGGGATTCATGAAAAATTAGGTTCTTTTTATTTTGGTGAAGTGATTTTGAGAGATTTGTGAGATGTGTCAGGTGAGACTCAAGAGTTTCGATGATGTTGTATTCATTGTTATGTCATAATAGGAAGTAAATCAAGAAATGAGATCAATGCGAAAACAAACAGAAGAAATTAGTACACATGCTTATCATATATATTCATATATACATACAGTGAAAATCAAGGATGCAATATAACAGAGTATAACATAATATGATGCAATGTCCGATGTATGATGGGTTTATTTCATAGAGTACTCGATACATTCAACTTAAGGTATTAGGTTGGTTTGGAATACAGATATTAGTAGAATGGGGATTCGCAATACACTTCTATGTTTGTGGCCTGTCTGGACTTCCTTAGGCGAATGATCAGGTATATAGGTCAAAAGATTAGGTCATTTAAAAGGGATTAGAGCTTGGAGAAAAAAATCCAAGGTATCTAAATAAAAATAAAACATTCATATAAAGAACACACAAAACCAGCAATCTTTTCTTGATAATGCAAACACTCATGTCATATATCCTGACGTGTAATTTATAACCACCAGCAGAAATATACAAACTACAAATCTAATTAATCAAATAAAACAAAAGAGAAAACTCCTCCTGCCGAGTGACACACCCCCCACCAAAAAAAAAAAATTCCCCTAATTCCCAAACAGGAATCTAAAATGTACCTAATCATTTGCATGAAAAAGCCCATAAAAGTGCTCTTGTTGCAAATCCTCATTTTACTCTCTCTCTCTCTCTCTCTCTCTCTCTCTCTCTCTCTCTCTCTGTATATATATATATATATATATATATATATATATATATATATATATATATATATGTGTGTGTGTGTGTGTTTGCGTGCAAAGATACGAATGGTGCAATGATTAAGACGTGGACAATTGAATCGGTGGGTTGAGTTCAAACTCTGACCGAAGATATTTACATTCATTTCGCCTTTGGGAATGGCTTGAACTCATCTTTCCTCCCCTTCGTCCCAAGAATGGGTGAAATATCTGGGTAGACTGAGCTCTCTCCCCTTGCGAGACAAATCTGAATCCAAAACCAGCTCAACAGAAAATGATGGCAACGGGTGAGCCCAATCAGTCAGCAGAACCGACATGACCACAAAATCGTCATGGATGGAGATGTGAAAGGATAACGAGAAAATCCTGTTAGTTTTAAAAAGAAGGGTCTACAACCAATGCTTTCTGACGATAGTCACCTACGGAGCTGAAACATGGAGCCTAATCAAAAGATTATCCCTCAAACTGAGAACAATGCAACGTGCACATGAGAGAATCATACTCATCAAATGGAGAGATAACAAAACAGCAAAGCACATTAGAGAAAAAGAACAAAAGTCAGAGATATCATAGAATCCAAGTCGAATGGCAATGGGCTGGACATGATGCGAAAATGTCGGACTATCGATGGACATCACGACTCACAACATGGATCCCCAGAGATACACATTATTTTTCCTATGTCGACAGTATGATAAGTAATGGACATAAGTATCCAGCAATGGGAATAAGGAAAGACAGTTAAAGGAATTGGATATTTCCAGAACCGAATTATTTACAGTGATGATAATATATACATGTGTGTGTGTGTGTGTGTGTGTGTGTGTGTGTGTGCGCGCGCACGCAGATTAGAATGAATTAAGCCCATGCATATCTGTATGATGGATTTTATTAATATATAACACTTGTCTATTTAGCTCAATCCGTAAGATAGCCTCCTGACAACACACACACACACACACACACACACATATATATATATATATATATATATATATATATATGTATATATATAGTTTGATGCTTTTGGAACCCGTAAAATGCACCAAGCTTGTCATTAAAAAAAAAATCTTTGAGATATAGCATTTGTTTTTCTCAATATGTTTTCACCTCCCACGTTCTCAAATTACTACCATCATGTATATTCTACTGTTTTTGTTTTTGTTTTTTTTCGTTTTTTGTTCTTGTTTTATTATCCTTATAGCGCCCAATGCCACAAGGATTTAACATATATGACATATATTTATTCCTTATGTATATGTATATACGTATATATGTGTGTGTGTGTGTGTGTGTGTAAGGTACATTGCCGGATGTGCCTTGTGCCCAATATTCCTGGAATACTACCAAACACAGTATCACTAGATTCACATTCGCCACTGACGGATCACTTCCCAAAGACCTCTAATCGATACTGGAGTTTTTTTTTAAATGCCAAAAAAAGCAAGCCATAAAACCACAAAAGTACACAGTAGGCAGATTTTCGACCGGGACACGGAAGGGAAGGCGACGTTATTCTTGTGAATGGAAGTTGATAGACAAGAAAGCGCACACTTGTTATTCCACTCATATAACCCCCCCTCCCTCCGCCCCCACCCCCTGCCTCTATAAAGATTCTCACATCTACACTGCTTAGTCCGGTATCAACCCCGCCCACCACTCTCCCTCCTGTCAGAATTTTTCCTGCCAATGTTTTTTTCTGTTTCCATGGTGATGTTTGATATTCTTGCCGTTGGCTCTCAAAAGACAAGACAGAAGAGATTTTTAGGTTTTCAGATTTTGTTGCCTTCTTCGTTGCTTTTTTCCATGGGAGAAAGAAACAGTTTCCTTTATATGATGGGAATCGACACCTCATTGAATCAGTAAGGATATTTGGTTGTCATCGGCAGCGGCAGCAGCAGCATTCTTTTGGACGTAGACCTTTCCCAAGATTCGGCAGAAATGTCGATCATGGGCGTTACGGAGCCAATACTTTTTAACTCGTCTAGTTCGTCACGCCATTTTATTTTTTGCCGGTCCCAGTTTTGCATATGATCTCAAGTTGTGAGTCGTTATGCCTAGCAGTTGTATGACATTCTTGCAACATGAACAGCCCATTGTCATTGTTCTTTAATGGATTATATGATATCCCTGACCCCTGTTTGCTTTCTAATATTTTGTGCTGTCTTGTGATCACTCCATATGATTCTCTCCTGTGCAGGTTGCATGGTTCTCGATTTCAATGTCAATCTTCCGATCAAGCAGTGTAGTCGTGATATATACTAGTGTAACAATTTCACTCATCTAATTACCAATTGTGCAGATTGACTTTTTTCCATACTTCTCTAGACTTTTCAACTTAAAAGTAACGATTTCCCAGATAAATGTGTCTTCTTCACATCATTTGGAACAATAGACTCTTCCACAAAAGCAAATTTTTCAGTACTGAGAAAGAAAAACCATTTTATAGAAATTCAGATATATCCGGGAATTCTTTCATGGGGATTAATCGTTTTGACGTCTTCAGATAGTGGTGTCAAGGAAACCTCCCGAATAATGCTTAAAATCATCAAAAACAATGACTACAAAACTAAACGAGGGTTGCTGCTGAAAGGTAAAAGTGCTTTAAGTTCTATCCCGACAGAAGATGATTACTGCAACTTACGTATTGTTTACATGAGAAAAAAAATATGTATATATTTTTGGATGAATGATTTTGGACCCAAGATTTTGGTTTGGTACCGCATGACGCCCTTAAAGCTTCAGCCGTTTTACAAACGTAAACAAACACAAATGTTTTCGAAAGTTACTTCACCTCAGAAAAAACACTTGGTTTTTTATTGAGAAATAAGTATTTTTGTGCTTGCAATCCAAAAATTGCCGAATAAGAAGAAATACGTTGTTTATTTTTTGATTTCGAAAGTTATCACGGTAGGGGAATGTGGATTTTACATATCAGTTAATACACCTCATTTTGGTGAGAATTGTTTCTGCCTTTCTTGTTACGTTAGGAAAACCAAGTCAATCCCAGACTTTGTACTTGAGTTCGACAATACAAAATGAATTTAAGTAAATCGAATCATCGTAGCCCTACAAATGGTCTACAGATTCTTCTCTCTTTACTTGTCTGTGTGTGTGAGACAGAGATGACAGGGGGTTCTAGCTCATATTTTGAGGGCTACAAGCAATAAGTACCGTTTGAAGATTTTTTTTTTTTTAAACGTGTTTTGGGGTTTTTTTATGGTCATTTTGGACCAAAAAACGCCCAAATCTTGCACTGGAATTTCAAGATATTTCAGATAGAAGATTGTTTTTTTCGGATAATTTTAGATATTTTCTAGATGAATAATTCTGTCACACGGGTGGGCTTACGTTTAATGAATAATCCCATTCATTGTTTGAATTATTCTCTTTATTTTGAGGTGACCATTGAGATTTCAGGTAGCGCTCAGAAACCTTTTTGGCGATTGTGATTGTGTGTGTGTGTGTGTGTGTGTGTGAGTACGTTTGTGCTTATGGTGCAATACTTCATTCCTGCATGATTAAAGACGATAAACAAGGAATTTTTAAGAAACTATTACTTCACTCTTTCTGTTTCTGTCCCAGAGACGTGTCCAAGAGGTTTTGATCTTGCACTTTCGGCAATTTGTTTATCTCCTCAAATCTCCAGCTCCCTTGCCCGTATTCTTGCTGACCTCCACACTGCTATACTTTGTTCCGTCTTTGTTCTTCAAGAGATCGCCACGGTTTCTTGAAAGGGTCTTTAGGGCCTCAAGTAGTTCTCAACATGTAATAGAAAGAACCGTCAGTTTTTTATTTGACAATTTCTGTAGCACTTGTGCACGCTCTTAGTCTTCATGACTTGTAGTCGACTTGAACAGCAACAACCACTATACACATATCCTCGTCTACAAGAACTAGAGCAATCGTCATCATCATCATCGGTGCCCATGAAAAGTCCACTGCTGGACAAAGGCCTTTTTCATTTCATTCCATGGTGAATGTGATTGTGTCAACCTCTGCCATGTTTTTACGGCAAACCTTTCAATCTCATTCCTCCATCTCGTGTCTGGTCTTTTCTTGCTGCGTTTACTGTCTCATGAACACCAATCGGTTACATTTTAGCTCCATATCTTCTTACTAAGCGTCCGGCTCATCTCCACTTTTGTTGCCTAATTATATTATAATATCCTTCACTCTTGTCTTCACTGTGATCCGAGTTGATTTCTTTTTGATCTCTTTGAATTATTTGCAGCATTTATCACAAATCAACGTAGCATTCAGCGTTGGGTTCAAAAGTTTAACAGTGGAGATTTGAGTCTCGAAGATCAAGAGAACAAATGAAGATTCAATTGCAATTGAAAAAGATCAACTTGAAAAAAGCCCTCGACAAAGTATCGGCATATGTCATACATACGGCTATTGGCATTGCGACAAGAAGGAGTCATCGAAAGCAAATTGATGAAGAACTCAACGAGAACTAGAGATTTATTTGGCCATTAATTTCTGAACAACCTAATTTATTATTTTTTGTAGTATTATAAATCATTATTATTCATTTTTGCAACTATTCACTCGGGCTGGTTACTCTTCAGTAGTGAGTAAATAAATCAACAGTGCAGATCGGAATAAGGAATAAGTTCCAGGGGAGAACTCAGTGACAAAGGTCAGTCCCAGTTAACCCCTTAAACCATCCACGATCTCCTCTGCTCTGTTTGGTATTGACTGGTAGTTTAGTTCAATCCAATTTATTTTAGTACATGAAGTATCTTAAATCATTGAACACATCACAACATCTATTTACAAAAACAAAAAACATCGAAAAGAAGAAGCAAAAACGAAATAACAACGGAACACTTTCATGATATACAATCTTTCCTTTTATTGATTTCATTTGTCTTTTCGTGTTTTGTACAAAATTTCTGAAGGCCACTGAAAGATGAATTGGAAAAAAAAACTCTTTCTGTTAGAGTAAAATTTAAAAAAATGGGAACAACACATACATAAGATCCGGTGTAACATGGGAATAAAGGAATGAAGATTTACAGATTATAGTGTTTGCATTCGTCTTCTTTAGTATTTTTTATTCCTTTTTTACCTTTTTCATTCAAATTTTAAGGTGGGGGCAATTTACCAGTGGTTTCCTTGGCCACATTATATTAACTTTATCTGTAAAAATGGCCACATTATATTAAATTTATCCGTGAAAAAAAGAATTGGCCGCATTATATTAACTTTACCTTTGGGAAAAAAATTGGCCACATTACATCATCTTTATCTGTGAAAAAAATGGCCACATTATATTAACTCCATCTGTGGAAAAAATACACAATAAAAAGATGAATCAAAAAACCTCAGTATCCGTATTTAGTGCCACCAGACCGTCACAAGCCTCATATTGATTTGAAAACACTCCATTCTTTAAAAGTCTGTGACAATATTAACGACAATTTGAGAAAAAAAATCATTGCATATCAAGAAGTTATTTTAAAAGTGGAGAAATTGACATTTGCCCCAAATTGATTATAACAAAAGACCACTAAATTTGCATATATATTAATCTTCCTTTCTTTAATGACTTGATGTTTTTTGAACATATATATATATATATATATATATATATATATATATATATATATTATCCGTTTGTCATTTTATTCTTATTGATCTTTCTTTCATGGAAGCCAAATTCGATTTGAATGAAACTGCTTTGATTTTGGGAGTTATTTGTTTCCGTTGTGTCAAATATGTCTGTGTCTTTGAAAAAAAGAAGAAAAACTACCAATAATAATAATAATAATAATGATAATAATAATAATAAACGCATTGTGCGTTGAAATAGCATGATCAAGTTAATCTACGAGCCCTTATTCACTCACTTCCGTTTGCGCATGTGCTTTGAGAAACCAGTGCAAAAATTTCACACACGCACACACACTGTGCGCCTATGCACACGATCACACATTCTAGACCTTTTCCGATCTATTGTTTATTACTTGTTTCCTGTGATTCGAATTCAATTCTTCATTCTTTTTCAAATCGTTTCACTAGATAGAACGTTATTTTACTTTTTAGATCAGTGCTTCTTAAACTGGAGAATGATTCACCCGAGGGTGAATGAAAGGCAAGGGGCTTAGTTTACTCAAATATCTATATTTTTTCTTCACTCAAAAAAAAGTTATGTTTTGTGGTAAACTTACAACAAACATTGTTTCTAAGAATGTAATCTTAAGACTGTGGTTTACTAACTTCACTACATAAAAAATCAAAAATTCTAATAGTTGTCCCAGTTTTCTATAAATATTATAGGATGTCAAAAACTCGAATAAAAAAAAAACACTTGCTAGTCAATTCATGTTTCTTGCTAATGACCTAAAATGAATTCTGTATAAAATGGTACACAATGTAGAATAAGACAAAAGTCATCAAAAACGAGAAAATTTGTTTGGGATGATCAATCTTTTTGAATTTTTGATAAAGAGCCGAGGGTGAATGACACTGAAGTAGTTTAAGAAGCACTGATTTAGATGCTTAAAAAATTACAGTATTCGATTCAATTTGTTTCCGAACTTTCTGTTATGTAATGTAGCTTTAAAGTATAAAAATCAATCTGTTAATGATACTTTTTTTGTTTATCAATGGACCAGTTTTGTTGGGTTTGTTAAAAATTTTGTAGGAAGTAATTTCTGTTTATTGAGAATTTTAAAATGTAAACTTTTCTTTTCCAAAAATTTGTTTCAGCATTGTTGGATGGAAGACTTCAGCGGTAAAAAATAAACAAGGAAGAGAAATTGTTGAAAAAAATGTTTTTTTTTAAACTTAAAAGTTTAACATTCAAACTCACAATTGATTACGTTTTACATTGCATAATGCAGTATTGCTTTTATACTATTGATTTTTTAAAAATCAACATTCCCCACCCGACCATATTGATTTTTTGTTGATTTTTTAAAATATTTTTAGCAGTCATTTAGCAGTCACAATAAATTCTTATATTATCACAACCATTCAGAAAATCATTAAAGACTTTTATGAAGAGACAAAGTCTTTATTGTTGTCTCGTTTTGTCACGTATATTTCTCAAATCACGAAGTGACAAACGAGATCTCAGGGATTTTTTTCAATGTTGAGGGAACTATTTATCAGCGGAAATAACTTTGAAATAAGTTTAAGATGATGTTTGCTTTAATTTTTTGAAATAACGTTGATACGATGTTTTGTTTAGTTTTTTGGAATAACTTTAATACGATATTTCGTTTATTTTTTTTATTTTTTTCCTACTAAAAACATCGTATGTTACTCCGCTAAGATTTTATAATGATTTTATTTTATTGTTTTATTGTTTGTAATGGGTAGTTATTGACAGATTATATAAATACCCCGAGCGGATCATCGTTAACTTTTTGTAAGACATTTGTATGAGGCAAGACAAGTTGAATGTTTGCTCTTTTTTTTCTCAAAAAAGAAAAAAAGAGACAAATTTATTACTTTTGAAATATAATTCGCGATCATTAAAATATTCCTATTGCTTTTGTTACTTTCGAGTAAAAATTATATTTAAACAATAAAATATTAAAACGTTTTTAAAGTCAAATACAGGAAAAAATGAATTCACAACCGCAGTTACAGCACGAATGTAACAAGGAGACCAAACTAAAATATTGGTTTTAATAATAATAATAATAATAATAATAATAATAATAATAATAATAATAATAATAATAATAATAATTGCATAATCAATCAGCATTTGTTACTTGTAAGACATGAAAAAAAGATTTCTCGCTTTTTCCTTTCATTCTAGACACATTTACCTCTTCTTGTTTCACCATGTTTTGTTTTTTTTTTCATCTTTCGTGCTTCCATATTTTCAATATATATATTTACTATACTTTTATAAGTCATGCTTTCAAATTCGCCAGATATGTCACAATATTACAAAAAGGGTTCTATGTTTTACAACAACGACAACCTGTGGAAAATCAGTAAAAAAAAAAAAATCACTGGTCTTTGAAAAATAATATGTATGATTCGAAAAAAAAAAATAATAAATCAAATAAAGAAATAAAAACATCAAAAAAAGAATTACTTTCTGGTCTGGTGAACAAAAATACAGATGGCGAGGCATGTTCGTTTTTTTTTGTTGTTTTTGTTTGTTTTGTTTTTTTCAAATTACTTTTACTTTTTTCTTTTTTTTCTTTTTTTTTTTCGTACAGAACACATGACCTGTGCAATGTTGCAAAAAAAAAAATCAATATTATCATTATTATTTTATTTTTTAAATACATGGATAAAGTTGAGGATGGGAACTATGGAACCTCATAACGGCAATAATTGGCTACACCGGAATATGACGTAATGGAAGGTTAGTTGGACCCCGTCCCACCTATATGTACACATATTTGAGAGAAACGGAGGGGAAGAAGGAAAAAAGAAGTATATTAACAGCGTTATGGCTAATAAGCACACAAAATAAAAAATTAAATCAAATTTGAAGGAAAAAAATGCCCGCTGCGCTGGAGATAAAGAAATAATTACCCGACAGTCCGTGAAAAATTTGGGGACTATTTATTCGCTACAAAACAATCTTTAGCAGATAAATGATTTTTGGATTGAGGCAATAAAAGTTGAAACAATCACTCACGCATGAGGACACGACGCATGCGCACTTACACACATAAGTATGGACGTTCTCTATTCCTGAATGGTAAAAAGAGGGAGGGAGGAACAGGGTTGCCAGATGTCTTCTGCCACACAGGACCAAATTTGTATGGTCTTGGGACCAAATTTAGATAGTCTTGGGACCAAATTTAGATAGTCTTGGAACCAATTTAAGTAGCTTCAGTACTAAAATAATCAAATATCTTAAAATCCATCATTAGACTAAGCTTGCAGGAAAATTTGATTAAAATAGGTATTTTTTTTAAATCTATTGTCCATGCATATTTATGACATATCATAATATTTATGTCTAAGGGATTGTTAATTTTTGTAAATTTTCCTTCAGTACCATTTTTTTTTAATTTTCGGAACCAAATATCTTTGTTCAGTACCAAATTTTCCTAATTTTGGTCTTGAGAAATGCCAAATGACAACCCTGGGGAAGAAAAGGAAAAAACGAAAAGAGAGAGAAAAAAAATTGTTTTTTTTTTTTTTATCCTCTGTCATTTTTAAAAATGCATAAGGTTTTTTGTCGTTCAAATAAAATGAGGTTTGCCATCGAATATTGATTTTTGAAAATTTATTGGAAAGAATCAGAAATGAAAAAGAATATGGAAAAGAAAGAGCAAAAGAAGGAAGGAGGGTCAAGAATGAGAGGAATGAAAAGTAAAGAAGGAAAGGAAGTATCGCTCAAAAAAAAATGTTGAAGGCGTCAAAGGAAAGAGTAAAGTTGATTAAGGAGAAACGGAAATGAGAAATAAAGAAGAGAAAGAGAGCAATATAGCAGTCAGAAGGAGTTGGAGGGAGAGAAAAGGTGGAGCAAAAACTCGAAGGGGAGGAGGAAAGAAAGGAAGAAAGTGAAGCTGAAAACTACAGTAAATGTGGAAAAAGATAAGGAAGGAGACAGAAGATGAAAATTAGATCTGGAGGAAGAGGAAAACTGAATCGAAGCTTGGAATATAAGGGAAGAGAGGAGATGAAAGAGAGCGGGAAAGGTTGAAAGTAAAACCTAGAGAAATGTGGGGTGAAAGTTCAGAAAGAGGGAGGAAAAAGAAGCAAAGACGATAAGGGTGGAGAGAAAAACAGACAGAAGGAAAAAGGTTACGGAAAGAGTAAAAGGGAGAGGAGAAAAAAGTTTCAGAACGAAAAGATTTAGATGAAAAGGAAGAAACATTTTTATGGTTTGTTTTTATGAGGAGGAGATACACAGCACAAAACGAAAATTTAAGGAAAAAATATCCGAAAAGTCGATTATAGGGTGAATTCTTGTTACAAAAAAAAAGGAAGCAAATCGGCCATCTTTGATTTATAGTCTCAAGCATACTGAAACGTCACGAATTGCATCATTACATACATAAAACTAAACCCTGTAAAAACGATCACAACATACTTGTATTGCAAACACAGATTTTGTTTTCATTCCTAACGTCTTTTTTTTTTAATTTACTTTTCTTTATTATTTTGGCAGGTGGAGTATTTTTTTTTTTTATAACGTTAGCAACGGTATTGCTAATGAATCACAGCTGCGGACAACGAACATTTTGGCAACTGCAGAACTTGGTCGTTGTCTCTATAGTTACGACCGTTCTTCAAAATTAGAAGAAAAAAAAATAATAATAAAGTCACTCTTCGACCTGAAAGATCGTAAAACATCAGACAGCCTAAACCGTGACCAGTTAGAAACCATGTTACAAATATGTCATGAAGGTCACAACCTGTAAGCTTCAAAAATCTGTTTGTTTTTTCATTTTTTTTATTTTTTTTTTTTTAATATTATTGCTAATTTACCTTTATCTTTTAACTGACCTTCTTTTCTTTTTGTAATGCCTACGGTCCGGTCTTCTAAAATCACAACCACCACATCGATATTTTATAGGGCATCAGAAAACCGAAAAGAGGGTCACCGTCACAACCATTTTAAAACACACTAGGGTTAAAGAAAAAAAGGGGTTCAGGAAAGCACCGCACAATTAGATATTGTTTAATATTATTCTCTTTTTTTTTCATTTAGAAAATTTCGCAATACTTTTTCGAGTTCAACTTGCCAATTGCTTTTTTGAGCCCTTAAAGTTTTGAAATTCGAGTTTAGAAACAATGCCTATATATATATATATATATATATATATATATATATATATATATATATATATATATATATATATATACGAATGCAAAAGTATGGCATCCTTCCTCGTTCTTTCCTGATGGACAGCACGGTGTGAATTAAATAATAAAGTGTTACAAAAGTGGTACCTTGGTTTTTGAATTTCACTGCCAAAATATATCAGATTATTATTATTGCTTTAGGATACGTTTTTATTTTGAAGGCTCATTGACCGGCAAAAAACTTCCCTCAAGGAAGTTTGACGGTAAAAATATCAGAGTTTGATTAATGTTCAGGTATCAGGGTCAAAACGAGTTTGACCTATTTGCCAAATTTATTGCTAATTTAAACAGTTCTGAAATTGAAAAAAAAAAAAAAGATTTATTGCTCAAAGGTTTTTTCTAAGGAAAGCTTCTGCACCTTGGTTGAAGCCATGAATTCAATTACAGTTATGTCATCATAGAAATACGCCCTCTGAAGGATGCAAAAAGATGCACTTCTCTGAAAGGGAGCAAAATATGCACACTTACAGAGACTACATGTGCATTACAAGTGTAATCGGTTGCCTGTTGACTCAATAATCTGCCATTGGTCTAAACAATCTTTCAAACTGCCCAGATTTGCATGCACGTTTTTTTACACCATGGGACACCACCACCTCCCAACGTTACACAAGGTCGATAATATATATATATATATATATATATATATATATATATATATATATATATATATATATATATATATATATATATATATATATATATATATATATAATTAAATTGTCCAGTCTCCGTAAATAGTGTCACAGAGGCATCAGATTGATCCACGACCTCCCCTTTCAGTGTGATGGAGAGGTATTGCCCTAGGATAACTGATATTCCTCCACCCCTGGGACGGGACATTGTATACTTTACGAGGCCACAGGACGAATCCAGGGAATTCACAGATGGTCATCATGCTAAACCCGATTTATTTTGTCGGGATTAATTCGGACTCCAGTATGAGTATACAGATGAATGGAATTTTTTGGTGCATGCCTTTCTCCCTGATATTACAAACGCAAAGTATCGCCACAGTCAAAACAGATCTTTCAACCTGTTGCATTTTATTTTGTTCAACTCTTTGGCATTTCATAACACAACGCTTGAGAACCAATTCTGATACAGCAATTGATTTTGAAATTAAGCCATCACCAAAATCGGCAGAGAACGGCTCAAGTTTGATACGCAAAACTGGTCAAAAACCTAAAACAGGGGTTCCCAAAGTTGTTGATATCGTTTACTTGGGGTGGGAGTCGTTTGGGGACATCGATTAATATTTTTGTGTTCAAGGAAGAATTCTTTAATCTAGGACAGCGGCTCCCGACCTTTTCAAAGTCATTTTCCACTTCTGTCAATAAGATTACTAGTTTACCCCGTCCATTCAAGTAAGTTACAACAAAGAATAAATTCAAATTAGTGTTTTGTTTTGCGCATAATTTGACAGTTGTACAACAAGAATTGGTTTAAAATCATAATTGTACATCTGCTGATGTGTATTTGTTACTCGAAGAAAGTAATAAAAGATAATTAGGGACGCAATTCCAAATTATTTCAAAAAT
Source organism: Thysanoteuthis rhombus (assembly GCA_963457665.1). NCBI lineage: Eukaryota > Metazoa > Mollusca > Cephalopoda > Oegopsida > Thysanoteuthidae > Thysanoteuthis > Thysanoteuthis major. The sequence goes on from OY735222.1 coordinate 37,176,210, forward strand.
AAGAATCCTGCTGTCATAACAGATCCCTCCCTTGGACTACATGAATTATCTCCTTAAGGGATCTCTCGCTTTGAAACCACTGGTCTAGGAAATTAAAAAAATTGATATCTTTATCTCAGTTTTACATTTTTCTGCCTACAACTAATCCAAAGATCCTGAAAATTAAAATTTGCAGAGTTATATCCTCATTAAAATATCCGTGGACTTCAACCATTCTTCAAAAGTCACAGACTCAGTGACTTTGGGGATAAATTAATTTATGAATAAAACTTATAAATTTGCAACCAAATTTCAAAGCTATTCTTAAAGATAAGGAACTACTTTCCTCCAATTAGAGATATCAGATAATCAATAGAATAAATAACACTAATTTATTATTATTATTATTATTATTATTATTATTATTATTATTATTATTATTACTATTATTATTATTATTATTTGTCTTTGATAAATTATTATCCTCTCAATTATCATTTCGATATTTTCATTTTTTTTTTTTTATAGAACGATCGATGAATGTCAATGCATTTCTGCGGGGGATCAAAACCCAACATTTTAAGGGACCCCCCTGGTGTAGATTCTACAACCGTAGTTATATTAACCACGACCACTTTTCAATAGGACGTGTGAAAGACTCGCCCATTGTCTACACACGCATTTTAACTTTTTATATTGGTCATATCATTTTCAAAATATCAGGGCCTCAACAGCATGCCAAGCTTTTTTTCAAGTATCGGTATTATTTTGTCCGGCGTTTAAAGAGGCCCATGTAATAATTTCTCATTTATTTTATCCATTGCAATTGCCCTAGGGGGCAAATATCCTAGGGGGAATTGTCCTTGCAGAAGGTTTCCTAATGGGAAATTGTCCCTCGGGGGCAACTATCCCGGAGTCGTAAGAAATATGCTGGCCAAAGCATTTATAAGGGACGTGAAAAAACTTGCTCAGGGTGTAATCGAGCAGCGTTAAACCACGTGTCATCAATCAACCATTTTTAAAATGGTGGATAGCGGATTCGAAGTGACTTTCCCAACAAACACCTCCTTTTCGTATAGCTCAAAATTTAAAACAAAAGTTTTATGCATGTATTGATTGGTCAAAAAAATGTAAGAAATAGTTTGTATGTGTTTGGGTGGATTGGGAAAAGTGTTTTTGATGAAGGTGCAGATGGATTGTATACAAAATGCTTGAAAGTATAGATAATGTGATCAAATACAGACTTACAGAAAACGGACATTTTTGTGATATGAACAGATAGATAGATAGATAGATAGATAGATAGATAGATAGATAGATAGATAGTCATAGACAAGTAATCTGAGAGATAGACGTAGAGATAGATAGATAGATAGATAGATAGACAGATAGATAGATAGATAGATAGATAGGTAGATAGATAGATAGATAGACAAATAGATAGATAAATCGTCATTGACAAGTAATCTGTGAGGCAGACGGAGAGATAGATTGACAGATAAAAAGATAGATCGTCATAGACAAGTAATCTGTGAGACAGACAAACAGATAGATATTGTGATATGAGCAGATAGATAGATAGATAGATAGATAGATAGATAGATAGATAGATAGACAGATAGATAGATAGATCATCATAGACAAGTAATCTGAGAGACAGACGTTGAGATAGATAGATGATATGGACAAATTGAAATGGATGGTCAGAGACGGATAAATGTAGTGTTGACAGTCAGAAAGAGTAATTGGTACAGAAGAGATATGAACAGACTAAAATCGATATATAGTCACAGACAGACAGATATACAGATAGATAGACACAAAGTCAGATTGATAGAAAGATAGACTAATAGATAATTCGATAACAAATAGATAGTAAAAAGATAAGAAAGCAAATATACGTCCTTTCGCAAGGCGTATAAATGCATTTAAAGAATTATCTATGAAAGTGTCTTCAGTGCTAGTAATAATTCGAGAAAGTAAGAAAAGAGGATTTCATTTGATATCTAGATTCGTCTATACTTAATACAATATATATATATATATATATATATATATATATATATATATATATATATATATAAAGTACTAACCCTACTGTCTATTCTATATCCACTACCTTTATTATGTTACAGTATTCTTGCTACATGAACTGTTGTCGGTAAAATACGGCACAGCCTCATGTGCCGGGCAGCATGAAATATCTACGGACCCAGCCTACCAACTAACCCGACTTTCATTTTTTTGTTGTTTTTTTTTTTTTTTTTTTTTTTAATACTTTAAAGAGAGAATAAAAATATTATGCACATAGGATATACACAAATCCATGGGATAAATATACATTTATCTATGTGATATATTATTGCTGAGAATTGATAAATCGTATTTAATAAGAAAGAACAGAATTTATAGAATAAACAGCGAAATTTAGTTCGAGAACATTTTCGCAGTGGCGGATTAACCATTAGGCTGATTAGGCTTGAGCCAAGGAGCCCAAAAATGGGTAGGGGCGAAAACCAAGGAATAGTTTAATTGGGTGTACACGTGAGTATTTTGGACGATGTCTTAATACTCTTGCATGTATATCAAGCATTTACTACGTAATCCATAGTACAACGATATAAGTTATCTAATGTGACAACGTCACTTTTTTTTTTAAAAAAAGGGTCAGATAGGGACAAGGTCAGGTGGGTCCCTAATAAAGGTCAGCCTAGGCGCCCGAATGGTGGAGAATCCGCCACAGTATTTCGTTTTTTACAGCAAAGGGATCAGAGCGGTGTTTCAGCACAAAAAAAATGATACAAAGATTGAAAATCAAAGGTTAGAATAACAGACAACTACTCATAAAAAGGTTGGGGGGAAACGAGGCACTATATGGACTCGGATGTCAAACGGCACATTTTCTTACACAGAAAAAAAGTCTTGAGAAATATTGACAGGTTGATTGAACTATTATTTCATTATGATTATTGTTTATATTATTGCTATAATTTCAATGATTTCCTCTAAAAATGTTTTTCGATCAACACAAAGCCAAAATTTGAATACGTTTAATTATGCACGCAAGATAGAGGAGAGCCTTTGTCACCAGTGATGAAGAAATGGTGCAACAAGTTTTAGAAACATGTATAATTTATGGTAGTCGCAATTCGTTCCCAGAGGCAGGGGTTGTAAGGACAGAGAGATGGGGAATATATATATATATATATATATATATATATATATATATATATATATATATATATATATATATATATATATATATATATACACACACACACAGATATATATATATATATATATATATATATATATATATATATATATATATATATATATATATAGTAATGGGTATTTGGATGGATGGATGGATAGATGAATGGATGGAAAAAAATGTTTAGCGTTATATGAGGAAGAAAGAAAATGAAAAATTGATATATTTAAGTATGTATGTGAATATCTATTAGTGTACATGTGTGGGTTTATCCCTTATTCAACACATGTACGTAAATAGGAACTGATGTAGGAGGCTAGAGAGAGAGGGGGAAGGGGAGAAGAAGGTCTGCATAAAGAACCATTTTCTCATTGGACAACTCCATTTATATTGTAATGACGTTTTCGAAATCCAATTTACATTAAACCATAACCACAAGACTGGTTCTATACTACTTTGCATTTCTAGTCATCCATACCTTTGCTATATCTGTGCTTACTATGGATAGATATCAACGCCAATCAGTCTTCCCCTACAACAAGCGTGCGCGTACATGTGCATTCCTGTGTGTGTGTGTGCGTGTGTGTCTGTGCATCTGTGTGTGCATGTGTATGTGTGTGTATGTGCATCTATTTGTACGCGTGTATGTGTGTTTCAAACAGTTACGTGCGAAATGCGGGTATAATTTTCCATAATATTCGCACCTTAAGTTCTTATAAGCAAACATCAAGTTGCTTACAGATCAAGCTAACAGGTCTATAGCTGCATGCAAATCTCATGCATAGACTAAATAGACAGTGCTGAATATGATATATATATATATATATATATATATATATATATATATATATATATATATGTGTGTGTGTGTGTGTGTGTGTGTGTGTATGTATATGTATATATATATACTTTTTATTGGCATACAAATGTCTGAGTTGGTAATTAAATCTATTAATCCAATCTAACTATACCACACACACACACACACACATATATATATATATATATATATATCTTTGTGTGGGTGTGGCATTTTGAATGATAGGTATATTTTGGCTATATTGATAATTTTCAATTCTATACGTCTACCTTCTCAATATTTGTTTGTGTAATATGTAACAAATATTGATTTTGATGTATGTACATATGTATGAAGAGTGCAGGGGAATGATAGATAGAAAGAAAGACAGAGAGACGGACAGACAGAAATGAACTGACTAAGTATCCTTGTACGTCTTTAAATATATTAGCAACATCAGCATGACTGTTATCTTCCAGCGAAGTTATACTTTTTCAATGCAATGGAAGAGGCATCAACTTTATTTTATACACTTTTAGGTTCTACTACGTTCTCATTGACAAATCCATTAATTACTCTACGAACAGCGGGAAGAATAGTAGCCACTACATGTGCCTGTAAAATCTGCTTTGACAGTGTGGTATTAAATATTTGGAAAGCTATATTTTAATTTTGCTGAAAGGAAAAATGCTGGACCACTAACGCTTGAAGTGAAGTTATAGTTATGTATCATTACTGAATAGAAAGATTTGCATATATGTATATATGTAGATATTTAGTAAGCTCATTTTTGTCTGACACAGGGCCACTATAGTGGAGAACCAAGTCAAGATCGAAACATTTCAAAAACAATGGTCTAAAGAGATTGTTAACAAATCGATATATACCTATATATGTATATGTATATATATATGTATATATATAATGTATGTAATGTATATATGCATAAATACAATTATATAAATCAATACACACACAATTAATTATGGGTAAGTATATAGAGATAGAATAAAAACGTGTGAGTCACACACACAAACACCTACACATACATAGAGATGTTTGTGCACGTGTATGTATCTATGCACACACATATACATATACAGCCCTTTCACACGCTCACAAGCACACTCACACACACACACACACCTACAAAGATGCTTACATTCACATATATCTATATATATTCAAATATACATCTTCTCTTTAAAATGACGGACAAGAGACATTCTTATTAATCTTTTCTTGTTTTCGTGAACAAATCTATGGTTTCAACACACACACACACACACACACACACACACACACACACATATATATATATATATATATATATATATATATATATATATATATATAGTATGAAAAGAAGAAAAGATTATTAAAGAATTAAAAAGATGTTGCGAGTCCGTCATTTTTATTAAAAGAAGTATAAAAGAAAATAAACTTCCAAATTGGATTCACGTGTATACATGTGAATAGGCAAATAAGTGATCATATACATACACATATAGATGTGTTAATCCATATTCTGTTTAATCAGATTTCTTTTATGTTCTAATTTGCACTTTTTTAATTGATGACAAAAAGGGTTTCGGTTGAAACTGAAGACGAATGGTCGCTACGGAGCAAACGATTTGCGATTTTTGTTTCTTGTAAATGCAACAATCTCCTTACTGACAACCTTGCAGCAATATTTGAGCAGAATGACCTTGGGAGGAAGAGGAAAAAGGTTTAGACTATTATTTGTTGCCTCAATGCACCTAAGCTCTGCACTTGCCTCTATTCCTTTGTGTATATCAGATGAGTGGCGTATTAACCATTTGGCTGAGTAAGCTCAAGTCTTGGGCCCTGGAAGGTAGGAGGACCAAGAACAACAATGGTTTGTGTGTATAAAATATGGTGGTTCTGTTGAGGGCACACATGAGTATTTTGAATAATATTTCAGTATTTTTGCATGTATTCTTTTCATATCTGTTGTTTATTAAAATGAAAAACAAATGAAAAAGTCTGCAATTGCTTTATCTAGTAATGATATTATGCCTGTTGTACATTATACATAGCCCATAGTAGAATGATATGCGTTATTTGATGTGACTTAACCTCACTTCATTCTATTCAACGATTAGTGGGACTGAGGGACCAGGTAGCGGGAGCCTTACTAAATCTAAGCCTAGGAGCCTGGGTGGTAGTATAATCTGTCACTGGTGTATCAAATATATTAATCACATTTTCAGTCTATGTGTGAACCTACTATGTTAAAATCTCAGAAAGTTCCTGGCTGTTTTAATTCAATTTAATTTTTGTTTTTTGTATTCATTATTTTTCGACACTGATTGACTTTTTTCCATGGTGCGTTTCAAAGTCTCAGGATGGAATAAAAGCGCACTTCATAGAATTAATAGCAAACCGACGCATTTAATGTTAGCAAGCTAGTCTCGCAGTGTAATCATTTCGAATCTTGTTGAGTGCTCCACTATTATGGCCTTGTGTCAAACTGATCTAAATTTACTAAATATCTACTCTCGTTGTCTAGTATTCTCATGTGATATAGTGCCAACTGTGATAGTCTCTCAAGCCATTGTTAATGAGTTCAACTTTTAATTGGTGCCCCTGTGTACTGTTTTGTCTCTGGGTCAGACTAAAATCAGATTGTCTCTCCCTGAACTTTTAACTTAGTTTTCCTCGGTGATGTTGGCCCACATGATAGTTACAATAGCCATAGCACCTATCAAAGAGCACCACACCGTTGCACTAAGAGAAGCTAGTTAGAGATTTCTTACTGTGTAACTACGTATGTTTAAATGAAACTCTGTGTCCTTGATTGCATTGTTCTGCAGTGTCATAATGGATACCTGAGCCCAAAATCATATTTGAATAATGATTAAAAGCTTCAGTGTATAATTTTTATATAATTTTTTTTTCATTAATTAAATTCTCATTTCTATTCATGTAACATTTTACATGCAATAGTGAAATCTTAAGTCTAGAATAATCATTCATCTGCAAACAATGACAGCTAAAGTAATTTAACCGGCGTATTGAAATGTATTATATTGTATTAGTAAAATCGATTTTTCCTTATTGAAAAATCATAGTTGTGTTTATTTATATTCAGTCTACTCCGTTCTTAATTTTCTTATTCATTTATTTTTATTTTATCTTTATTCTAGTCTATTGTTTTCGTTAATTTTGTTGTGGTACATCGGTGGAGTATCAGTGATAGATTCTGCTCATAAAAGCCTTACTATCAGCAGGTGGTTTATAAAGCAGACAGGAAGTGTATATCATCCCCCATTGGGAGAAGACAGAAATAAAATATAGGTAGGCTTTTTACTGGTTAATGGAAAGAAGAGACGAAATAAAGAGGAAGAACGTAAAAAGTAATGACAGTGAATTCTCAAAATGAAAGTGAAAGTAGAAAGTGAAAGTAGAAAGTGAAAGTAGAAAGTGAAAGTAGACCACACAGTAAAATATGAAAGTACAGTAAATTATTTAAACAAAGACGAACGAAGTGGATGAGCGATGGGATGGAGTACCACGTGGAATGTGGAAGTGAGACGAAGAAAAGGAAAAAATTGTGTGAACAAAGGGGGAAAAGACGACAGTGAAAGTGATAGGAAAACAACAAGTGAAGTGAGGAATGTACAGCAAATGGTTGAAACGAACAAAGAAAAAAGAAGAGGAGGGGAGATGAGAGCAAGAAGGAAAGCAGAAAGAAAGTAAAGATTGAGTGAACCAATGGAAAAGACGATAGGGAAGGCAACAAATCTGTTTTTGATTCACTATCGGCCTGCTTTCCAAGCTAACAGCCGAGGGTAGGATGCCGAATATAGCTCTAGTTACGAAAATAGACAGAAGCGCGAATCAACAGCATAAGCCAAGCTCTGCTCAGCACCATCGTTGCCAAGGTGGTACGAGGGTGGAGTAGTAAGATGGTTGGAATGAAGGACGCAGAGTTATGACGGGAAACGGGTGGAGAGTGGAGGAGGGCTTATAGTGAGTGATTGAGAATATCTTGGAAGAGCCCCAAAAACACTGATCGATTCTTTGGTAGAGATATCGATCCTTTCAACAGAAGAGGCCATTCGCCTGCTTGCTGATTCGTTTTACCCCAACCGAACCCTTCCCGACTTCTTCCGTCAATCTGCCTCGTTTTAGACAAATTATACCTTTCTTTCTTTCTCTCTCATTTATCTCTCATCCACTGATAGTATCTAGCTATCGATATATATATATATATATATATATATATATATATATATCTTTTTGAATATGGTCTCTCTCTCTCTCTCTCTCCCTCTCTCTCTATTGCATTTCCAATCACGTACAATCCTCACTTTCTATGTCCTTCTTGCAGCTCTCTCTCTCTCTCTCTCTCTCTCTCTCTCTCCCATCTTCTCCGTTCTGAATCTCTCTATCTCTATCTCCCTTTCTCTCAATTCATTCATACTAATATTATTGCTCACTCATTTCTCTCCCCTTCCTCTTTTTTTCATTTATCATTCTTCGCTTACGTTTCTCCAATTAACCCTCTATCATTCTTTCTCTCCTTCTCACTGTCCTTCTCCCTTTTTCTTTTCTTTCAACCATCTCTCTCCACCTCCTCCTCTCTCTCTCCCTATCTCTCTTAAACACGCACACACATACACACACACACACACACACACACACACACACTCACTTTAAATCCATTATATTGACATGCCCACGTTGTTATTCTTTCTACGTCCTTTCTCTCTCTCTCTCTCTTTATTTTCTATGTTTTCGCTTCAGTCGCTCATGGCAGTCTTTTAAACAACCTGTTAGACGATAGAATCAACAGCTAGCAGTAAGCAACACGTTGGCTTTCTGTATGCGCGAAAGGTACAAGCTCAGATCAGTGGCAGAAGCCAGCATCTGGCAAGTCGCTCGTTCATCGTATATAAACTATTTCCTCACGAAACAGATGCCGACACAGCAACTGAAAAAGAGGATATGTGCATAGTAGACCTTATGCACTCAAAGATAGATAGATGGATGGATAGATTGTCATAGACAATTAATCGGATAGACGGGCATAGAAAGAGATAGACGAGTAATCTGATAGAGACAGACATAGACATAGATAGATAGGTAGATAGATATCTATGTGTATATTTACTTAAACTGACACAGGGTTGGCCTAGTGGTTGATAGCACAAAACAGGAATCGGCAAACTGAGTTCAAGATCCAGATGGAGTAGTTCGTATTCCCTGGCACTATTGCCCTTGGGAAAAGTTTGAATCTACCTCTACCAGTAAGTCATGTCAGATCAAAAAATCTATCACAACGCTAGAATATGTTAATTTACTCATGTCGACTGATCTAGGATAGGATCCCAATGATGCATATAAATCCTAACAATATCTCATATTTATACTCATTGTGCCTTCGTGAAGCTTCTATACTATAAGTATGCGATTGAATATATGTTTTATGCTATGGGGGCGGTTTCTAGATTTAACGGTGTTGAATCAATGCGTTGAGGCGATTCAGTGACTAAATTCCCAAAAGTCAACCTGGCTATGACTTATAAAAGGCATCAAGGTCGTTTTGAGTCTTGTGACTTCCAACATACGTCATTCGTGCACGTGGGTGAAGAATTTTCAAATCAACACCACTTAATGCATTGCATGTGTCTATGAGTGGTTGTATGAAATTGGCGGTGGAAAGCGATAGATGTGAATAAACTCAATAAACATGTATATAAGTATATACATATACTGACATATATATATATATATATATAATGGGAGAGAGAGAGGGAGCGAGACAACCAGACAGACAGAGACAAGAATAGCAATATATATATATATATATATATATATATATATATATATATATATATATATATATATATATATATATTAACAAACTGGCTATACATATCCTACTTTATAGATGCATACACATATACACACATAAATACATACATTGATAGATATGTATATATGTGTGAGTGTGTGTAAGCCATTGTGCATATATATATAGATATAATAATTAGTTCAACCCTCAATGTAGAACTTATTTTCATATATATATATATATATATATATATATATATATATACATATATATAATTCATTATGTCAGACCAGTGTCCATTTCTTATATATATATATATATATATATATATATATATATATATATATATACCGGCATATATATATACCAGCATATATATATATATATATATATATATATATATATATATATATATATATACTGGCTATGGAGCACATAACTGTACATAAATACATAAGCCATTGTACACATACACACACACATGTATACAACGCGTACATACATGTATGTGAGAAGGATGTTCATATTACCATACACGGTTATTTTAATTACACTCATCTTTTTCTCTAATATAATATCTGTGTTCGATATGAGCACCTGTTCTTATTTCCTTTGAAAGCTATTGATAGTGGTTTCGCTCTTAGTTCCTGAAATATTGTTTAGTGCCAGACTTGGCTGAGACCTACGAGTTCAGTGTATGTGTTCGCTAAACTGACATACCGAAAGACAGCTCTTTGTGTATTAATGTGTTCATCGAAGCGAAGAGCCGGTGCCAGAATTTCCATTTAAACAACAGAATCGTCAATAAAATAAGATTTGAACTTGCATTGTTGGCCAAAGAACGTAATGCTCCAATCGATAAAAAGTGATTGGGGTGGGGGGTGGAGTGAGCAGGCTTAATACAGTGAACCCACTCCATCTTGATACCTGTATCTTTCTTTTTTTCTTTCTTTCTTTCTCTTTATGTATCTTGTTCTCCCTCTGTGTCTATTCTTAGGCTACAACTAAATGGACCATGCCAGTCGCCAACCCTCTACCTCTTTAGCTCTCCCATCGCTTTATTTCCGCGCAGATGCTGCGAAAAACCTGTGGAAGCCGTATCAACAAATGATGGAGTCGTTTTCGTGCCTTTATCAGAGGAGAGTGCCAAGTGGCTTCGATGCACGACTCGATGTATTGTTTTACTTGCTTACTTTGGCGGGAAAACACACACACATGAAGAATAGAACTATATGAATGTGTGTACGTGTATGTGTGGGTTTTATTGCGTATACTACTATATTCATGTGATGTATATCCATGAGCGTCTGATGGCAGTGGGGAGGGAGACAAACAGGGCCCTCTCATCGAGAGCGTTGGAACCTTGTACTTGCTTACACTACAAATTCTAGTCAATGCAGAACCTTCTCTACAGGTGGAATGCATATCGTGCAACAGGATCGTAGCTAAGTATTAATCTGAATATATCTTCACACAACCAGGATAGTGGGTATATTTAGTAGATGATGAGGGACTATGATATTGCATGTTCACAAACTACGCAAATACACTGGCTTCTAGAAAGTAGAATGATTGCATAGCGTCAATTACACAAATGAGTGAAGGACGTACACTTTGAGAATCAGGATACGAATAGCTAACCTTTGCTTGAAGTTGGACACCAATTACTTGTATGGAAGTTGAATTCGCTATCAGATAGTACACCAAGCAGACCCATATGTACATTAACTCAGATAGATAGATATATAGACGCATACTGGTTAACTATTGAGAATTTATATTTCTAAAATTACGGGCTGCATGAATATCTATATAAATATAAGTGCATCCATATATATATATATATATATATATATAAGATCTACAAGGATATATACCGGTGAATGCTAACATTTCGTGCCTAACGCACTCTTCAGCGACCGCATTGTAATTCTTGTTTTATATATTGACTGCTCTATCTACTTTGGTAAATATTGAGCATTCTGATAAATATCATTAATGTTTTGTATTTCTTTTTTGTATTATTACAAATTAAAAATAAACGTTATGAACTATATATATATATATATATATATATATATATATATATATATATATATATATATATATATATATATATACATATATATATATATACATATATAGTAGAATGTGGATTCGCTACACAAACCAGCTCAGTGCCAATATGACGGTTCATATATACACGAGTATTTATGTATTCATTTGATTACGAGATTATTATTGGATCAAATTAACCACTGACATTTCCCTGAGCATAGCATCAGATCTTGTTAGTTTACTTGGTAACAATCCAATCAACCCATTTGCTAAGTGAACCTGAAACATTTTAATCTGCTGGGCCACAACTTCTAAATTCATGGAGTGATTTTTATAAATCAATTCAAAGATGAAAAGAAGTGTTTGAACTTTCCGAAAAAGGAGTTGGTATATTGATGACTCTTCTCAGAGTTATAGACAATTGAATTGAAAGGTCTATGTATTTTTGCAAATATTTGTGCATGGCAATTTATATCAGTTTATAGTTAGCCGAGCTACTTGGTGTATATATGTGACTGTACTTATGAATTTGCGCTGAAATTAGCTCCTAAATTAACGTAGACGAAACTAATCTACAATCTTCAAATGTAAATTCGAGGCTGTAATAAAAATTTCATTGTGCGAAATCAATCGAATGAAATACATAAATATAAATTACAATTGATTTGAATAAACAAATTCAGGCCCAGGAATTCATTTTCTCCTACGAAAATCTCTAAAAGAAAAAGCATTAAATGACATCATATAAATTAGGAAGCTAAGGGAAAGTAATCAAGCATAAATTTATATATTTATATATATTTGTGTGTGTGTGTGTGTGTGTGTGTTTACAATCACTTACTTGAATATACAGATAAAGCAATTGATAGAATTATTTGAACACTGTGTACATTGTACATGGTTTTTATGCAAATGGATCAACAGTCACATTGAATGTTCTAAATATAACTGTTTAGTTCAGATAATCTTGACAATATGGCCACTGGCCCCTTCATTTATATTCTAAATGCGAATTATTGTATCAGTTGGTTGATTATTTATATGGGGTCTGTTTTTCATTCCATTTAAAAGTTTTCAGTTTAAGATAAAATGAACATTTGACATCTAAGTTTTTCTGACTTTTTCTTGGTTTTTAAATAATTAATAAGACAGAACAATTGCTTTTGTAAATGGGGAGGGAAAAATGTGGCTGGTGTGACAAAAGCACAAAAAAGCCTTAGGCACAATTACTAAGATTTGTTGTACTTTAAAATATTTTTACCGACTTAGCCCTTATTTTCGAGAGCTATGAAATGTTCTCTAGGAAAAAAAAATTTAGGTACATTCAATATTCGTATTTATGAAACAATGTAATACACAGACTATATATATATATATATATATATATATATATATATATATATATATATATATATATATATATATATATATATATATATATATATATATATATCAGGAAAAAAATCTACATCTTTTTAGAAAATTTCACAGAGTGGTTAGCTGTGAGCAAAAATTTCGCTGATCAGGCGGTATCTATTTTAGCGGGGACTTCATATTCATGGAAAACATAAATCAGAGCCTCTACTTCATAATATGTCTCCTTTTTTTTCTTTTTCACTATTTTTTGCAGTTTTTATTTACATTTGAAAAAAATATTTTCTATAGTTCTTTTTTATCTTGCTTTTTTTTCTTTTCTTTTTTTTTGTTTGGTTTGATTTATATTTGCCAAAAGACGTCCAATGTTTGTCTTTATTGCAGACGATAACTTACACCCACAAAAAAGGCGGATATTACGTGGTCACAACCTAAATTACACCCGACAATGCAGAACGTTTTTTTTTTTTTTTTTCATTCATTTACAAATAAACCCCGTGAAAGAATTCGCGGATATGTTTAAATTTTTATGAGATGATCTTTAAGAAAAAAATACTGAATTCCTTTCAAAGGAATAGTCCATAGTATCTTATGGTGGATAGAAGATATTTTTATCAGCAAAAATGTTATTTTTAGATGGAAAAGTTGATTGTTACGGATAAAGAAACAAAAAATCACACTGTTCATTGTCTAAGAAGATTATGTTATCATATGTTGGTTTCAAACCATCGATACTGGAAGATTCAATGAAGAACGAACCCACTAACAACTAACATTCAATTAATACCTGGAAAAGTTCAAATGTATGTTTGTAAGCAAAATTGTTACCTTCGCATGGAAGAGACCTGTGTTACGGACAATCGAAAATTATTCTTATTTCTGTTTTTATGATTGGTATGATAAATTTCTAACATCAGCAGTTTTAGTTATTCTAGTAACTTACTGTTCAACTGGAATACTAGTTTATCAATTTATTTTCATTATTATCCGTAATACTTTTTAGGTTTAGCTTAGTACACCATAATGACATCAGAATCAATCATATTACAATTTTGATATGAATAAACATAAGGGAAACTTCACGTAGTTTAATAAGAGTGTAAGAAGAGAGAGGACAGAAGAGACAGATATGGGTGGGAAGACTTAAGCATATGAAACTAATTCACGATTGTATAATATTTTTTTTCAAAAACATGGACGGGGAACGAAGAATGGAAGGGATATGGGAGAGAATAAGAGTTTTCAACACTCGTGGAATTTCTGCTAGTTAACACTGACAGCTATAAGTATGTGTCTGTTTGCATTAAGTGCTTAATAGGTCATGAAGGAGAAAATACTCGCTAAAAGTCTAACCGTCGACAAGCCCAACAAAAATTCTTGTCAGTAAATTTCGTGATTTATTTTGAGTCAAGCGAAGATCAGCGCCATATTTCTTTTTGGTACTGATCTTTACTTGTTTGGTTGTGTCATACTAATCTTTATTTGGTTTAATGGGGCGGTACTAATCTTTGATTGGTTAGGTTAGGCAACTACAACATTCAATGGTGCTAATCTTTGCTTCATCCCTTATTTTAATTATTAAAAGCAATGAGTGGCTGCGCTTGATAAGTGCCCAACAAATCGTTCTTTTAAAGTTAATTTTTTCAATATTTTTAGAGCTACAATACTTAGGGTTTTCTTCATGTTTGAGCCCGAACACTCTGCATTATGATTCATGCAGGGTTCAAGCTTCAAGATTAAGAGAAAAATGAATATTTGGGCACTGAAAATGAACTAATTGTAAATGGTTCGTTTGGCACTTATTATGAGCGGCCATTCAAATATTCTTATAATTTTTATTCTCAGCGTTCACCGGAATTAGATGAAGGTTGCAAAATTAGTAAGGTTTTTAGAGAAATATAAAATGGGTTCTTCAGCCGGATTAGAGGGTTTGGCTCTCGGCTTAAACCAAAGTCAACTGATTAAAACAAATACCATCACCATGATATATCCAAAACAAAAGCTTTATAATATGTTCGAATATCCTTCATCTATTTCTAATATCCTAATCAGAATCTGGAATAATGTTAAAACTATTAAAATAACACTATCAAATCATAATTTTTATTAGTAATAACATTTATGGTAAAGTTCACCCTTCATCTCAAAGATGTGTAATCATTTATCCACAATATATTTTTAGCTTTGGGGGCTGGGGCTATGTGTTTGTTTCTGACTGACATCTGCTCGTGTAAGAATCTTCAATGTTGACCTCACAAAAGATCTACAGATACGTCCGTTTCACAAAACTCATTGACAACAATAGAAAAAATGTTTGTTAACTCCCCCCTCTCTCTCTCTCTCTCTCTCTCCCTCTCTCTCTCTCTCTCTCTCTCATACACACACACACACACACACACACACACTCTCGCTTTCTTTCAAACGAAGCATTCATGTACACTAAAACGCTTATCAGTGGCGGGTTAAAATTTGGCTGAGTAAGCCTTACTCGTGGGGCCTGAGAGAGGTGTCTGCTAGGAGAACCATTGCAACCCAAATGGGCAGGTTGGCTGTAATGTATTAGTGCTTTCTATGTTGACAGTTTCAGTTGACTGTTTCTAACTAAGTCGGTCGTGACTAAAGATTCATTGAGATACAACCAGAAGTTCCTTGTGGCTGAAACCTGTAAGTCAATGCTGTTCACATCCGATGAGATGTATCACATCAGACCACATACACACGAAGATGTGCACACATATGCATAACAAGTAAGCTTACACACATACGCACACACATGCTTTCAAAAATAGCTAATCATGCACACGTTTTCCCTCAATGGTTCTCAACCTTCGGCATTGACCCTTTTGATCTCACAGCTTTTTCATGCTCAAACATTCTCGTCCGAAAGAAACTCTGTCCTTTGAACAATATGACTTCTTGGCTCCATTGGTTGAATTGAATCGACTCATTGCAGTATAAATCTTTTCAAATGTTCTTTGGAAAACTATGAAGATTGAAAAGTGACGTACATTTCCGGTATACATTCCAGTATTTACTGTGCTTAATAAGACGACGATTGTGGGGATCGAGCCCAGTACCAATGGCTTATAAGCCAAGATTGCAGACCACAGTCATGTGACGGGCACCCAAAACAATTAAATATAAATAGGTTTAGCTAAGTTTTGTATAGGGAAACAATAGTGGGGTACCTGGTGATGATCGAACTCACTAAACTCGGAAACGCTATTCAAAACTTTATCTAAGAAATCCTATGTACAATGGAGATTTGCTTAATCTCTCTGTCATGGAGTAAAAGTGTGTTTTACCTGCACCCCAAAAAACGGTCTTAGATTTTGGATATTTCACTCTAGATGGTTTTAGATGATAATTTCCAGAGTGTCCATGATTTTTTTAAATTAAAAACGCATTTCAAGACTGTACAATGATTAAACGTTTCGAATTTTTGAGTGTGGATAATTAAAATGACTATATTGCAAATGGATACATAATATTGTTCATCATGCTGATTTTACTGCTACTGATTAGTTTCGAGAATTTTTCGCAGTCTCTCTATTTTCTCGACGTTATGACAAGCCATTGTCTATGACAGGCATAACCTTAACATAACCTGCTTAATTAGAGACACCTCATTTGAAGTTAGACCCCATCAGTTGTTAGCGGATCCGTGACGAACGCAGGTAAAAGGTGAAGCGTCCGTTTCTTAAGAAACAACTCTCATTGGTGACGAAGTTCTGATTTTCTTTGCATGTGTTAGCTCATAGCCAGCCTTTTAGCAGGATGCAGGTCCACCAACATCGACAGAATGCAAGTCCACAGTCCACCCTAATCTTACAGTTTATAGTGTACACTATTAACTGCTGAGTGCACAAGGAAATAGCCCAAATGAAGGGTTTTCCGCCCTCAACGCCCTTACTGAAGATCGAGCCTGTCTGCATGTGCAAATGTACAAGTCATTGCACTATCCGAGCCGAAAGCAAAATGGGGGTTGGGAATCAGTTATCCATCTCCATCCCTATTAAACATTCACTCAACTACAAACACGAAGTTTGAAATATTTTTGACTATAGTAAGGATATAACAAGAAAAATTTAAGCAGTTGAACTAGTCGAACTAGTTTACAATCGATAGGTATATTTCTACAGTACTGGTGAAGACTAGTTAGACCTATGCATGACAAACAAGAAAATCTCCGGCCACCAAGTATTCAAACTGAAATTTTCTGCCAGGTTTTATTGCCGACATATCACAACACAAGCATTTCTTAAAGAAGACATGGCTTCAAAATACAGATATAAAAACACTGAAGATGGTGTATATATATATATATATATATATATATATATATATATATATATATATATATATATATGTGTGTGTATATATATGTGTGTGTGTGTGTGTGCGTATATATATATATATATATATATATATATATTCCTCTCCCAATGCAAAATTATTCTAACTTCAGATTGTAAAATACTGAACGTCGTGTATTATATACATTTACTTGTGGTGCCTATAAATTATTTTTGGCGACGATCTGGCTATGATCAATTAAAATACATACATATATATATATATATATATATATATATATATATATATATATATATATATATATATATACGTATATGTGTGTCTCTGAATGTGTAAGCAGGCTTTATTAAAGACGACATTGGAGTCATCTTTGATAAAACCTACTTAAATGAGAAATTGATATATATATATATATATATATATATATATATATGTATATTAAGGGACGATAACGTGTAGCATCATTTCAAATCTAATACGCGAGCACGTTTTCTGATAAAAGAAATCAGAAGATTAAGAAAAATGGGAAAAGATGGGGAGTAGAATCTGTTCTTGAAGAAAAATCGAAGGAAAATGTAAAAAAATTAAGCCCAAACTAATGTTTGACTCTTTTTGTCAGGAGCAATCTACTTTTAAATGATTATGTATTGTTAAAAGATCACCCAGCTTAAATCTAGGTTTTTATTTGGTGAATTCTCTTTTGGCTCTCTCTCTCTTTGTCTCTATCTCTCTCTCTATCTCTCTCTCTCTCTCTCTTTCTCTTCCTGATGATTCATACAATGCTGCTTATCTTATTATAAGTGAGATGAGAATAAAGAATTCATGAAACGATTCAGAGAAAAACGAAATAAGAAAAAAAAATCTATGAGAAACCTACAAGAATCAAGCAGAGAAACTCTACATTCTTGTCTGTCGTTTTGTTTATACCTTTGACTTTCGCGCCATTTGTTAGGCTTTTCCGCCATTTTTTTCCACTTTCGCGACATTTTCTTCGGCTTTCAAAATATTTACACACTACTCCTTTTTCTTTTTATTCAATCTCCTATTCAAATTTTCTTGCCACTTTTTAAGCTTCTCCAAGTGTTTCTGACTTCAGGTTAAGATATAAGTAAATAAAACATAAAGAACCTTCGGTTGACACTGGAATGATAAGTAAAAAGTACCTTTTTTTCAAACTGCACGCAACTACTAAACATAACCAATCACACCAAATCGACACTATTCAACCCGTATTATTCTTTCTACTTTCTTCGGTTCATTTTTTACATCGAAGGGGTTGAGGGTTTGACCCAACTCATAAAAGTCGGAGGACACGTGGGTATATAATTTGGTAGGTAAATCAGTAATGGTAAGTAGATAGATAGATAGATAGATAGATAGATAGATAGATAGATAGATAGATAGATAGATAGGTGAATAGTTGGTAGGCAGGTAAGCAGGTTGGTATTTACGTATATAAATGAAATTATAGGTATGAAGATAGGTAATTAGATAAGTAGATTGTTAATACTGTGGGTATGTAAGTACTTGTGTACGTATATACGTTGGTGGGTGGTGGCAAAAGGAAGTTATAGATATCTACTAAGTTTGGATTAGTCTAGCACAAGGCCAAATTAGAGAAAATAAATCAAGATTGTATTGCGCCAGTCTTCCAAATATGAAGGGCCTGCCTGACTATAAAATCGGCATTCGGAATCCTGGTTTCTCACCTGGGCTTGAACACCAACTACATACATTACAGGCTACTGTAAGGAAGTTATATAAGCAAATGAATAGACAGGTAGATAGATAAGTAGCTATACCTTTTTTGAAAGTACAAAATGCATGGATTTGCAGCCACTTTCGAGTAGTTAAAACAATGTTCCCAAGTATCCTGCACCTGAAATCTAATGCAGGTGATTAACTGTTCTTGCACAGAAAAAAAAATAATGAAACTTTTCTACAAAATGATACACACTATACAATACGGAGTACAAGTCATTTTCTTTTAAACTCAATTTTGTCTTTTGAAGGTAGCTTGAACTTTACAGAAATAGAAAGAAGATAGAACACATATCACAATATATATATATATATATATATATATATATATATATATATATATATATATATATATATATATATATATATATATATATATATATTCAGATGTGTATCTATATATATATATATATGGGTAAAGAGAGAGAGTGTATGCAAATACATGTATATACACTAACACCGTAAAAACCAACAGTTATGACGTGGTAGGCACATTACTCTAGTAAACAGACAGAAATCATATGTATAAAATCAAGCAATAATTAAAAGGATAGGTTTTAAGAGAGCAAATTATATATATATATATATATATATATATATATATATATATATATATATATATATATATATATATATATATATATGGGAGGGGAATAAAGAAATAAATGAAGACATAAATGAGAAAATAAAGAAAAATAATAAACAAAATAACCAAATGAAACCACACATTAAAATATCACAATTTTAAAATCAAACAAAAAGTTTATTGTTGATTGTTTTCACTTTATTTTTGTTGTTTTTGCTGTTGTATTATCTTAACCCTAGGCGATAACAAGTCTGAGAACCAAACTTTATCTATTTTAACTGAGGAGTGACAAGCATCTTGTTGTTGTTGACTATGGTCTCAATTTTTGACGGCTGAAGACGTCATTGTTTCAACGTCCTTACATACATCAACTTTGCACACTATGCAAAAGATGAAATTGTAAGAACTGTTGTTATCATGGTGGTACGAGTGGCGTAGCGGTTAATAGGGTTGGCAATAGAATCGGCGAGCCGATTTCAACTCCGGTCGAAGCTGTTTAAATGCACTTCACTCTAATGTTCTTGGGGAAGGCATGAATTCATATATTTTCTCCCCTCAGCTAGGGGTATAGCAGGACAGAGTGGGCTCTGTAGCCTTGGGAAGGCAATCAGTCAAGAAGAAGGAGAACTCTGGGAGTAAAGCTCCCCTGGAATTGGTTGGATGCCAACCTGGACTTCCTTCCGGCAGCTCCCGCAGTCGAGCTGATGCCAAATGTATTGCATCCCATTTTCCTTTGGACTACATCAGCAAGGCTTAAGGGTAGGGGATTCTGTCGACTGTGCATCCTAGCATTTCCATACACTTCGCCCTAGAGAGATCTCTTCAGTGTCGTTCCATTCCGAGGGAGTTAGGCGGAAGAATACCTTTAACGTGAAATCACGCCCCCTTATAATGCATGGAGTTTGAATGTATGTTATTTTCTCGAATAAAGACGTCTTCTTATTTTTATTCTACTTCTACTACCGAGACAGAATGAGACCCTCTTCCGTCATCTCAGCCCACATTTCTGTCTTTGTTGACTATTTTGGGGTCCTCTCGCAGTTTTTCAATAAGAGCACCGTAATTATTTTCAGATGATGTTTCGGAAAACGTTTAACTGTACATCAAAATCTTCTGAGACCCAACAAATATCCAAGATTCAAGTCTGCATGAATATAAGTTGAGGAGTTCCAAATTTCAAGTAATAACTCTTTTCAATCACATTAGCAATAATGAAAAGTTAATAGCTAAATGAAAATATCAGACCAACAATCATTTTTTTTTTCAGAATTAATCGATTCATATTACGAATTTCCTTCAGTTGTTTGAAAAATCAACCCAATAACTGCGGAAAAGGTATAAAAATTATCCATTGAGAGATAAACTTTTGTTCATTGCAAGTAATCCATTGCAAGATAAAAGCCCTGAATCACAAATAAAACTGGATTGCCATCTATTACAATAAAACTGAGATTCTATTGAGTTGGCTATAAAGCCGTCATCCGCAGTTTAAGGTCAATGAAAATATTAGGCAAATAATTAGATATATATTCAGAATTATTTGGTTGATATCAATAATTTTTTATTGGCTGTTTATTGCCAGATTAACTCTATAGTAAGTGCATAAAATGTTTTGCAGCATATGAGACGCGTATTAAATTTAGCAGGAAATACATTGGAAAAATATGATTGAGTGAAACTTCCTAGAGCCTGTCCTGGACCCCAACGAGGGAGCCATCCTTTCAGGGTATTAATAATGCACCAGTGTGGCCAAAGCATCATTTCCAAAATGTTGATATTTTCGTTATCAGAGCCTCAATGCTCCAGGTTTTTTTTTTTTTTATTCCGAAACTTGAACAGTCTGCATTGATTCATAGAGTATTCAAGCTTCAAGGTAAAAGAAATTGAGCGTTGTGGCTCTAAATATAATGGAAATATCAACTTTTTAAAAATGAGGCGTTGGCCACTCACTAAAGTTGCCTTGATCGTTGGAAGTAAGGGAATTTGTAGGCCAAAGGCTCATCTCTAAGACTGACCTTCCGCGTAAAGGACACGGGGTGATTCTTAGGGTTAAATTTAGGAAAAGAAAAACCCATCTTATATGCTGCAAACCGTAGTAGTTTTACTTGCTATATAGATATACTAGTAAGTCCGGAGCGACGTCAGCAGAGATTCTTTGTATATTTATTGGTACAGTTTATATTCTATTTGGTATAATTGGGGAAACTTCTTCAAATACTGACATTCATCTTGTACTTCCTCTGAACAAGTACATATATGGATATAGATATATATAGATATTTACAATTTTGTTGTTTCTGATCAGTTTCACTCGACCATTGTGGTTGATGGACAACTGTTTTCAACGTAAATATCTAAACATCTATTAACGCTTCATGTTGAAATATTGAGCTCTATCGCCATAGATAAACCCTATAAACAGTAAATATGTGTGTGTGTATACATACATATATATATACATATGTGTGTGTGTGTGTATTTACATATATGCATCTATCTCTATGAGTGTATCTGAGTGTGTGTCAGTGTGTCTGTGTCTGTCTGTGTATTTGTGTGTGTATCTCTGTGTGTCCGTGTGCATGTCTCTGTTTGTGTGAGTGTGTGTGTAAGCAAAAGAAACAAAAATTAGCTTTGTATTTGAATATTCAAACTTTTCGCCCATGCAAAACAAAAGAACGAAAATAAAAATAAAACAAAAACCGAAATAAAATGATATTTTTTTAATAATTTAATGATAGACGAAAAATGCAAACAAAAAATAATAAATAAATAAGGACATACAACTGAAAAGATTTCGAGTACTCACTTGGTCTTCTGATTTGACAGGCTTACCATAAAAAGAAGTTAACATGGATTCGAGTTCGTAAAATAAAAATAATCATGAATTCATACATTCTAACATTCGGTTGCACCCAAAAAGATGAATAATCTAATTGCACAGGAGGTGTACATAACATTCGAACAGTATCACCATTGTTATCATCATCATTATCATCACCCTGTTCGAAAATTAAAAAAAGAATGAGAATATATTCCGGATCACAGCTACTGATTCCAGAATTAGACATCACTAGATAACAAGTATATAAGGCCGTGGCAGAATCAGGAGTTTCAATAAAAAAAAATGAAAACGAACAGATTTCACTCTTTTGTTATTATGGGTTATCTTTCTGTGTTACGTTTTGGCTTGTGTTGGTTGAAGAGGTTTTATCCAAAATTGAATTCTTTTCTATAATAAAGGTTTGACACTGAAAACTGTTTCCACACTTTAAGCAGTTTTTTTTCTTTTTTTTTTTTTTTTTTAGTATGCAGTGGCAGATTAACCATTCGGCTTAGTAGGCTTAAGCCTAAAGGGACAAGAGCAAAAATAAACCGGTTTAATTGAGTGTACACGTGAGTATTTTGAATTCTGTAATTGATTCGTATAACTTTGTGATATTATACATATAGCACATAATTCATAGTACAACGACATAAGTTATTTAACGTAACTTAGCGTCATTTTATTCTATTCAACGAAGGGTGAGTTGGGGAGCAAAGGCCAGGGAGCCCTTAGTGAAGGTTCAGGGGGTCATGTTGGTAGATAACCCATCACTGTGTGTATGTGGTTGGTTCGGATTCATTTTCGGAGTCTTTGTTGTTTGTTGGAAGTGCCGGCGGCAAAACCATTAGCGACACAGAACATGGAATCGACGCGCGGAGTTCTAACTCCGACAGAGGTCTGCGTTCGTTTTGCACTAATACCCTTGGGAAAGGTATGAATCCATCTCTTCTTCCCCCGACTATGGGTAAAATAGTGGGTGAAGTAAGTGACACTATTCCGAGTGCTTGCCGCCTCTTTGTTAATTTCACACATTTCACACATCAAAGATTAAACCGAGACAGAGAAACGTGATATTTGGAGCCCAGGCAGGGACAACTCAAACCGTAGCCAGCGTAAGGGCACTATTTTTTTGTTGTTTTTGTTCGAACCATCACATACAATAATTAAAACACCTCATCTAACAAAATTCGGGCAAGAAATTTCTTCTTAATCTTTTTTTTTTATTTTTTTAAATTTTTGAAAAATTTGTTTTCGTAATTATTTGCCAGAATTATAAAGGGTTATAATTTATTCTTGATACTCTTTTCCGCTTATGAAAAGTTGTTTGGTTTGGGGGTTTTTTCTTCCTTTTTTTTTTTTTCTTTTTTTTTCTTTTTTTTTTTTTCATTTAAATAAAAAGTTTCTACATCTGTGAAAAAAATTAAGCATTAACATTTAATCGATTTAAAATATGAAAAAATTCAAAAAATAATATTTGGATTTGGAATGTTAACCAAGGATACGAACTACGGACCATAGTGTTCAGTGCCAACCCTTTCTAGACAATGTGATGTCATCAACATGGATAAGAGAGATCTTTTACTTTTTGTGTTGATTTATTATATTATAAGTAATATTAAAATTTTTATTATAGTTATTGCTACTATTATTACTGATATTACTTTTGATAGTTGATGTATTGTTAGATAGATAGATTTACAAAAAAACACTAACCCCTAGACAGGTCAGTTGAATAGGACGTTGTATAATCTGATGTCAAAGGCTACATGTGTTGAATAACAACGGGGTTACTTTTTTTCAGTTGCTTTTTTTAGGGGACGAAAAATTGTAGAAAAATGGGATGAATGAAATTCCTTCAAGGAACTAATGTCTGCAAAAACGAATTTATATATAACGAATATATGCATATGTGCGTGTGTGTATGCATTTTAAAAAAAAGAAAAACCGGCATATACATCGCATAGTTTTACAGATAAGTAGAGATCAGTGCACGCATATATATATCTATATATAAATATATACATACGCTAAATTTGCATATACATGCTGAATTTGCATATACATGCTAAAATTTGCATAAATATAGTAAATTTACATATATATTGTAAATATTGCATATACATGCTATATTTGCTTATATATGCCAAAATTTGCTTATGCATGCTAAATTTTCATATATACGCTGGAATTTGCATGTACACACTAAATTTGCATATATATGCTAGATTTGCATAAAACACATGCACATATGCAGATACGAATATAAACGTTAGATACAGAAAATGACACTTAGTGAAAAATGAATGAATGAAGTTACAACCAGTATGATAAAATCGATTCAAGATCGATATACAAAAATTAATATACAATAACGTCAGCTGAGAGCGGATTATTTCATTTATACATAAATTGCTTTTCTTTGGTGGGATGAATCTGAGGAGAAGGATGTTGGCAATTGCCTGGGATTATTCAATGCCTCTTTGACTTCGGGCGACCATCAGACGATCTCACTTTTGAATGGTTTTGCTTTTTTTAAGTTACACGGTTATAGTAAAGAATGTCTGTTCAGTGTTGCGTTTCGTTTCGGCAGGCGAAACGAAACAGTTATTGCTTTCTTTCCAGACATAATATGTCTTGTTCATTTGGTTTGGAAAAAAAAATTACACACAAATACACAAACACACATAGGAACAGGTATTTTCTCTGTATTTTCATCTCATTCTTTCTTCATTTGAAACACACAAACACGCGCACACACATTGGATATTTAAAAAAAAAAAAAAAACTTATGTTCAGTTTTGATTTTAACTCATTAACTGCGGAAGGTGGAAAGTGAAGATATAATGACTGAAACGAGAGGTAATACCGTGTAGGGAGGAAATGAGATTTTTTAAAAGAGAGAACGGTCAAAAGGGCTAGATGGACAGAGAAAGAAAGAGAAACAGAAAAAGAAAGAAAGCTAGAATGAGAAATAAGAGGCAGCAATAGATATTGATGGAATAGAAAAAAAAGGGGCTCAGAGGGAGGAAACGATATAAGGAAAGAGATATCTTGTGAGATGGAAGGAGAACAGCTGAAGGAAAAGAAATATACTAAAGTACGTTAACCCATTAACTACGGCAAGTGGCGAAGAGCAATAGTTATCAATTGCACGACAACAGCTCTTATCCAATTGCAATTCATCCATTGCAAGATAAAAGCCCTGACTCACAGATAGAACTGAGTCACCATCAATCACAATAAAGAGAATGTTTCATCCAGTCATCCAAAGATTTGCAATGACAGAAATTACCGTCGTCCGCAGCCAAAGTGTTAAATCAAAAAAAAAAAGTTTAAGCGTGAGATCGTCTATTTGCCCTTGATTTTTTTTACATTTTTTTAATTCCATTTTAGATTTTTAGAGCAGATCATTATTTGATTGGCTAAGATTGGCTTCTGACCGTATTAAGCAGTGGCATGGTGGTGTGTTTTAAAGCAAGAGGAGGTGGTGTGAATAGCATCACTCCTGTTCCCTGATACAGGAAACCCAGCCAAAGATGAAAGAGGCATTTAATACTGTAACGCTGCAAAAACCACGCCTCAAACGCCAAAAAACAGACCGTAGAAAGCCCACCCACAATGCACTCGGTGGACTTCCGGAGTAACCGGTTTCCGGATATAAAACACGCACACACATACGCATCCTCGCAAGCATAAAAATACACATAATCTTGCATACCTGAATGTATATATTGGTAGACATAAAATGACAAATAAAAATTTTTAAAAAATACTGAAAGAAATTTACGTAGAATATTAAATAAGAGGTCAGAAGGGCTTTTAAAGTCATCAAATAATTAATCTAATTGGGGGTGGATTTCGGTGGGTAGGGTTTAGGGGTTGTTTAAATGAAATATGCATCTCAGCGGACATTTCTACACGAAGCTCTTTTTTACAATTTTTATGATTCAACGTTCGTTTTGGCATCTGTTGTAGCATTTGTTTCTGTTTTGTTTTTTTTAACCGGCTGCTGCTGCTTTTTCAATATGTTGTCGGTGACGGTTATTTGTTTATTTAATTTATATACTTATATATATATATTTTTTTTTTTTCATTTTCAAAAAGTCTTTTTGTAGTCGTCTACCGAATATTGACGGTTATTTTTTCCTTCTTTGGAAAAAGAAAACGAGTCAATTTATCCAATACTTTTGATATTGTTGTTTTTGGTAAAAAGAAAAATCTCGGCATTGTTGATGCTGTTTTCAACACTTGAACATTCTGTTTATATTGCATCTTCGTAATAAATACGTATGTATAAAATAAAATAAAAACTCTGCTCTATCATAGAAAGGATTTTCAACCAAATCGGTTTTGTCTACATTTGATCCAGTAATCGTCTGGTGTATTTGTGTTCGTACTTATAGTATTAAGTACACGTGAGACCACTGGTATGGTGCAAAGATAGTCTTTTATATTTGTATTAGTGTTTATAGGCAGATATATATATAACTGACAGGGTCATATATATGTGTGCAGATTTATGTACTGAGGCTTTAGACATTTGTTGTATGAGTATATTTGATCAGGTTGATTGCGTAGATACCGTGAAAAATAATTACTTTCGTGAAAAAACTTTTCCTAATTTAGCCAATATGAGATCAATTTCAAAAAACCTGTCTGCCTTTTCATCTATTTTTTTAAAACTTTTTGTCGATACAATTGGCAAGTGAGTGGATGGAACTGGGTTCGAACCCAAATCAAAGTTCTTCTCCAAAGAGTACAGCAACATACATTTAATTGTTTGTTTGTTTGTTTGTTTGTTTGTTTGTTTGTTTGTTTTTTCATAGATATGTGATTTTTTTTTTTAATTTGAAAAAATCCATTTGTAAAAAAAAAAAAAAAAAAAAAAAAATTAAAAGAAAATACGGCTGTTTGCGAAGGGTGGCCATTTCACTTGGCACCCATTCAAAGTTCAGTAGCCGTAAATTGACAGCAGTACAACATGAAAATCACCATCTTCGTAATGAATTATAACTCGAAAAGTCCAATATATTCATTGGTTTCAATGAGGCGCAGAGTCGCCCGTCGTTATTTCAACTATAGACAGCAGTAAATTGTTTTGTCAATATTCAGAGATGATTACAGACAGACCAGCAAAGAGTTCTTTTTCACTCTCGTTTTTAAATAAATGTTAGCCGTGAACAGCAGCGGTGTTATACAAAAACCACACAAAATACGGCCTCGGAGACACTTAAACAATAGACTCATCTTCGCGATTATGTGTTCGTCTTAGGCTTCTTATTTTGATACTTTTGCTTTTGTTTTCCTTTTGTTTCATGTAATGAAAGTTTTTTATTGCTTAATGTTTGCACAGTGTTGTGTTCTGAAGGACATTCTTTGCAAAATAATAATTATTGAAGAAGAAAAAAAAAAGAAAAATACAGGTCCTTACGTATTGCTTTGAGTTCAGTGAAAAACGCGTCATGGTGTTTGGGTTATTTTTGGTACTTTTAAAAAAATGTACTTTTGTACTTTAAAAACTGTTCGATTGTTTTGAATACTTTTGTTATGTTGATTTGTTTTCGTGGTGGGGGTGAATATTTTGAGTGGTCAGCTTAATTTTCTCATCCATTCGTTGTCACAACGCAAAGTTCACAACCAGATATATTTTCAAAATTTTTGTCGTCATAAAGGTATCTGTTGAAATCGCCTCAAAAACCTGATTGGAGTTAAACACATTCTCCATGTTGATGTCAAATTTTGAATTCGAGGTCAGGAATTCTGATATGACATTTTGAGCTGACCTTCAGTGAGACTTGATCAGTCTTCTCTCCAAAATGGCGGTTTCTGAGCTCAAGGGAGTTCAAATTTTTTTCATCATTATATTCATTTTCTTTTACTAGCGTAGAACTGTCTCAAAAGTTCAAAATGCTTGTTTAAGTCAAATCCAAATTGCTTGATGATAGTTTTTAACGAGATAAATCCATTCAAAATTGCTTCCACCCGATTACTCGTTGTTTGGTGCTTAGTATGAATGGTATTACGGAAGTACTATGGTATAATGTGTGAGTGCACATGCGTTAAGCTTCTTTCTGGAATGTATATCTTGGTGTATAATGCCAGTATGTTTTTGAGTGTATGTGTTTTACGAGAGACAGCTTCGTCATGGAAGAAAGAAAAATCACTCTTTTAAACAAGCAGATTCGTAATGCTTGTTTAGATAAGATTTGAGGGCGAAAGACTTGTCGCATCGCTTACACTTGAAATGTTTGAAAGCCGAGTGTGTTTGCATGTGAGCCCGGAGATTCGACCTGTCCGCAAATGCCTTACCACAGTGTGCGCACCCGAACGGCTTCTCGCCGGTGTGTGAACGCATATGTCCTTGCAGGAGCCACGGTCGACTGAAAGCCTTACCACACACGTCGCAACGGTGCTTCAAGTCGTGCGTGAGTATATGCATGGACAATGCCGGCATGCTAACGTACACCTTCTGGCAATGTGGACACTTTTTGGCCAACTTGCTATCCAGGCTACGATGTGTCTGTTTGTGTCGCGACAGGTTTGAGGAGGTAGCGTAGTTCTTGCCGCATTCGTTACACGTATATCGCTGTCTGTTGGCTTTTTCGGGGATTCCCAAGGCGTTTCGACGCCTTGACCGACCGTCGCTGATAAAGAACGCGTCGTAGGTATAGCCAATAGTCAGAGACGTTGGGCTGCAGCTTGAGTCGCGCAAATCGTCAACACTGTCGGCAGTCATCGGGCTATCTTCTTCCGGTTCCGGTTCATCATAAGAATCGGTCCCAAAAGATTTTTCCGATTCCATCCCGTTCTGCAAGCCATTTTGCAACAGTGATGTGGAGAGGACATCGTGGATATAACCTGAAATTTAAGAGGAAAAATATTTGAATATTTCAAAAACATGTATTCATGTACATATACTGATTCAAAACACAGCACAGATTTACAACATCTACATAGAAGTGAGCACATGTCTACAATGTAGTAGAAAATATGCTCACCATGCAAGCAATTGGCAGTAAGATCAGTCATCACTGGGTACTCTAAAAACATAGCATCTTTATTATTAAGATCTGCACGGTAAATGAAATAGCTAAAACAGTTGTAGAATAAATGTTTGTTTGGGTTTTTTTCTCATTGGGTTTCATATTTATTGACTTTGCCTAAATATAAAAAAATGCGTTAGAAAATATTTTATATTCTCAACGTTTTCAATGCTTTGATTTGTTCGGGGACTTATGTTACATAGAGAGAGATAATTGATCCATAAAGAACTTTAGGTTAGATTAAGCATTATGATTTTATGGAAATTTCATATTTGCTTTGGTTTTTATGAAAATGATAACTAAATACAAAAATAGAAGGCCCACCATGCTAAGCTGTGCTCTGGGCCCGATCAATATTGAATACGGCCCTACGCCCATTTATTCATTGCCGGTTAGTTTCTCTCGTGATCTGTTTCGTATCTTTTACATCGGCCATTTGCAAAACCACTCTCGCTTTCTGGCTGTAGCATTGCCAACAGCAGGAACAACGCGTGAAAGACACAGCGAAATATGATACAGATCAATATAGAACCAAATCAGAAAAGCGTGAAGGAAAAGAAATAAAAAATGGAGAAGAAAGGAAATAAAACAAAAGAACAAGCCAAGTCGTCACCGATGCATCAATAATAACGCCATTTTGACGTTTAAAAGAAAAAAAAGCAGACGATATAGAAAACAAACACCCGAATTTCATCAAGTACAAGAAACACCTGATATCAGAATTGCTCAAGGAGATACCTACACAGTATCGGAATATCCATTTGGTTGAGTGGGCAAGGCATAGAGGGACAGAAAATGGAATATTATAAATATTATTTTGTTTTCTAACCCAGAATCTAAACCTATAAACATTTAAAAGCAACACTTTGGGGAGGTCAGAGAGAGCTTTACTAAAGCCTAGCCAAGGGGTTCGGGTGGTTGATGATCCGTAATCGTCTACTCTATTTTCTCTTTCCTAACGGATATTACACATCACACCTCTGAAGAAGACCGAAGAATGGATCGAATCTAAATGTTATGTCAGCATCAGAGATAGGAAGAAAGAGTTGGAATGTCATACAAAAGTTGGTATGCCATATGTTAGTTGATACTCGTCTGGTTCATCACAATGATTATGCTTGAAGAGATAAGCAAAGAGCTTGAGAAAGAAAAAAAAAATGAAATTTCATAATGAATTAACCTAAAGGAATCGTTACCATTCTCAATAATGCTTTCATGAATCCCTCAAAATCAAACTAAATCTTGGTGGGGCGGGGGGGGGGTTCTTTGCCTGTTTCTTGCAGAAGATGCTTGCAGAGCGTCGGATTTCGTGCAAGCGACCAATTAAAGGCCGTTTATCCGTACAACAAAAGCTAGGATCAGTGGATTAACGCTGACTGGGACGTCAGATTCTCTCTCTCTCTCTCTCTCTCTCTCTCTCTCTCTCCCGCCCCTGCTGCCTCAGTTTCTGAATTATCAAGAGATTTACGTTACTGAAATATAATCTTTTGGTGGGAGGAGACGGGGAAGATGAGTGGGTGGTCGATCTATGTATAAGTGTTTATATAAGTATTTGGGGATGAAAGTGCTAGTGTAAAAAAATCAGGAAAACCAACAAGTTTATTCGTCATTTCTCAAGAAAGATGGTAATTATCTGCTTCCCCCTCCCTGGAAGGGCAATTGTGACACAAGGCTATTCAATGCAGGGCCCCAACATATGTGTGCGGGGGTAGTAGCGGAAATAGCCCAGTCTTAAGACTTTTGCCGTAAAGCTTACCCTACCGTGTTATCGCAATGACAAAATATGGTGTATGTATGTATGTATGTGAACATAGTGGCGGCGCCTCAAAAGATGTTTAGATAATTAGCTGGTGCCCTTACGCTGGCTACGTCGTCCCTAACCGGACTCAATGTATCATGAGTTTCTCTTTTGCGACTTCAGTTTTTCGATACAAGCACGCGAAGTGGTGTCACTCTCTTCCCCTTGGGGGAGAAGAAATGGATTCATGCCTTTTATAAGAGCATTAATGCGTGCAGCCAACCTCCCAGTTACCTTGCACCTCCTCAAGGACGGTTACGCGATTTATTTACGTGAAGCCCTGATTCAGCGTATGTCTATCGTTTACTGAAATCGATAATTGAAATTATACCGGCAAACCTCCCTTCATGTCAGATTCCACCGAGCAACGAGATTTTTGTTCCTGGGTAGTGAGTGTTATTTTATGATTACTGTTGCGTGAAAATATAGAAAATGGTTATTATTTCCATGGAGCTTCTTTTTGTGAATAGGATCTTCATATTCATGTATAGTTGATTCTCTGGTTTTATGTGATTGGAAATGTGCAAATTTGTCCAATTGATTTTAAAAGACCAGTGCCCTAGTTGTAGCAAAATTTGGAGAGAATAATTGACATTTTCTATACTTTTTTGATATAACCACTCAGAAAATAACACTTATTACCCAGGAATAAGTGTTATTACCGTATATACTCGTATAATGATCGACCCTATTTTAACTTATAACAAAGGAGTTGAACTGTACAAGCATGTTTTTGAAACGGTAATATATATATATATATATATATATATATATATATATATATATATATATATATATATAATCGGATTTTAAACAAACGGCGAGATTCACGGACAGGTATAAAATTAGCGCTATTATTTTCTTTCTTTCTATTTTTGTGTTTTAAGCGGCCTTAATCAAATCTTTTTTTTTTTATACATTTGATACACTCTAAGCAGCCTTTCGGATTACCTCTAACCTTGCTGTTATCGTCCCTGGCATATTTAGCCGACCCGATTTACTCTTCAACAGGTTCATGAACAGAGGCTGGTTTTAGTAGATATCAACAAGTTGATTGACTCGATTAGCCATCATTATCACCGCTGAGCCGTGTATCATACATTTTTTAATATAAGATTGAAGAATGGTTTGAAATCAACAGTTTGATTTGTAAGATACTGTTGCCCTAAAATCAATCAATAAAAGCTGGTTCATCGAAGTATGAGAGCCATTTAACCTTTGCTAGCCAGTGGATGTATGATATATTTTCGTATGAAAGGGTCCATTTTTTAGTTATTAATACAATATATCCAGCAGTATGAGTTTACTGTAAGAGGTCATGGTTGATAACATGGTCGAATGAGAGCAGAGAACGTAATCAGGTTACTTATTATCAAGTTATATATACGTATGATTATATAGTTCTAATGATGAAAATGTGTTTTGAAACTGACAACCTAGTGACAGTTGTCAGCAAGCAGACACGAGAAGAGTAAGACATTGCTCAGTGCGATCGGTGGTCAGAAGAAATGGGTTTCTTGTTTGTTACGGGCAAAGTAGCAACTATACATTAATTAGAATTTTTTGTGTTTGTTTAACAGCCATCATAATTAGTAGTTTTTGATTTCCTTAATTAACAAACATTTATTGATAAAGGTTTTCATTTATTTTTCTATTTATTTCACCGTATTCGCTCTTGAACAATTGTACGGAAGAGGTAAATCTAGATGGGTGAGATTGTCAAAAGGGTAAGTTAAAGGTGGTTAGTGGAATGTCCATAACCCCTGGCTCAGAGGGTACTATGTCACTAAGCCTGTAGATGCCTAATGTTTCAGAACAAGGACTGTTCTTGAATCCACATCGGCAGATGTTTATAAATCAATAATATACATTCTGGAACTTATTATTTCCATATGAGAAATGAATTAGAACGATAAGTGTTTTGTGAACGTGTATATTAATGAGATTCTTTTGCACCAACACACAGACAGCTGGAAGTAACAATATAAGGGGGTGGTATGGTGTGGGCGGCTAAAATCGAGTGTAAAGGATGTTGTGGGACTGAAGACGTGAGAGTAAGACGAAAGAAAAGAGCGAGGGGGGATGAAAACAATGACTAAAAATCCATCGTCTTGGTGAGCGACCTCAACTGGTCACCCGATCACCCTACCGTGTCTAAGCTTGATAAGCATAATCAGTCTCTTTTGTTAATAGACAAGGTTAGAGATGATGGCGATCATGAAAGAAAAAGATACTAAAGTGTATTTTATGATAAAACCAAATCAACGTGCTATTAATATTTTTAATTAGTTTCCAACCAGAAGCCTTCACGAAATTCAGCTCGAAGTGTATCTCATAATTAAACCGACATTCTTGCAAGCAACACCAAATCACAGTTGTGTCATTATTTTTAATTATACCACACCATAAGCCTTCACGAAATCCACCCTAAAGTGTGTATCGTGATAAAAGCGTTGTTTTTGCAGACAACACCAAATTTACGTATTAATTATTTTCTAATTGATTCCCCACCAGGAACTTTCACGAAATCCAGCCTGATAACAAGTTGGAGTAAAATTAGGAATATTAAAATAGTAACAATCAAGAGATTCTCAACCGGGAGTGTTGTGATGAAAAAAAAAAAAAAAAAAAAAAAAAGCTACAACAATTGGATGGAGAAAAACTAAGAAAAGACTGATATTTTCTTTTTGATATTTACTAAACTTTGTTCAGTGCTGCAATGATGGGAACCAAGTGAGATTCTAACTCACTACACTATGAACTAAACAGGTTATATGGAAACATCGATTTTTGACGATTTTCCAGAGGTGGGTATTAACCTGAAAACCGCTCCGACTCATCGAACCAAAACAATGGAGAATCGACAAAATACAAAGCGGAACAGGCTTCAAGATACTGGAGTCATAAATACAATTGAATGCTCCCTGGAACTAGGCCAACATATTGGCGAAAACTTTGACGAACTGCTTATGTTGTTTTACTGACCAAACTCCGTCTATTTACGTAGCTTACTAGTTTGTAGTCGTCTTCCTTTACCCATCAATCTATGGTACTACTCAATGGGTCAAACGGTAGCAAGTTATTCTCACGATCGATACTCGAAACGTGGTATAAATATCTACATAAATCAATCGTGGCAGAGGAGTGATTAGGGAGATCACCTCGCAAGCTGTTGCTAGTGAGCCTGTCCGTTAATGGATGTTCCAGCAACATAATTTCCTGAATCCAGAAAAATAGTAAAATATTTTTCATCAATTTATTGTTCATTTCGAAAGGAAAGAAGACAGAAAGAAAGAATGAAAGAACGATAGAAAGAAGGAAAAAAGATGAGATAGAATAAAAGAGAAAAAAAGAAAGGAAGAAAATCAAAGCAAGTAAAAGTAACAAGTGAACCGAAAGAAGATAAGAAAAAAAACATTGCGAAGAAGGAAAACAGAATATTAGAACCAAGAGAGGGGGAGAAATCGGCGGACAGAAAAAAGGCTGAATGAAAACTCAACCCAAGAGAAAAAGGCCTAGCAAAGTAAAAAGTGTGATTACATGCGATGGTTGATGACAATAATGGGAAAAGATTTGCTGCTTCTTTGCGAACCCTTTCCATCCAACTCATCACTCATTGTCTTTCCCCTTCTTTTCTGCACACAGACTCACCCACCCAACTCAGACCAACCGAACCCTGCCATTAGAGAAACAGACCATCCTACGCTAGAACCAAACCCTTCATCACGTCTCTCATTACAATCTAGAATAAGAAATAAAAAAAACACTGAATTCTCACTTTATAATCGTAGTGAGGATCCCTTCTTTCTCAATATTTCTCAATCTTATAGATAATGCATTGTTTTTGTAGTAAGGTTTGGCTATCTCTATCCATTTTCCAGACCTATTATCACTTCTCTTTTTCGTCATTATCTTCCTCTGATTGTCCCTTTTTTTCTCTTTCTATTGTTTCACGCAAGGCCAAAATGCAGCCAATGCTATTCGACCACCCGCAGGCAATTTAACATTGAAGGGTCGTTTCCAAGTGTTTCCCCTTCCGACTATTCTTACGTCCAGAGAAAAAAGCAATGAGAATAGATGAAGATGTAGTGCCGGTTGATAATGGCCCTACAAATGGAAGAATGATGTTGAAAGCATAAAGTTGAAAGTCGAACTTAATTTACTGTCCCTCTCTTTTCTCTAGTTTTCCTTCCTCTCTTCTACACTTTACTTTTAGCCAGGAGAAAACGAGGAATAGGACTGAATAGATACATGGTGTAATCTTGGAGAACGTAGCGAGTCTTCGTGAGTCAATTTAGACAAAACAAGTAAAAACTGTTGTGATTTCGTTGAGAATGGCATACAAGGTTCTTCCTAAGCAAAATATCTCTATAAGACAGAGTTTTTCACCCCTGAAAATGAATAACAATTGTCAATACTTAATCTTGGAAATTTGTATCTTGTTGCCTGAGAGGGGAATCCGAATGTATTTCACTGTACGCAAGAATTTCACTTTTTCTATTCCCAAGAAAAGATTCTGGTATGCGTATATATCATTGGCGTGCAATGTCAGATCGAGTTCTCTTGCGCAATTCCCAGTGGGTAGCCGTTCATATCCATGCATGTTTAATAATATAATTACCGATCATGAAACAAATGTTTCAAGTCATTGTTAAAATATTGTACCTTGGCATAATTTACTAATTATAAATTGTCTTAAAATGAAAGTCTTTTGTTTTTCCCTCTTCTTTTTCTTTTTTCTTTTTCGTCTCTTCAATTTCTATTTCTTCCGATGCTGACAAATGGTGAAAGGAAGGGGGTGGGGACACGACACACTTCATGAAGAAACACGTAAAAAGACATTAAAATTTTAAACATCATCTTCTCTCTTTGACATTTTTTGCGGGGGGGGGGGGAGCTGACAAGCGGTTCTTTCATTTATTGTTTTTCATTTTGTTTAATTTCCTTTTATTTGATTTCATTCCGCTTCTCTCTTTCTCTTTCTCTTTCTCTTTCCCTTTCCCTTTCTCTCACCCTTTCTCTTTCTCTCACCCTTTTGATACACTTTTATATTTTTTCTTCACCTTTATAAATAATTTGCATAGAATCAATATAATTATGAACGTCACGCACGTGCAAACTCGATCCTCGTATACGTGACGTTTTTTTGTCCAGTCTCTTTCTTCTCTCTCTCTCTTTATTTCATTCTGTTTTATTCAGGACAATAATAATTAGTTTTGGCAACCTTTTACTTTCGTCGCCTAACAATAGATCTCAGGGTATGAATTTAATTTGCAATATTAAGGACTTGGACTCAACTGTTGGGTGACACAGTGTGACACAGGACCATTCAATTCTTTCTAGAGCAACTTGCCGGCACTAAATAGAGGAAAAGCCATTTTTTTACAAATAGAGAAAATTTGAATAATTAATGGCGACTGTGACTTTGGGCATCACCTCAAACCTCAAGTGGTAGCCAATGCCCTTATGCTGACTACGGAATCAGCCGTCCCTGCCTAGCCTTCCCATACCACAATCTTCTTTTGTTTCGGCTTGCGATCAGTGAAACAGACTTAAAAGCGACAAGCACCCGTAGTGGCGTTATTCACTTCATCATTCTTGCTTGCAGGATCTGATATTTCCAAGCCACCTAAGTACTGAACGGGCCCGGCGTTGTTTAACTCGTAAGACCAGTAAAACGGGGTGAAATTCAGCTGTATTTCTACACGATAATCCAGGAAGTCCCCGGTAAATTTAATCAGAGTTACCCTTTTCCTTAAATGAAACATTGTCAGTATAATTAATGTTTGAATTATTTTTCTTCCGTCTTATTTTAGTGGCGCAAGTCGTTTTTACATTCTATGACCTTAACAGTATATATCCTTGGTCTACATTGTCACATGGAGCTCATTTGTGCTATTCCCAGTGGATAGCCATTCCTATCCCTTCATGATTGCTTATTGTGAAAATAGAACATGTAACGCCGGATGATAATGGCCCTACGAATG
Source organism: Thysanoteuthis rhombus (assembly GCA_963457665.1). Lineage (NCBI taxonomy): Eukaryota > Metazoa > Mollusca > Cephalopoda > Oegopsida > Thysanoteuthidae > Thysanoteuthis > Thysanoteuthis major. The sequence continues at coordinate 37,213,774 of OY735222.1, forward strand.
GAAAAGAGATATCAAAAACATGAAGGTGGAAGAAGAATTTAATTTACTGCCTCCCTCATATTTTTCTGCCCTCTGTTCAGCACTTTACTTTTGGCGAGGAACTAATGAGAAATATGGCTACATGATGAGCAGCATCGATTGGAAATAAGGAATAAGTTTCCAGCGAGATTCGAACTCGTATCTCTCATTCTTGGGCTCCTTAATTTTTCATCTACGTTGCTTACCAAATTGTTTGTGTGATGAAACAATCTTTTTTATTCTTCTTAATCGTTCTGTACGAGAGCTCGCACTCTGCTGCACAGATAAAAAATTACTATCTGAAATATCTAATCATTTGTAGACTCTAACATCATTAACCTACTATTCAAGTATCTCCCTCTTCATCTCTTTGATGCGCACACATTATGATACCATGTCTTTTTTTTATACTAAAGCCGATACAAAGGTTGATAACCATGATGATAATTGAGATATTATTATTATTATTATTATTATTATTATTATTATTATTATTATTATTATTATTATTAATATTATTATTATTATTCTAATGAAGACGGTCATATCAACATGGAAGCATAAAAATAACATCATTATCTTTCAGGTAATCTCTCGATCCAATGACAGCATCTTCACTTTCCATTGGTGATTACGCAGGTTGTCTTATGGCGGCCATGTTTGTTAATGGCGGATTCTTGAACTAATGAGTTGACGATTGATGCAATCAAACACATCAGGAGGGGATGCAAGGGCCCAGCAGTTAGCAGCACGGAAAATGGAATCAACGAGTCGAGTTCAAACTCTGGCTGAGACAATCAGCGGTCATTTCGCACTGATTCCTTTGGGAAAGGCATGAATTTAACTTTCCCCTTTATTAGAGTGAGTTTTTTTTGCACAGTTGTATGACTGTTTCTGCTCTGCCGTCTGTCGATTGGTGACGTGAAACAATCAGAATCAATGGTGTCATAGTAATGAAGATAAGTTTCCAAAATTGAGTCAGTAGTGTCGTAGTATTGAAGATTATCTATTTATCTATCTATCTATATATATATCTATATCTATATATATCTATATATATATATATATATATATATATATATATATATGTATGTATGTATAAGTTGGATACGTAGATATGTATTTGCCTTCTTCATCCATCTTAATCTGTCTATGTCCACCTTGCTACATATCTCCATGACTTGAAAAGATCATAAAAAGGATATTTGAAACCCAATGACTCCTGAATTGAAACTTATGTCGATGGACACTCAAATTGAAGATAAAAAATGAAAACTATTCATTCTTTTATTCTACCAAGGTATTCGTAAGAAGCAAACAAAACGTCTAAACAAAAGACGTGCAAAAATCGATAATGCCTTCCTGTCCCACCTCCCACATCTCTTTGTTTGTTCTTTCTCCCTTGCTCTTTCCGTCATTCTAGCTATATATCAAAAATCGAAACAGTCAACATAGGTCTCTTCAGTGTTTAAATGGTTCTGACTGGCCTTGTAGTTCCCTATCTGTTTATCTATGTGTCATGCGGACAGACTGCACGACATGGAGTTAGAGGCCTGGAAATTTTAACATTCGCTCTGTATTATGTCTAGAAACTTTTTTTGTGTTTTAAAAAAAGGTTATTTACAATGTAAGTTTATGAAAAATTTGCCCCTTAGTTTGTGTTTGAACACCACCCAACAAATTTCGAGAAAAGTAATTTATCCATTGGTGAACCTATTTCCATGTCTTAATTAATCAACCTCAACACAGCATCTGCCAAAAGACGTGAGTCAAATGACAGTTTCTATTGATTAACTAACCAGACCTGTTTCTCTTTAACCTCTGCTTCTTTCTATTTCATTTCTTCTCTGTCTTTTTTCTCTTCTCTCCTTGTATTTTTACCGTTTGGTCTTAATTCTTATTCTGAGCACATCAACTACGAATAACAGGAACTTCTGCCATTGCAATCCCATGGCCAGCACGATAAAACTGGAGAAAAAATCCATTTTATTGTAATAAATGGCAACTCAATTCTCTCGGTGGGTTAGGGCTTTTATCTTGCAATGGATAACTTGTAATGGGTTATCTTACAATGGACGAAGGCATTTATCTTGCAATGGATAACTATTGCTGTTCGCCACTTGCCGTAGTTAATGGGTTAACGTACTTTAGTATATTTCTTTTCCTTCAGGTGCTCTCCTACCATCTTGTCACGGAATATATCTTCCTTTATATTGTTTCCACTTTTTGATCCCTCATTCTATCTATTGCTGCCCACCCCCTCTTATTTCTCATTCTAGCTTTCTTTCTTTTTCTCAGTTTCTCTTTCATTCTCTGCTCGTCTAGTCCTTTAGGCCGTTCTCTCTTTTTTTCCCCTTCTTATTTCCTATCTGCACTGAATTACCTCTCGTTTCAGTCATTATATCTCTCCTCTCTTTCCTCTTCCCTGTTTTGCTTAACTCAATACTCATCTCTATTTCCCTCAGTTGTCTTATTCTATCGTTCCTATTGCCTCATCTTCATCTTTGCCTAATTTCGCTCATAGGTTTTTTTTTTCACTTCCTTTTCCGTCCATTTTTTTCATGCTGTAATAATTTCCTGTTTTTTTTTATTCTTCTTTTTTTGCAATCGTTTTCGGCTTAATTTCGCGATTTCTTTTGTATGTTCTCCTTTCCTTCTTTTTTTCTTTCACAACTTCCGTTCTGTCTCGATTTTCCTTTTTCTTTTTTCCATTCAGTTCTTTGTTCTCTGTTTTTCTAGACCAAGATGCGAATAACATGTCCCCACCTTACACTATGAAAATCTTTCAAGTTCTTCAGTTAAGTGAAATAAAAGAAAACTATTTTAAAATGTTAAGTAATACAAATAAGACGTATATATATATATATATTACCTATTTTTGTCATTATATATATATATATATATATATATATATATATATATATATATATATATATATATATATATATTATGTGACTGGTTGTATTTATGGACTCATTGAGTTTTCACGCCAGTAGTAACTGGTACCAAATATCAATTTCATATTCATCATTATTTTTGACGGTGCAGGTACGCTAGAAAACATAATTGCAATTGTTACCTTTCCCGTTTCAAAATAGTCGCCCTTCTAGGTTTATGTCAGTATCTTCATATGCAATAATGATAATAATAATGATAATAATAATAATAATAATAATAATAATAATAATAATAATAATAATAATAATAATTACTGTTGAATAAGGTTGAAGTTGGTATTTTTTTAATGATGTGAGAAAATGCAAATAATGATAATAATAATAATAATAATAATAATAATAATAATAATAATAATAATAATAATAATAAAATTGAAATCTTCCAATAACAGTAACCGTCATTGTCGGTATGATTTTTGCAAGGAAAGAACCACGTGGAGTTCCAGACGTCAGAAACAATCGTTGCACGCAATTCCCCTTCCCCAGAACCTTGACCCTGACTCACCAAAGTTAGCATCATTGAATATTGTCTAAGAACCTCGCCCTTTGGTACCGATTCATAATCATCGAGGTCAGGTCGAACCTCAGCCCCAAGACAGCACGTTTTACATATTGATGAATAACACCCGACGCACGAGAATATTTTTTCTCGGTGTATTCATTTTATATGATTAAAAAATAACAACAACAAAAAATATAACGTATTCAAAGCGCAATACTTTCTCGATATTTATGCTCTGCTTGTCAAGAGATTTTTTTTTTATTGTCGAACTCCAGTCCAAGTCTTGAGATGACTCTATTTTTCTACCGTAACAAGAACAATCCTCAACGAATTTGGGGAGTAAAAATGCTACCGTAATTTGAAATTATGAACAAGAGATTGGTATTCAGCTGTCTTACTGATTGAGTTAAATTGTCAAGTCTTACATATCTACGAAACGTATCTTGCTGATATGCAAGAGTTCATTTCATACTAATAAATAAATACATGTATATCAAAACAAAAAATACGTTCTTATAATATTATTCATGTATACAATGAAAAAGTTGCAGTTATCATTTTCGGTCGGTAGTACGAGTGGAGTTTGACACTGCTGCAACCATGCTTGTTTCGTCATTCGTTTGTGTCCGGGCTAAAAATAGCTTTTGAGATCATAGATGATAAATAAGCAGGGTTTGATTATCTATCAGCCGGACCCCTACCCTGCTACAGTACGAAGTCCTCGAAGCATTACTTCTAAATGTGTACGTGTACGGAGCCTTATTTAGAAAACAAAACATGAAATAGTCAAGAAATGAAACTATCTTTTTTTTAGTTCTCAGCACCCCTTTCTTGGCCCCCAGACTTAAACCTACTCAGCCTAGTGATTAATACGTCACTGCACTGTATATGAGAAAAGAAAAATAAATATTCTGGAAAGATATGAAGAAATATTTGTTTTTTCTCTATAGAGCAAAATACATCTTTCAAACTCAAATGTTACCCCTCGGCCAGGTACCTGTCGGTCTTTCAAAATTTTCAACGGTTCATTCAAAAAGAGCTTCATTCAAGTTTATGCAAATCCAATGATGAAATAAGTCTATTCATAAAATTGCCTAGTAAGAAGATTGGCTACTATTTTAGAAAATTGAACTTTCAAAATCATAGAAGACTGATTTTCAACTGGGATTAAAAACTTTCTTGCAATACGCTGAAAGAAAAGCACCACTGATTTGCATATTAACAAAAGACGAAATGTTACGAAGGACGTTTATCGACAAAATGAAACTGTTCAAACAAGCTTAAGAATGATTCTGAAAGCCATTTTAACCTGTGTCATGTCAAAAGTGTATGAGTGTGTTTGTATCTCTATGTCTGTATGCAAGTGTGCGTTTATGAATATATGTGTATACAAGTGTGTGAGTATGTATACGTGCGTATGCGAGTGCGTATATGTTACGCCCAATCGGCTAAATTGCTAAATTGGCAAAGCTCCAACATTTTTTTTTAAATTTATCCAAAAACATAGTTTTGATTGGATCAAAAGTTTATCTAATCAAGACAAGGATAAATACAACTATCTTTTTACAATCAAAGAGAAATCAACCTGTATTTTAAAAGTAAATTCGCTAATCAGGCAATTTCGACAATTCGGTATAATATATTGATATTCATATGTGTGTGTGTATGTGTGCGTGTATGTGTATGAGTATGTGTGTGTGCGTGTGTGTGTGCATGGTGACCTTCAGTTATGAATCAGTAATGTTGTCTATTCCTTCTCTATCCAACAAGCTATATCCCTAAATGTTTTGCGAACTTCAAGGAGAAACATCTCCCAAGACCTTCAACAACGACACCAAAAAAAAAAAAAAAGAAAGAGAGAAAAAAAAAGAAAAAGAAAACGAAGAAAAGAAAGTTTGAAAGCCTATATCGATCACGTGGTATATTGAAGACAATAACTACGTAACGGGGCGTGAATCATACTTCGATTTTAAATTAACATGGATTTTTTTTGGTTCTAAGAAAGAAAGAAAGAAAAATTCGGGAAATTGGTAGGTAATAATGCCTTTATCAAAAGAAAGAAGAAAATTACTACCAGTGGGTAATAGGAAACAATGTCTGAGAAAGAAAGAAAGAAAGAAAGAAAGATAGAAAGAAACAAACAAAGAAAGTAAGAAAGAAAGGAAGAAAGAAAGAAAGAAAGGGACGGAGAATCGGTAGATAATAATGACTTCATCAAAAGAAATAAAAATGATTTGATGGCAGTATCAAGAAGTAAAGAAAGAAAAAGAATAAAGAAAGAGAGAGGGGGATAAGGTAAATCCAAATAGAAAGAAAGAAAGAAAGAAAAAGAAATGCGTTTCTTAGTAAGATAACTGATTTAGAATTACAAGTCCTGACCTTGTATCTTTTATAAAGAAACAGACTGAGGAGGGAAGGGCAGAGCAAAAAAGATCCCCACCATTAAACACAGTAACCTGACCTAAAATGAATGTTCCAATAGTAATAATGACGACTGTGATGATGATTTTAATGTTGATGCTGATGATCTTAGTGGCAGTAGTAGTGATGGGTATTATACGAATGTGAATGATTGAATAAGGGGTGATACTGGAGTACTATTGATGATGATGGTAATTGTGGTTATCGCTGGTTAGGGATATTTGATGATGATGATGATGATGATGATGATGATGATGATGATGATGATGATAGTAGTAGTAGTAGGAAAAATGATGCTGAAACCGACTATTGTGAAAGCTTTTGTTTTGTAACACAATTTGTAAGAAGCGCACAAGAGAAAGAAAAAAGAACATTTTCAAAAACTATACATTTATAATAACAATAATCATGATAATAATAGAACTAAAATAATGTATTTTCTTTGTATTCTCTCTCTTTCACTCCCCCCCCCCTCTCTCTCTCTCTCTCTCTCTCTCTCTCGAACAACCGTAGCCACCAAGGATGATGAAAGGCTCTATCCTTTTTTGTTTGTGTGTTCGTTTATAGGCGTGTGATTGTGTGTCCCAGTGCTCCAGGCCATACCGTTTTGTCTACAGACTTGAAAATTGGCATCAGTACTCCACCTGACCTCTTCTTGAAATGTTTTTGTTTTAAAAAATCTTTTTTGATCTTTTGGGGGCTTTATTCTAACGGCTTTATTGATACAAGAAATATCTAGAAACATCTAGATTCTTCAGAATCTGGATGTTTCTAAATGGTTTTTTTTTACTCGAATCTAGATGCTTTCCAGTGGAAAACGCCGATGAAGTCATAGATTTATTCTGACAATATATATTCTTCGGTGGAACATTTTGACATGACTTTAAATTTTGACGCTTCGGTCGTTCAATTATTGACTGCGATGGCGAATCTCCAATCTGTTTAGAACAACAGAAACGAGATTTTGGTTCAACTAACAAACGCTTGCCGTGGCCAGGGATTTGTGGGCCCGTAGGTCTTGGCTTTTTGAAGGGCTTCCTCCAACATTTAGTGTAGTTTTACAGTTGAAATGCTGTAGGTGAACTACTCTCTATAAAGGTTATTGACCCTTACCCCCTTCTATTTGGGACCTGGGGGTGATTTCAAATTACATCCCCTCAGCAACACCTTTGCGTTTTCTTTCTCTAAAAATCATCTAATCTGAATGCAGACTTTTATACCCAGGTCCGTACTTGAGACAGGTCAAACATTGCAGCTGCACAGGACTCCAATATTTTAGGCCCCTCACTCTAAGATATGTTTTGGAAATGTGTTTCGGTTTATTTCAGAAATCATTGTGTTACAAGGAGACATTGTTGATCCATAGAGAAATTTAAAATTTAATATTAAAGATCATGATTTTATGAATGTTTCGTTATTGTTCTGATTGGTTTGAAAATAATAGATAAATTCAAAAACAGGAGAGCCTCTAAGAATGTTATACACTGGGCCTCATCAAAGTTAAATTCAGTTCTACTCGTCCCCCAATGTCTACAGTGACTTACCATTGTATCAGCATTTATGATACAGCAAATGTAAATAAGAACAATTCAGTTGATATAATGTTTCTTATTCATATGTTAGTCGGTTCTTTCATTTCCCTTGAAAAATATGAAAGCCAGTAAGAACAGTCGTAGGAGACGTTTTAAGTCGATAAGACTCCAATAAGAAAATTGATCTTATTTTTTCTTTCTTCTCCAAAAACAAACTCTTATAGACCGTAATCAATTGGGAAAAACTGAATCTTCTTCAATATTCTAGAAAAGTCTTCCATAGATTATTCGGTATCCAAAATCTTTGGCATCATACAACGCCCCCAATCTGACATAGACTTCACTTGGAAACACAAATCCTAACTTCATTTGCATTTGGGAAAGTTTACACATTCTCCTGCATTTTCAGAAATCATGTCAAATAGAAAATATGTACATATACATATATATATATATATATATATATATATATATATATATATATATGAAAATGATGGATAAAGAATTTCTTTCTTTCTGCTTTCCACATAAGCCAACGTGTGTTTGGATCTATTGAGTGTAATAGTTGTCAAGCAGACATACATTAATGAAAGATTTCTTCCCAAGTATATATATATATATATATATATATATATATATATATATATATATATATATATATATATATATATATATATATATATATATTGTGCATCGACAAGGAAGGAGATTATGTTCATTAATAAATATTCATTGTATAAAAAATGTTGAAAACCTTTGATGAAACCTTTGATCTCAAACTGTGAAACCATCTGTATCCGCGAAGACAACATTTTACAACAAAGTTTTTAACTTTTATTGTTTCCATCTTTAATGTTGCATTAGAATATTTTCTTCATTTGATAAAACAAAACCAGGTTTCGAGTTGTTTTTATCCTTGTTCCGATTTGATAAACTTTTGATCAAATTAAAACTACATATTCATGTTTCGTGAAAATGTTAAAACTGCGTATTTACTTGTTATTATTTTGCTCAGATTATATAAACTTTTGATTGTGGAAAAATAGTTGTTCAATGATCTTTGTTTTGATAAGTTGAACTTTAGATCAAAAACTACACATTTATCTATTATTTGCAAAGAAAACGTTAGAACTTCGCCAATTGAGCAATTTTGCTGATTCGGTGAAATATATATAAACATGCACAAATATTGACAACAGACATGTTCAACTTGCAAGCAAAGCAACATAAACTTAAAAGTTTTAAAATAGACGTCAATTGTTACTTATTTATGAATTCTAAACACGTGCAAGTACAACAGACACACAAAATTTCATTCATTGACAATTGAAATGTTTTTGTCTAATTCATTCAATTTCTACAGTTGGTATAGTAAGGACTTTTATCAGTTTTATATTTTCTGTATTTTTTTTTTAATGGAACAGTTTTTGATAAGATTTTATTGCTTAAGGAGCTGTCAAGCCACCTTGCAGGAGATTCACGCGACGTAGCAGGAATCTGACCTTTCACTTCCCGGTGTCCGCAGTCTCAATTCTTAACACGTGCATAAGCCACATTATATGATTATAAACAAAATAATAAGGACTTTATATACGTAAAAAATCAGAGAATATTTTTTCTTTAAAACCTATTGAGGCTTTCCTATCTTTTTGCGTGTCATTTAAAAATCGGTGAGGCTCAATCCCAAAACGACTGAATTAAAGAAAGCAGAGAAAACAATTCAACGTTAAGTCAAGCAAAGTCTGTCAGCCATTCTTTCTCTGTCTCTGCCTCTGTCTGTCTGTCTCTCTCTCTCTCACTGTCTCCCTCTGTCTGTCGCTGTTTGTCTCTCTCTCTCTCCCTTTCTCTGTCACTGTCTCTCTATCTATCAGTCTCTCTGTCTCTGTTTGCCAGCCTCTCTCTCTGTCTCTCTCTCTACTCCTCTCTCCATCTGACTGTTTTCTCTCTCTCTCTCTCTCATCCTCTCTCTCCCTCTGTTTGTCGCTGTTTGTCTGTCTGTTTGTCTCTCTCTCTCTCTCTCTGTTCTCTGTCTGTCAGTCTCTCTGTCTCTGTTTGTCAGCCTCTCTCTCTCTCTCTCTTTATTTCTCTCTCCGTTTGATTCTCTGTCTGTCTGTCTATCTGTCTGTCTCTGTTCGTCAGTCTCTCTCTCTCTCTCTCTCTCTCTCTCTCTCTCTCTCTCTCTCTCTCTCTCTCTCTCTCTCTCTCTCTCTCTCTCTGACCCCATTCTGACTATGGAATGGTAACCAAATAAGGCGAAAAAGTTATTCGTCAGTTCCAGACGCGAGTCATACTGTAAGGAATGGGAAGGAGATGAAGCATGTCAGGGAGCGCTGATTTCCAAGTTAGTCTCACAGACCATTCGGTAGTGCAGTGAGTTCGATCCTCGCTGGTAGCCGTTCAGCTATAGCTGCAAAGCGGAGCTTAGTAAGTAACTACGTAGTTATAACAAAGCTGAAACTTTAAAAGACTGGATAATCAACGAGTGACAATTTAGACCTATCGCAACTATTCCAAAGATTTCTGAAATTCCAATAATCGGATGTTTCATATACTATGAATATCATAGTATTCCAACCAGGTACTAATATGTATATATATCTTAACAATTCATTATATTCTTATGTATATAGTTTGTGGATTTCTTTAAGAACAAGAAACATGCATTCAGGAAGAGATATCTCACGAAAAAACACAATCTGTAAGTGAATCAAATAAAATGAATATGTTCGAATAAGAAAGACTCTCCTTGCTCGGAAAATTGACGCAACGCAACAATCCTCATCTGAGTCCCTTCATTTGGTTTAGAATCAAAATAAGCCAAGTTTAGTAAATATCTATAGACCGTTGTGTTTAAAGGTTTAGGTGTATACGTAAGAAGACATCAGTGCTGTTGTTTGAATTAATCTTTCTTTGATCCTAATCAACACTAGATCTCCCATTATGTGGCCTTGAGTCAAACTATGCTAATCTTAGTTGTTACTTATAGACAAGTAAATATGTGTAGGTAGATGTGTGTCTAAGATGATAGAACGAGCTTTTGCATTAATATTCCTTTGAGATTAATCAAAATTAGATAAAAACTGATGCCTCCCTTTTTTGAAAATGGGTGTAACACAATATCCCCGCCATTCGTGCCTAGTCTAAGTTGGGCTGTGTGAATAACTATACACAGCTGCATATGTGTATGTAAATGCGTGCATAAGATGATAGAGCCAATACTTGAACTAATATTCTTTTGACCCTGATCAAAACTGGATCAATGATTAACTTTATTAATCAGCAAAAGGAGAGATCAATCACGAGCGATTTTCTAGATGCAAATCCGTCCACCTTGCACTCTGTTGACTATGCGAGGTCATGGCCTTTCCATTCTCTTCGATCATGCAGCTAATGTAATCGAACATTGAACTTCTTTTTTTTTTTTTTTTCTTAATCAATGATCAGGAAACGAAAAGAGGAAATGATAATGTTACTTTCCTAATCAGCAATAATTACTCACTAGTTGAACCCATGGAAATACCTCAGGTGTTGACAACTTAAATTTTCAATCATCTCATGGTTCTCCTCTTCTCTCATTCCCTCTATGCCTGTATCTTCTCGATCTCTCCCTTATCCTTTCCAATAGAATTGATATTATACAAATATTGATTAGCTTCATATGAAAAAAATCTTACCTCCTCCCCAGGAACAACATAACTTCTTTTTCTTCCCACTCACTTCACTTTTATCAAACTACCTAACTTTCGCTACTTTCGTCTTTCTTCCAAGTCTCTTATTGAACTACCTAACTTTCTATTCCTTCCTTGTTATGGAACAACAAATTTCCTTTTCTGTCCTTTCTCATACCATCCTCTTATTAATCTATTCAACTTTCTTTTCTGTCCCCTCTCTTCCTACCGTCTCAATAAACTACCTAACTTTATTGTCCCCTTTCTCTCTTCCTACCTTCTTATTGAACTACCTAACCTTTCCTTATATTATCACTGAAAGCGTGACATTTGAACACAGGGAAGAACAAGCATAATGGCAATATCACACATCAAATTTCGGTCGTGATTTGATTTAATGTAACACACGACCTGCAATATTCAAAGTTGAACAACGTTCAACCATTTTTTGTGGTTGAAAGGAAAATAAGTCAGAAGAGAAAGAGGAAAAATAAATAAAACGAAGAAAGAATAACCTTTATTCTTTTCATAGATGGAGTATGATAAATCATTATTATTTACCAATCGCTTCTATTTACCTTCATCTTAATTGATGTTGCTTTTTCTCGCGACTGAAAGTAACTCAGTCTGAGTTTAGTTTCGATAAAAAGCAACAACAATTAAGATGTAGGTAAATAGCAGCGAAACATAAATAATAACAAATAAATTGTCACAGAAATTCTCTAACATAATCGATTCGAGAATCTAGAAAAAAAGATATTTATTCCATTTACTGAAAAACTCATTTTTCAAGAAAAGGGTAAATTTTCTTTGAGCACTTGGTAGGGGAATGTTTCATTTTATTGTTTGCCCTATATCAAGAGAATATTTTTTTAACGATCTTTTATTTTACTAATGGTACACTCGGGTTGGATCTCTAATCGAAACAATTTCATTTATTTCGGCTGTAGTGTTCGATTAGTGTTCAACCCGACCTTTGCCTCTATTTTTCCCGAACTAAAGTTTTCGTTTCAATTATTCTTATTGAAAATGGGAAAATCGATCCGTCTTTTGATCTCTGCGAAGGTCAGAGCAATTGTACGCAACAGTAAGTAAAAGCAACTCTCTCCCAACCCACTCTATATATACACCTTCTTTACTTCTCCTCCCTCTTATGCTTTATAAACATATAGGTATTCACAAAGCATTGCTCACTCTGGCACAAGGCCATTTGTGTTGGGAACCTGTAAAGATCAAACTCACTACACAGTACTGATAGTCTTCTACACTAGCTCGTTAACCATACGAGGCACCCCTCTTAATAAATTGATAATAAGTAAGCATAGCTGAGTTATGGCACAAGGCCAGAAATTTTGAAAACCCAGTGAAGGCCGAACCCATAATTCAGTAGTAGTGATTTACAACGCTTGCTTGTTATGACGAGGATACCCTTTTCTACAGTAGTGTGAAGTCAAACATTGTTTCTAATGTAGTCTACCATTGAGGTTCTACTGTAGTACACACCCTACAGTTTGTTAGTAAATATAATGTTCAACTCGGGGTCACCAGTTTATTGAGAAATTCGTTAAGTTGGGTACGTAAGAGATATCTAAGGTGGCAACAATAATGATGTCGGGATTATTGCGAAATGGATGAAAATTGTTTAAAGAGCTGTTTAGAAGAAATACAGCTGTAAAAATTGAAAGAAGGTGAAGATTGCAGCTATGATATAACATGTTTAATTTGAGAAGAAACCATAGAAAATTAAGTATAAAAGTTTTCAGTCGAGTTGTAAGGTTGGTAAAAGTGTTGTTGTATCAAGTGAAGAGAGTGTAGTAAATACAAGACTAGACTAGACCATACATGACGAGAAACAATTATTAAAAAGAATGTGTATGTAGTTAAGACAATGTATTGAGTGGGTCGAAGGAATAATAGCACCGGGGCATTTTCATTCCATTAGGTGAAGGGAGAGTTTAGATTGGTTCTGCGCACAAATTTCGGCAGAGCGCGCATATTTTCGCATAGTAGTACCTCTAATATTAACAATATGACACAAAATGAAACTTATTACCAGTTGAGTCACGAAACCTGCAGCTGCTGACAACAATCATAAATTTTAATTACAAATCTTAGCTTAGTCTTGTACCAGACCAAATGTCAGAAGGAAGAGTGTACAGCACCACTCTTCTAAGAATAGACAGTTTTGTAAATAACATTCAAAATCACGCCTTTTACCTGTGTTTGAACACCGACCGTTGACGCCAGGTAGGAAATACGCAACACTCTAGGTATATAAATAAAGGATGATTGGTGCAAGAAATACGACTTGCTTTTTATTGGTTTAGCCCTAGGGCGATGATAAAGACCGGGGCAGAGCCGAGACGACACGCGCCTACTGTTTCAGAAGGGGCGGACATCTAAAAGCAGCCACGTTTCTAGAAATGATGAACGGGCCAACACAAGCAGAAAAACTGCAGAAACAAGTGAAAAGGGCGGGAGAAAATCACTGAGCCCCAAGTGGTTTGTCTACTCAAGAACCTCCTCCACTTTTTACCTGAATACAGGTGTGATAATACTGTGTACAACCAAGAGTGTCCCTTGCTTCCCCTCCGGCGTCAGCCAGCCAACGACACACGACAAGCTGAACCGGAGACCTTTCATTTAATTTTTATGGTAGTTTGTAGTGGGTCAGATTACTTAACAGGGGGGAACAGAGAGATGGAGATACGATAGCAGCCCCGTGGCTATAAGAGGGAAGGCCGAGGTAGAATCAAAGGAAGAGTTGGAGTGGTTTGAGGTAGACTGTCGAACGGATTCCGTTCAACGGACGAAACCAACAACCCTCGCAAGCTATGTACAGGAATCATCTAAAACTCATTAGTTAGATTAAACGGGTTGACACAAATTGTCAGCAGGGGGTAGTGATGGCAACAACAACAAAAAAATGGGCGTACTGAAGGCCAGGTGGGTTGAACATGCGTGTGTATGAGTGTCTAAAAAAAAAGGTAGAAAATGCTCGCGACCTCATGTCCGCTTGTGTGTGCGTGTGTGCAAGACGACGCCATCTCCAGTTTGCACTCCGGTTCACGCATGCGTGTATAGATGCATTCTTCGCGCGCAAGTTATGCACAGTCTAAGAAAAAAATTACTCTCCCTTTTGCAAATAAAGCTAAACTCGCGAATATCTATTTATTTATTTGCATATTACATATTTGTATTGAATAAAATTGTGAGCTTTACAAAGTAGGCATTTTTTTTTTTTTAGAAAAGAAATATGATATCGGATGCTTTGAATTAATGAACTTTATACATCCATAATTTGGTCTGGGTTTGAAACGAAGAACGGAATTCAAGGCTCCAAAACAAATGTACTTTCTGCACATGTATACACTAATAAAACTCACCAAATCTTTACAGTTGAGTGATTTTCAGCTAATAAATCTTAGTGTATTATATTAAGTGTGTGTTTCAGTTCTCAGCACTTTTTTGAAAAATAGTCAATAAACAATTGAAAATCGGTTTTCCACTGGAAACTTTTGCATGCTCCTAATATTTAAGTATTTACTGAGCTGAATACGAAAATAAGCAAGAGCATTAAAATCTGAAACATTCCGTAGACTTTTCCAGATTTGATGAAGAACGAATCGGGCTTAAACGGGGTCGATGTGACTCTACAATGGCTGATGTAGAAAAATTGATCAGTCTTTGTCTCGCGAAATTCTTGTCTTCAACAAATTGATGATCTAAGTCTTATCCATGAAGAGACAATACAGGATCTGCTACTAAATGTCAAACTCTCTTCCCCGTTTTCACAGTCAAAACAGAGTTTTATGAACTCGACATTTGTAGAGACTTCAGCAGGGCCTGTACTCAAGGTAGTTCAAAGAGTGCAGCTGCACAGAGACATTCAAAAATATCTCTGAGATACTTTTCAAATTCGATGTTTTCCAGCGTTTCAATGTTTGTTTGTTTTTTTTTGGGGGGGGGTGATTTATTACGTTAGATAAAGATAGATTATTGATACATAAAAATTTCATGAAAACTCGACATTTGTAAGGACTTGAAGGGAATACGATCGTTCGAGTCAATTTTTTTTTATCGTGGCTGAGATATTGCATTTAAAATCAATATATATTATGATATAATGGTTTTGAAGCGTTCCAAGGGAGAGTGAATATCGTGCTTGCTTTTAAGAGTATTGGTGATCAGTCGAATCTTCTGCTTGGACATGAATGAGAACAAATTCCAAAAGAATTTGAAACATTCATCTAGTGATGAATCCATATACACAAGGTATGAACGTAAACTATATATAATACACTTTATTCAAACATTGAATCTGTTTACGATGGTATAATACATATTATATGCAATAAGTGATGCATATAATATAAATTACATGATTTATAATATGCAAGGCATTTATTGAATCATTGAATTTGAGCTTAGTTGACTAGTACTAATGTGAAGAATTGTTCGGGTCGATAGTAAACTTGCCGACAGAGAATATATATGTATATATATATATTTATATATATAACAGACGCTGACACAAGGTCATAAATGTTGGGCGCCCACTGAAAATTGTGCATAATATTCATAGCGGTGAAAAAACATGTGACTTTGCATTTTGGTAATGGAACGTATCTGCGCATGCTCAAACGGAGAGTGGTACACGCGTGAATTCGTGTGTGTAAATATTTGAACGCATATTTATGTGTTTGTGTGTGTATGTGTGTGTGTGTGTGTATGAATAAGCGTGTGCACATGAACACAAGTGTCAACGCATTCGAAAGTATGCATTTTCATCAAAATGTGTGTGTGTGTGTGTGTGTGTGTGTGTGGCCGCGCGCACCATGAACTTGCGTGTGACTTGCGTGTGAGAAGCGGGGAGGCTTAACTAACAAGCGCACATTAAGCAACGTCTAAGAGAAACGGAACAGGAGTGGGGGGAGAGACGCCGGGTTGCGCGTGCTAGACAGAAAGAGAGAATCAAACAAAACACAGAGAATGAGTCCATCCAAGACAGTGGAGAAAGGGTGGAACGTCGAGGAAAAATACGAAAGTGAATGTGTCTAGGGAGTAAAAGTGACAACCAGTTCCGAGGGCAGAGACCATCTCAGTTATAAAACAATGACAATAGTCTTATGTCACTAGCCCCGAAAAGGGTTGCCATTTGATATTTTTCAAGATCGAAATTGAGTTATTTGCCTCCGAAAATAAACATTTAATACTGAAAGAAAATTTTCAAAAGACAACAATCCCTTACACACGAATGATCCGATACGACACATGCACGAATAATTGACAATAAATAATATGTATTTTAATGTATTTTGTCCTGCTTAGTCTGATGATGGGTTTTAAGACCATACAAAGTTGATTTTATAAGGCAAAAGACCTCCAGCGACTGTAGCCCCGAAAGCAACAAGATTTGAACCAGAGATTTGATGATTATACTTTTATTAATGGAAATTTTTATCTAATTACGCTTACTAATCCATGGTATCTTAGCCAGCTAAGACAGTTACGTATTTCCTACCTGTGACAGATGTCAGTGTTCGAACCCAGGTTAGAACTATGCTAATTTTACTAGGCAGGACTTCTGCACTTGAAAGATTGGCGTAACACAATCTTCCTTTCCCCTTCCGTCATTTATGATAAAGACGGAATGTAATTTTCGCGCAAATATAAAAATTGACACTTGTCATTAGATCGATTAAATTAATTGATAAGTATTTAGTGAGCAGGTCAGTTTCCAAAGTTAGCGTATCCTAAATTGACCTCTTAGTTTGCGTTCAAACATGTTTTTGTTTTTATCAGCGATCACTGCCCAATAATAGGTGAGAGAAGTAACTTAGTCACTGATCATCCTTTCTTTTGCGATTTTTTAATTGATCAATTGTTGCCAAAAGATGTTGGTCACGTGACGATTTCTAATGCGTGACTGACCAGACCTGTTATAAGAAGTATTCGTTGTTGTTGCTGCTATTATTATTATCATTATTATCATTATTATTATTATTATTATTATTATTATTATTATTATTATTATTATTATTATTATTATTATTATTATTATTATTATTGAAAATTTCTTAACCATATACGTGCTAATTAAACATTTTGGTGCGAAAAATACAGAAAACAAAGGAAAAGAAGATGATATTCAAAGAGTCTCAAAATTCGAAATTGTTAATTATCCCAACATTAATTAATATTTCTTGATCAATCAAATATTCTGGGGAGTAAATGGAAATTGAACATTTTGGTCTTCGTTAGATATAAAATCCAAACAAAGCTTCAATATAATTACTGGAAATGACATAGTGTGAGAAAACTAATTTTGAGATTATGTTGCTTTATATAGGCGGAGATATGGGTGTATGTATTTGAGTGTGTGTGTATCTCTCCCTCTCTCTCTCGTTCCGTGTATGCGTGCGTGACTTCCTTTTAGCGAGTAAGGTTTTTTTTTTCAATTATTTATTTGCTAAGTCTATGTAAGGTTCATTTATCATTTTATTGGGACCGATTTTTATTTCGTTTTTAATAAAACCGAAAGTTATTCTGTATAAATTAAAACAAAATAAAAACAAAAAACATCAACAACATTATATTATGGTACCACATAAATTACAAGCAGAAGACACAGAAAACATGCCGTCCCTCACAGACGCCGATAGATAGATAGATAGATAGATAGATAGATAGATAGATAGATAGATAGATAGATAGATGAACAGCGATAGATATAGAGATATGCATACATAGTGTGTATGTGTGTGTGTGAGAGAGAGAGAGTTTTATGTTTTCTAATGGTGTTAGAAATTAACACTGTTGCCAGGAAAATGTCATTGTTTTCATTATTCGCCATGCTGGCCACCGTATTCTTGCGAAAATAGGATTGTAATCCTATATTTTCGTCGTAATAGAGCGTTGCTTAAAAATGACCAAGTCATCATCCGTAGCAAGAGTGAAGGAAAGAAGCTTGGAAAGGGGAGTAAGATAGGGAGAGTAAGGTCTAGCCTCGACGGAGCAAGATGAGGATGGAGAGTAAAGATACAACCAGTGTCGAGTAGACAGACGATTCCGGGTGCAAAACAATGACAAGTGTCTTGTGTCAACCACCCCTACCCTATATATTGGACAGATAGAAGACAAAATTACCCTAAGCAATGAAGCTAGACAAGAAATATCGTTGATTTAAATAATTTCCTACGAGTGAAAATCTACTACTTTTTACAGATGATTGGCATATTTGGACAGTGTGAATGTATGCATGCATGACTTTGACAAAATTGAAGTTGATTATTTCAGTTTTGATATTTCTTTCTTTTTTAGCCTGATGAAGTATTGTTGATCATTATTATTGATTTTCGACTACAATTCACCAGCATCTTAATTCTTTAGTTGTTGTTTTTTTATCACTACTCAACTGAGATCGTCAATCTGCGACAGAGCTTGAAAACAAGTTTTTAAAAATTAGGATGAAGCTAAATAAACATCAAACAGCAATAGTAATTGATTATTTTTTATTTTGTATCCGTCTGTCTCTTTGTCCTTCAACCCATTATTTTAAAAAAATTAGTTTGATGACAGAAACGGCTGCGAACTTTTTTTGGTAGCAATGGTCAGTACTTGAGTTCACGTAAAGGACAGTTTCACGAATGGTGAATGATTTCCTTTTATCAAGAAATTGGCGCTATGTAATCTTTCGAGTGGAAAGAACTGTCGCAACAATTTTTTCACCTGCACTGGAGGACAAGCCTGGAAAAGGTAGTTGCTTCCATTACATTCGACCTAACCCCCATCCCCACACACGCACGCACCATCGCCTGTTCTTTAATGTTTGGAGAGACAGACAAAAGAACCCCTTTCTTTCTTCCTTTCTTTCTCCTTAACCCTATTCTCCCCTGATAGCTCGTTCTTTAATTTGTGCATGAATAATTGGGTGACTTAATTATGGCATATTTTCATTTCGTGTTTTTTTCTTCGATTTCGAAAGCTCTTTCAATTACAGTAGACTCTCGTTTTTCCGGAGTACCGGCATAACGAGTTTGCCGTTAAAAATGGAAGTTTGTTCTTTTTTTAGATATGACATGCAAATTTTTAAAGATATGACAATAAGATTATCTACTTTTTGATTTGCTCGGGAAAAAATGTAATCTCCGACAATAGTCAAACAAGCTTTAAGAACATGTGTCATTGAATAGTGCCGCTAGATCGAGGGACGTTACAGCGAGAGTTGAGCTTATAAAGCGTAGAGTAGCGAATGCAGTACAAAAACTAAAACTAAAAAGACTTAAATGACGTGAAAGTTGGCCAAATGGGGGAACATTATCGTAGAGGTCACACACGCAGACATATACACACAAAACACGCACATTGAATAATGATCAAAAAGTGACCGCACACGCTCGACACAGGCTGTATCAGAAACATGTACGCTGTAAATTTATTTAATTATATATTTATGGCAATACTTTCTTTCATCACGTACTTTTATATCTATCATCGTCGTCATCATCATCAACACTATTATTGTTATTAGTATAAAAAATGAATTCAATGATAATAATCGACTGCTGACATTGAACTTTTAACCCTCCCCCGACTCTCTCTCTTCCTCTCTCTCTCTCTCTCTCTCTCTCTCTCTCTCTCTCTCTCTCTCCTCATCTTCATTTCTTTCTTCCTTTTCTCGTTTTCTCTTTCTACTTCCGATCTGTTCAACAATATATTCGTCTTGTCCTTATCATTCAATCATCCAGTAGGTAAATCGAGCAATTACCTCGCCACGCGTCGCATACTTTTATACGTATGTGTGTGTACGCACCCAGACAAGCACCTATATGTGCAAGTGTAATTGTGGGTTGATAGCGTTGAACGCTAAAAGTTGTGAATTTACGCGCGCGCAGGTCACGTGCATGCATTTACACCAGACAGCTGTAGGCATTTTCCCTGTTCACGAATTAAGATGTAATAATAATAATAATGATTATAATAATAATGATAATAGTAATAATAATAATAATAATAATAATAATAATAATAATAATAATAATAATAATAATAATCTGCCACGTGTATTTGTATTTTCATTTTTTTTTTTCAATTAGTAACACCTCAAATCGATAAACTGGAAGAAAAGATGAAACGAACAAGACAAAATTATTTCAGTAGACAATGTTTGAAGACTCGCATGTTAAAACCTACTGAAAATAGTAAGGATTTAATTTCATATATGCCGACATTTTTCATGCCATGAGTATAATAATAATAATAATGATAATGATAATAATAATAATAATAATAATAATGATAATAATAATAATAATAATGAAGATGATGATGATGATGACATGCAAATGCGGTGTTAGCTTTCAGACGGGCTGGCAATCATCCTTCGTCCTTTACAAACAACAATATCAACAACACTGACAACTGTATGGAAAAAAAAAGAAGAGAGAAGGCCATAGAAAATGCGCATCAACTTACCGTTGTTGAGACGGACTGCTAAGGGCTGTATTGATGGTGTGTAGGGAGCAATAGCCTTGAAGCTATCATCTGAATCGTCATAAACATCGCGTATCTTATAACCATTGTAACAGACTCTTTCACTATCGCTTTTGGTCTTTTTAACTAAGAATGATCGCGGCATGTTGGCGATTTCTGATCTCTTCTCAAGTCACTACTAATTGTCGGTTCTTGGAGATCTTGCGGAGTTGCTTGCTGTTGTTGTTGTTGTTGTTGTTGATGGTGGCGGTGTTGTTCTTGCTGATGATCTTGTTGTTGTTGTTACCCGTGTGTTTTTGTTGTTTGTTTTTTTTTTTGTAGTCCTTTTATAGAAAAAACTCCGAATGGTATGGACACCACAGGACCGTATATTGTTGTCTTGTTACTTGCTAGCAGTACTACAGGCTTTTGACAGCTACTGTGGCTGCCTCTTCCACCGTAGCCTTTCTGTTTACTGCTGCTGACGCGATAGCCCGCTCGTATATAACTACGTGTGTAAGCGTGCGAATTCACAAGATGCGTGGCTTATGTTTTGATATTATTTTTACCCTCGCGTACTTGCACATCGGCTTGTAAACAACGATTCGTTTACCTATGAACTTATCAACACGAATGTCATCAATGCATTTCTGTGAATACCTTTCAAGTTCCGCTTGACAAGGAGTTGCGTTTTCGGTGTGTCGAGACGAATGAATGCGAATAAAATACGTATGCATGCGCGTGTTGAGAGAGGTGGGGGAGCAGGGGAGGAGAGGGAGAGAGAGAGAGGGGTGAAGAGAGAAAGTTATGGACCTCTCAACTGTGTAAATATTCGGGTGTGTATATCATGAATGCCGGGTTTATACATGAGTCTGACTGTATCATAGTACGCACGCTTCGGTTTTACCGACAACAATAGAGATGTTGGTGTCGATAGGTAAGATGCGTGCTGGGATTTGTTGTTTATGCTTGTAGTGTGCGTGCACAAGGTTGGCGATTTGTTTTGTTTACAAAAAAAGGATTGCAAATGTTGTTTAGGGTTCTTACGTTTGTTGATTTGTTTTGCTTTCTTTTTTTCCCCGGCTTTTGTCGAACCCTTATTTTCTGAATCCCTTTTTTTGTTTATAAAAACGGAAAAAAAATCTAATTCCCCTTTTCTTATTGCTGCCTTTCAATTCCCCGTAACCGTAACAATAATTGTTGACGTTGTTGTTGCCGTTGTTGTTGTCGTTTTGATTGTTGTCGCGAAGCGATTCGAACCATCTCAGTTGATATTTCACCAGTGTTGTTGTCACACGTCTTCACAAGGACACTGAGTTCCAGTCAATGCTGATGAAGACCCGGGTAGAGTCGCAAATAAGTCCACGCATGCCGCGCGCCGTCATTCGGTTTGTCTCAGTCGATGTCAATAGTGATGCACAAAGGGAGGGGGGTAGTAAGGAGTAGTAAAGGGATAGTAAAAAGAGGAGAGCAAGGAGGTTCGGAGACTATGGTGGGAAGGGAGAGCAAGGAGGGATCTTGAAAGATTCGGGGGTGGAAGGATGGTAAGGCTTGAAGTAAAAGCGACGTAAACACACTGGATGATTGACAGGGGAGGGGAAAGGCGGGAGAATGGCTAGACGAAAAAATGGTGATGATGTTGATGGTGATGATGATAACGAGAGCGTGTGTGTGTGCGCGTGTGTTTGGACCGAACGAGAATAATGATACGAAACGCTAAGGAAAGGAGAACTCAGAGGCACTGGCCATCGACGGTCCAGACAAACACATTTGTTGGGTACTGCTGCTACGCATCGAGTATTGATGGTTAGTTAAGCCAACTTCGCTTTTCAAAATTGTCGCCTTTGTCGTGGAGGGGTTCTGGAGGGTATGATATTGTAGGGAGAAAAGGGGGAGGAATATTCTCAAGGAAAAGACGAGAGAATAAGTTGCTCTCTTTGTTTACTTACTTTTCAATTTATATATATCTTGATTAATCAATTTTAATTAATTTTTAGATATTCCTTATTTCGCACTCATTTCCTTCACTGTCTTCGTTTACTTTTTGAAGAAATTATTTCTACAACTTTTTTACGTTTCCTTCGTTCTTCGGGTAAGCTGGTAGTGGTGCTGGGAACTGGGGAAAAAGGAGGGGGGAAAGTGGGAGGAGAACGGCAATCTCTAGGGGTGGCGTCTGCAGGAAAGACGGAGGTAGGGGAGGAAAGGAAAAGGTTAAAACGAAAGCACTGTTGGTGGGTAGAGAAAACTAGGGAAACTTATAAGCCGGGGGAGGAGTAAGGAGAAACAAGACAACGAAACAGGGATTATTGTGAAGGGTCGAGAGAGGGTTTTTTTTTTTCAGGGCCGGGTGAAGGGTGGGGTCTCTGGAAGCAAGGTTGACGCTTGTTGTCCGACCCAGCTGATGAGGATGACAACGACACGAAGCCAAAGAGGAGGATGGGGGGAAGGAGGCCAATGAGAGAAATGAGACGAAGACGACGACGACGACGATGCTGTCCTTGTTTACAGGTTTCTCTAGTCGACAGAGTTGCAGGACACGGGGCAGGCCAACAGGCGTTGAAAGCGTAAGACAACAACAGGCATGGTTGGACAACGATGACAGGGCCAAGGGTGGTTCTCTACTCGGGCGGGGGCACCGAGTTGGTTCCCACAATCGGCTATTATTGCTGAATACATTCGCAAATAAAAATCAGATAATTTCAATAAAGAAACAAAGTTTCTAAGCACCAGAATAAAGACAGAAATCCATCTAAAAAGAATAATATTACTTTTGTTATTGTTATTATAGTAAATATTGATTTTGTGTTTCTTTTGTCTTGCTTTGATATCAGTGTCTTGTTTCACTTTCGTTTTCACTTTTATACACACGTTATTGCTTTGCTCCGTTTAGATTCATTTTTATTATTTTATGATAATGATGATATATTTTTTTATATCATTATGTTCTATTCCTTTTTCTCAATACCAATTCTTTCTTCGCTTTTGTGTTTCTTACCTTCCTTTTTTTCCTAAATCATCAGCATTTTTCTTGTTCTCTCCTTTTAAAATAACCTCTTCTTTTCTCGTACTTTGCTGAACTCTTGTTTAGAAGAGAAGTTAATTTTGTTATCAATTAATGTTATTAGAAAAAAAAAAAACAGGGACTGGACTAGATTAACTTGTGTAGTTGGAGTTAATCAATCCGTTTGTTCGATTTCGAATTGCGGGCGAAATTTCTGTTTGCTTTGTTTACGTATTCCATGTGTGTACGGACGTGTGGATGTAGTAACAGATGATTGATGACGAAATGACAAGTCTGATTGGATTTGTCGAACTTTGCAATGTTTTGTTCGGAAGAAAGCCGGGGGGGGTACAATGGCCGAGACGCAGTGACTAAAACAACCAAGATGAGGACACTAGTACGAATAAATCAGTGTATGATAATGATGGTTCCTCATCTAAGAAATCCAGAACAAAACTGTTTTACGTTGTTTGTTTTTTTAGCTTGTTTTAATTTTGTTCTTCTCTGAAACCTTTTCAATATTCATCACTTGTTTTTTTTTTTTTTAGATATTGTCTAAACACGACTTTTTTTTTCTGAATTGTTCTATTTTCATCTGTAGAATTTATTTAATCGATGAGTTACCTATATTCATAAACCATTTTTTTGTTGTTTTGCTTTCAGTATATTTGTGCCGCTCCTTTTCTCAGCAGATATTGCTTTTACGACTGGGCTTTGTTCCAAGCACTTTTCTCAATAACAAAATAAAAACCCATTATTGCTGTTAATATTGTTATTAGTGTTGTTCGATATTATTCTTCCGAACGTGTATAGTTCTACGAACTGACGAAAAAAGATTGGTGGTTAGTGTGATTATCTACATAAATAAACATAGAGATATATATCATATATACATTTGTGTTGGCAACTTGTAAGCTCATATACATATATTAGCCCGTTGTTACTAAATTATGTTATCAACTCACAACCAAGAAATAATTATATATACATATATCTATATATATATGTGGGTTTTCGGGTATGTTGATGAATGGAAATGAACGAGAGAGAGAGAGAGAGAGAGAGAGAGAGAGAGATGTGGGAAGACTTTGATAGATAGATAGATAGATAGATAGATAGATAGATAGATAGATAGATAGATAGATAGATAGATGTGAGTAGACTGAGATAGATAGACCGATAGATAGATAGATGAGAGCAGACTGTGATAGATAGATAGATAGATAGATAGATAGATAGATAGATAGATAGATAGATAGATGTAATTGTTTGACGAAAAGTCTCTTCTCGTGCGGTGGTTAATATTATTGTTGCTCGCTATCACGAGACGACGACATCGTTTCACAATTTTCGAAATGTGGTGACAAGGGCAATGCTTAGAAGTCGACTAAGATGCAGGCCTCCCTGAAATTCGACCTCCCGCATAGTGAAAAATCCTGGTTTCTCTCCTCTCCGTTATTTCCTTCACTTTTATTTCTCCCCGTGGTGTTGTTATCCGAATGGTGTTATTTGCCCATTGGCATCATTTTCTTTTTTATCCTCTCTCTCCCTGTCCTGGCGTTCTCTCTGCTTATGTCCTCCTCTGCTGGGGCCAGTGTGGTATATCTCACTCTCTCGCACGCGCTCTTGCTCTCTCTATCTCTCTTTCTTTCCCGTTCTCTTTTCATTACTTGGCTGCTGCTATCATCATCTTCTTCTCCTCCTTTTCTTCTTCCGCCTACAACTATTACTGTCACCGTTCTTGCTAGAGATATATAACACAGATGGTTATAATAATGATGATTATACCACCAACCACTGAGATACTGTAGTCTTCTTCTTCTTCTTCTTCTTCTTCTTCTTCTTCTTATTATTATTATTATTATTATTATTATTATTATTATTATTATTATTATTATTATTATTATTATTATTATTATATAAATACTAGTTGAGTCTTCAAATCAGTCGTACCTGATAGCTCTCACATGAAATCAACTGGCAGCAAATCCCCTCAATACTGTAGTAGTTTCCTCATAATTGTAATATTAATGGTAAAATCCTGGTAACGTTGTTGATAGCACCGAAGAAATAAACACGCTTAACGGGAGAAATAGATTCCATGGTGAAAGCAAACGGATGAAACTGGTTGATGCTGAATGCATATTTATCAGTTATGCGTATATTCCATCTCTTTTATTTTTTGCATTTTCCATTTTTTTCTCTTTGTTCCAACTTCCTCATTTTTCGGTTTCTGAAAAACCCGAAACCCTTCAGCGAACTAGAGAGATAGAGAGAGCTGTGATGATATCAGAAAAAAGCCATCTGCTCGCTTTAAAAGTGAAACAATCCCTGCATCCTCGTGTAAATCACTGAAGTGACGCCGAGAATCGAAGATCCGATGTCTCAACGTAGGTAACTGTAGGTAACAAATCCGTCCGTATCAAAAATTAACCCAAATGTCAATCACCATTCTTGTGGTCTTGTGCGGCGGCAGATGATCGGGTAATGGATTCAAACATTGGTAATCGTGGCAGTGGCGGCGGTCATACAACAGCTACTAGTTGTAGGTACCACTTGTGGTATCGAAGAAGCTAGCTGTGCAAAATCGTGGTGGCGGTGTAGGCGGAGGAGGAGGACGACGTGTAGCCGAAAGTGCTTCAACAACTGTGTTAGCACGACGAGTAAATACTGGCTGAAGTAGTCGTAGCAATATCGACTTCAATAATGTGATATATATTATTCATTTCCCGTCTTTATTCTGTCGTACGCACGTATCTAATGTTATGAGCCCAAAACAAAAAGCTGACAATGTTTGTCGATGATTGAAGCTTTTTCTAGCGATGATACACGAATTGTTTCAAAGGAATTTATCTTAAGCGTATATCACTAAATTAAAAAGGGATACTTTAGTTTAATCTAGCAGAAATGACTTAATGCACAGAAACCTTTCAGATACTAATTTTCGCTTCTACATTATATGTGAAGAAATGCTATCGCTCTAGGAAAATAAAACCGGTTCTCTAAATCGTTGAAACCTTGTTAACCTCCTAGAAAATATTGATAGAACACAATGTGTATACCTATCAAAACATATATATATATATATATCGTGTGTACCAGTTTACGCTCCACCTACAAATACTACACTCTGATCTTTGGCAGATGTGACAAGGGGTGACACTTCGATCCTCAGCAGAGCACACAGATACTCTGATCCTAGGTAGAAATGCCGATTCATGCGTAAATAATGCTATTATTTTTTATGGGTATTATGCTAGTAATAACCATAATTTGTAATTATTTTAAGTAGCAGATATGAAGGTAGGAATTTCTGTGTCTAAATTATTTTAATTATACGGGAAAATATGATGAGATCACTACATTAATAGAGATGATATATATAAAGGAATAATAATATATGTTAATGATAATGTTAATTACATAAATAATGAAATTAAATCGTCGTCATCAACAACAACAACAACAACAGCAACAACAACAACAACAACAATAATAATAATAATAAATTATAATAATAATAATAATAATAATAGTATTATTGCTGGTGATGATAATGGTGATAATAATAGTGGTGATGGTAGGTTAAGTAAAAAGTACGATTTATAATCGATAAGATTCGCAAATTTTATCCATACCCAGTTGTACAGGGGTTACAGATACGAACTGTCAAATGTCGCATATCTGTCAATTGGCATAAACACGTCTGGCTAAAGGACCATTATATATCTACCAAGCCATCCAACCCCGAAACCGTAAGCTTATGTCTGGCAAAAGGCTATATATTTCAGCGCTAATTTCGGCCCAGTGCTAGACCAGCATGCCTCCATCTAGGCTACGAATCAATCGTAGCAGTCTTTTAAATTACTTGAAGTCAATGACCGCTTGAGAGAGTGGCTTTTTGCTAATGATATAATTGCATTTTCTTTCTACTGACTGACTTGACAATAGAGGATTGTCACCAACCTCGGCGATGTTCAATACTTTCTTCAATCATTTTTAAGAAACCTGTCGTTTAGTATTTTCGTCGCCTTCGCAAAAAAATGTGGTACCAGGCAATAAACTTGTAAGTGTTTATGACGGTGGACAAACTCTATATCAGTACATGTGCAAATCCGGATGCTCTTGCAAAGCATTCTTCTTATAATTTTTTTTTTCCTCATCTAGACAAATTGAATTTGATAAAATAAAAAGAAAACCCTAAATGATCCAAAGTAACCTTAAAAAGGAAAAAAAAACCCTATCTTATCCATGGTCTAATTAGAGAAACGGAGTAAAAAGGAATGGACCCCCTCTCAAAATCCAGGATTAGTCCCTGCATCAGTTATACTTTTTGATATTGTAGGTTCCCACAACTGCAGTGGTATCAGTATTAAAAAAAAACAAATGAAAATATTGGGAGTAGCAGATTTTACAAGAATATTGACAGCAGGAGAGGGGGACGAAGTAGGAAATACTTTTTCGTGGACGAGGTGACTACTGCTGGGTTTGAACTCTGTGATGTTATCGGTGCTCACATAGTAGTGGGCGTAATAGGAACAACTGATGAAAGTATTGGGAGTAGCAGATTTTACAAGAATATTAATGAATTGGCAACGGTGGAAACGGGAATACTTATTCAAGGCCTAGATGATGACTGCTGGATTTGAACTCTATTATGTTTCAGGTGCCCACGTATTCAGTGGTCGTAATAGTTATGTAATAACTACCCCCCACTCCAGAATGTAAAATAACATCGTTTTTAATGTGGGGATCCACACGCCTACGCGCGTGCATCACATGCTTACAATATTTGTTTTTTTCAAGCGGTCACCCTTCTTAGTACTAGATCAGGCCCTACGCTCCTTAACTTCAGTGATCGAACGAGAACCGGCGTTTTGAGAGTGATTTGACCATAAGTCGCCCACTATCGGGTTAGAACCTCATCAATAGCGTTTCCAAGTGACTGAAAACGAAGTCTTTACCATTATGAGCCACGTCCCTTGCCCTAGTAGTGACAGTTGTAATAAAATTGGGATACCGAGCAACAGCAGTGACCGTCACATCCCAACTGCTACTAGGAAAGAAAGAAGGAAGGACACATTTAGACTGAGGCACGCTCGGAGATGCATTTTTTCAGACAATTATCACTGGATACTGACAATTTCACCAAAAATAAATGCCATTTACGCGATCGAGGCGAAGAATTTGATGCGTACACAAGGGATACTCAATCCCCTTTTTTTAAAGAATTTTCCCATATTTTAGAAATCACAGGACGGATTTAAGTAAACCGGTTACGACGAAATGCAGGATTTTACAAGTAAAAAAATATTCTCATCAAGGCACTTCTTAAAAAAAAAAAGTATTCGCCATCTTCGGCCGACTCTTAACCATATGGATACAACAGCAAAGGCTAAAATAAAGCGACCATGTTATATGAAGGCATGAACCCGAAGCATACATTTACACAGGGTTCGGATCAAATCTAAAATAGAATTAGATTCGTTAGAGGCTGATTTTCTCTTTCAATCTGCGTTCAAGTAACTGGAAGGATATTTTTTTTTTTTAAAGCCACCAAATCGTCATCGGTTACTATCCGACAACCACCCATTTCATATTGAAAGCTATTTCAGCTGTTATCTTTATTGCTTGGGTTTTATGGATTTTACAAGAACCGAATTGTGCACAGGAGGAAAAAGTTTCTTTTATCCTACGGAGATTTTCAGCTAACCAACGCAATTCAACAACTCAAGCTAATTGCTTTGAGCTATGGGGTTTATTATGGCCCTCAGTTCAAGAGTTTAACCACGCAACTTCTCAGTTGGGCAACTAGTTATCTTCTTAAACTCAAAGATGCTCATGTTTGCGCCACTTGGATATAATAGATATTATAAATATATGAACATCTGGAGGCGCAAAAAGATCGTCTTTCAAAAAGATGTAGCTGGGGGGTTGCAAGGAAAAAGAACTTGGAATCGCGTGCATTCCATCACTGACTTGTGGCGCCAATTCTAGATAGCATGAAAACAGACGTCGATACAGTATTGCCAATTTAGATGTTTGCTTGTTTGTTTTGGGGTTTTTTTTTCAACTTTGGGGATTCGGGAGTCTAGTTTTGCTAATTCAGATGGGGTTTTCTTCGATTTTCAAGAAAAGCATCAGAATTGGCAACATGGACTATCAAATTCCAGGAAATCTAAATAGGAAACACTGCGAAGTATGCGTTTTATAAGATTGGTCATCTCTACGGATGAAAACGTTCAATATATTCGGAGGAAAAATCTAGGATTTTAAGCAAAGCAACATCCCGGGTTCAAAGGGAAAAATACTTTACTGTGATATTGATAATTTTTATTTCTAAAGTTTAATTTATGATTACTAGGTTTTAATTGGGCTTACACTAAGAAATATTTTTTACTCTCTAATTCTCTGATTTGGAGCTTCATTCTACGAACTATGTTTTCACTATTTATATTCAAATGAACACACACACATATATATATATATATATATATATATATATATATATATATATATATATATATATATATATATATATATAGTTAGATATTTTCAATTTTTATGTTACTGATCAGTTTCACGGAACCATTGCGATCGACAGAAACTATAGACATATATATATATATATATTATATATATATATATATATATATATATATATATATATATATATATATATATATATAGATAGATAGATAGATAGATAGATAGATAGATAGATAGATAGATAGATAGATAGATTGTAATTGATATATTTAACGCCTATAGTAGTTGACATAATAAACGCTTATGTATATATATATATATATATATATATATATATATATATATATATGTATGTATATATATATATATATATATATATATATATATATATATATATATATATATATATATATATATTACTGCAAAGGTCAAGAGATCAGACTATGAAAGAATTACTTATCATAACACCTTGTTTCCACTGTCTGTATTTATATAATCACGGCTACTATCAAATAATTGAATATGAAAGTTTTGATCACTGCATGACAATCATTTTTAGAGGCGCCCTCGTCTCTCTACAATAGGCTCCGTGGGTCGGTCGGTCGGTCTGTTTGCATATTCTCAGCTGATACTTGAGATTTGATAAAAAGGTGTCCTTTGATAAGATAATATCTCATCTAGAAACATCTTCCATACAGGGTCCACTTCATAGTGGACGCCTCATTGAACTTTCTGTTCTTGTTTCTGGTTAGATTGAATGTAACAAGAGTATTCTCGATTTTACTAATATAAAACTGATTGCCACAAGTACAACTCGGCCAGTGGTAGAAACGTTTCATACCCCGCTGATATCAATTATTTTCACGAACAGAATTAAGAAACTAGAATTAAAATCTGTCAACCAAACTGTTAAATTAGGTTACTTTAGTTTTCAAGTTGGTGCGGCTGCCTGGCTTGCTGGATATGTATGTATGCATTTATCATGCGTACAAGCTGCATCAATGGAGCTACAGGGCTGAACATTTACTCTTTATTAAGTCTAGTGAAAACTATTTTTTTTTAAATCCTATCCTAAATAGATTTTTTTCGACAGGGTTCAGTTCCCAATGTAAGCCTATGCTAAATTGACCCCTTAGTTTGTGTCCGTTTGGTTTTTTGAAAATTCAGATTTTTTTTTAGGCGAGAGTAGTTACTAGTTCATTGTCCAGCATTTTCCCCATTTTTTCTAATTGATTATCCCCAACATGGCATGCTGCCCAAAGACGTTGGTTGTGAGGCAGTTTCTTTAAGTAGCTCACTAGACTTGTTTTTTTTTTTAATCATTTTTTAGAGGTGTGTTCGTTCGTTTTTGTGTGCTGAATAACAACCAGGGACAGAATAAAACTAAAAGGCACTCGGAGAGCGCCTACCTCTGCCAACGCCTTTGTAACAAAAAAATGAATGAAAATCAGTCTATACATAGCTACAATGCTCGAGAGGTATCTGTAAAGAAATTCCTAGATTTCGTTTCAAAATTCCCCGTGACCAGAAACATTCCTGGAAATTTCATTGATTTTGATTGAGAACTTCGGGAAAAAATCATGAATACATAATCATCCATGAGTACAAAGATGTTTAAAAAAAAAAAAAAAAAAAAAAAAGGAAAAATATCTCTCAATCGAGGAAATTCTGGATCCTCCCCAAAATTTAACCATTGTTATCTACCTCATGGTCAATCCTTCAAGAGTATTTCATAAAAATTCATCGAGAATTTTGGGAGATATTGTGTGGACATATAGATGTGATGCAGGGGAGGTTTCTGTAAGAATTCCTGGATCGACCCAAGTGGCATTTCCTCCCTCCTTGGTCTATGGCCCACCTTTCTGCGAGATATCATTTGAATGAATGGAGAACTTTTTAAGATATTGGACAGACAGACAGATAGACGTATAGACGGACGAACGGACGGACAGAATATCAGGAGTGAATTCATTCACCTCTACCAACGAGGAAGGGGTTAAAAAAATAGAGGAGCTCATGGAGTGTCCACAGGCAAGATTTTAAAAAATACAACAGATTCGTTTTTGTTAGACAGCATAGGCGTCTCTCATCCCGGGAAAGTGTCAGCAGACGCTCACATTCGGCTTGCATGTCATCAGAAGTGCGTGCAACTAACTACCTCGACCACCAGGCAGTCCCGCTAAATGGATCTGCGAGGTTGCAATTCTCTTCGAAGAGCAACAAATACATGTCCAGTAGGCGTGAATCAGCGTGAAAGCACAATTTTTTTTTTCTTAAATATTTAGATTTAAAAAAAAATTAGTAAAAAGTTTGAGACTAATTTTTGAGTCATAAGTGTGAGCATAAATCTGAATATTTGATTTCTTTAATAGAAGCAAAACGAGTTCTGAATGTCTCTTACCAAATCCCGGACGAAAAGTTTCAACCTCTTAGTTCTTGAATCTATGCTTTACTACCGGACTAGAAGTATGAGTGTGATCGAAAAGTGAAAATAATGTGCGGTGTGTGTGTGTATAGGAAGAGAGAAAGTCGCGAAGCAGTTATTTATGGAATTACACGTGGATGTCGAGTGAGGTCAAAAGAGGAAAAAAAAAAGGAAAAGATTAGGATGACTGATACAAAAGGGAAAATACTACAGAGCAGCAAATAGAGCGATAGATATGAACAAACCGAGATAGATAGATAGATAGATAGATAGATAGATACGAATAGACCAGGATAGATAGATAGAAACAGACTAGAGATGGACGCACAGGAAAAACAGTGCCCTAAAATGGAGAGTGAGGCCCTCTGTTGGGAGAGTAAGGTTCAGCACATTTGACCCTCTTCACCACTGCTACTCTCTCTCTCTCTCTCTCTCTCTCTCTCTCTCTCTCTCTCTCTCTCTCTCTCTCTCTCTCTCTCCCGTCCGTCTCTCAGGTTCAAAGCTCCGCCCACTTGGAGGGAAGGCGTTCTCGCTAACGGGTCTGCATAGACAAGAGTGTTACCCAATGGCGATGTTGTAACGGACCGATGAAAACTGGTTAATAACGAGAGAAAAGGCCAGAAGAAAAGTAGGAAGATAGAGAGGTCGGCGAGTTAAAAAGAAAAATGAACGTTCACTGTCAATGCTGAACCGTGAATTCATACGGGTGTATCGAATCAGGAGGCATGTAAACACTTCGTACTACGTGTACTGAGCAAACACACTTTCATACAGGCATATGTATCAGTGTATATGCGTATATACAATGGGCGTCCGCTAAGGGGGGAAAGTCAATGGGGCATTGACCCATACCCCTCTTTGGAAAAGGCCCTCTCACCTACGATTAAGGGTTTGGAAGCTTGAACCTTATCGTCAATAAAGGATAATGGCACTGTGTAATTGTTTCGTGAAATCAAAACGATGTACCCATATAAAAATATGGTATTAGTGTCATTGGATCCTCATGTGTACTTCGGTAGCAATCATTCACTGATACATGTTCAATTGAAAAACGGAAGAGAAAGAATTTTTGTCAACTTTTCCTGTTTTCATACAAGATGTGTACATAGATTTAATGAATGTAAATGGTGGGTAAACGCAGGTGATCGAGCGCTTTCGGTCGTGCATCGGGCCATTATTGAAAATGGAGAATATATATATATATATATATATATATATATATATATATATATATATATAACGTGTTGGGGGGTCCAAGTGATCCAGATTCCCCTGCTCGAATAAAGCATAATTAGAGAATTTTGTTTATATATATAATGATGACGAAATAAAGGGTTCGCAACACAAACACGTTTATATTTCTGTCTTGTTTGGGCTTCTTCAGGTGATTGATATATATATACATATATATATATATATATATATATATATATATATATATATATATATATATATATAAGTATACAGAAGGCAATATCCTTTAATTTTTCGGCTGAACAACTTCTTTCAGCTTGTACCAATTCTTTTTTTCCAAATTTTGCCTTTCCTCAGAGCTTAAAACGATCCCTGAAGGTCCCAAATAGACTGTTTATGTATGCAATGTACACACAGTTTCCCCCTTTCCAAAGAAATGTGGGGTCTCTCACCTTATTAACAATGATCTGATTTCCATCTATTTCTGATTAACATTTTCGCCCAACCAAATTTGGTATGCATACTCATCGAACCTCGGAGAAAGTTTTCAAGTAAAATATATACGAGCCCACAAGGCCAAAAGGATTATTAATTATTGATTTTTCAAATAAACACATTTTTTCACAAATGAACAAACATATAACTATTCACATATAACTATACATAATGTGTATGTTCACTAAATTAGCCTCGCCTGTCATAGAACGTCAAAAGTGGAACGTACAAGAAGGACCTAACTAACTTTAGCAAGAGTCTCCAGAACTAGCTTTAGGCACCCTGTTCGTGCATACGCGAATTTTTGCTATCAACTTGACACGAAGTTCTTCTACAGCCTGTCCCAACCATTCCTCTCTCTCTCTCTCTCTCTCTCTATATATATATATATATATATATATATATGATAGATTGTGGATTCGCTACACAAACTAGCTCATGTTTCTGCCGTCTTCGGGCCTCATCATATTATATTATGTTCATACTGCTAGCCTGATTTGTACCACATATATATATATATGTGTGTGTGTGTGTGCGTTGTAATTTGCAAACGTCAAACCTATTGGAGATCCCATGGGAATTCAATCCATCCACAAATAAACGTTGCAATTGTAGTCATAAAAAAGAAATTTTGGATTCAATTTTTGAATTTGGTAGGGAAGATGTAATATACATTGTATCTTTCACGGGAACATTGGTGAAAAATATTTCCTGTATCGGGCGAAGCTAAAATGCCGATTTTGGTTAAACATAGTGGAGTACACCAAAAGATACTTGTATGACGTTTATAATGATTGGGCAGGTAAATATGGCAAAGTGGTATGATCTGGTGTTCTTGCAAAAAGGCATATAGGAGTTGGAATTTGAGAAATAATAATTCTTAAAGAAACAGTGGTTGGTGGATCCTAATATCACCATACATGTACAGGTTTGTAATCCCCAATGATACAGGAGCCTATTCTTGTTCTGTTGACAGTGATGAGTTTCCTCAACAGATTTGTGTTGTAGTCAAACTCCAGTCAAAACTCCAGTCTAACCCTGAAATTGACTTAGTTTTCCTACCATATCAAGAAATACAAGAACGACAAGAACAATCCTCATCAAATTTAGGAGAATAAAAATTAACATTCTGCAGCTATGATTTGAAATAACGATGAAATGAATCGGTTGTTGTGTCTCGTACGTATCAACCACGATCCATGATAGAAATACGCAAGCGCTCATTCCATTCAAATCAATAAGTACATTCTCAAAATGAATATTTCCCTACCGTAATTTGAAATCATGATCAATTGCTATATATCAACGAAATTTGTCTTACAGATTATTCCATTCTAATAAATACATTTATACTGAAAAGAAATCCCTTTTCTAATTTATTGTATACACAACAGAAAAGTCGCAGAAATCATCTTTAGTTAGAATAGAACTGACTGTGGAGTTGGACCCCGCAACAGCCATGCTTGCTTCTGTTTTGTTTTTAGTTTTTATATATTTTTTAAGAAGTTAGTTCAGTCGTCCGGGATAGCTTATAGTTTTGAGTTATAATCGTGACAGTTTAAAATGACATAAGTATTAGATTTCATGAAATTGGATTTTTAGGAAATATTTCGGACTTTTATCACTTCTCAACGGCAGGTGAATACTTATTTAAGTTAGGGAGGGTATCAAATTTCTTGGTGTCAATTTTCCTTGAATGGATTGTCATCTTTGATTTGTAGACATCTATCAAAGAAAATCGCCGTTTTATCATTTGTTTCCTTTATATGACTGTTTTTGTCACTAAAGGTTCCATTTCTGAAAAAAATATTTTAGTTTTATGAGCTGAAGCGGCAGAATTGAAGTTTGATATCAGCGTCAGGTATTAACTGGAAAAAAATTGGAAGGAAGAAAGAAATACATAAAGAAAGAAAGAAAAGCAACAGGCACGAAATAAGAGAAAGAAAAGGTGAATAGCAACAGACACAAGATTAAGAAAAGAAAGAAAGAAGAAAAAAAGGTAGGAAGAAAAAGATTAAGAGCAGGAAGTGAGAAAGAAAGAAAACAGACAGAGAAAGAAAGAAAGAAAGAAAGAAAGAAAGAAAGAAAGAAAGAAAGAAAGAAAGAAAGAAAGAAAGCGGACGAGGGAAAGAAAAAAGGAATAAAGACAGCAGACGAAAGAAAGAAAGAAAGAAATAACGAGAGAAAGTGAACAGGGAAAGATGGGGAGAAAGAAAGAAAGCGAGAGGGGAAAAGAAAGAGAGCTGACGAGAGAAAAAAAGAAAGTGAGAAAGCGGACAAGGGAAAGAAAAAAGACAGAAGCAGACCGGGGAAAAGATTGGAAGCGGACAGGGAACGAGAGAAAGTGAACGGGGGGGAAAGAAAGGGAGAAAAGAAGGAAGTGGAAAGGGGGTAAAAAAGAAAGAAAAAGCAGGTGGAGAAAGAGTGAAAGAGAGAAAGAAAGCAGATGGTTAAAGAAAGGAAGATAGTTAACCGGGGGGAAGAAAGAATGAGATCAGATAGTGGGGGGGGGTAGGAAAGAAAAAAAGAAATCGGATGAGGGAAAGAAAGAAAGAAATCGGGCGGGGGAAAGGAGAAAAGAGGCTAACAAAAAAAGTTTCAAGGGCAAAGTCGATAAACGTGAAAAAAGTGAGCGTGAGCGAAGCACCGAACCACCATACCCCCCACCCCGCCTGGAAGGTTTCCCCACCATTTGGGCTTAGGCGGACGACACGCGACCCACCAGATGCGGCTTGAGGGCGCTGGGCTTGCTCGTACCACTCGGTGACAGGCGCGACTTCTCCCTCTTATTTCCCCTTTTTATTTCTCTCTCTCGCGCTCTCTCTCTCTCTATCTCTCTTTTCTCTCTCTGGGTGCTCACAACAAGCAGCTGCTCTCAATTCTCTGAGCTCCATTCGGCTTTCTCTCCTTCTTTGGCAGTTTCCCTACTTGCATTCTCGATATGCTTCGGTTGCTTTTCAATCCTTCACCTTTATATATATGTATATATGTATATATATATATACATATATATATATATTGGGCAGTTTATGTTTGACAGAGTGGGATAATCGTGAAGACACTTTTATTGGGAAACATATAACGTAGTCGGCTGTTCTATGTCCTACTGGTTATCATCGGTGCCGGACGAAACATGTTTCCTAATTAAAAAAAAAGTCTCCATAATCATCACATACATGTTTGAGTTTTGACGAGTGAAATAAAGAGATTTCTGTGTTGTTGCTTTTTCAGTAGGGGTGGGAAGGTAGGTGTTTGTTAATACTTAACTTTGTTAATCAATTATCAATAATTAATAATGTATTGATGATTAATCAATAAATTGATATATATATATATATATATATATATATATATATATATATATATATATATGAATTCAGATTGGAGTTTCTACATAATATAACTCAATCTATAATCATTCTGTCGGGTCATATATATATCCATTTCCTGATATATCAGTAACGCGTAGAAAAGAAACGAACAGATCGAGAATAAATGAGATGACAATTGGGGGCTGAAAACAATTATTTGGACCTTATTATTACCGGTGTTCATTTAGCTCAATGGTAAGAGCAACACTACGTTAAAGCAGCCACCCAATTTGATTCCTGCAGCAGCCCCATTTCTCCAATTGTTTATTCTATTAACGTTGTCTAGTTCAAGTGATGCATTAACCGTGTAACGACGGGAGATCATTTCAAATAAGAGTTTCTATATAATATAAAGCAATTTATAATTATATACATATATATATATATATATATATATATATATATATATATATATATATATATATATGTGTGTGTGTGTGTGTGTGTGTGTGTGCGTGTGTATGTGCATGCATATACGTGGATTGTATTACCGGTTCTTGCACAGTATTAATACAGAAAACTGCTTTGAAAATAACAAAGTCTAAAACGAACATGGTAATTCGTTTTTATGTGTCGCGCAGTTAGCGTGATAGTCCCGTTATTTTCTTATGGGTGCCTGAGATCGAGTGATCCAGTCCACATACACCTGATTTCTGCGACTGAATTCAAGGTAATTGAACGCCTGTAAGTGTCTCCCGGTGGTGTCACCGGAAGACACTTACAGGCGTTCAATTACACGCGGGAATTTTGAAATCATATTAATCAAAATTCGTACTGCGTATATAAAAGGATGATCACAATTCCTCTAATTGCGTAAATCAAACTCAGCGTTGAACAAAACCACGCTAAGGGATACCGGTAAATAAGTAAATCTAGGATTTCGAAATTAGGAAGGCAAGCTCTTTCCACTGGCCCCTCTACACGTATTGCTTCTTAATTAACCTTGGGTCCTACTGAGGTACGTATAGTAAATATCGATATGGTCAAACACTAGCACTAAGTCCAGCTGTAACAAGAACAATCATTACCTTTGTGATATGTTAAATTCTCATTCCCCAACCAGGATTTGAACTCATAACCAACTGATTGCTAGGAGGTTATCTTCTTGGGTGAGCTAACATGACAAGTCTTAGATATTACGAAATAGTAACGTATATAGACGCAAGGGTTTATTTCATTCTAATGAATGAATACATGTATACACACATGCACACGCATATATATGAATTTTGTACTATTGCCCTTGGGAAAGACATCAATTTCTTTTCATCTTTTAGTGAAACTGCCTCGTGTCTCAAGTTAAACAAACTTTTAGATCATACATCATATATATATATATATATATATATATATATATATATATATATATATATATATATATATATATATATATATATCGGAAAACAGAAGAATGACAAAACATGTTTACTGATCAAAACAGAGAAAGTAAAAAGTAAGCTTAAAGATGAACAGAGCAAAGACAAAAGTAATGTTCAACAATGAAGTCTCAAAAAAGACCATAAGATTAGAGGGCAAAGTTCTAGAAGAGAAAATTAGCACCAGTTGTCCACATAGCGTAGTGGTTACAGAATCAGACAAGTAATCTGATGGTTCTAGGTTCAATTCCAGTGTGAGACAATAATAATACTACTAATGCTAAGAGGGGAGTTAAATAAAGGGTTCGGTTCGTTACTTCCTCACACCTACCGGATGATACCTGTTGAAGGCCGTAGAGTACAACGGCCGAAACGTTGTATGAAAAATAATAATGTCCAAATAATAATAGAAATAAAATTAGAGAAAGACCATGAAAGCAGAATAAAACGATTCATAACTTTTGGCAGGAAATCCTTTAGCATACATAGAGACATATTAAATAACACGTAGCCAGTGTGCTCAAATCTTGATGTATACAATAAATGGATAATACCATCTATGACTTAGGGATTAAAAACATGGAAATAAACAAAACTGAGAACCAACTTGAAAATCGCACAGAAAACCATAGAAAGCAATGATAAGTCTAAGAGATGGAAAAATATCAACAGGGATCAGAGGGGGGGACTGAAGATGCAACAAAAAATGGAGATGGGCTAAACACTTACAAAAGAAATGACCAAAGATAGAGCAAAAGATTAACCGATTGGTGCCTCGGGGGCAGTAAACGCAATAGGAAAAGACTAGACATAAGATGAGACAGAAAGGTTTGTTGGTAATATATGGCAAAGGTTAACACAATCGAGGTCGTCATGGATGGGGATCAGAAAGGCCTATGTCCAATAGAAGTCTTATAATAGCTGATGATGTTGATAGTATTTATACATATTTAAGATAAGAAAATATTTTTCAACGGATCGTTCCAGAATGTACAATTTGTATAAAAAGATTTTATAACCGCTCTACCGATGATATCAAGCAACATTTTGAGAAAAAAATCTAATTAATGCATATACACGCACAAGTCATGTATTTATCATTATTCTCTAATATATATATATATATATATATATATATATATATATATATATATATATATAACCGAATGGGTATGTACGTGGGAGAGTGAAAGTGATGTTTCGGAAAGAATTGATATGTTGCGGGTGTAATGATTTATTCAAATTTATATTAGCTTTTCTTCGAACCATATCGACAGATAAAGAATGGTTGACAGACCGTTACATACGCGCGCACACACGCGCAAATGCATACAGCTATCTCACATTTTGATCTAATCTGTGCCTATTCTGAATTCAAATATAGTATCAAACGAATAATCACCTACCTGGCAGGTGAGCCAATTTTAACTGAATGAACTACTTTCCTATTCATAGTTATGCCCTTTCATATTCTTATCTATGAACGTATATATATATATGTATATGCGTAAGTATATATACACATATACATATGTATATTTCTGTGTGATTCGATCTATTCAGACGTTCATTCATCTCTGAATCCAGCCGACTTATCCATTCATCTCAGCCTTACATTTTCTTTTTTCTACCGATATATATATATATATATATATATATATATATATATATATATATATATATATATATATATATATATGTATCATCTGAGTCCACCCGATTTTTCCATTCATCTTACCCATGCAATATTTTTACTCACCTGCACCCGTATTTTACTCTTCTCGCTTACCATCCCACTCCTATCATTTTTGTGAATGATTCATAAGCTAGAAAATAAATAAACACACACACACACACACACACACATATATATATATATATATATATATATATATATATATATATATATATTGACACCCATTTTCCTGGGCGACAATAACGCTACCTCTACCTACCTACCTTCCCGCGAATTCTCATTCAGAGCGTTCTTGATCATTCAAGCTGCAGTTGTCTCTCCACGCGCCGGCCGTGTCCCCCTCCTTTCCATTGTTACTTCCACGCGACATCCTCACCTACCCGTATCTATCAACCCAGGTCCCATCCTCACCTACCCGTATCTATCTACCCTGGTCCCATCCAGTGGAATTTCTGGTCTTAAAAAGTAAGTGAACAATGGGTGTTAAATAAGCAACGTAAGAAAGGGGAAAAAAGAATATACAAAATGGCGGAGTAGGGGAAGGGGTCGGATTATTGGAGAAGGGTCGGGGATGCAGAATCCAACAAGCGGACAATTAGAAAAGAAAGAAAGAAAAAAAGAGGGAGAAAGAGGAGGAGTAAATTAATGGAAGGGTAAAGATGAGAAAGAAGAAGAAAGAACGGAGTAGAAAATGACAGTGAAGAGAGCATAGAAGAAGAAGAAGAAGAAGAAGAAGAAGAAGAAGAAGAAGAAGAAGAAGAAGAAAGATAGAAATGGATGAATGAAAAAATTAAGACGAAAAGGAAGAAGACTGAAAGAAAGTCGAGAACGAAAGAAAGAACGTGATATGAATTGAATCAACGAGAATGAAAGAGAAAGAGAAAGGAAGGAAAGAAGATATATGAAGAAAGAAAAATTAGAATGCAGAAGGAGAAAAAGAAAGAAAATGAAGAAAGAATGAATGCAAAGCCGTTAGATTTGTAGATTTCCTTTTTCATGTTTCCTTTCATCTCGTATTTCGACCATCCAAGTTTAAAGTTTAAAGGGACGCGGTAAGAGAGATGGTGCGTGCAAGGTCGTTAATGGGGTATGAAATTTCCTGCATTACAAAAGTTCGATTTACGCCATTCTGCTTTTACGAAAGACTTCTAGTTGCCATTGGTTTGGACAGTGTCTGTGAGCATCAGTGCTTCATCTCGGTTCATTTTGCGTAAGATGTGGACGTGTGCTAAGGTATGAAATAAGTCTAAGAGTGTTATGCTTAGCATCACCTAGCAGATATAAAAGGATATTATTTTGAAGTCTGGGAGTGCTCAACAGTTCTTTTCCAAAATAAGTTTATCTTCTTCGTTACTTCACTTCACGCTTGCGAGAAGTTTTAATAAGAACCCTCAACGTACAGATAGGAAGGGAATCAGTAGTTTAAAAAAAAACAACAATAAAGAGACAATAATAAGAGATTTGATGAA
Source organism: Thysanoteuthis rhombus (assembly GCA_963457665.1). NCBI lineage: Eukaryota > Metazoa > Mollusca > Cephalopoda > Oegopsida > Thysanoteuthidae > Thysanoteuthis > Thysanoteuthis major. The sequence continues at coordinate 37,255,862 of OY735222.1, forward strand.
CCAAGGAAAACTCTGGGCAAGAAAGGGAAGAGTGCATACTGACACCAGTACCCCACTAGACCCCTTCTAAAAAAAAAAAATTGGGGGGGGGGGAAGGGTTTATAATTTGCTTGCTTTATTTTTCAATTTGTTCGGGAAAAGATAAAGATATCTTTTTTTGAAATTTTAATGTGTTTTGGGGGGAGCGGTGGAGGGGGCAGACCACCCCAGATCCATCCAACACCTTGAATCTGCAACCTCGAATCTGTACCTGGATAAAGAACACAGAGAAGATGAAAAACTTTTCCAAATGAATACAGTTCTGATTTAAAGTGCCGGTCTTTCGTTTATTTAGCTCTTTCGTCTGCATCGGTAAGCAATTTGAGCGTGGGTACTTCATGCCTATACAATATCTCCATCCCAACCCCCCACCCCTTTTCCTCCGGGTATTTGCGCTTGTGTCCCGGCCCAAGACCTTCTCACCCAACCTCTACCACCTTGCCCAATTCAACAGGAGCCTTTTAGACAAGATGGGCGGTTTATTTATTGTCCAACAGAGGCCACTATTTTCACCTGGCCCAGGTCAAAGGGATTATTTTTCAGCGTGTCGTCACATCACACTTCGCCACTCTGAAACATTTATCCTTAGAAAGTAAAGATAAAATAATAAAAAACAAGGATCAATACTGAGGAAGGTGCTGGAGGTTTGGGGAGCCATTCAATTCCCAGTCACAACCACCAAACAACTGGTATCAGCATGCAAATGCACATCATCATCATCATCATCATCATCATAATAATAATAATAATAATAATAATAATAATAATAATCTAACCATATAATGACCTTATATGCAAATTTTCTGCCTGTTTGTTGCATCACGTTGGTAAATCTACCTTCCAATTATGACACATTAATTATATCATAGATTACGTCAATGAGACTTTTGAGCCTAACAGGCGTAAAGCGAAGAAGTAATAATTATTAATTTATATGGGTATTTTTTTTAGTGCTGCCAGACCAAAAATGTGGTGATTTTTGGTATGATAGGATTAGTCATTGGAGGTTGGGGTGGTGGGAGGCACACAAGATTGGTATCTTGGAGAGACAGAGGAAGAGAGTGCCCGCTGCCTGCATAACGTCTCTCGGCAAAACAAACGCTGACGGCTATTTTTGTTTTTCGTCTTATTTCGCAAAAGCGTGCGTTTCCTGAGAGTCTTGCAAAAAGGGTTGGGGGAACTAGAAATATGAGGAATAATCGAGACCATCCAAACGACAGCATTACAAAAAACAAAAAAAAACGCTAGAATACTGAGGAGAGTCCTGGGAATGGAGATTTTATGTCATTTGATCTCCAGAGTAAACCACCAGTTACTAGTGGCGTGGAAACTCAATGATGATGATGATGGTGGTGGTGGTGGTGGTGGTCCAAGGTCCATCGTTCAGACGGGGGACACGAGGTATTCATGCTGTCTTCCACTCTCTTTTTTCGCCAAGGACAGGTGTGTTTTGGGATGCAGAAACGCCCTTCGTACTCCTTCCCATCCGACTCTTTTGCTGCCTCCCTGGCACACGTCCATCGCGACGCCACCGCCTCACGGAGTAGGAGAACAAACAAGAGGTGTCTTATAACAAAGGGTCGCTTACTGTCACCTTGTTGAGGACAGGGACCAGGCAGGGAGGGGGTGGATTCTTAAGAAACTATTATAACAAATGGAATAAACCTGAAGAACAGGGAAGGAGTTCGGTCTTTCAACAAAACCCCCCTTTTTCCCCTAAGCCTATTTTTTTGTTTTTTGTTCTTTCTCCATCTTTTCTATTCTACTTATCCCCATGAAGCTTCTTGCTTGTTTATTTTTTTATTTTTTTTTGTTTTTTCGTGTGTATTTGCCGCGGACGTGTGCCCTATATCAAATGTGCGGAGACTTTTTTTTTTAATCTAAGCTTTCTTCGTCACTTTCTTTTTTTTCTTGAGTCGGGGAGGTGAGATCTGTTGAATAAAACTGAAAAGTTATTTTTTTATTTCTTTTCCAACACAACTGATCGTTGTTTTTTTTTTAATAGCGGCAGGTGAAAAATCTAAGAGTAAGTCCAGTGTATCATTTCCTCGTAAGGTGATTTTGAAGCAACGATAGTGGCGTCTGCTTTACCTTAATTTTTTGTTTGTTTGTTCTAAGATCGTTTATTTTATGACTATTGAACTTTGAATGAAAGAGATCTGTTCATCCCTGCTTTACATAGAGATTTTACTCGACCCTTTCTTGAAAAATCTGTTTTGATTTGAAATCATCGTTGAAAAACTGAACCACCGTAGCCACCGAGTATGGCAATGGGTTCTATCCTTTTTCATATGTACGTGTATTAGTGAGTGCTCCAGTGCTCCAGTGCTACTGGCCATACTGTTTTGTCTACAGACTAGAAAATTGGCACCAGTGCTCAACCAAACCACTTCTAAGAATGTTTTTGTTTTTTTGTTTTTTTTTGGAAAGAGAGCTTTTTTTTGTCTTATAGGAATAACATCATGATTCTCCAAAATCTAGATGTTTTAGATGTTTTGGCATGATATAAAATGTTTTTTAGTGCTAAACGCTCGTGATGTCATAGATAGAATTTATTCTGACCATATTTATTCTTCGATGGGATTTTTTTACATGACTTCAAATTTTGACGCTACGGTTGTTTAATTGTTGACTGTGATGGTGTGTTATACTTTATTTCCAAATGAAGTTTGTTTATATACCTGTTTTTCTTCTCCCCAAACGGTTTATTGTGGCCAGAGGTATTGTATTGAGGTAACCATAAATTGCACTAACCTAAAGAATGCAAAAAAATCCGGGTTTGCAAAATAATAATTGTTCACGTTCCCCACAATAATAATCCAATAGGACAATGTCTGTTCCCAAGGTGTATATTTGGGAGGGGGCTATAGTGAGAGAGGCAGCCTTCCATAATTATCATATAAAATAATTTTCCGTCCGTGATTCGAAACTACGGCTTTAAAGTATGCCGGTTACTTCAGTGTCGTCAATTTAGATATATTATACCTAAATTTGGATAATTTCAAGGATTGGGAGTCAAGGGAGATAAGCTGAATAAACAATGAGATTTCTTCAATTGTAGTCAGATGTATCTTACGTATATTTGAGAAAATTTGTTGGTATATTTGCCCGTTTTCCCTCCTAAACGGTGCATTGTAGCCAAATTGTATTAAGAATGTATGAGACACCGGACTGCTATGAACGTAGAGCAGAGCCATTTAATTCTTTACATGAATTCTCAGAGAATTCAATAGTGTTCTATAAGTCCATATGTGCTCCGATTAACAGCACTTGTAGGCCATTTATAGCTACATTTCAGCCTGAGTAACATATTTACAATGTAAGATTAATTCAAAACGGCTCAGGGCCATATTTACGGCCAGGTCACGTGGAAAGCATCAGTCCCTGCAAGGTCATTCTTCTTTTAAAATCATGTAGCCCAAGCTTTTACAGATTCGTACCTCCTTCGAAACTTCAATGACAGCCAGGCAACGATTTCTACGAATCACAACATGCATTTTTTCAATTTGAAAGTCCTCCGTCAACATGGAATGTCGTCCAGATTTGGCATCGTCTTTCGTGGATCTTCTTCCCGGTTTGAAAACGTTTATACCACATGTGGCATTCTCTCCATAGGCGTGTGGCGATAATGGAGGGAATGCAATAAAATTTATCACTCTTTTAGAACCTTCATTGATTGGAAAAAATGCTATGTGCTCTGCACACATTCTCGTTCCGGCACGTACAGCTCAAAAACTAATCAAAGTGACTTGACGAAGAGCAATGTCGCAGGTTAGTTTCCTACAGCAAACATATCTTCTTTAATTGTATATTCTATTTACTCTGTCTAGACCAAATCATCCATTCACCATGTAATAACGGGACATCATTCCAAGCAGAGTTTCAAAGTAACATATATATGATTATAAACGCAATTTACGTCGGATCATATACATCCATTTCCTAATATATATATATATATATATATATATATGGAAAGACTGTTTCAGGATATAAATTTTGCTCACTACCGTAAATAATTCGGTTTGAGCAAGATTCAGTTCCTAAACTATTTTTCCTAAAAACTTGTCGGATGTTGAGCTTGTCTTGGATGAGAACGGGTAGTGAGAGGAGGTAGTCAGGACTAAAATGAACAGTTCTCAAGAAAGTGGGGCTTTTCTTCTGAATGGAGAGGTGGTTTTTAGTATTCAATGGATAGGTGTTGATATATGTGGGATGGGATCGAAGTGTCTTTCTTTTTAATCTTTTTGGTTGATGGTTTGGTTGAAACAAACACCCTCTGACCCCTCCTTTCACAGACCCTTCGTGTTCCAGACCAAACTTGACTCTAAAATACAGAGAGACAAACAGCCCCCCGTCCGCTCCAATTAAACAACCAAACAACACATAAATATCCCTGATTCTTTCCTCACTTCAAACATGTAAACAGCAAGATTTTCTCTGAACTGCTGCAAGTTTTTCTCTGAAGAAGATGGCTGTCATGTCAGAATGCATCGAAACATGCCCACGTGGTAAAATTGAAATGCGAAACCTGCTTTCTATCAAGTTTTTTCACTTTTTCCAATCGTCAATTTTATCAACATTCTGCCTAATCACTTCACATACTCAATACAAACATATGTATATTTAAGGAAAACTGAAAAGAGGAAAGCCAAACTTTCGTACAAGTCTTCAGAAGGCCGTAACCCGGCTAACGTTCATTTAAAATCACTACATCTGAAAATTATAACTAAAAAGTTTGGCTTTCCTTTTTCATTTTTTCTGAAATTTATTCATTCAACCCTAATTAGGAAATTTATCGACTTTATATATATACATATATATATATATATATATATATATATATATATATTGTAATGGGTGCACAGATATTAACCCTCTGATTGAAGCCAGGAATGATGATAGCAACAGTTAGATCCTAGGCAGAGAGCACAGATACTACACTTGGGCAGAGGGTCAGAAAGCAACATTTTGATCTTAGACAGAGTGCACAGATATTCTGATCCGAAAGTGCCGATCTATACGCAAACAATCTTGTCATTTCATACGCGCTCAATACTAATCAGTATATAGTTCGAAAGTCTTTCACTCGATCAAGATTTTTTTTGATGCAAGCCATGTCTGTTGGAGCTTGATTAAAAGAGCCAGCATTAGATTTCTTTCTTTCTGTCTTTCTTCCTTTTCTTACAAACTGGCTACGATACCGTCTCCATCAACCCTCCATTCGGAAACTTACTGTACATCTATTTTTGATATATTATTCAATACTTCCATTCTGAATGGCCCTGATATTTACAGAACCCGCCTATTCAAGTCAGGTAATTTCCTAAGCCAATATTGGTTGCTTGAACGTCCGCACCACACAGCCCTAGGTTTTTGCTGTTAAATTGGAAAACTTTCCTCCATTAAGCCGTCCTCCACCTCTCCTCTCTCTCTCTCTCTCTCTATATATATATATATATATATATATATATGTGTGTGTGTGTGTGTGTGTGTGTGTGTCTGTGTGTCTGATAATTCTTTAAAATATTCAGACTTCCTGAAGACGAGCCACCCAAAAAGTCCGTATTCGGAAGAGTTCAAATTTAGAACTGCGCCGACAACATCAGAATAAAACTTCCTATACACTTTCCTGGGAAAATTAATAAGTAAGTCAAGCAAATAGAAAAATACGATGAAAAAGTTGGGTTTTTTTTAAGGCATCCAGATTAAGAAATGAAATGAGCTAATTAAAAAGACAAGTGAGCCGAATCGGTGAATTTCAAATGAAAGAAGCAAACGACAAGATTCCTCAAAACGACCTTCTCATTTTTTTCCCGATATCAAATGATCTACTGAATGCAGTAAATTACATGTGGTTCAAAGACTGGTGGATTTCTTTTAATGTTTTGATTTTTTTTAATTAAAGTAAAAAACTTAACAAATACAAATGATAAGTGAAGATAAGGTTTTTTAGGGTTAGTACTTTTAAGTTTAGGTTTAGGCTAATATTTTTACGTTTAGTGTTAGTATTTTTAGGATTAATGTTAGGGTTAGTATTTTTAGGGATAGAGTTAAGGTTATCGTGATAATGTGAAATCCAGTATAGAATATTTCCAAACTGGTTTTCTCTGTGTTTTTCTCTATGTGAATTCTAGCAGATACGAAATAAATAATTCATCGGGGGTACCATACGTATTACGAAGTGTTGCCTCCATGGCTAATATTCTACAGCTGGAACTGTGGTCATTTTAAAATAGGAAAAGGTAACCATTGCCCGTTTTAGACATTAAACAGATATAAAGACAATATACGACCTCCTACCATCGCCTGTGAATCTTTTGTCAATAAGATCAGATCCATATAATGCATGATGGATGACTGCGATCCTTTGAGTAATCACACGTGGAAACAGAGCCAGGTACTGTAGGTCCTTGCAAAAAGTTACAAAAGCTGCCAAGAGAATTTTGTCTACAACCTAAGTAAGAATGAATTTCGTGATGTTTGATTCGTCGGATAGGACGGGCAACTTATTAGTTAATTCTATTACAAAAATAAAGTCGTTAAAACGAATTGATTTTTCTCCCAAAGACTTATGAAATACTTGAATTGTTTACCGAGTAGAAATAATCTTTAAGATTTCTTTCAGATAAACTTAGGTCATCTGGGATAGAAAATAAGTTGATAGGGTAATTTGGGGCGTTATCTGCTGAAATATACAGAAGACTATAGGAAAGATGAATAAATAAAATGTGCACGGTAAATGCATCTCTATTCTGACAAGCTTTTAATTTTTTTTACTTGGTTTCACACAATTTTTTATAACTTGAATTAATGTGTATTTTATTGCTGAATACGTACTTTTAAGATAAATTGTACAGGAAAACGCCAATGGAGGCAATTTTACTTCATAAATGAATAGATAAAAGAAGGAAATATTCTTAAAGCCACTTTTTAAAAGGAGTACAAATCAATATTGTTAGATGGTTGTACGGACTGAAGCATCGGAGTATATCTGGAACATCGTCTCGCTTGCTGAGATCACATTGACCAGTCAGTATCTTCATCTTGTGACCTCTTTGCTTAATTCTTACGTCATAGAATTAAGGTTTCCTCTTAAGGAAAATATTGACAGATCACATCAACGTAAGCTGGAAAAGTACGAACATCTACGAAAGCAATGTCGGAGGATATGATTTGACGAATAATATATTTCTCATTGGAGACGAATGCTTACTCCACCTTGGTATACCAAACTAAACTGGGTTTGGAATATGATGATCATCGACACATCATGTCGATATTTCGCAAGGGAGATAATTTCTCAGCTGACACGATTAGTAGCTGCTGCTATTAAACTATTACGGAACAAATGATAGCGGACAATTCTGAACGTTTGAAACTGTATTTTTCAAATTTTACTATAAAGGATATAATTTAGGGTGAGTGTTAGGGTTAGTGCTTAGGGTTAGTGTTAGTGTTTAGGGTTAGTGTTTAGGGTTAGTGTTTGTATTTGGGGTAATTGAGGAAGTTTTTGTTGGATGCACTGCTGCTTTTGATTGTTGTATGAATTTTCAATATTATTATAAATATCATTATTGTCATCATTATTATTATCATGGTTGCTATTGTTGTTGTTTTTGTTACTACTATTGCTGCTATTATTATTATTATTATTATTATTATTATTATTATTATTATTATTATTATTATTATGTAATCTCATACCAGTTGCCTGGTGGTAACCGCTGGAGGTTGAGTGACAGCAAGTCTTCTCAAGTTTCCAGCCCTTCTCTCCACATTTTCATAGACCACAGTAATACTGCAGTTTATAGTTACACACTGGTTGGTCATTGCTGAAGGCTGAGTGACAATAAGTCTCTTCAGGTCTCCAGACAACTTCTCTTCTCTCCCTAACCTAATATGCCAATGCTGTGGTTGACATTTCTGCTTTCATTTCCCTTCCTCTGTTAGGCCCTGCTAACATTTAGTGTTGCAGTCTTCATATTTCTAGCACTTTCCCTAGTATCCGTGCAGTTCCTAGCAGTGCTGTGGTCTGTACAGTCTCAATCCTTCCTTTTATCCTGAGCTCCTCCAGTCTCACCCTCAGTGTCTTTGGGACAGTTCCCAGTGCGCCTACTATGACTAGCACTACCCTGACTTTCATGTTCCACATCTTCTTCAGTTATCTCGCTATATCTTGGTATTTTTCCAGTTTTTCACACTCCTTCCTCTTTACTCTATGGTCTCCGGGTAGAGCCACGTCTATTATTTGGCAGGTTTTCCTCTTCTTGTCTACGATTACCTAGTCCGGTCTTCTTGCCTGGATGAGGTGGTGGGTTTGGATGCCAAAGTCCCCGAGTAATTTGTGATTTTCATTCTCGAGGGCTGCCTCTGGTTTGTGCTGATACCATTTTTCCATATGGTTGAATCCCATTCGTTTACTCGGTTCTCAGTTTATCACTGTTGTTACTCTATCGTGTCTGTGCTTCTACTCCTTCTGGGCGAGTTGACTACATTCTCTAGTTATGTGATTAACGGTCTCATCTCTTCCACCGCACAGGTGGCACTTGCTGTTTGTCTGTGTTCTGTCGATTTTTGTTTTTGTATAGTTTGTCCTGATGCTTTTGTTTTGAGCTGCCATGATGAGCGTTTCCGTTTCTCTCTTCAGGTTTCCTTTTCGTAACCATGTCCATGATCTCTCGTCTGCCACATCTTGTATCTGTCTTTTAAAATCTCCGTACATTTTTTTTCCTTTCCCATTTTTCTTTCTTTGTTTGCTGTGCTGTTCCATTGTTTTCTACTTTGTTGTTTGTTGCGCTGTTTCGTGCACTCTTTATGATGTCTTCGCTGTTTGCTTGCACGTACTTTTCTAGATCGGCTTTCTAGATCTGGACACAACCCTCTATGCTGATAAGCCCCCCCTGCCACCTTCTTTTCTCCTAACGTTTTATCTTTTTGTGTCATCTCGTTCTTTTACTTTGTTGGACAGCATCTCAAGCTCTCCCCTGTTTTTTGCAAGCAATTTTATATCGTCCATGTACATTAGGTGGTTGACTTTTCCTTTTGTTTTGGAAAACTGGTATCCTTTTGCTGTTCTTCGGGATTCTATTGAGTTGAACAAATAATAGTTGGGACAGCGAGTCTCCCTGGAAGATTCCCCTTTTTATACTTACCTCTGCTAAATTTTCTCCTGTGGCTGTCAAGTCTACTTTCCAGTTTTTCACGGAGTTTTCGATGAATCTAACCACCGGTTCGCTGATCTTGAACATTATGAGACATTCGAGTATCCAGTTATATGAGATCATATCGTGCACTTTTTTGTAATCTATCCATTCAATTGCAATGTCCTTTTTCCTTTTTCTTACTTCTTTGAAGATCATCTGGTCGATGTAGAGTAAGTCATTTACCCCCTTGGTTCCTTTCCTGCAACCTTTCTGTTCTAGTAATAGTCCTCTTCTTTCCATTGATATATACATTCTCTCCGCAATTTGTCCGGTCAGGATTTTGTATGTAAGTGGTAAGCGCGTGATTGGTCTATAATTGCTTGCCATATTACCCCTTTCCAGGGTCTTTTTGGGTGAGGTTGGTTCTGCCTTTGGTCATCAATTCTGGTGCCTTGCCTTCATTTATGAAACTTTGGAGTAGGTGGATGAGTCTGTCGTGTAATGTGGTGAATTTCTTAAACCAATATCCGTGGATCCTGTTAGGACCTGGTGCTTTCTAATTGGCTATTTTCCTTAGAGCATGTTTCAATGTGGTTTCATTCAATAATATTGGTTCTCCATTATCTATATCTTCGAGCTCTCTTTTTATGTTTCCTAACCATCATGGGGTTACGTTGTGTCTTTTCGGGTGCCCCCATATACTGTTCTTGTAGTTCTTTGTCTCTGTGGCGTCTGGCTTTATGTTCTGTCTTCTTTCACTGTTCAAATCGTGGTAAAACTTTCTCTTGTTGTTTTGGAATGTGCGGTTTTATGTGTATTGGGCAGTTCTTTGCCTGTATCTCTTCAGCCTTACCCCCTTGGCTTATCTCTTCTGATGTATTTCTTCCACTGCAGCGGGGATACTTTTTGTGTTATCTTGTATTTGTTCCAAAGTCTTACCTGTGGTCTGTCTGTATCTGATGCATTTCCCAGTAGTGCTTCATCTCCCTTGAGTTGAGAGAACTGCTTTTCTAATCTTCTTTCCCAGTTGTGTTTTTCCTCACTCGTTTTATAATTATTTGGGTTTTTCTTGAGTTGTGAAACACTGTGTTACCATTTTAGCTCTAGCGTAGATTAAGTTGTTGAGTTCCAAAAGGCTGTTCGTTTCGATATGTTGTCAGAGGCAGTTGACATGTTCGGTCACTTCTCCAAATTTCTTTCAGTCCCTGTCTCTAAGAGTGGGGAGTGTTGTTTTTTCTTCTCGCATGATTTCTTTCAAAGTTTGTATCTGTGTTTTCTCTTCTTCTGTTGGGGTTTCGTCGTCTCTCTCTGGGGTGTGACTCTCTTCAGGGGTTTTGTGCGGATTTCTTCCAGTTTTGCCATTTGTGTTGGTTGCTTTCTTAGAGTGTGTCACTTTCTTCCCTCTGTATATTATCGCAGATCTCTTGTAGTTCAGTCTCGGACAGCCATTTCTTTTTCAGGGTTTGTTTTACTTGGTCAGCCAGCCATTAGCTTGATACCTCTAGAGCAGATTTTCCCCTTCATATTTTGAGCATGTGCTACCTATAAAATCGCACTGAAGGTTTGCTTTTGAATTAGCAATACATAACTTGTCTATTCTCCTCTTTTGACCATCTCTTCCTCTTGTTCTTTATAGCAGCCACTCGGTGAGGAGTGTGCCCTTCCAGAGTGTCATTAGTGGACTTTGTGTTTTGGCCAACAGTAGCTAGATAACGACTGTGTCCCTCCTGAAGGCCATTAAGGGTACACGAGCCGGAGTTTTGGCCAGCAGTCACAGGAGGACGACCGGGTCCCTCCTCGTGGCTAACAAGGGAACACAAGCCGGTTATGACACACACATTATTATTATTATTATTATTATTATTATTATTATTATTTAGAAATATAAAATTGTGTTTATATCACAAACAGTGAAAAACGAAACGAGTCTCGATCCAAAGAAAGTTTTGTAACTGCCAGACCTACACGAGTTAATAACTGTATTTTTGCTTATCCTTTCATACGTATGAAGATTGTTAAAATGTCAGAAAGGCTGCTAATACCCGTAACAGTGATAAGAAAAAGAAATGTTTGTGTTTATTTACAGCATCGAAAGTCAAACTCCTGGAGAAACTTGACAGAGGTATAAGAGTGTTATATGAATATGCAAATATTACAAAACCCGAAATCAAAAACACTTCCGGTCTCAGGCATTCTGGATAAATGATACTCAAACCGTATTATAGACATGTATTGAAAGTCGAGAAGGAAGTGATTGTCAGTGCACATAAATTAAAGAAAACATTACAAACAGACAGGGTTGGACTATTGTACGTGTCACCGATTTATTACATGAAAACCAGGACAAAAGTTGTCAGTGGTCAGGAAATAAGGTAATCCTTACTGAGAGAATAGAGATATTTCATTTATATTGTTATCTTGAATCTATATTCTTGTTAGATGAAGCATTGTCAACCATTATCTTTTTTACAAGAGTTTCTTCAATCTTTATCAAAATTGCTTTTCATTGCACCAACTCGTCAGTCTTGGACTGTTCGTAAACAGAGTGGACTGCAAATAAAAGATGAGTTCTCGGCAAGACTTGAACTCCCATCCCTTTCGCCCTGAAGGTCTGGTTATTCATACAGCCAATCGGCTACTCAAACTATGAGAACTCTACGGCTGGCAGACGATCAAATTAAACCATATAGACTCACCCTTCATTTTCCTCGATCAACCTACCGTATTAGTTATTTTTCACGTACACTGTTTAGGCCGGGCTACAAGCAGAATTGATTTTCACTCCAATGTAGACGTAAGCTTCCTGATTTGTGTGAAGTATATAACATTCTTGATTATTACAAACCCCATTATGGTACTACATCTCATTTTTTTCCATTTGAGATGTAACACGAATCTCGTAAATTTTTCTCTTCACCTTCCAAACTTTATTATGCCAAGTCTTTTTGCGGACTTTTGTCCTCATCTTGGTTCATTTTTTCAACATAACGTTTTGCCCGTTGTATCCTCCGACCGTCTTCAGATGATGAATCCGTGTGTTTTTGATCATCGAGATGGAAAAGACCCATCTTGCTGATCGTATGGAAACTTTTGCATTCCATTATCTAATATCAGGTGAGGTTGATTTTTTGTTTCCTCAGTTGTTGGCTGGAATTGGTGTCAAAAATCTGTGATTGTCTGGAGTTGATGCCATGAGGGCGGCTTGAGGGTGGGGGCAAAAACATCTTCGTTGGACACGGTCAGTTGTACTAGCACCCTTTTGTTTCTTGCTCTTGTTTGGAATCAACGTTAACAAGGGGAATACATCATCTGAGTAGTCATAGGGTACAACAGCCGAAACGTTGTGTTAAAAAAATGAACAAAGATGAGGACAAAAGCCCGCACAATACTTTCCCATTGAGAATAATTGACAATTGACAATAAACTTCCGAGGGAAATTGTTCTACCTGTTCGGTAATTGTTGGGAATAAGTAAGATTAAACATCATAATGATATTTTACAAGGGAGGTAATCAAGTCTCTATACATTATATAGAATGGTTGAAAGTCCCTAGATGTTTACCGTTGATCAACTTAAGTTAATTTCGATCTAAAAATACCGTTTATTTTTTAGCCAATATGGCATGTAGTTATGGTTAGTAGGTAGGGTTAGGATTGGTATGTAGCTTTGGGGTTAGGGTTAGTAGGTATATTTCGGATAAGGGTAACTAGGTAGGTTTGGGGTTAGTGTTTCTAAATCTCCAATTATGTTGGAATAGGTACATATATACTTCTTTACTATATCATGTAAGGATTTGAAACGAATCGTTTGATTTAATAACATTTTTAACTTTGTTAAGAAATCTATTTTGAATCAATTTAATCATTTTATAATATTGATTTCAATTGTACATTCATTTTAGTCTTACAAATATGAAAAAAAAATTAATCTCCTCTTGTAAATTGCAACCCCAATACTAATCCTAAGCACTGACCCTAAATCTCAAACACTAACCCTAACATTAACCCTAAATTTCATTCTTTGTGGTTAAATGTAATACAGTTTTAAATTGTCTGGTTTTCTGCTTTCATTTGTTCTATAATTAGTTAACAGCAACAGCAGCTCAAATGATTGTGCCCTTAATAATAACCTCTTTCTTTGTGGGCCCCATCCAGACAATTACCGACTGCATAACGAATAACATCATTGAAAATAGCGAACCGAGTTCTAACTCACACTGAAACATTTTGCGTTCATTTTGCACTGGGTAAAAGCATGAATCCATCTCTACCCCTCACACTGAGCTCTTCAGCCTCGGTTGGCTGCCAATATAGGGGACGGTCAACTCTGATTCCAAATTGGCAAAGCCCAACCTCTTTGACAAGCGTCGTGAGAGGTTGGCAACAGGCAGAATAAGGAACCTGTTTCCTAAATGTATGTTTAACAAGACTCGTGAAAACTGGATTATGATAAATTGTACTAGTAAAATGAATCAGAGAATAAATTTGGACTAACAAACGGAATAATGCACCTGCTGTCTCCATCAAGGCTATTATTACCTTTCTCGTTTCAAAATGCCTGCTACTTCAGTTCTTTTAGGGTTAGAATTTTTAGGATTAGTGCTGGGGTTAGGGATTTGGTTATTGTCGTTTGCTTCTTTGACTTTTAATTCGCCATCAGCTCCTACCATTAGACAGCGGGGGCGGCAAGCATTTTGAAAAAAAAGGTCACAATGTCTCTACTACCCCACGACACTACGTGCAAGTGAAATATTTTTTTTTTAAATTTTTGAATTTGGTTTATTATATTCTTTACTAATGTACCCGTGTCGTCAAAAACCATGACTGCTTTTTTTTGTTTTGTTTTTTTTTCAGAGTTTTCTTCCAAATTACCCCCTTTCTCCAATATATGCAATCTGACTGACATACTTGATGCTTAAAATTTCAACACTGAATCATCAGTGTTACCATTAAGCTATTGGTAAGTCATCAGATGGCTAAGGTCCGCGTTGGGGTTCAAATCGAGACACTTCCACCTAATTTTATAAACCGATTCCCTTCGGCGTAAGAGAAATCCAACAAACAAATAAAACACTTCAGTAATTATCATAGTCGAACAATTTCCTCTAGCATGATACAAAGCAAATAAACAAATAAAACACACTGGTAATTATTATAGTAGGAAAGTTCCCTCTAGCGAGACCGAAAACTAAGAAAAAGATAAAAACACATCGATAATTATTATCATAGAATCGTTTCCTTCAGTGTGACAGAAAACAAAAATTAAAATGAATAAAAACACATCGGTAATTATTATAGTAGGATATATTAAAATTCAGTTTGCCAATTTGCTTGAAGATACAACAGAATATAAACTTTCGGCCAACCTCTCTTGCTCAACTGTCAAAGACTTACATATTGTTCTTAACGAATCATGCTTGGCCTTCTGCCCTTCTTCATATCATCGATAATTTTTTTCGAGATCCTCTTCCTGTCTTCGTAAGAATGGTACTTGGCATTGGAAGACTCAAGAGTGTCTAGTTCCATCTGATTGTAAAAGTTGATGGATGCCAAACACTTCTTCAGTTCCTCTTCGAAATGGTCGGCCGGTAAGACAGGACTAGACGACAATTTGCTCGGTTTTGGTCGTAAATTCTCGATAACGATCTCCACTTTGCTTTTCAAGTTACCCATGTTATTCGCTGACGGTCGTTCCAACTCGATGTGTTCTACCAATTCGAGTACGTCATTTTGGCCTCTCTTGAACGCTTTTATCACTCCACTGATCTTTTCACATTTTTTCCGCATCGTTCGATTCTTCTCCTTCTCCACAAGATACATGTCCTGCGTCTCTCTCACTTTACGCCGGATCTCGTTCAGCTCCCGGTTACACTTATCTTCGGCCACCTGGATTTGCTCACGGGCCAATCGAATCTCGTTTTCTTTGCACACCAACTTCTGTAGTGTCCAGTCGGTTGCTTCAATCAATCGGCGATGTGATTCATCCTCAGCGTCCATTTTCTGCAGCATATGTTCTGGTTGGGAAATACACAGCTTCTCCTTGATGTATTCGACCATTGCTTGCAATTCGGCGATTTCACTTCCGCTACTTTCCAGTTCCTTTCTGACCTCCTGTAAACGAGCCTCCGTTTGTTCTGGGCTCAACTTTGGGTCATCTCCAACCTGACCCGATCGCATGAATTCCCCTTTCTTCGCACTCAACTGTACTTGTTTCAAAGCCGATGCCTGAGTCCTTCGCTGGAGAAGAAACTTGGTTTTGGTTTCTTCCAGTTGTTCTTGTACTTTTCGACATCTTCTCAACTCATTGGCGTTCACGTTGCTCAACTGAGCCAGTTCCTCTTTGGCCTGCAGCAGACTTATCCTGGTGAACTCAACTTTGTTGGGCAAATTGATAAGCTTAGATTCCATAACGTCAATCAGATGTTTGTAGGTTTCAAGGACGTTGCATGCGATTTGCCATTTGATATACATTTTGCTGTGTTTTGAATGGACCAGTTTGAGCCGTTTAAATAACTCTTCTTTTAGAAGTTCCTGGTCTCTCTTAACTTCGCTCAAGTACATCAGCTGATCATCGAGAACATCCAGAGTTTCGTGGGCTTTTCTCCATTGACCATGCTGCAGGTTCAGCTGTCTACAGTTGTCGAACAGCTTATCTAGCATCGACTCGAGAGCTTTGTCAGTTTTATAATTCGCTTTCGGGTGACCTATAGTGGCGTACAATTTCCCTGCCGGCATTACCTCCAACTGGTAAGGGGCACGTTTCAGCTCCTGGCGTTTTAGGTAGTTTTGATCGAGCAGTTTGGAAATGGTAAGTCGGTTCTCTTTGATGGACGCATTCATGCGCTCTAGAAGAGCCTTGCTTTCTCGCTCTTTCAAATCGATCGTTGCTTTTAAATCTCTCAACTGATCCGACACAGGGTAAACTTTTCTTATATACTTGGCGTACTCTTCTTGTCGCTTCCATGGTATGATTCTGGTCTGGCTGACTTGGGCAACTAAAGTAGACATTGTTATTTTGGTTCTGTCGGACTTCAGTAGAAACAATATCAGGTATTTCTCAGTAGTTCACCTTCTTATAGGTAAAGGTTTTTCAACCTCTCCCATAAAAGAAACCTTTTTTTTTTTAAATTCAGCAGCAGATCATGAAAACAATTCAATAATTCTTTTTTTTTCTTTCTGTTCTTCCCAGTTTGATAATGATTCTCGGAAATTGGCAAATAAGACTATCTATATGCTTCGGTTTCGATGTCGATTGACAAAATATTTTCATAACGTCGAACGCATAGACGACTAATGACATAATTGAAAATGACGTCATATAACGTCAACATAGTACAATCTCTTATTATTACCCATTGTATTATTAATTTTGACTACTATTCACCTTCGTCTCAATTTTTTAGTTGTTTTCTCTCTATCACAACCCAACCCGCTCGTCACTCTACGGCAGCAGTGCGGACCGGGAATGAAGAGTGATATTCGAATCATAACATTACTTCATCTAATGATAGAAATAGGTGATAAAATAATTCCATAATTACTAATTTTTTACGAGTATTCATTTCATCTTAATAATGGTTGCTTTTTATCACAACTCTCAGACCGTCATTCTACGATCGTTAGTAACCAGCGCTAATTGAAAATGAAGAATAAGCTACCGGTGATTTATGAACCCCATGTTTTGGAGCCTGAGTTTCAGCAGCAGCACATTGCTGATTCTTTATTTCTGGTGTGGATATTAATTTGAAATTTTCTATTCATAATATTATTTCGGTAATTGTTTGGGAAAGGTTCACAAAAAACTAAGTCGATATTCTGGGGATAACTTCCCGGCAGACAGGATTCATTGTAGCAACAGTTGAACTATTACAGAACAAATAAAAGTAGGAAAACCTGAATATTTGAAACTGTATTGTATCAAATTTAACTACAGATGATTTGATTTAGGGTTAGTGCTTAGGGTTAGTATCAGGATTAGTGTTTAGAGTTAGTGTTATGGTTAGCGTTGAGGTTAGGGTTGGGGTTGCAATTAACAATATAAGATTAAATAATTTTGTCATATTTGTAACACACTAGATATTTGAAATTTATAATAAAAAAATGATTGAATATTTTTTTTTAGTTTCTCTACACTAATTTGTTTAGAGAGTAAATTGTGTTTTAGTGATGTACAGAAAAATCCAGGAACTGTAAATTACGTTTTGGTGAAAAGAACAATTTGGTTAAATCAGACGACAATTTCTTCCATTCAAAATCAAATCACAAAATTATAACGTTTTTTTCTTTCCTTTTTATGAGATACATCTCGGTTAACCCCCCTGCAGATTATCAACAAAATATTTTGGTGAACCTATTCCAAACAATTACCATCATTTTTTTTTTTTTTTTAAATGACCTTGTAAGTGGAAATTGAAACTGGAAGTGTGACATCTGGATTCGAAAACGAGGAGGACACGGCGACGGCTGCAAACTCGTTAGCGATGTCCACACTCTTACTCGGCCGTATCTATTGTAATGGATAATTGCTAATCCGAGCCATAGAAAGGACAGTGTCTTTGTTGTCCAGTGTCATCAAAAGTATTTCACCTGTTCTTGGGGGTAAACGCTTTCAACTGTTGAGTGTCCGTCCATTGTCTGGCCATATAAAAGGATACGGAAAGAAAAATACCTCGGGGTCTGTTATTCAAACGATTTGCGCCTCACATCCACCCCTTTCCTGTTCACCAAGGACAGGTGATTTCAAGCCACGCAGAAAATCCCTTCACGCTTTTACTTCTCGCCCACGGGCCCAACACCCGACCACAGCCGTCTCCCTAGGGTTCCAAACAAAAGATATCTGGTAACAGGGTCGGTTACTGTCACTTTGTGAAGGCCGCAGACAGGGCCGGCCAATTTTCACATTAGTTGAAAAGGAGAAAGAGAGAGACTGAGATAGACAAAGAGAGGGAGGGTCTAAAAATGAATAGGAAAAATCCGTAATTTAGACGGAGATATGTACATACATTTTGATATTTTCTGAAATTCACAAACAATGCATTGTTATTATTCCATCATTTTTCCCGATTATTATCCTCATATTTGATGTTTTAGATACATGTTTCAAGCCAATGTGTTTCCTGGCCTTTTGAGTGAATTCTGGAGTTCCAAGAGGAAAAATCATCATTATTCCACGAATAGTTTGGAATTCGGATACAACAACCCTTTAGTATCACCCACTACAATACACACACACACACACACACACACACACACACACATATATATATATATATATATATATATATATATATATATATGTGTGTATAGCTCACACTCACGCATGCACACGTATAACGACATAAATACACACACACAGATGCATACGCACACACACACACACACACACACACACACACACACATATATATATATTGTCTTGAATGCTTTACAGCTTTAAACACTAAATACATCATCAGAAATTCACCAAAATTTGTCATTTCAGCCAATCCTTTCCCAATATCTGATCATGTAATTCATGATTTTTTTTTCTTATTTCTTTATTTTTTTACATAGTATTTGATATTATCGTACTATATGTAATTTTTTCTTGTTCTGATCAGCAGTTGTTTAATATATATATATATATATATATATATATATATATATATATATATATATATATATATATATATATATATATATATATATATATATATATATATATATATATTCTGGAAAACAGATTCGCGAACATGATTTTGAATCTGTCCACTGTGTTTACTAAGCACCAATGGCGTTTTAAAAGGCATGAACGCCTCCTGCTCTTTACCCAATGGCAAAATATCGTACAAAAATGTTTTCTCTGGTATGCCAGGATAATTAACATGAGGAAATCGTATTCAGAATCCCGACCATTAAATGAACTCCAATCACTTGCAAACGTTTCATGAGTGAGAGAGGGGGTGGTTTCAGAGTGATTTGAACAGACTGAAATAGATAGATAGATAGATAGATAGATAGATAGATAGATAGATAGATAGATAGATAGATAGATAGATAGATGGATAGATAGATAGATATGGACAGACTGCGAGGGATAGCAAGAGAGGTACTATTAATATAAAATAATTCTAATGGTATCAAGTTCAGCCACTGCTATTGCCATAATCATAATTTTCAATGTGTCAGTATGTCTGTCACATAACAATCAAAATGAGAGAAAGGCAGTAATACGAACACACGAACACAAAATCAGCTATTCTGCTGAGAGTATACATCTATTCGTGTGATAGCTGCTGATATGACTACTACTACTACTACTACTACTACTACTACTACTGTGTAATATTACCCCAAATGAATATAATTATAATAATTAACAGTGCCTAGAGTTGAACTTTCAAATTATTGAGTAAACATACTGACACAAGACATAGTTTTAGATATACGTTAGCAAAGCAGTGGACTTTAACTAGTGACTGAGAAATCGTTTCTCGTGTACGTACGAGAGTAGCGTAGCATGAAACCTCATATGAAGGATAATGAACGTTCATTCATTGTTGTCTGCTTCTTACCAAATCACTGGGGGGAAAAAACTGCATTTCTCGCGGCTGACAGATCAGTTATCGATCTTAATAGAGGAATATGATTGCAGACATGTTGCATAACATCGATAAAGTTGCTTACGTCTGCTTTCTTTTTCCGGGGCAATTTTTAGGCTCATTACCACATTCATTCATATCATTTTTAAATGAAAATGCCTGTATGGGTATCACCGTAAACAATTTACATTAAAGATACGTATTCAACATTTAAAAAAAAACACCTTAATCTACGTGTAAAAGTTTATGAAAAAAAAAATGATGAGTTTGTTGGTACAATGAAACATTCACCAGGTACATTTTATTCATTCATTTTCCTTAATTCTTCTATCTTATTTCAGCTGATAATTCCTCAAATTGCCCAATCAATTTATTTTCTATCCCAGATGATCTAAATTTATACAAGTTATTCCTAAAGGTATTCATACTTGTTCTATTTCTTTTCACATAATATGGTAAACTATTCCAGTATCTCGAAATTCTTCGCGAGAAAAAATCAATTTGTTTTTGCGATATTGTTTCTGTGATATTGATTGATATTTTCCCGAGCATTACACGCAGAGATCTTCTACCTCCGCAAACGATGTTGGAAGAGGCACATGTATTCATTTGTGTATGTCTGCCCGTTAGTTTGTCTGTTTGTCCACACAATATCTCCAAAAGTTCTCGATTAATCCCGATGGAATTTTCTGAAAGGTTAGACCATGGGTGAGTAAGAATTTATCAAATTAGGGATTTGGATCCGAGATTTCATTTTACTATTTCTCTGCTCAATATCTCCATCTATAAGTCCACACAATATCTCCAATATCTCCTATGTACCTTGGCTATACGTTCAAGCAATACCTCCAAAACCTCTCCGTGGATTTCGATAAAATTTCCTGAAGGGGTTAAGGCGTTAAGAAGAATTGGATACATTTTGAGGTAAATCTAGCAATTTTTCCGATATATATGTTTTCATTTTTTCATACATTTATGTATTTAGTCATGTTTGTCCGCACGATATCTCCAAATATTCGCAAATACTTTCAGTGACATTTAGTGGAAGACTGGGCAATGCACTAAGGAAGAATTGACTAAATTTTGTGGCTGATCCGGATTCTTTTCTGTTGCTTCCCGTGCATCGTAACTAAATATCCACCCCATATATCTAACAGTTCTCAATGAATTTGATTGAAATTTTCTGGATGGGTAGGCCACTGGCTAAAAGGAAAAAAAAGTTAAATTGAATTCATATTTGTTCACACAATATCTCCAAAAGTTCACTATGAATTTCAATGACATTTTGGGGAAGGTCAGGTCATGGTATAAGGAAGAATTGATTGAGTTTGGGGTGAATCCGGGACTATATTTGATCGAGAGATATTTTTCTTTAATGAACAGTTAAAAAATGTCGAAAATTGAAACTTGAACAGTTATCTCCCCTGTGAAGTAGCTATGTATGAACAGATTTTCATTCAGTTTTTAACTTATGTATGACGTTGGCAGAGGTGTGTGCACTCAGGGTACTTTCTAGTTTATATCTCTCTCGGAGTGAAAAGAAACAGACTGGTCTGGTTAGTCATTCAATAGAAACTGTTACAAGATCAAGGTCTTTTGGCTGCATGCTGTGTTGGGATTGATCAATTGAAAGATTAGAAGAAAGGATGATCAATTAATAAGTTACTTCTCTCGCCTTTTGTTGGGAAGTAATCATTAAAATGTTTGAATTTTCCGAAATCTAACGGGTACATTTTAGGGACCTAAAATCTATTCAGGGGGAATTTTAGGGACAAAAGTTTTTTCTAGATATGATAAAAAGTGGATATTCACATTTTCAGCCCTCTAGCTACACCGATGCGGCCTGTACGCGTGATTCATGTTTAAATACATAGCCAGCCAGACCGACTTGAAAACTGAAGGAACCTATTTTAACTGTTTGGGTAACAGTTTTGGTATCTGATATATATATATATATATATATATATAATTATTGTGTCATCCACAGACTGCTGTTTCGATGTATTACATCTCTTCAGTGTGGCTATAGACTTCCCATTATCCGATCCAATACCACGAGGCAGGATTGAATCCTTGCCTTCAGACCCAGAGGCCGATATTCTACCGCTGAGCTACGGAACTGGACGGTTAGTAAGGCTGAATTTAAGCAATAAATACTTATTTACGGATAAATTCCCCATCCACCAGAGTGCTCTATTCAAATGGAAGAGCATTGCATATATATATATATATATATATATATATATATATATATATATATATATATAGAGAGAGAGAGAGAGAGAGAGAGAGAGATAGATAGATAGATAGATATGTGGTAGTAAAAAGAAGAGATTCATTTTTCAAAGTTTTGATGCATTTCTATTATGTTCTTGTCTGGATTTTCTTAGACGGGATGTATTATTCTATCAATAGCATTTGGGAATCTCTCATCAAGAAGACCATTTTGGAAAAAGCAAACAGGTCTTCCAATGTAAGGGAAGCAACTCAGAATTTTACACCAAAACACTATCCTGATATATAAGGAACGTATATACAAAAACGGATGCGACACGTCGAGTCCAATCGAGCATGCGTTCTGGAAAGCAATTCCCAAATCTAGAACCAGGTACACCTGAAAAAGGTCGGAGGGTATCGGCCTAGGGATGTAAGCCCGAAATGTTGCGAACAAATAAATATAGTGACGAAGAAAATAGTTACATTATGTTGTTCGGAGTGTAATGTCACATTTTTAGACAAAGAATAAAAATCCATTGAAATGTAACAAAATATAGATTTATTTCTCGAGATCATCCTTCATTAACAGCAATGACAAAAGTCGTGTAATGAACTGATTATTTTTTTCCCCTATTAAAAGTGTCTTGGGACTCTGGACGTAAATAAACCTGATTGTGTTGAATTGATATATTCCCATACTTCTAAAGATTTTGCTGCTGAGGAAATGCTCTGCTAATCTGGATACCTTCCTATCTATCTATCTATGTATCTATCTGATTATCCGGAAATGTCTGCGAGGATACTTAGGAAGGTGCTGGCAATTTGAGATTCAAGATTCGTCTCTCAACCTCCAGCGATAACCACCACATGGAAACATGCAAATACAACAATAACCACAACAACAACAACAACAACAACAACAACAACAACAATAATAATAATAATAATAATAATAATAATAATAATAATAATAATAATAATGATAATAATAATAATAATTAGCTGAAGACCTGAGGAGACTTATTGTCACTCAGCCGTCAGCGATAACCGGTGTGAAACTGTAAATCGCAGAATTACTGCGACCCATGAGTGCTGGGAGAGGAGGGCTGGAGACTTGAGGAGACTTGCTGTCACTCAAACTCCAGCGGTTACCACCAGGCAACTGGTTTGAGATTGCAAATAGCAATAATAATAATAATAATGATAATTGAAAAAACTGCAGCACACACGCAAAATAAAACTGGGTGAGGAAAAGGATTGTCCATCACTTCAACCTTTTTTTGCCCGAAGTTGTTGGTAATAACTCAGCAACAACAACTATGATGGTGATGATGATGATGATGATGATGATGATGATGATGATCTCTTGTCAACCAAAGTTTAAAAGAAACAACATCAAGACCCTGCATCAGATGCACGCAAGGGAATAGACATGGTCGTCCTTTCAAAGTATGTGACCACATGGGATAGACAAGAGGATTGACAAATGTTATATCTGGCAGGACATGTGATATTTCTGATGATTCCTGTCAACCCAAAAAATGTTGTTCATGCTGCTGAATGTGCTAAACACGATATGTTGCATATTGGATTAACTTCTGCTGCTTTGAATCGGCGCTTCAACAAGCATCTCAGCGATGTCAGGCATGAACCGGCAGTGATCAGTTGAGCAAGCATTTCAGTAAGAGCAAGACATGCAGTTTCAGTCGTGACCTTTTAGTGTATGTCCTGCGGAAGGTGAGCATACTAGGAGAGTAAGTTGATGTTGAGACTAAGAACTCACGAGTCCGACATAATGAATAATGGTCGCTGTGAATTGGGTCGTATTTCATGCAAATTATGATTTTTTAATTCCGTTTTCATTGTGGAACGCATTATCTTCGTGTTGGACGTTTGGATCTGGTTGGATTTCATTTTATTTAATGGTGGAGATTTTCATCATTCAATAAAAGTTATTTTTCTCTTGTTTCAATTCTCTTTGAATTTATCTCTCAAGAATATCAAAATAATTATTAGTAATGAAAAAAGAAAACCTGGAATTCTAGATTAAAAGAATTTTTTCTAGTGCCAGATTGATTTTATTCGTACTTTTAAATGTTTCGTCACCAAGAAAATGTTCCTTTGATCTAAATACCGTATTCACAATTTATAATACACACTTTTTCAAAAAGATTGAGCTGAAAAATCCAGTTGCGTGTTATCTATGGAAAAATAATTGTTATATATATTTGTAGGCATAATTATATAGATGGGAAAATGTATTTTCGATTCGAAATCGGAGCTCAGTTGGGGATGCAGATTATCGATGGTAGCGGGTTATACACGGTGAAATTCGGTAAATGAAAGTAAAAAGGTGTTAGATCCATTGAATAGGGATACCTGGGTAGATCCTCTCAATCTAAAGATTTGATCTTCTCCGGTGTTTCTTTTACCAAATGTGGGCTGCCATTGTCATCCTGAAGAATGAAACATTTTCTATTGACCAAATCAAGACATTTTACTTAAATCTCTACCCTTCACCGACTCTTGACAATAGAGATTTACAGTTATTGTCATGCCTAAGGCCAGTGATTATCACTTCTTTTTCATCTCACGGCACACTGAGTCAGGAATTAACATGGTCGAGGCACATCATCAGTATCTAAGGATAGATTTGATCATTTAAAAGAAATTGAATGATGATAATGTGTTCATAAGTTCAATAAACTAATAATCTAATTTTATTGTCAAAAGTTTGTTGTTGATCATGGTTAAAAAGGATTTTGAAGTATTGTGCATAGTTGTTATTACAACAAATTGAAGAACAAATAATGTAAAAACGTATCCAAATATTATTTTTGTAACCATACTGGAGACACTGTCCGCAGGCCCTTGTTTGAGAAAGCATCTATTGATGCTTCACGACACACTAATGTGCGCGGCACATCGGTTGAAAATCGCTGCCTGGGGCTATGAATCCGTAATAGATGAAACTTACCATACTCCACCAACTGCTCCCCAAGGCCTTAAGGAGGTGAAACTTGGCTTTGAATATTGACATAAATTGTGAATTTCTCCTCTCGTTGTTCTTCCGATTCATCAACTTTTCATCGTCAAAGTTATTTTCTCACCACTTATATCATTCAACGACGCCCAGCAACAATTTTACTCTCTCCCATCAAACCTTCTCACTTCTACTCTCCTTTCTTCCTCTATCTGTCACCCCTCTCTCTGTCTTTGTTTCCCTCCCTCTTTCTTCACACCAGGCACACAAATAGTTTACAGCCAAACCAGCCATACCCCCATACACAACAAGAAAGAGCACATAACTCTGCCAACGCCAAGCATTAGCTAAAATCTTAATTAAAATCTGTTCATATCAAGATGAATGGGGCGGTAACGGTGTTCCGATTTTCCATATTTCAGACTATTGTTTATCTCTTTTCAATGTATAAATAAGTATTCTTCAATCGGAAATAAATTCTTAGATCCCAAGACCACGGCCCAACCTTCCAAGAAATGTTATTGAAATTAATTCAGAACTTCTAGAGATATAGAGTGGACAAACATGAGTAAATACATATATGTATGGTTAGATAAAATGCAAAAAAATATCTCACAATCGAAAAATTCCTTGATCAGCCCCCAAATTTAACCAATTCGTCCACTCTTACACGAAATATCACTGAAATTGATTGTGAACTTCTAGAGATATTGTGTGGGCAAACAGACAGTGAGTCACAATGGAATACATATACCTCTTCCAACTTCGTTGTCAGAGTTAACCGAAATAGAGGCAATATACACACAAATGAACACAGACGCCATTTTTTATTTGCAATTCTACTTATTTAACACTTAGTCTTGTCCTCTTAGACACAGGACGATCTTCACACCATCATTCTTTTCTTTATTGCCTCTTCTTTTCTTTTAAAGACGAACCCATCGGCCACTGGCTGCTTTCGTCTGTATTGTTGCCCGTGGCCAGTTCGGTATGAGGCGTGGATCCCCGTCCTCCCGTTTCTACTCTGGTCGCTTTGGCCGCCCGGTCGTCGTTGGCCCTACTTATCACACTTCGCATCTCAATAAACTGATTCAGCCGATTTCTCAATAGCAAAACAACATACCAGACAAGTGCAAGTGTGTCTCTCTTCCCATCCGAACTGTTCACTCGTATTAGTCGAGTTTGTTTTATTACTCACATATCGTAATTCTTTTTTCTGTTGATGATATTTACTGAAGTCAGTACGACACAGGAAGTGCGAATGGCATGACGGTAATCGGTGCTGACTATGGAGTCATCGAGCCGAGTTCTATCTTCATCACGGTTATTTACATTAACTTCGCACTAAAACCCATTGGAAAAAATATGGTTAAACAAGACTTCTATTCCGACTGAAGATTACGGCAATCTTTCTATTGTATATGTTATGAAACATAAATTTATCTGTTCAGCAAAATGAAATAAGCCTGCGTATATCTGTATTATAGATCATTATTAAACTTTAAGACTTGGTTATTCAGTCCTGACAATAAGACAGACTTCCTGGCAAACTGATGGTTGCAAGTTCAAATCAAAGTTGGGGAATGTAAATTTTACACATCGGTTTACATCCCTATTATTGGTGATGATTGTTCTTGTCCTTGTTACGGTAGAAAAATATTGTCAACTCCAGTTTTAGGAGTTTGGCAATAGATAGATGAAGGTGGATCAAGAAGTCCACTGCCTTACTCGTAGTTATTCTCTGTATTTTGATTCGAAATGTTCACTGGATAATGTTTGATCTATATGATTAATATTCACTATTGACTAGAGTACATCGACAAGGAGTGGGATTGTGTTAAAAACTCGATATTTGTCGTGTAAAATTGTTCATTCACCATTAGACTATAGACTTAGTGATGTCCCTACCTAGATATTTGATTATTTACAGAGTAATGTTCTATTTTGGATTCAGAATAAAAACCTGCTCAGCTCAAACTGAAATTGAATTTATCAGAAATAGCATTGTTATCGGTAATTATAAAAGCCATTAACATACTGCCTGCTTTGGAATCCTGGCCATTATCTCCACCCGAACACAAACTTAGTCTCGTTTCTCCTTCAGCTTCTACGCAAGCCTGCAATTTCCAATTTTTAGAGCAAGACCGAAAAATTCAGTGTATGTGTTAAACCGAATGGTGAAAATACCAAATTGGGAAGGTTTGAAGTTTTTCTAAATAAATAAATCTGTATTTTTAATTTGATCAAAAGTACATTTAATCAAAACAAGGATATAAAAGAACTTTTTACGATCAAAAGTGTACGTAGTCAGAGTGAAATCAAACTTTTTTTTTAACAAAAAATAAGTAAATTTCGCCAATTAGGCAATTTCGCCGATTCGGTGTAACATATATACATTGAAAGCAACAGTACATACGAGGTCTGAACAAAAAGTATCCAGCCATTCTGAAGATCTTGAGACTCCATCGTGAAGCCTTGATGTGACTTGGCAACAAATCAGTGGAAACCTAACTGCGTATGTATGGAGACACGCAGTCGGCAGTGAGACAACATTGAGTGAGCTTGTGTACTGTGTGACTAACACTTTCACAGTGATCACGCAGAGCCCATTCTCCGTGTTGTGTACACGTTCTTTTGGCAAAAAATTGCAAAATCTAGGTCTATCCGCCCCTACCTTATATATCCTAGAGTGTAACCCTCTGGGACTTAAAGAGCTTCAAGACTGTGGACGAGATTAAGGAGAACATGAGCGGGTAGCTGATCGCAACTATTTATTTGAAAAGTAGAAAGAACACCGGGATTAGTGTGTGAGGTCCCAGTGATGGAGACCAATGTGTCGTTGCCCTAGGTAGGCTATTTAAATGACTGGTGACTTTCCAGACATATACGTATAATGAGCAAACCATTTCTAAAGAAAGCAATATGATCTTCACTGGGTTCTCCATACTTGTAGCCTTTGGTCGGTCTATACTAAGCTAAGAAGATTGTAGTGGCTAGCTTGGTTGATTGGAATCAGGTACAAACTTAGAAATTTGAAAAATGACTTTCAAGATGGCTACGCAATCGAGTCTCATCCCCACTTGGTTGAATGGAGAAACACAATTTTCCGACCCTATCTCCCCCAGTTTGGCCTTATGCCAGAATTAGTAAGTATTATGATGTCAGGTATTTACAAATTTGCAGCTATGATGAAAAGATTGTCCTTTTTTAATGAATGTTCTTATTAGATAAAAGCCCTAATCACTTTTGTGCACACATATATATAAAAAACGTGATTCCAACGTCTGATCCGGAGATAGGCAGATGAAAGACGTATTCATTAGAACATCGCTCTGCTGTTTGAATATAAGGTGAAATAACATCAAAATACCAAGTTAGGATGCTTTCAAATGTTTCTAATGGCTCGATTTAGTCACTTTTTGTATTTTTGCTTTTCAATTAATATTCAATCAAAAATTCATTCAAAACAACGAGAACTAAACTAAGACAGCCTTCGCTTTCAAGTTTAAAATCTACCTCCACTTGATATTTTCAACTAATATTTAATTTCCTTGTTATTCGGATATAAATTTCACAGAAAAAAAATAAGATCAAAATAAAATGCGATAAAAACTTATTTACATACGGATAATGAGATATTGAATTGACAAAAGAAATGTCCAACCTAGTGGTAAGGACTCTATATTAACTGTTACACCATATATATTTTTTAACAAACCGCTTCGATCATTTTTTTTTAATCAATGAATAATCGATCTTACTCCAGGCGACACAACACCACCTTTCCTAATCAAAAGGCTACAATGTTCCCTCATTTCGGAATTAGCAATGACAATATACAATTTTCAAGGACAATTCTTTGATAGAGTAAGTTTGTCCCTCCTGCAGCCTGTATCCTGCTATGGCCAATACTACGTAGCTCGGAGTAGAACAAGGAATTGGACTAACATGAAAGTATGGAAGATTACGAAGGTGAAGATAAACTGAAGGATTCACGCTTCTTGAAAAATAATTATTGTAAGAATTACATTTATACTAAAATATATACTTCTTTAATTCATCCATAGATAAATGATTCCATCAGTTTTAGGCTGGTAATGAAATGGAATTCAAGCTCTGAAGACATCGGAATATGCTGCATAGATATCACGAAGCAAAACCCCAAACTTTGCCCTGAATTCTTTTATCAATAAAGACAAAGCCCACGTCGCAATGATAAAATCTTAGAGTTCAACGATTTAAAACGAAAGACGAAAGACAAGAAGGAAATTTATGGCTAAAAAAGGACAAGTATAAAGTTACTAACAACGGAAACGATTTGGTTAAAATCCTACCCAACAACGCCCTACTCCTTGGATTTTTAATTAAAGTCGTTGTGTTCAAGGCAACGTAGGATTTCGCTATATGTCAAGCGACGCTGGGGAAAACTGTTTTTCGGATAATATAATAATATGAATAATGGGTTAATGCGAATAATTGTGTCGTGAAGAGTTATGGGCGGTTGGGGGCTATTATTCGTTCTTTATTGATAAGTGTGAAGGTTTTGCACTCTCTAATGAAGGAGTCTCGTTTTTGAATCAGTGACTGATTGACTATACACACGAAGAAAGGAAGATGTAAATTGCCCCGGAGTTACTTCTTTTATTACGATAGAGAATTGAAGAAAGTGACTGAAACGAAACAAAACAAAAAAAAAAGTAATATAATGTTTTAACGCTTGTTCTAAAATTGAAATAATTACTCTATTTTTTTACGTTACTTTTATTTCATTAAAAGGATAATTCAAAATTGTCCCATTGTCTTTTGTTTAGTAGGAAGAAAAACGAAACGGTTGTAGGATGGTAGTGGGAATGATGGGTCGGAGCTGTATGTTAGAAATCGTCTTGAAAGAAAATAGGGAAGGAAGTTTCAAAGAAAGAAAGAAGGAGAGAAGGACAGAAAGAAAGAAAGAGAGAAGGACAGAAAGAAAATGAAAGAATGAATGAAAAGTCGAAACTGTAAATTTGAACGAACGATGGAAAGAAGGAATAGAGAGAGTGAAGAAAGAAGGGACGATGGAATGAAAGAAAGGGAATGAAAATGAAGAGAAGGACGAAAAGAAAATGAAGAATTTTTTTTTTTTTTTTTTAATTTGCTGAAGGAGAGAGAAATGAAGGAAAAGAAGAGAGTAGAAAAGGAAGATAGGTTAGAAAAAGTAAAGGAAGAGTGTAGGAGAATGAAAGAAAGAGAATCATAAACAAATGAAAATGGAAAAGAAAGAAAGAAAGAAAAAAACTTGAAAGATGTACGTCCAAAGAAAAGAAGGCTGAACGATGAATGAGCGAAATATGGAAAGAAAGAAGGAAATAAAGAAACGTGAAGGAAAAAAATTGAAGAGAACGAATAAAAGGAAGAAATAAAGAAAATAAGGAAGAAACATGAATGAAATGTGTTGAATAAAAAGGGAAAGAAAAACTAGGCATTTGTAAATGAATGGAAATGAATGAAAGAAAAAAAGATTGAAGGAACTGAAGACAAAAAAAAATGAAATGTTAAGAAAAGAAGAAGAAAATGAAAAAATGCGCACGTGAGAAAGAAAGAAAGAAAGAAAGAGAGAGAGAGAGAAATTGAATGTGAAAAAAGAAGAGGAAAAAACAGATTTGTGAAGAAGAAAGAGAGGAATGATGAAACAGAAAAAAGAAGGAAGGTTAAGAAAGACTGAACGAAAGAAAGATAGGAAGAAAGAAAGAAAAGGGAAAGAAAGAATATAAATTGAATGTGTAAAACGAAAAAAAATAGAAGAAAGATAGCAAGAAAGAAAGTAACAAATAAACAAGAAGAAGAAAAAGAGAAAGAAAGAAAGAAAGAAAGGAAGGAGGAGAGAAAAGGAAAGGCGGGAACGAAAGACCCAAAGATTGGCTTGCAGCGTTCTGTGATTATTTCCACACAATTAAAGACATTAAAAAAACGGTCAGGTATCGTGATGCTTTCGTCGTGAAATATCGGCGGCCATTTACGAGATCCAATGTGGCAAGTAATTTCTAATCAACTTAAATGAAGCAACTTGAAATCAAAATGGCTTCCAGTCAAAACAAACCATTTTTTTCTAAATTGGAAAATTTTAAAAAATGAGCCAAGATGGTTTGGGAATGGGGCTGTGGGGGGCGCTTGGCTGGGTGAGTGCGGTGATGTAAATGTATGTGTGCACGTATTGCATATATGTGGTAAAACAGAAATATATATATGTGAATGTAGGCGTGTCTGTCTGTGTGTGGGGAGAAGTATAAACATGTGATTATGTTGGTGTGTATGAGTGTATGTAGGTACTTGCTCATCGCGTATGTGCATTAGAATGATATATAGATCTAGTGTGTGTATATGTACATATCTGTATGTGAATGTGTGAACATGTATCTAAACATGCATACACACACACACACACACACATATATACATATATAGAGAGAGATAAATGTATAAGGGTTGATCATTACGTTTGTAGCCTGACACGTAGTTATTAGCTAAATTTTAATTTGAAATTGTCACTCAACAAAGTTCGATTTGTGTAATCAATAATCACCACTGAATTGAGTGCATTGGCAAGAAAAGGAGACTATGTTGAAAAACGAATGTCAATTGGTTCTTATTTAGAAACAAGTTTATTGGTAATTCTGTATATTTATTACTGTTTATTTACACAGTATTCTAATGTTGATGGAAATAAACATTGGAATATTAGACAAATCAATAATTTTTTGTCCGCTAACTAAAAATTGATTATCTACAATAAAATTCAATGTAATAATCGTATATATATATATATATATATATATATATATATATATATATATATATATATATATATATACTCTCACCAAAAAAAACAGGGGATCTGAACTGCACGGGCGAACCAAACGTATTACGGAAATTTGGATGGAAAGAACGGCTGAAAGCACTGAATACATGTACAAGGGGACTACTTCGAGAGAAAAGGTGGAAACTAGGTGTTGCATACTAATTTTAATTTTTCTTTTCGTGGTCAAATCTCCTGGCTCTATATTGTGCAAATATATTCCCGAAGTGGTAATGTCGTTGGATGTTTGTTGCTAAGACAATCTAACTCATTATGTGATCAATAACTATAACTCTCTCTCTCTCTCTCTCTCTCTCTCTCTCTCTCTCTCTCTCTCTCTCTCTGTATAGATGATGGACAGCCCAAAAGTTCAAGAAATTTGAACAGATTGATCAATCTGATCATATGTGAAGTTAACCCACGTTGCCCGTGTCTTGCTAGACACATTTCTAGAAATAATCCCACAATGAAGTCAAGAACCGTGTTTTCCGTCAATTTTTCTGTTTGAAGAATCCATTTAGTCTCAAATTCCCCGAACTTTTGGGTAGCTTGCTTGAAGAGCAAACGTGAAAAAGAACATTAGGTATTGTTTCGGTACACCATGGAGACAAGTTTTGAAAGTACCGAAAAAGTATTTAGAAATCAAATTAAATAATCTTAAGTACACCTTACCAACGATTTGAATTTGTTAGTTATAACATTGTAATTTGAAAGAAATCATTTTTGTTGAAAATAGTCTCGGCAAAGCTCAGAAAATCAAGAATTCTGTATTTTACACCATTTGCAATATGCATATGATTCATTCTCTGATTGTCTGGCGAACAGGAGTAAGTAAGTATCAGTTACCCAAAACATGACTTTCTGGCTATTATTAAACAATTTGGGGAGGTGGGGGAGGTAGAAGCGCTCATTATATAGCACGAAAAAGGTAATTCCAATTGACAGACTAAATCTTCGTTTAAGCCAAAATATATGAATTTTCGCCTGGAAATTTTCAATGAAAAAGGTTGGCCGAAAGTAACCATTTACCTACTTGACTTCATGATTTTTCCTTCTTTATTGTACTTGGACTTTCACATCTGAAATGCCATAGGTTAAAAGGAAGTCAGATAGAGCCAGAATATCATAACTTTCTCTCTATCTCCAACCATTACGTGATCATTTCTCTTCTGCAAGAGTTATGGAATAGATTATCGGACAATATCAGCTGAAACAATGGCTCAATGGTTCTTGAGCGAAGACTGCAAGAAAGGCTGGAGAGATGAACCAGTCCGCCCTTATATCTATATATCCTCCTATTAAGATATCTTTAGCTGAAAAATCCTGGTGTCATCTAAAGGCCAACTCAGAATTGGTCAAAATGAAGTGGACCAAAAAGTCTCAGTACTTCATCAAGGGGTAATTACTGGCCGGATAAATGAAATATGATGTATTTTTTTTTTGCTATTTACCGTGCTTGGTTTAGTATGGCACAAGGCCAGATCGGTGTAAGCTGAGATAGGAACATTGCGTTACGCCAGTCTCCGGAGTGGAAAAGGTTTGCTGGACACCGAACTCTGATACCAGTTGGAAATATGCAACTACCTCGAGGCAGGTTCAGATGTTTACTTACTAAACTTATCTTAACCTGGAACAAAGCTGCAGTCATGAGCGTCTGCTAAGGGGAGGGGGCAAACAGGGCATTTGTCCCCCGTCTCAGATCGAGCCTTCTCGCCTAGGGTGAGAGATTTTGAAAGTTGGAACCTTATAGTCAATAAAGGACAATGGAGCTGTACAATTGTTTTGAACAACCCCAACTTTTATCCATATAGAAAAATATATTATTCTTCGCTAGTAACAAGGTTGCTTCTATGTTCTGAATGCAAAATTCAAACTCATCGTTTGAGATCACAACCAGATCGCTCTCCTTCATCTCGTCCACGATTTGAAATCTCTCTCATCGGCTATTTTAGCTATGGGAAAAGCCATAAGTCGCCGGTTGATGTGATCATTTGTCGAAGATAAATAAAAGAAAAAATGGATTGTTCAGTTGTTGTGAATGCTGCTGACACACAGATTTTTGAAAATTTAAACTTTTGAAGTGATGACAAGATAAGTAACTAATTCATTGATTATCTCCCTTTCCAAATTTCCAACACGGCATGCTGCCAAAAGACGTTACGTGACGGTATCTATTGAATGACTAACCAGGCCTGTTTTTCCAGTTTATTTGATTTTCTCTTTGTGGGTTTGCTGGGGCAACAACAAAAATAATCTTCTTGTTGACGATGATTAGATCTGGTTTACCAAAACTCAATTGGGTGATCCGTTTTATTATTGCTCTATAAGTCGCATCTAGTGTTTTTTTTCTGGAGATCAAGTGACAGCAGGTTTCCTCAATAATTCAGTACTCTCCTGAGTATTATGGTTTATTATCAAACTCCAGTCCACACCTGGAGGCGGCTTTGTTATCCTATCGTAACAAGAATAATAAGAACAATCCTCAACAAATTAAGGGGAGTAAGATTCGTGATTTGAAATCGAGACCAACTGATTGGTAGCCATGTCAAATACCAAGTGGGCTAAATTGACGAGTCTCTTTTACCCAAATTCATGTCAGAAATCCGCTGGTGCTACATTCAAATGAATAAATGCAATGATAAAATTAACATTTCCCAACTCTGATTTGGAAGCACGACCAAGCGTTTAGTTGTCGGATCTCTTACAGACTGAGCCAAATCGACTAGTCTTAGATATCAACGAAATTTATCCCACAGATACGCAAGGGCTTATTTAATTCTAAAATATCATTCATATTAAAAATATTTTTATGATCTTTGTTCATTATATATACAATAGAAAAGTCACAGTAATCATCTTCAGTCGGAATACTAATTGGAGTTGAATTTTAGTTATAGTAATGCTGCCGTCTTAATGGTTTTGATTCTTTCTCAGATTTTGATATCTTTCCATCTCTTTGCAAGGTTCATCGGGATAATGATGGTTATAATCGTCACTTCAATATTTCTGTTCCTCTAGCAAGGTCTTGGTATTTATCCGGCTTTTCGATCTCTTTCAATTTGACTCTGTGACTTTCTTGGGGAGAAAAAAAAAGGGTTCATTCCAAGTAATGCAATGAGGCCCTACATTCAATAATTGACGAATACGTTCAACGACAAATCAAAAATAGTGTCGGATTTGTTGCAATCCAGTAATTCTGCTTTTCCTGCTTTTCCAGGATTGGTGAAAGAACCTATTTTGAGCCAAGTCTTGGTAAGTTCGTATCTTCGCTATTTTTATTTATTTCCACTCGTGACTAACAACGCCGAATTCCAACCCAGGCGCCGTAGACATCCAAGGCTTACACACTAACACTCACACACTCACACACATAAATACACACACACACACACGCATGCGCATGCGTGTACATGCACACATGAAGAGCTGTGTAAGTAAACACATTCATTATAAAAGAATGCGTATATATCCCGTCATAGGCATCACTTCCAAGATTCAGACAAAATTGCCTTTTATGCTTCGTATAGATGTGAAATTAAGTAGGCAAGGGATGATTTGGTAGAAGATTCTTCAGGAAGATAACCTTTTCTGAAAGAAGAAGAAGAAGAAGAAGAAGAAGAAGAAGAAGAAGAAGAAGAAGAAGAAGAAGAAGAAGAAGAAGAAGAAGACGAAGAAGAAGAAGAAGTGAGAGGGTGGAGAAGGAGAAAATGAAGGGGAAGAAAAAGAAGAAGAAGAAATAATATGATATAATATAACGGTGGCAACGTTTGATAAGGATGAGGGGAAGTAGGGGAGGAAAAGGAATGGTGAATATTAAAAATAAAAAAAAATAATCCTATGTCTGAAATTACAAAATAAATGCAAAAATATCTACAATAAAGAGAGAAAAATCATCAGGGACCATTTTTAAAGATGCTAACAAATTATTGCAATTTTCCTAAGAGGTTCCTTAGAACCAGCCTTACCCCCAACCTCACCTCCGTCTATCGCCAACCCCACCCCTCCTATCACCTCGCCCGACTTTCTGATTAATTTTATACATTTTTGAGTAAGGCGAAATGAGAAGGAGGGGGGTGGGTTGGGGTGCGGGAACGATTATGAAAATATAGGGGGTGAGAGGAATGGGGTGGGGTGGAGGAGGTGTTGGTGTTGAGAGAGAGAGAGAGAGAGAGAGAGAGAGAGAGAGGAGAGAGATATATACAGGTAAATAGGGGGAGTTGCTGGAAGTTAACTGCCCGGATGTTAAATTTGCCTTGAAAACATTTCGTGGAGTGGGGGTTGGGGGGAGTAATACATAGTAAAAACTGGCGTAAACAGGCACACGATTTGAATTCCGTCCTCCCACCCCACGTTCCATTTTTTTTTTACTGAGGCGTTTAAAATGGATGATTGCTTCCCTCATCCAAGTTTGACTCGAAGCAATCTATGTCAATCAGAAGATCATGTAGCGCCGAAATCCTGTGGGTGAGTGTATCCATTGCGTAGATCGATAATAATAATAATAATAATAATAATAATAATAATAATAATAATAATAATAATAATAATAATAATAATAATCACTCAACAGAATCCTGAAGAACAGCAAAGGGTACCATTTCTCCAAAACAAAAGGAAAAGTCAACCACCTAATGTACATGGATGATATAAGATTGTTTGCACAAAACAAGGGAGAGCTTGAGACTCTGTTCAACGAAGTAAAATAATGCAGTGATGACATCGACCTGTGAGTACTAGGAGAGAAGGGCTGGAGACTTGAGGAGACTTGCTGTCACTCAAACTCCAGCGGTTACCACCAGGCAACTGGTGTGAGATTCCAAATAATAATAATAATAATAATAATAATAATAATAATAATAATAATAATAATCCCCATTGCAGGTTCTTTGAAAGCGCAGCTGGTACTATCGACCACATCATATCTGGATGTTCTGTTTTAGCTTCCAATGAATACAGACTTAGATACGATAGAGTGGGCCAGCACATCCACTGAATAGTCAGTAGTAATTACGGCGCACTAAACACACTATATTGGTATGAACACCAACCAGAACCTGTAACTAAAACCCAAGATGTGGTAGTAAAACAGACGTGTCGAACCATCAAAGCCAACCACCCAGACATATTTGTTTAGGACGGAAAAAAAGGGATGTATATTAATAGATATGGCTATTCCATCTGACAAAAAACATACCTGTAAAAGGGTCTGAAAAACTGTCCAAGTCCCAAAATCTGGAAATTTAGATAACAAAAATGTGCCAACTCAAGACTGAAACAATACCTGTTGTTTTAGGAGCCCTTTGGATCGTGGAAAGGGTGTCAACAAATATCTAGGTAGAATACCTGGAAACCTAAGCATCTATGAGATATAGAAAATTGTCCTCACAGGCCCCATCCTTATTCTTCGTAAAGCACTGTCCATGTAAATATTTTGTCCGTCATACAACTATGTAGTGTTTCTTTTGTAGCCCACTTTTGTACAAAGGATGAAAAAAAAGGCCAGTGCCTCTAAGTTATAACATCGTTGCCTGCCTTGAGTTTCAAGCCGAAACTTGGTATGCAATGAATACTACTTGGCATCAAAAGGAAAACTAATGATAATTGACTGTAGTCGGAGGCGACCCAAAGGCTCCTCTCTCATATTGCTACTATTCTTTCGGATAGTGGGGTGACTCCTATCACTGGTTCGACAACCACTAACCTTTAATCCTATTCGTTAACATAGAGGCATTAAATACCATTTTCAAGTCTTTGATACAACTCGTCTCACGGCATCAGGTATTCCCAGTCGGTCACCTATTCAAGTAATGACCAGGCTCGACGTTCCTTGATTTCGGTGATCTAACGAGAACCGGTGTGTCCAGCACTATTAGACCGTATATACTTACTAGTAAATACCTGTTGCTTTGATTACGGTGTACCAAAACATGTTTGTGTCTATATGTTTACACAGTAATTTGAAAGGTTGATACAAAGCATTTTTGACTAAGATTCTCATATTCATTTTGCACTAAACCTGAAACAACTAAAAAGCTTCGAATACATTGGTTGGTTTTGAGCTTTATTGTCATTAGATTGCATAAAGTTGATTTGTGTCATAATCCCGAATGGAAAAAAAATCTGATAAAAGAAATAATTTTCTTCTATTCAAACTCGCAAACTGGGAAGCATGCAGCATGTGCATGAGAGAATCATACTCAACCTCACATGGAGAGATCAAAAGACAGCACAATATATCAGGAAGAAAACGGAGGTCCGAGACATCATAGAATCTATTAGAAAACTCAAATGGCAATGGGCTGGTCATGTTGCGAGAATGGAAGATAGCCGATGGACATCACGACTCACAACATGGATCCCCAGAGTCCACATGCGAAACCGAGGCCGATGATGATGATGATGATATTGAAATTAAGTTGATTGCTCAGTTCGATATTTATTGAAAATTAAAATTAAATATATGATTGGGGTCTTACGCAAAAATGTTACTATTAATGTTTTTACAAGATAACCTTTTCATGAATAAATTCAATAATCAGGGAGTTGTCTTCCCCAGATGGTGTGATAAAATTGTTTACCCAAAATGGTGTGATGTTCGGACAAACAGACGGGCACCGTGCAAATTATAATATAGATTTGACAATCTAACTTCAATTGAAGAAATCTCTGTCTATCTGCATGTGTGTGTGCATAGCAATTTCTTGGCAATGGGCCAGTGCACGGACTTGACATTCGCCAGATTGCAGTGTCGAGTTTAAAATTGTTTTGATCAGCAGTTCTCAAGAAATCCCATAGAAATATCTTTTTGAAAACTGCAGATTATAGATCTTTAATCTGAAATCATAGGTCTAAATTTTCCTATAAGATATCTAAATTAGCTGGAAAGAAGAGAAGAAATCGGACTACTACGAAGCCGTAATTGCGTACGACAGACGGAAAATTATTTTACATGACAGCGATGGTAGGCTTCTCCAGACACCATGAAGCCCAGCCCCAAACATGCACCTATGGAACAGAGACTACCTTAGTATACTATATAATCTTTTTTTTTTTTTCTTTTGTCCCATCATTGCGAATCCATTTCATTCTGAAATGAAGTTACAACAGGATTCGCCTTGGGGTTGGGAATCCTTAGATAGGATTTCAAGATTCCACTTAACATGAAGAGACGGGACATTTTTCTATATTAACGAGGTTTTACAGGTACCGTGTTTGACGGCATATAAAGCGCTCCCCTTTCACCCTTGAACATTATGTCTCAAAAGGTAAGGATAACTTTCATTGCCCAGCTCCACATAAGCCGAACTAAAATTTGCCATAGAAAATATACTTATGAAATAAAGTTTATCAAATTACATACGAACCCTCTCAAGATGATGAGAAACTGATAGAGTTATTTTTTTATTTTTTCTACAAATAAATTTTCATCACCATACAAATAAAATTTTCTTTGCCCCATGTTTCGTATAACACCAAAATCTTACTTTGGGCATGAATGGGTTAAAAAGACATAATTGAAAAAGATTCCAGTCACATTCCTCATAACATCGGGGTATTGATAGAAATCGCTTTTCGTGGCACATAAGACCATATTGTTAAGGGCAATCAAAACTCTATAGATAAATTTGAAACAAGAAGGTTAATAATGTACACGTAACTATAGCTATATACCCGTGAAAAATTATACATTTGCTGTTTTATGAATTCACCGTAAATATCAAAGTTACTAGTTGTTATGCAAACATGTTTCTAAGATGTGAGTCCGTTTGTATAATTTGTACACTCTTTACATACTGAAATAAATGTCTCTGAAGATTGAAACGTTGTCATGATTCATTGTAGACTTAAGATCCATTTATCCTCATGGGATTCTAGAGTATAAGTGCGGTTGTTAGATAAGTTATATATATATATATATATATATATATATATATATGGGGGGGTAAGTGTGGGTGTGTGTGTTCCACTCTCCTTAGGCCCTTATGCATTTATCGACCCCCTAGGTAGTCCCATCGATCCCCAAGGTCTGATATTGACCACTTTGGCGACCCCCTGATCCATACAGACTGGTGAACGCCTCTCAGTTTTTAGAATCACAACTGATCTAATTCTTTTTTCCACAAGAATGGTATATGTAGCTGATTTCCACTACCTTGCTCAGGGATTGAACTCACAAACAAATAACTACATGAAAACGCCTCACTCAATCAGCTGGTTGGATTTGAAATCCTCAAACCTAATGTCTGTCTCAATATGGTGTTCCTTTCTACGCTTGGCCTATTGAGGAAGTTATTAGAGAATAGAATGTATGCAGATTCTTTCACCCTATTTTATAATTTCGTTCTCTATCTACGATTCTAATTTTATTCCACAGGTTAGTGAACTCACTTTTAGTTTCCATCGAAATTCACATTAGGTTACCAAATACGACAAATACCTGAAGAGGGCCAGACGGCACAACAATCGAAACGGGTTATTGTTACCTCTCCCGTTTTAAAATGACCATCGCTACAGCAGCAGGATTCGTGTTAGTGTAAGTACTTTAAGGGTCAAGGTTAGTATTCTAAGGGTTAGTGTTAGGTTTAAGGTTATGACTATTGATGTCCATTTCTTAATTGAA
Organism: Thysanoteuthis rhombus; assembly: GCA_963457665.1. Taxonomy (NCBI): domain Eukaryota; kingdom Metazoa; phylum Mollusca; class Cephalopoda; order Oegopsida; family Thysanoteuthidae; genus Thysanoteuthis; species Thysanoteuthis major. The sequence goes on from OY735222.1 coordinate 37,296,278, forward strand.
TCGAAACGTTGTGACTGTAATAACCAAGATGTGGACACCAGTCCGACGAGATCAGTCAATAATAACGAGCTAGAAGTCGTTAATCATCCCCTCAATAGCCATACGACATCACTGACCGTATGGTCAATATGATAATAACGTATTACATTCGTTGCAATGATTTATATAGCTGACAAGGATACGCAATGGCTATTGAGTTGTATAATTGTTGATCATTTGGTCTCTGCAATTTTATCGATTAGTCCTTTGCATTGTCTGCAGTTCCTATGTCTTCATTTATCATATTTAAGATAATTCCGAAAAGGCTTGACTGAATAATAGGGACGTGAATTGCTTCGGAATTCGGCGTGTGTTTTGTTTTGTTTTTGTGAAAGAGGGGAAAAATCAGACACTAAAATGATTCTCCAATGCTGACAGCCATTTTTGTCCGCTGAAACAGTCTATTTATTTATTTATTTATTCATTTATTTATTTCCACTGAATTTAACTCTTTCATTGCCTATCTCAAGCTGTTCCGCTTCGTTCCCTATTGTAATGATACTGCGAAGACTACTGACGCATTTGGAGAAAAAAGACATTACAGAACCCTTCATACAAGCGATTCGTGATTTCGATTCAGTAGACGAACCCAAACCTTTAGCCACAGTCGAGTTTTTAGTTCACTTGTAAACAGGATTCTGGCCTCCGGTACATTCATTGAGAATACTCTGGTAGTAGATATCATGTAAAAAGCCAGAATAAAGTATTACTTCCAAATTTTTGTCATTCTTTCTGCTTGTCCCAAAATGTAGACGATCGCAGATGCCTTTGAAATGCAAATTATGTCCTATCATAGAACTGGTTCCCGGCACAACTAGAGTGGTAGCCGAGTGCGATTCTTAATTAAGAAATGTCGTTATGAGAATGTCGATTAAAAAATATCTTAATTATTTTTTACAGAATTTTACGCGAACCAGAGGGACATAACCTCGGATTGGTTAGGGAAATTTCATTAATTACAGTTATTCGTCGACTGGCGCCCGAGTGACTTACGTCCGATCGCAGATACATCCCCATAAGAGCTCAAGACTCATTAACTGCTGATGGTAGGAATTTCAGTCATTATAGTTCGATAGGTCAACTGCACATGAGGAAAATTCCCGTCATGTTATTGTTACTTTGCTAAAGAGAACACAGTGCGTACGTCATGTTTGTTTCAAGGTGAGGAGGAGAAGGTAAAAGAGCGGGCAAATTGCTGGATAAAGTTAATGACTTAGTGAAAGCAAAATAATAAATGACATTTGCTCCTTTCTCTTCAGAAAGACAAGACAAACTTACGTATAATACAAAGTTTTATGCAAATATGTATGCTTAATGGTAACTTAAGTGGCGCAGAGCGTATAATTTCAACTCACACTGTAATAATCAATTTACACTCAGGTCGAGTTGCGTCCATAGTAACAGAACGTAACCCAGACGCAGGTAGTCACATGACTATAATCAGATTAGGATTCCAATTTTTGTTGTGCCGATCAATACGTTTTGGGCGGTGCGCTTTCCGACCTCCGTTATGTGTATGCTGCATCCGATTTTCTTCAAGGAGCTTTACACTGGATCTCTTTTTTTGCTTCTGAGATTTTTCCTTTAACTTTCACCCACCGGGATCCATCGACAAAGTCTCGTGCTGTACTTGTAAAAACAAGTCTGGCTACTGCAGGGTCAAACTCAACTCCAACTTCTATTCCGATTAAAGATGATTACAAAAACTTTTGTATTACATATATATATATATATATATATATATATATATATATATATATATATATATATATGTAACGAATAGAAAATTATGAAACATATATCTTTTAGTACAAGTGCATTTTTCAATTAAAATGAAATAAGCCGTTGAGTACCTTTAAGATAAATTTCGTAGTTATGTAAAACTTTTCAATTTGGAACAATCATTTGGTCGTGATTTCACGGTAGGGAAATTTTCTTTCTATATATGTATCTATTAAACGAAACGAAATAAGCCCTAGCATAAATTTTGGCCGATATTTAAGTCTTGTCAATTTAGTTCAGTCGGTAAGAGACACGGATACCAATCGATTGATCGTGATTTGAAGGATGTTAACTTTTAATCCGCTAAATTTGGTGAGGATTGTTCTTGTTGTTATCTTTGTTTTTGTCGACTCCCAACTTCGACTCGAGCTTGACTAAAGGATGAGTATGTTGGTGAGGCAGAATGTTGTGTGGGGGTAAGGATTAGCAGCCGGGCATTTCCTTGGGCGAAGGAAGAGTTTGGGTTGGTAGATCACGCACATGCAGGTTTAGGTTGATAGAGTACACACATTTCGGTAGACTATATATTACAGTAGCGGCCATGCAACTTACTCACGGGTCAATGCAAAAATATCATAAACTAAAAGGGGTGCGCCTTATGTACGAGAATATAAAGTAAATATCTATTATGCTAGACGAAAGCAGATTATATTTACAGACTTTTCAAAGATATCCCCAAAGGTAATCATTTCTTATTTTAACATAGTACCCATATGGATGTATTATACTAATGTATATTTTAGTACAGAAGTATTTATGGCAAACAAACAAACAAAAACTTATACCTCGAACGAAATCTATTTTCCTGTCGATTTTCTTCAACATTTCAATTTCTCATTCTTTAAACATTTCGAAACGTTAAGTCAATACAATTTGGTAAAAAAAAGAAAACTGACACATCAGCAGCAATAGTAGTTGTAGTAGTGATATTACCATCAGTTCACTTCCAGCGAATATCCACACACAGAGGAAAACCTTGTTCCATTTTGTGTCAGTCCGTTCGCAGTATCCCCTCCTCACTTTGTGTTTGCTTTAGCGTGATGGAAAGCTAACAAACAAAATGACAAGAGCTTTTTCTTTGATAAGATGTATACCCCACTAACCCATTTCCCACTTATTTCACGATTCTTTAATTGCTCACAGGTATTCCCACGGTTGTATGCATCCTCATTGGTGACAATCCCCTGATTAGGTAATGCAACAGGGGGTGACAGCTTGTCATAAACATTAACATCGATAAACGAAATTTACACTTTTTGTGAGAAACCGTCAATAAAAACTGTCGCCAAAACTGCCAAGGTAGGTTTCTTCAGTTTTTAAGTTAGTATGTCTTTCTGGCTAACTGTACAATCTATGTATCGTGCGTATGGACCGAGCCAATGGAGCTATAGGGTTGAACTTTTAGATATTTACTCCTCATTATGCCAAGAAAAATTTTTTTTAACCCCATCCCGAATGAGTTTTTAGTGGGGGTTCAATTTGTAATTTGCAATGAAATTTTGTGCTAAATTGGTCCCCTACTTTGTATCCGTCAGCATTCACGCTTACGTTTTGAAAAATCGGACTTTTTAGTGATCACTGCTCAACAAAAGAGGGTCTTGGTAGTTTCCATGTTTTGTATCCATGTCGTATCTGGTACGATGCATTCATTTATGTTCATACCAAATAATTTCCTGCCGATCGTTATGCATAAACTTAAACACATTTAATGTATTCATTTTTTTAACTTTAATCACTCACCGTTTCGGTTAGGAGCATTGTTGTTGTTGTTGTTGTATAGATTAAAATTACGTTATGTAAGAATCGTGAAAATGTCTTTTCTTCCCACTCAATTTTTGCCATGAATATATAAACAAATACAGTCTTTAAAAAAATCTCTGAATACATACAAGTGGCATATCGCTAAAAATCCTCGCCAACAAACGGAGAAGAATTTTTCCACTTTACCATTTAGGTTGGAAGTAGGTAAAATTGTAACCGTGGCTCTTGCTACTGATCTCACGAAATTGGTCCTGGCAGGTGTAAGAAGTTTGTTTTCTAAAATGTAATAGGATGCCAGAATATTTTTGGTTCAGTCCAAAATCAAAAGTCATTTTATAAACGATTTAACTAACAGTTACAAAGTTTCGGCTATTCTTGCCTTCTTCAGTGTATATTTGGCATGAGAACAAGTTTGTGACGATTTTAATTCCTATAGTGGCCCTCTGGTGTGTGGGTGTTGTTAGAACAATTATCTATTTCTCTCCTTACAGTCTGAAAAAATCGGCGTAAGTCACTGATAAGACCATTCTTCAATACAGAGTCTCTGTTATATATATTCAATGCGTACGCATATATTACACTAAGAATTTACGCAAATGGCCAAAAAGCGACATTTTGATCCTAGGCAGAGCGCCCAGATAGTCTGAGTCTGGGCATCAATTTTGACGTGTACTATATTAGTGAGAAAAAACTGCCTATACTCGGGATAACCCATTATGGGGTTAAACTAATGCATCTGATGACTCGCTATCACTGTCAATAATCGAACAAGCGTGGCGTCGAAATTTGAAGTCATCCAAGAAAAATCCGTGGAAGAATGAATATGGCCAGAATAAATGCTATTTATGACATTACTGACGTTTTCCACAGGAAAATGCCTAATATAGAGTTTTTAAAAAAAGCATCTAAAAACACTTATATTCTGGAGAATCTAGATGTTATTAATAAACCCGTCAAATTAGGATCCGAAAACGTCAAGAAAGCTTCTTTTTTTTAGATGAATAAAACCATTTTTCGAGGTTGTCTAGTGGAGTAGATGCAAAGTCTGTTGACAAAATGGTATGGCCAGGAGCGCTGACACAAATAAACACATAAGCTCGTGCACTTATAAATAGATAGAACCCCCCTGCATCTTTGATGGCTACGGTTGTTCAGTTGCATTCAAACATGTCTACGTAGTTCAAAAAGTAAATTAACACCTCTTCAGTTACCATTATGACTTTCAAATAACTGGAAATACGATGATCAATTTGAAATTATTTACGTAAATGTAATTGGCACATTTTGCCGAACTTTGTCAACTAGACATTATATTTAAGATCGCTGGCAATCATGGGCGTCTGCTGCTTCTTCTTTACGACTGGGGGAAGCATATATTCCGGGGGTGATATATATCCCCTGATGAAGTCGCAATATTCGGAATATATCTTAATGGCAACCTTGTTACACGGTAGTCATTCCATCAGCCATTCATAGTTTAAGCAAGCATAACTCACTGTGTGATCCAGATTTCAGATGGTGCACTTGACCTGACCCCGAGCTATCACGATAGAGCGAATAATAATGTAATATTTTCGTGTGGGAGCATTTAGTTGGGGCAACATAAATCAATAGTACTACACCGTTATCGTTTATTGACCAAAAGGTTACAAGTTTCAAACCACCTTGCCCTTGGTGAGAAGGCCTGATCCGTGGTAGGGGTGGCGTGCAACGGACTCCCATGCTGGCAATTGAAATTTCTTCAAAATGCCAATCTGAAATACTTCAGCGTTACAAATAATAATAATTAGTAACGTCTCAACTCTGGCGTACAGAAAAAAAAATCAATAAATTCGCATCTGTGGACAGGGATTTCCTTGCACCTAATATCCCCGTACGCACACTCAAGTAGTACAAAGGAAGAAGTAAGATATATACATTGAAGTATGATTTAATATTGCAAACATTAGATTGCGTGTAGACTTTGAGTGGGGCTACTTGAGTGCAAAGAGTCAAGCTGCAAAGGGTCCCAATATTTTAGCCCCTAGCCCCAATGTCTTATAAAAATGTTTTACTTTTAATTATCATTTTTTTTTGGCTATTACAAAAGTAAAATATCTCGACTAAACTTAGTTGAAGATTTTTTATGTTACATATTATGAAACTCTTTACAATAAACTGAATATCAAAATTTTTCGAGTATTTATCTATTTAATTTTTCTTTGGTTTTAAGACAATAACTAAATACAAAAAATTAAAGGGCCCCCTATAAATAATTTGCACTGGGCCCTGCCAATGCTAAATTTGGCCCTGAGCATGGGTGAGATGCACTTTACCTTACATGCAGACTAAGACTATCTTCTCCCTAGAAGTAACAAGGTAAAACCTGTGACCTCATACTTCGGAGTCCTACGCTGTGCCACAGTACTGCACTTGATCATGTTGTCACAGAATGACAAATATTTTAACATGTTAAGGAGTAAATTGAAAACTAAGACTGGTCACGAAAAGCATCGGGCACAGATGACATTTTTATATACATATTTTTTAATTAGCTTCAAATTCAGGGCTTGAATCAGCTGATTAAAGAAACGAGATGTTTACCAGAGGAGCCGCGAGCCCTACCCCTACTGTCACGCAGGGGTAGTAGTAGTAGTCAGGTGCAGAAAGATTGGCAGACAGACGGCTCGACTTTTCAGAACAACCCAGAAATCGAGCAAAGATATGGGTCGGGGATGCTCCTAGAGAGGCAGAGAAAGAGAAACAAGCACAGATCGATTTTTCCCGCCAAGTTGTGACGCTATTCGTTTTCTGATTGGACGAAAAAACAATAGAATGGGCGTGGCTTCGTACATGCAATGTCAGACCTACTTTTCTTGCTTCTTCTTCGTTGCATTGTTGATTTGCGTGTGAATCTATGCAATGTAGTGTGTGTGTGTGTGTATGTGTGTGTGTGTGTGTGTGTGTGCGCGTGTGTGTGTGTTAATGTTATTTGAGTGAATTTTTCAAAACCCCTTTTTTAATAAATTTTTATTCGTTTTTATCCGGTCTCGTTTTGATCTTTTCTCCCTCGTCCTTCCTTCCCCTTTCGTCTGTCCCTAAGAAAATTTAATTCCAATCTGAAAATACTTTCTTTTATTCGTTCATATTTATTGTTTTTACCTACTTGTTTTGTTGTGTGCTCTGATGATGAAGCATTATTAGAGGCTGTGTTATTGTTCGTGAAGCTGAAAGAAAAGTTTTGTGGGGTGGATCGGATCGGCTGATGGCGGTGGAGAGAGAAAACAGCAAGGTGCATCACAGAGTTGCGTTGAAGAAAGCAGACACAAGAAACAATTCTTCACTAAATAAGAGACCAAACAACAAATGGCATTTTCCCTGCAACTACAGTAGATTCCCGTTATAAAGGCACCCTAGCGGATTTAAGAGCATTGTCATATCGAATTAGCCGTTATAACGAAATTAGCCGTTATAACTTTTTATGATTATTTAGATACTTTTAGACATTATGAAAAAAAAAACGCCAGCTTACTAAGATATTTTCGGAATCTGTCTGATAAGATTTTCAATAAAATTTGATCAGTGAATTATGATAAATTGTAGATATTGTTCGTGTTTATGTACATTGAATAAGTGTTTTTTTAATGAATGTTGTATTTGGTTCGGAGTTGATGTGTAAATATTGTGTATAGTTGGGGATGCCCAAAGATGCATAATTAAGTAATGAATAAAAACTGGTGGATTGTACACAAAGCGTTTTTAAAATGAGAAATCAAAAAGTAGAGAAAAGTGACTTTTTATAACCTTTTCACAGTTCAATGTCCCATATTCAGGTTACAGGTCTGCAAAAGAAAAAAATGAATGAAACAAAAAGTATATATACTAAAAGTACACATGGCAGTATGCAATTAATTGTTAGTTGAACAAATCAATAAATTCTCAGAAAATACATTGGAACGTTTTATACAAAAATAAAGAAACAGTATACTTTTAAAATATTCAATAGGAGCAATTAATTTCGACGGCATCATTTCAAGGGTTTGCTAATTTTAATTTTTTAAATAATGCATTGAAATCTCCATGTGCTGTTGCTGCAAACTAATCTCCAACAATAATCTTGCGAGAATACAAAAACAAACGAGTTGTTAGAATGAGTGCCATTAGAACGTCTCGTTACGACGAGTGTTTACTATATTGTTCTTCCCACAGATGATATCGCTGATGGTACATTAAAGTGTTTAATTCTATTGTTATCAGTATAAAGCCTATTTGTTGATATTTATTTAATGACAAGTGTACTCATGTAAAATGATGATGCATATAAAATTGATGTTTCGATTAGGACTTACTGATGAAGGTTTTAACTTGCAACTGATGAATTTTAAAAAAAATGTGATTAGTATGCTTGTCAGGATGCTAGTAAAAATGTTGCGTTCATTGACCTCTGAAATATTTTCGTTTAAAAATGTTCTTTTTTACAGTTGGGGTGCTTTTAAGTTAATATATTCCTCAGTCATACAAATACGTGTGGAGAGTTACAGACGAAAAGGATAAATAAATAAATACACGTGGCAAATTATTATAATAGATTGAGATATGGATGTATATTTCAATTAAATTAACTAAAATTTGGTACGTTTACACTTGTATGAGTGCGTGTGTGCGTGTGTATTGTCCTGAATTTTCTCAAAAGTTCGTGCACGTAAATAAGTGTGCACATAAAAATTCTCTTACAGGAATATGTACAAAAATATACTTGCATGCGTAACAGTACGCATATTAATGTCATTGTGTGTATGTAGGTGTATACGTAATCACATTATCCTGGACGAATTTGGTGAATATGTAACGGTATAAGTGTTGGTGAATATGTAACGGTATAAGTGTTGGTGAATATGTAACGGTATAAGGGTTGGTGAATATGTAACAGTATAAGTGTTGGTGAATATGTAACGGTATAAGTGTTGGTGAATATGTAACGGTATATGTGTTGGTGAATATGTAACGGTATAAGTGTTGGTGAATATGTAACGGTATAAGTGTTGGTGAATAAGTAACGGTATAAGTGTTGGTGAATATGTAACGGTATAAGTGTTGGTGAATATGTAACGGTATATGTGTTGGTGAATATGTAACGGTATAAGTGAACGTATGTACACGGGTTTTGATTAAGCACACACACACACACACACACACACACACACACATATATATATATATATTCATGTATATATATGTATAAGCCTGGCTGATGCATACCAACTCCAACTTATATTTCGACTGTTTTTGTGGCCAAAGAAAAAAAATCCACTGCAGACTCCGATTTGGACCGGAGTTTGACGATATATGAACGCGTGTCCGTGTTTTAAAATACGCGTGCATATGTGTGTCTGTCAGGTAAAATAAGGTAAATAACATGTATGCGTGAACATATCTGTACAGGTGTTAACACATCCGTAATAGATATATTGATACATATAAAGTAAGGAATGGAGGATTTGCTTCGGGAATCTCCAGTAATTCATTCAGAAAATATGTCCTGTCAATTCGAGTTAGTAATTTTTTATGGTAGCTTCAATCCTCCTTTGATTGGAGCGTTAGAGAACTTGATTGTTGGTGTCTCTGTCCTCCCATCTGATGCCTAGGATTTACGGCAACTTATCGATGGAATCTTCTAAGGTCTTTGATGATACAAAGATACAGAGCCAATGTTTCATATCCATAGAGCAACGTGCTGACAACTATTGCTTATAACATTATTTCTATTTCCTTTGACAGGCTACGTTGAAGGGAAACCCCCCTTGCTAGTTTTCCATGTGCGCCGTGAGCAGTAATCAGTTGGTTGAAGGTTTTCGTATTCGACATTTGCAAGAGTGTTCAAGATGCTTCTTAGGTGAGGGAAGTTTGAAACTTGTTCCAATGATGGCCGATACTTTGAAAATCAGTCTTTAAAATCCTAGTTTTAAACTGGTTGTTGTTTATTATCCAATTACAAACCAGTATTTTAAAGACTGATTCTCCACTGGAAAGATTGGTACAACATAATCCATCAGCTTTTCATTTCTTGCCATTTAGCTTTTATTTTAAAAAAAACTAAGCTTAGAAGATATCTATATTTGCTCGTGAAATATATCAGTGAGAATTCGTTTATTTGGGGGGAAAGATTGCTGTTTTTCGTTATTTGCTGTTCGAAATCATAGTTTCACATACCAGAATGCTAGAAACATGAAACTTTCTTCATAGCGTAGACAGCAATGTTGCCATTCTTTTTTGTTTTGTTTTTGTTTCTATCTTCTTACACAAAGTGAATTTAATTTCAAACACGCCTGCCTACAGCAGGGTCAAACTCCACTCCAACGTCCATTCCGACTGAAGATGATTACCACAACTTTTATATTGTATATATATAAAAGATGAAAGATTACAAAAATATCTTTTTAGTATAAATGTATTTAGTGATTAAAATTAAATAAGCCCTTGCGTATCCGTAAGATATTTTTTGTAGATGAGTAAGACGTGTCAGTTTGGCTCAGTCAGTGAGAGAGAAGGTTACCAATCACTTGGTTGTGATTTCAAATCATACTGGAGGAATATTAATTTTGTGAATGTATTTATTAGAATGAAATAAGCCCTTGTTTAATTCTAAGATAAATCCTCATAGATATTTGAGATTTGTCAATTCGGCTCTGTTGGTTGTGATTTCAGATTACGGTAGGGGAATATTAACTTTCACACCCTTGAATTTGATGAGGATTGTAACTGTTGTTGGTACGGTGGAAAAACGAACTCAGATCTAGACCATAATCATTAAAGTGCCACAAAAATGGAATGGTTTAATAAAAAAAAGAAGAAGCTCTTGGGACGCAAAATTCGACCAAGTTCCAGATGAGAGCATGAGCTTTAGGTTCTGCTGCCCAGGGTTCTGTAACCACTTGAGGGCTTCGAGGGATAAAAATAGTTATTCCATACGTGAATGCAAAGTATAAGTACTCTAAATCATCTATTTGAAAACCGTTCATTTGTAGTAAACATATACGACAAAATGACACACTGTACTATATACACATACATCGTAAGACGGAGTGTGACAGCTAAAACAGAATTGCTCTCATGTCCATTTGAAACAACGATTTCAAGAATTTACAATTTACCGATGGTTTCGAGAAATGTGTTTCCAAGAAATTGCGCAAAGCAGACATTTGGATTTTCAATTGTTCTTAGTCTTAGGAAAATACATCTTTTTCAACTCTTTTATATATATTACAGGGAACCTCATAGTGCCTGTAGTCCAAGACCTAAAAATATTTTTCTTGCAGTGATTCGACTTATCTCATCCGATGACAAGTCATGAGAGACTTTACATGAGGTGCGTATATTCTTACTCAATCAGTATTTAGCCACCAACCAATTCATGTTGCTTTTTGCAAAATGCCAGATTCAGAACAAAACGGTTCAGTAGAGAACAGTAAGGCAGAAGATATAAGATACATTTTACAAAACATATTGTTATTCGTGAAGGCTTCCAGAATTAAGGATGACCTGTTTAGAGAATAGTGGTTAGCAGGCTAGTTTCATAGATTTTTTACTGCTGTAATCAGTTGGCACCCCAGTATCTCACACTTTTGGCCTTGTGCCACAATAAGCGTAGCTTAGCTAATGACAATCAGTATTATAAATTGCAAACTGTCAGTCTGTCTATGACATAACAAGCAAAAGAGCGGGGGGAGGTAATGCTAACACACGAACACAAAATTGGATTGTGTATGCACATGTGTTCGTTGGCTACTGATAATATAACAACAGTAACTTCTAGCGTGGCTGATTTTACTGATTAGTCAATTTCGTTTTTTATCCCAGATTTTCATTTAACAATACCTTCAGTCAAGCTTTCAAAAAGCTTTGTAAACATAGTGATACGAACATAGCTTCAAGTAGACCGTTAGTTAAGCAACGAGCATTTATCAGTTATAATAACAATAAACGTACTTTAAGAAATGCACGTATCGAGAAGAAAATTCCTCGTTAGAATTAAAGTCGTGAAATGTAAACTGGAAAGAAGAAGAAGAAGAAGAAGAAGAAGAAGAAGAAGAAGAAGAAGAAGAAGAAGAAGAAGAAGAAGAAGAAGAAGCCGTGAAATATAGGGAAAAAAGTAAAGCCGTGAAATGTAGAAAGAGAAGACGTGAAAGGAGGAGGAAGAGGATCAAGGTGTGAAATGTAAAAAGAAAAAAAAAAGAAAAAAAGAAAAGAAAAACGTAAAAAGTAGGTGCCATGAAAGTTAGAATAAGAAAAAGAACAAGAACAAGAAAAACGAGAAGGTGTGGAATGTAGACGAAGTTATGAAATGTAGGAAAAAGAAAAACCGTGAAATGTAGAATAAGAAAATGTGAAGTGTGGAAGAAAAAGAAGAGGATAAAGGTGTGAAATGCAGAAGAAAACCTAAAAAGTAGAAGATGAAACTTAAAAGAAACTGTAAAATGAAGAAGAAGCGGTGGAAGAGGAGGCGGGGAGGACAATATAGCTGAGGATAAAGGAGACGAAAAGGGTCTGAGAATTTCCTGAATAAAAAAAGACTACGAAACTTTTTCGCAAATAGTAATGGAAGCGATCCACAGGATACTGTTGTTCTATACAGTCTTAATACTGGCAAAAATGAACAGTTCGGAGGCAAGTTCGTGTCACTTGGTCCTAACAGGATCCAGCAGAGAACTGCAGAGAGAAAAAATGCTTCACAACGACTACAACAACAATAGCAATAATTGCCATAATAAGAATAATATAAAAAAAATAATGTGTAATGATAAAAATGAGCTTATAGAGTTTTAAGGTTCGGGATGGGTAAAATTAAAACGCATGTTACAGAATTGATCCCCATAAGCGAAAAAAGAAAGAAATATAGAAATTGTGAAAGACGCAAGTTGGATTAGCAACATGAATACACGGATGCATACACTGTGGAACGGCAGACGGAGCCATCAATACCGGCACTGTACACCGAAACAATGTCGACATCAGAGTGGTGTAGAAGGGACGGGGAGAATGGTAGACGAACACGCATTCTCAACTGTGTGCACTATGCATTATATATACACACACACAGAGGCGCACTCACGCGCAAGTGCACACCGAGGCAGGCATTAGCGCATGCAGAAAAAGGGTGCTCTTATTCAGGTAGCCCGCATCATCTGGGCTTAGTATGCGCCCACGTGGTGTCTGAAACACGTGGAGGCAAGAGAACGAGTCACGAACTGCATTTTTGTTTTAATGTCTGCTCAATCGACGAACACGTCTAGGAAGGATTTAAAAAGACGACGTTATTGTTTTAAGAATTCGGCTTTCAATAGGGCGGCAAACGGGCGTTGTTAATCGATCTCTTTCTTGGGGGATCGTTATAAAGGAATCGACACATGTGTGCATGTCTGCATTTTTATTCGAACCCAAAGACATACGTGCACGTACACACACACACATACCACACACCACACGCACACACATATATATAGGGTTGATGAGAATTAACTCCCTACAAAAAATGATACGTACCTTTTGTATATTCGTAATTTTTTTTACTTTGATTAACTAAGATATCAAAGAAATTTAAATTAGGGAGTTTCTTTCAATGTTGCCAAGTATGGATTTTATTTGTAGCTGAATCAGTTTTTTAAATAGCGAAAATCGGCTAAATCTCACCATTTATAGCTAAAAGTATCAAATATACTGATTTAAAGCTTACTTTATCAAATGATAAAATTATACACTAAGACTTCAGAAGAAATTATTGTTGAGAAAATTGAATTTTTGATCTTATTGAATTTACTTATCTTTGTAAATGGCCAGATTTTTGGCTATTGCAAATTTTTGTTAGAAGAAATGTGAAACAATTAGCCATATTTAGCGGAAAAATAGCTTATTTGGCATCCATAGTTTTATCCATCCTCTATGTTTGTTTATGTGCGTGTGTGTGCTTGAGGGGAGACAGAGAGAATTGCCTGTCTATAATATGATCATGTATTTATTATATATATATATATATATATATATATATAATATATAAAGTCTGATCTACTTGATTAATATTCTCCCCTGAATTAAGTGATTTGATAAAGAAGGGGATTATGTTGAAACAGAAATATTAGTTGTGTAAAATGAATGCTCCCTTAATCATTAGTATACAGACTTATTTCTATATCTGTGCTTGATATGTTAGTTTTTGTACACGAATACAAAGAGTCTCAAAAGTTATAAAAGGCAATTATAAGGAACGATTACGAAGTGCTGCCTAAAAGTTCGAGGAATGACACTGAAAAATTTACTTTCTCAGTCTCCTACGAAGTAGTCTCCTGATCTACTGTTTGTACAACAGCTCACAGCAGGTTCTGCTCACAAAGGGTAGCGGTGAAATTCCGTACTACTTTCAGTTCGTGCGCACTGTTTGATTTCTCCAAACATTTGGGCAACACCAGGTTTACATCAATTGAACATAGACAGTCCAACAGTTTGACGGAACAAGACTGGCTACAACGGGAACAATCTTCACTGCAACTTCTACTCCTACTGAAGAAGACAACTGCAACTTTTGTAATCTATATGTAACAAATAAGAAAAGGAAATTTTAGATATTTTTTTCGTATAAAGGTATTTATTTATGAGAATGAAATAAGTCCATGAGTATCTGTATGATAAATTTTTGTTATTAAGTAAAACTTGCCTCCTAGCAAGCTGTCGTGAGTTCAAACTACGGTAGGGAATGTGCATTTTATATATCAGTTTAAACCCCTAATTTGGGTGTGGATTGTTCTTCTTATTATTGTTCTTGTTACGCCACGAAACTCCAGACTTTGAAGTGGAGTTGATAACATTCGGATGCTGACATTGACTGCAGTTATGGAAACATCGTCAAAAGACTTGTCAAATATGATTACAATATACTTGTAATATTGATAAACTTGGTCGAGAAGATATCATACTAGTGTACTCGTGTCGTCATATACTATCTTTCGGGACAATTTTATGCTGCAATCGGGCCCCATTGTATCCTTTAAATTCATCCGTAATCTGTTTCACCAAGTCAAAGTGATCAACGATTTCCAGTGACACGAAATGAAAAATTGCCTTTCTCTTTCAACCTTTAACTGAATTAATCGATGGCATGAATGGCATAGTCTTCTACGTTGACAGTAGCATCTTTCAGAAGGACAATGGAATGGTGTCAGGATCACAAAATATACTTCTCTACATTGGCCATCAAACTCTCCAGATCTCAATCTCATTGAGAACTTATTGGATAAAATGGACCAACAAGTTCGCTCTGCAGAACCCCCACCACACAACTTGAATCATTTGAAGAACTTTCCGTTGATATCCTCGCACCAGATTCCAAAGGGAACTTTCAGAGGTCTTTTAAAGTGCATGTCTGATCTGGCAAGAGCAGACACATGGAGTACCGACAACTTACTAGACAGGTGGTCGTAATGCTTGGGCTCATTAGTATATATATATATATATATATATATATATATATATATATATATATATATATATATATATATATATATATATATTGTCTCAATTTGTGACGAACAGAAAACAAACGTTGTAGATGATTAATCACAATGTTCAATATTTGATACAGAAAATAGAGCTATTCGTATATATATATATATATATATATATATATATATATATATATATATATAGAGAGAGAGAGAGAGAGAGAGAGAGAGAGAGAGAAACGACCGTATAAAGGAAATAACAGTCGATCGCTGAAGAGTGCAAGAGGCTCGTAATGTTTACATTCAACGGCTACTTGTAAATATTATATATATATATATATATATATATATATATTTATAGAGAGAGAGAGAGAGAGAGAGAGAGAGAGAGAAACAGACGGACAGTGACAAAGCTCCTAAGTGTTTTATGCTTAGCCTAAAACTGGCAGAAATAAAAAAGGATTATATCAGAGGTCAGGAAACGCTCAGATTTTTCCCCATATTAATTGATAGTAATAGTTTGTTTGCCTTACGCCAGTTTCATAAGAACGCTCTACCTCTGGATAGCACAGGAAACCTGTACACAAACTAGTGTCAAACATTCAGACATTTCTAAGGGCGCACGCACGTGCATGCATTCACACATACATAGAAATAGGAAGACGGAAAGAGAGAGAGAGAGAGGGGAGAGTTTTGAAGTAACTTTGATATGTGTACATCAAGTGAGTACGAACGTAAACATCCGAAGAGAGAAACTGGCGTATTTTCGAACACATATTAAATTGCTACATAAAAACACGATGCGTGTCTGGCACACGAATTGACACCCCAGGATGAACGCTCAAAGACTGCCGACAATTTAAAAGACGTACGCCTGGACCCACGTTGATGGGAGCCGGTAGAGAGAGAAGAGTTAAGATGCTATAATACAAGTGTAAGGAAAACTAATTCTCAGATTCTTCCAACAACTAATTGAAAAGTGTGTGTCTCTGAATCCAGCATAGATTAATTAGTGGACACGTGCGTACTTGTATTTAGCATTATGTATGTATGCGTTCGTGCGTACGTGCGTGTTCTTAAACGTGAATATGTGTGCGTTTACCAGGCAGAGTACCTGAGAGGTACTATGTGTATGTGTATGTGCGTGCGTATGTGTGGATATGTTTGCGTGGTTGAATGACAGAGCGTGTAACCTGAGAGGCACTATGTATGTGTGTGTGTGTGCGTGTGTGTGCATATTTAATTGCATCTGCAAGTTACTTTTACTCTTACTGTGCTGTTTGTGTACGTGTAAGTCGACATCTCTCTATGTGTGTTTGTATACTGATGTGTGTGTGTGTGTGTGTGTGTGTGTGTGTGTGTGTGTGTGTGTGTGTGTGTGTGTGTGTACGCATTTCTATTCTCTCCCTTATGCATATAATAATCCGTCTATAAGGACGCTCCGGCCTCTAAGACGCACCCCAATTTACGAAATAGATATAGATTTAAAGTGAAATTCGGCCTGTCGGGTGCAGGGTGAATTTTCCCCGACTTATACGGTACTTAAAAATCTATGCGTAACTATTGATATTTTCCAACTTTTGCGTACGATTTTTATTATATATAAGTTTCGAAACTATCTCAGTGTGATTGTGTCGTATATATGGATATGTGAATGTGAGTGTGTGTGTGTGTGTGTGTGTATAATGTGTTTAATTTGTAATGCTAGGTTTTGAGCACGTATGTATCATAGTATGTGTACGTGTATAATTGTACTGGTGTATTTTTAGAGGAATACTTGTTTCTCAGACTCTACGGTGAGAGTGAGTTGCGTTAACGACAGGCGTCTGTACACAGATCAAATGTGTGCGCGTGTGTGTGTGTGTGTGTGTGTGTGTGTGTGTGTGTGTGTGTGTGTAAATGCGGGAATAGTTTGTTGTTGAAGGGTGTGTCAACTAAGCCCTGAGTCTCACAGAAGAAGATGTCGAAGAGGCAGAAAGTAAGAAGAAGAAGAAGAAGAAGAAGAAGAAGAAGAAGAAGAAGAAGAAGAAGAAGAAGAAGAAGAAGAAGAAGAAGAAGAAGAAGATATCTAGTTATCGTTCTAGTTTTGGACTAGTGTGTACGTGTGTGCATGCGTGCGTGCGTGCGTGCACGTGTGCGTGTGCCTTCTTTTCCTCTTTTCTCCAAGACCCTATTTTTCCTTTTTTTTCTTCCCTATTCTTTTCAACCTTCCCTTAGCCTAAACTTCCCTCCACCGCCAGACTGCCATTTCTCCTTCCGCGTTCGTTCCCAACTTCCAAGACGAAACGACACGGAAGGGAGAATAAAAAATAAAAATAAAAAATAAAAAAGATGGGGGAAATATGAAGAAGGCAGTAGAATCAGCAGGGTGTCCACAATGTCTCCCTACAACGGAGGACGTCCTCTTAGAAAAGTGACATACAAGTGTGAATAAGAACAACCCCTCCTCTTTCATTCTCTCTCGCTCTAGCATATACACATACGCGCGCGCACATATACATACGCAGTCAAAGACATTCACGCACACACAACCCCACTCGTGACATATGCACACATCAAAAGGCGTACACATGTGCACATTTAGCAATAACTACAATACTCGACTTACACACGATTCTATTGGCAGCCACCACCACACTACTACTACTACTACTACTACTGTCACTGCTCGGATGACAATATCGATGACGTCATAGCCCAACAAAGAGAAAACTTAGCCGAAGTTACTCACTTGTTATGTTATAAAATTCATTGTCTTTTTGTTTGTTATTTTCAAGAAAAATCATTTTTAATTCAATGACTTTTGTTATTATTTCTTTAGAAAAATTGGATAAAATAAGAATGAGAACAAATTTTTTAATCAAAGAAAAAAACTAAATTTGAGGGACGCATAAGATGAATTTATACAAAGCTGAAAATTAATAAAAACGATGAAGTTATAAACAGAACATTTATATGGACTTTTATGAATAAAACAAGAAGTATATGGATGGATAACTATTACATATATATATATATATATATATATATATATATATATATATATATATATACGCACACACACACGCAAAACAAGGAACCGAATCAATCAGAAGCAATAAGAAACAGCCTAAATTCAAATGATTTATCCTTTTTCGAAATATCGTAGAAGGGAAAAATAACTATTGTTTTTTGTGTTCCTTAATGGAAGACAATTATATAGGAAACATTACATTAATTCTAATTTCTTAAACTTTAAAAATAGTATTAAGATGCATGTTTGTTTGTCATCAAAGCAAGGCATTCACTCCTCTTCGAAAATGGAACACCTTGGCTGGATTAGCTTTGTAGTCTTATCATTATTGTTATTATCATTATCATTCTTAAAGTGAAAGTGAAAGTAGGAAGAGGCTTGAGATGTAATGTAGCAATGGTAGCGAGACTTGACATTCATTATTTTTTTTTTTCGTTTTGGTCTGCAGGAATTATATCTTTTAGTGCATAATATGATAATACAATTTAGTGTATTATATATGTATGTATATTTTGGGGAGATTTTTAAAAAATACTTTATCATGTTTTATACAGTTTACGTATCATATATCAAAGAGAACTATATTTCATATCATTTAAATAATTCAATCTAAAATGACAATTTCGTAATTTGAAGGAAAAGTTTGTCTTTTTCAATCATCTAGGAGTTCATGCAAATTTTTGTTTGTTTTTATTGTTGTTAATATTGTTGTTATCATTTTTGTTCGTGTTGTTGTTGTTGCTGTTAATATTATCATTATTGTTGTTGTGGTTAGTTGGATGAAATATTGTTATTAAATTCTGTTGTAGTGGTGCATGTTGGAATAGTGAAAGATTCTGCTGCTGTTGCCGATGTTGATGATCATGTCATACCATCGATGATGATGATGATGATGATGTTGTTGTTGTTTAGGAGGAGGGGGAAGAGGAAGAGGTAGGAGGTAGCTTTCTTACATGATGATGGTGATGAGGACACCGGGATGGGGAGTGGGGATTTTGCAACAACGATGAGAGAAACGTTCTTCAACCATTTTAACTTCCAATGACAAATTTTCCCGCGGTCAGAAAGAAGGGGAAAAAAAGTTTTTTATTCCCCCCCCCCCCCGAAACTTTTTCAGGGGTTTCCCAATTCCAATCACTATATCAACTGAAAGGAAATGTTGTTTTTTTATATTCATGTGTGTGTATATGTGTGTAAGAGAGGGGTGAGTGGAGGGATCAAGTTTTAGTAACAGAGATAGTAAGTGTTAGTACTTCATGATTCCAGAAAAACCTTCCCAAAATGTCTATTTATTTACTTGTTTTGAGCGAACAGTAAATAAAGGATTTCAAGAGAAGGCTTGGCCTACAGATATAAAATGATTTATGCATATTTCGGTAGACACCTCACCGATCCCCATTATTAACCGCTTTATTCATCGCTTATATTCTCAACTCATATTTCATTTGTCTAAACTGTTCGAGCCAGGTTTCCATAGGAAAGAATTTTTGTCTTCCTTTCGCCCGAAATAAACGTTAGAAGTGGTTTGGTTTGCTTTTGTTCCGGGTTATCATAGCTAAAATCAATCGCAAATGATACAAGTAATTTTTGCTCTGTAGAATCAGATTTGTTGAAAAATATTTTTTTTACATATTTTACAAGATATCGAGAACTGTATAATCATTCCCAACGACTTGATGTCAATCTTCGAAACTTTCATTTCAAAGAAAAATTGTCGTTTCCTATTCAAATTTTGCAGATGAAATAAGACTGAATAAAAATTTTCACTTTATGATTCTAATAAATTTTCTTTTTCCCTTTCTCTCTTTCTAAAACTTGTTGTTGTTGTTGTTGTTGTTATTATTATTATTATTATTATTATTATTATTATTATTATTATTATTATTATTATTATTATTATTATTATCATTATTATTATTCATGTTGTTGATCTTAGCCGTTGTATTTTGTAATAGGTCATCTCATTTCTAAAGCATTTGTTTATACAGTGAAAGCGTTCTCTCTTTGCTTAACGATTCTTCCGCAAAAGAAAGTTGACGATCCGTCTCACATTTCAAATATACTTAACAAAATCTTTTGGCGACATTAAATTCATTGCCCAGAGCAGTATATAATAAATGTTGATTTTGTTTCCGTAAGAAAGAAGAAAAAAGCGATATGAAAACCTCCTTCAGTGTTGTCACGTGACAATATCACATGTTCGATGCAAGACGAGTATTTATTTATTTAGTTACGTGACCATACAGTTGCTTTATTTAATGAAGAAAGAGTGGACCATATATATATATATATATATATATATATATATATATATATATATATATATATATATATATATATATATATATATATATATATACGTGTCTGTGTGATAAATACTTCAACGCATAAATACATGCACATGTACTTATATCTCAATGATAACGTAAATATTGAAACATTAAAACACACGTACATACATGCATACAAACACACATAAATATAGATACATGCATAAATAGATACATACATACATACGCACACACACATACACACACACATATAAGTACTTTCCTATGTACATACATATATTTTAAAGATGGTGTAAGATAAAAAAAAATATCTTAGCAACTCATTGGAATAAATGCCTCGTTGTATTTTGCTAAATTCAACCCGTTATCATAAGCAAATAAGAAATTATTAACATACAAAAATTAATAGTCTGAAATCAAAGTTATTGGATATACTTCATTATATATCAT
This sequence comes from Thysanoteuthis rhombus, assembly GCA_963457665.1. Classification (NCBI taxonomy): domain Eukaryota; kingdom Metazoa; phylum Mollusca; class Cephalopoda; order Oegopsida; family Thysanoteuthidae; genus Thysanoteuthis; species Thysanoteuthis major. The sequence goes on from OY735222.1 coordinate 37,317,082, forward strand.
ACTTTACACTTTTAGAATTCGTTTTTAATTTCAAAAGTTTCATTGTGAGTTTTACACGGAATTAAGAATCCTGTTATTATCAGCGAAGTTTGAAAAGAAAATGTTACTGGATACAAAGATGAAAATCAGAATGCGACTTATACACGCAAAAATACGGTATTTTTGTATGATTACTTTTATGGGCAGGCTTCACAGGCGTCAATCCAGTGTTCCAACCATTTAGATACACAAGCAATAGCCCTGCCACAAAAAAAAATAGTTTTACTTGGATAAATTCAATATATTAATTGTTAAATTCTATTTTACGTCATTTTACACGTTTTATTCATTTATTTTCTTTGTCTGTGAATGACAATAGCTCACCGGTTTGTAACGGAATTGTTTATCTAATTTATTTATGCGGTCAAAAAAACAAAAAAAATATTGATTTTTATGCAAAAATAAACAATATAAAAAGGGCCACACGTCACTGGGCCCGGCCGCCATATTTCATGTTTTGGTAATGGCCATGTGTTGTTCTTTAAGACATGTGTTTCCCAACCTTCGTCATCTTCCTCTCTCTCGCAACGCACGACTATCAAAAAACTAGGTGGCTTCAGACGTTGCTCAACTGGTAAAGCCATCGTATTTTTTTTTACATTTAACAGTTATGAGTTATTTTTATTGTTATTTTATTCTCACCATTGAATGAAGTATAGTAATACATCATTTTAATAATTTTGACAAGTCTTTACCTTAAGGTGAAAACCAACCAAAATTAAGAAAAATATTGAGTTTTGAGTTCAGTTTTAAATTAACACGTGCATATTTAAACGCTTGGGAAAATAAATAAACACACACACACACACACACACACACACACACACACACACACACATATATATATATATATATATATATATATATATATATATATATATATATTAGATTGATAATTGGTATCAATCGTGTTGATTTTGACCACTATTTAGCTCTAGCTAAATTTTTAGTTATTTAATCACAACTCAACTCAGCTGTTGGCTCTCTGTCAAAGAGCGACAGCCGGTATCGAATACAGAGTTAAAGACACAAGGTTGCCAAATTAACCATTTGGGGCTAGATCTGACTGATTTTTTTTTTTTTTTTTTTTACGATTTAGCCGAAAAAAATCTACGATAGCAGATCAAATCTGATAAGTTTGACAACTACAATTTTAATGGTTAATTTGTTCGGGAGTCTTACTTTATCGTTATATTGTTAAGTGTGGGCTTCGAATTAGTACATGATATTTTAGGGTTGAAGTTAGCTGTAAATGAGGGAATCTGGCCGATTTTAGCCATTTTCAAAGATAGTCCCGGCAATTAGTAACAAACCGTATTTGGCAACAATGTAAAAACTGCTTAGAATTAAAATAAAAGTAAATGGCAGTCAGAATTTTGAAAAATATCTTTTCTAACTAAGTTCTTCGTGAGGCTAGATTTGTGATAGAAAAAAAAAATGCTTCTTCCACCGGTGTAAATTAAATATTCACGAAATACAAGAAAAGAGTTATTCACGCACGCATGAAGCCGACATCTTGTAAACAAATAATGGAGACCAGCTGATGTGAAGTGAAAAATATTCAGACAAGATTTTCTTTCCCTTAAAGACAGAATCTAAAATTTATACTTCAAAAAATAAAGCTAATATGAGGTTAGCTTGATTGTCTTAGATAATTGTTAAGAAAAATAATTATACTCGGTGTGAAATACAGTAAACCCTCGGATAACGCTCTAGTCATTCCTTTAAAAAAAAATATTGCGCGAAACGGAACCGCGCTTATACGAGGTCATTAGAGATGGTGCCGGCTATCATTTTAAAATATATGTTGTCATGGTTGGGCCTCAACAAGATTGAATTGTTCAGTGATGTATATCCCATCTGGCAGCTACTTTCCAGAACTGATGAAATATCACAAGGTGTTGATTTATTGCCACATGACATTATTATGTATCTGTTTATTTTTATACACATGACCATTAACCAAATCGTACAGTATACAGTTATTTCGGAGACTGTCAGTGATGCTGTCTTTTATCATTCATCATTTATTTCGAAAATTCAATTTTACTAAATTTATAAAGAAAAATATCTGAAGGGGAACGGCATATCGAATCAGCTGTAAACGCGCTAAATGGAGTAGAGCTAAACGGGGTAGAAACAAGCCGGTTTTCTTTATTGTTGTTCTTACAGTTGGTTAGACAAACACTTAATCTAAACTTCTGTCAAGTATATTTAAAGCTGACAATTTTTTTTTTAATTCAAATTTGTTTCTGCTTTATCAATTAATAAAGCAAAGACCAAGTTGAATTTGAAAATACGTATTTTTCATTTTTATCATTAAAAGAAGTACTGTTAACAATTGTATTGATTTTTACTAATTTTTACTTCTGACTAAATTTTCAGTTAATTAATCACAACTCAACACAGCTGATAACTCGCTGTCAAAGAGCGTCAGTCCGTGTTGAATACAGTGATAAAACCCAAGGTTGCCAAATTAAGCATTTGGGGCTAGATCTGACTGATTTTTTTTACAATTTAGCCGATAAAAATCTACGATAGCAGATTAAATCTGGTAAGTTTGACAAGTACAATTTTAATGGATAATTTGTTCAGGCGTCTTTGTTTATCGTTATTCTATTAAATTTTATTCATGCTTAATTGATCCCGTGTTTTGTGTTTGCTTGTTTCAAGAAAATTCAGGCATTTTAGTGACGTGAGAGAAGCAACTTATTCATTGATCACCCCTTTGCAATGTTTTAATTGATCAACTTCAAAACGACATGCTGCTAAATGACGTTGGTCGCTTGGCGATTTTCTATCGAGTGACTAACCAGACCTATTTCATCATGTTTTGTAATCTGGACTAACTTCGTTCATAGTGGTTCCACTGCAATTTGAATAATCAAGTTATGGACAAATGCTGTTTCATTGTATTTGAAAATCATCAGCAGGAGAGTATTAAGGAGAGAAGTTTAAATTGATTAATATCTTGATTTTTTAAAAAAGTGTTTATACTTATTATATATCAATTATTTGGGGTCCTGAAATCGCTTTTTTTGTTGTTGCATTTGGAGGGGGGGGTTGCATTGAAAAATTGGACTATTTTCATGAAAGTGTTGCCCACTCTTGACATAGTTGAAATTAAAGTACAATTTGATAACAACAAATAGATTTTTTCCTCAAACAAACACAGCGAAACAAAACTGCTATATGCACACACACACACACACACATATATATATATATATATATATATATATATATATATATATATATATATATATATATATATATATATATAGGTATACCTTACATAGAGCAGTTAATATATTCCAAACTTTTCCGAACTGTTAAAAAATGCTCTTTACAAGCTCCGTCTTTTCATGATTTAACGTGTTTCGAATTAAGCCTCAACTTAGCTACATTAGTTTGTACGATAATACCTTTACTTTTACATCAAAACCCATACTATTCAAAACCGGAAGATGTTGCTGTTTGTTGAAATGAGTAATTTTGATATGTAAACATAGTTGGTATGTAAGCATGGCTGTACTTTCATCCCAGTCTCGCTGGAGAGCAATGGTTAGCATGCAAGCATTCGCCGTACTACCACAATGAGTTCGATCCTCACTAAGTGACCAACTCCAGTAGCGTTGTGCTATACTAAGCTAAGCTTAGTTACTTAGTTAATACCTATGTGAGAACATCGCTGTAGGGCAATGGTTAGCAACCTAGTCTCACCGATGTTTATAGAGAGACCTAGACGTGTTGTATTTGCCTTAATAAGCCATATTATGTTATGATATACTATATAAATGTTTTTAATTATTTTTTTGGAAATAGAAAAAGTTATTTTAGTTAATCATTACCCCACGAATGCCTTAAACCTTTTGCGGCAACAGAGACAGATCCTGGGGTTCGAGCCGATAGGGATCTAAATGGAAAAATTGTTTTTACAAAGAAATGCATTGACAAGAAAACAATTTTTTCTTGTCAACAATTTGACAAAAGAGTCGAGATGGAAAAGATGACCAAATAAATTGATGACAGGACCAATAAATAAAGAAATTATAAAGAGTAAGACGGAAGACATTTCATATTACATGAAAAATAAAATACAATTTTGTTTTAAGGTTAATTTATTTCTTGGGATTATTTCGATTTTTATCGATAAACTTTCTCAAGCTAATTTTTTTGAAAATCTATTTTTCATTAGGGCAGGAAGGGGTTAGGTGTCTGAACTCCCTTGAACCCCCCAACTACATCTGTGTCTTGGATATGAACTGATTTTCATTCAGTTTTTATATAACTAAAACAACCAAATATTCAAGTAAAAATGACTTTAAAGGCACCATTTTCCCTATTCACACCCCGCTCACTCTCCATCAGATTTTGTAGTGAATACACTAAACACTGTCTATATTTAACGGTTGTTTTTATATATACATATATATATATACATATACGTATATCTAGGATTTAACTAGAAAGCACCCAAAGAGCGCGTATCTCTGTCAACGTCATTGTCATTAAAAAAACTGAATGAAAATCAGTTCATATATATAGCTACGATGTAGCGGAGGTAACCATGAGAAGAATTCATGGATTTACCCAAAAATTGAATCCATTCTTCCTTAGCCCAGGGTCCATCAATCCACCAGAATTAATTGAAATTCAATGTGAACTTATAGAGATATTGTGTGGACAAACAGAGAAACAGCGAGACAGACACGAGCGAATGCATAAAACTCTTCCAACTCCGTTGGCAGAAGGAAAAGCGTCATGACATTCTACTTTTAATTAAAATCAACAATGAGATATTTTTTATTATTATTATAGCACCGCTAGATAAAAGACTTAATCGCAATACGAAGCGTGGTATGTAAAAAGAATTCCCCGAACACCTGAAACCTCTAAACGAAGAGCCTCGTAACTTGAGGGGAAATTTTTGGTTACTGCTATCGGAGGGGAGGAATTCTACAGCTGATTCAATACAGACACGTGGTTCACACACTCTTAAACGAATACACATCCTCACAGATTGTAGTCTCATAGTAAGTTATTTACTCTTACCTGCGTACATACACACAGATACATACTTATGAACAGCATGCGTATAAACACAAGAATAAATATAGGATTATCTGACTGTTTGAAAGAGAAAAAGGTGTGACTGAGTAATATATATTTTTATAATATAACAGCCTGTTTCCCGTGGTTTGTAAGACAAAAAAGGCAACACAATGTTGTTGTTTTAATCTAAGAGTGTAGACCACATAAACCTTTCATATTTTGCATACATAACCCAGAAATATACCTGCATAATATGGTACAATTTATATGCTGCTCATCTCAACTGAAGTATGTAACAAAAATATTTCAAACCGTAGCAGTTGCCACGGACTTTTTAATTCTTGTTTTAATCGAAAAAATAGCATTAAGTGTTGGAAAATTGAAAACTACTCTTGGATACATTGCAGAAAATCTTTATAACATTAATCAGTGATTTTCTTCGTTTTCATACTGGACATTTGTTTGCACATCTGTTGTTTATTTGTTTGTTTTCTTGGTGGGGGGGTTGTATTATTTTGAAAAGATTGTGTAACGCCAATCTCCTTACTTGGATTTGCATATCCCACTAGACGCAAATATTTTACCCTAGTACACAGACTGACACTCCTATACATCAGCTGCGAGAACTGCTGTGCATTTATGCGATGAAGAATTTCGGACGCAATGCAAGGAACGTATTGAATGTATCCACAACAGACACGTGTTAATGTTTACGTGTGTGTGCGTGAGAGAGAGAGAGAGAGAGAGAGAGAGAGAGAGAAAGGGTGTGCGTGTGTGCGTGTGTGTGCATGAGTGTATGCGTGTGTGTGTGTGTTTATTTATTTATGCAGAGGCTGTAATTGTGTTTGCCTCAATATGAACGCATGTTAACTATTTATGATGCCAAAACCAGTGATGGAAATGGGTTCTGAAAACTAAGTATACGGGAAAGCGTAGTTTTGAGAATTAGATATACCAAGAGGCCGGGTTTGGGTTACTTGGTAGGGTTTTGCGAAATAGGTATACGGTAATGTCTCTAATAGTAGACATTGAACATAAAATTGAGGAGTAGGTACTCTCCGTACCCCCTGTGAACGCTCACCCAACCGTGGCCATAACATGTAAATTTACATTGTTCCATCGAAGGATATCATTTCATACTTGTATACAGCTGGAATTAAAGCAGACTTGATTGCATTACATTATTATGTTGACTGACACGGCAAACCAACCAAAAATGAAATGAATTAGACAAAGACATTTTTTCAGTAATCGATGAACGTAACTTTCAGCATATATTGATCTACGTTACTCATCATTCCTTTTACCTTTCATCTGTCGCTAAAATGTTGACCCACGCCTTGATAACGCTTGAAATATTTGTATCATTTAATTGATCTAGAGTGTTACAGATAAAAAGTAAACAAATACACGTGGTGTATTGTTCTAGTTGATGCCTCATCGATATGTGAGATTTTTTTTTATGACAATACATTTTAGATCGGGTGTGAGCATGGGGGAGTGGTTGGTGGATGTTTTATGAAATCGTGGCTTTTCTTCATAGGGACTAGAGCAAATTATTAGAAATCGTAAATCAAAACTGTCAACAAATCTGTCAACTTAAGTTACTTTCAGTTTTGAAGAAGGTCTGGCTGGCTATGTATGTATGTATGTATGTATGTATGTATGTATGTATGTATGTATCACACGTACAGGCCGCAATAATGGAGCAAGAGGGCTAAAATTTTCAACATTTACTCTGTTGCCCACTCTTGACATAGTTGAGATTGAAGTACAATTTTATAAACAAATATGGTTACATTTTCCCTCAAATAAACACAAAGAAAAAAACTGCTGTATACATATATGCATATAGCACGCATTCACACACACACACATACACACACACACACACATATATATACATATATATATGTATTTCAATATTTATCTATTCGAAAGTGCTATTTTTATACAGAGCTAATGAATATACATATATATGCATATCGTATGTGTATATACGTACTATATACATATATGCATGTATTGTTATATATATATATATATATATATATATATATATATATATATACACATCGAAACAGCTGTCTGTGGATGACACAATAATTATGAATATATATATATATATATATATATATAACAATACACGTATGTATGTATATACATATACGTGTGTTGTTTTTTATATATATACACATACACATATATACATATATATATATATATATATATATATATATAACAGTACACGTATATAAGTACATAGCACACATGTACACATATAATATATATATTGTATGTGTACAATATATATTGTATGTGTACACGCGTGCTATATGTATATTCATTAGCTCTGTGTAAAAATAGCACTTTCGAATAGACAAATATTGAAATATATATATATATATATATATATATATATATATATATATATGTATGTATGTATAATAACACGTAGATCTAAATATACGACAATATCATACTATATATGCCATGTGCACACATCAACGATAACAATGCATTATATTGTATACATATATGTATATAATATACTTTTGCATATGTACGTGCATATACTGCATATACATGTATATATGTATGTGTGTGTCATATATATATATATATATATATATATATATATATATATATATATATATATATATATATATCTGCATGATTCCATGCGTCTATGAGCATGTCTGAATACGTGCGTACACTTTCAAAACAAGTTCAACTCCAAGTATCATTAGTATTTGCAAAATATATTATACAATTTATAAAGATCTATAATTGTCAGTCAACTTTGCATTGTAGAAAACTGATTACGATCATTAGGCCTTGCCCAGGTTTCCTTATATTAAATACCTTTCTATCTCGTAGTTGGAAATTTCTTATCAATACCATTCGAAGCACTGAAAGCTGAAAGAGATTTCTACTACGTCATTCTTACCCCGACCCGCCAAAGATTCTTTATTGATCGCCGGCCTGAGTTCAGGAGGTTGTGACAGCATGAACAGTTCCATGTCTATGCACATGGTTTGGTTTTTGAAATGAGTAAATTTGTTGGTATGTAAACAAAACAATAATGTACATTCGCTGAGCGCATCGCCGTGAAGCCAGCCAGTCTCACCGAACATTACTACAAATAGCAAGCTCCATGCTCACTGAAATAAACATGCGGTATTGTGCATCACAAAGCTAACATTAGTAAATACTTACTTCAAACAATGACTAGCCAGCTATCACTACTATCGTGAGTTCGATCCTCACTGGTGTGACCAGCACGTCTTGTTTTATGCGATACTAAGCTAAGCTTAGTAAATACACTAATTCATTATTTCTTTTTCTGGTGAAAAGAGAAAAAGAAAAGAGAAAATGAATCTTCTCTAAAAGTGGGGACAGTTAAATAACTACAGAAATAATTTTCAACCGGTGAATGCGGACTTCATTTTAGCCCTTACTTAGAATAGAATTTACAATAATAGATATATGAAAATAGGAATATATATATATATGTATATATATTCCTCTTTTTATTTAAAAAAAATGGATATATGATCCGACAGAATGATTATAAATTGCGTTATATCATATTGAAACTCTGTTTGAAATGATATCCCGTCATTAAACGGTTATTATATCATTTGGCCCAGACAACGTAAAGAGAATAAATGATTAGATTTATTTACGTTGTCTGGGCCAAGTGACACATTAACTGTATTATGACACGAGATCATTTCAAATAAGAGTTTCAATATAATATAATGCAATTAATAATTATATATATATGTATGTGTGTGTGTGTGTGTGTGTGTGTATGAACAGATTTTCGCCAATGAATACATTGCTTATTCAACAGAACAAAGCCAATACGTGCGTGAATGTATGAACAGATTGAGATAGATAGATAGATAGATAGATAGATAGATAGATAGATATGAATAGAGAGGGATAGATAGATAGATAGATAGATAGATAGATAGATAGCAGAATAGATAGAGATAGGGAGAGATGAACAGACTGAGATAGATTAGATAGATAGATATGAACAGACTGTGATAGATAGATAGATATGAACAGACTGTGATAGATAGATAGATAGATAGATATGAACAGAAGGAGATAGATAGATAGATAGATAGAAAAATGGATAGAGATAGGGAGAGATGAACAGACTGAGATAGATAGATAGATAGATGTGAACAGAAGGAGATAGATAGATAGATAGATAGATAGAAAAATGGATAGAGATAGGGAGAGATGAACAGACTGAGATAGATAGATAGATAGATATGAACAGAAGGAGATAGATAGATAGATAGAAAAATGGATAGAGATAGGGAGAGATGAACAGACTGAGATAGATAGATAGATATGAACAGAAGGAGATAGATAGATAGATAGAAGAATGGATAGAGATAGGGAGAGATGAACAGACTGTGATAGATAGATAGATAGATAGATAGATAGATAGATAGATAGATATGAAGAGAAGGAGATAGATAGTCCAATGACAAAGACTAAATTCTGAATCCCTCAAGAGGCAAAAGTAGATTTAAGCAATTGACAAATTCTTCCTCTTATCCAAATTCTTGATATGTACCGACATGAAACGATTTCCGAGTGAAATTTCCAACATTTTTCAACGACTTTCGATAAATCCTAGGAATTTACATCCACTCATGGGTGTCCGCTGTCACTTTTCCAGGGCAGGGGGAATGCATATATTCCGGGGCGTATATTTGCAGCGGGGAGGGGGTCGAAAGGGTACATTCGGAATATATCTTAGTGTCAATCCTGTTACACAAAAGGCTTTCCACCCGACATTTGTAGTGTAAGCAAGTTCGATCCACTATATGATTCAAATCTCAAATGGTACACTTCATAATCATAATCATCGTCATCAGCCTTTCAGCGTCCGTCTTTGGACATCGACCTTCCCCAAGATTCGCTAGACCTCTCTATCATGGGTGTTGCGGAGCCAGTACTTTCTGAACTTGTCTAATTGGTCTTGCCATGATAAAGTCATTTTATATGAGAGCATTAAACTAGGATTACATTAAACGATTGCCCAGCACTATTCTCGATTATTGACCCTAAGGTTTGAACTTTCAAATCCATTCGCCCTCGATGAAAAGGCCCGATCCAGGGAAAGGTGCAAATGTTCCGCCTGCGGACGTCTATGCGTTTTCTTATCGCTTTCACCATGACGCTGCCGACGGCCACCATCGCAATGATAATGAAGATGCCGACTATATTTTTCCTAGTGACCCAACAGAGGAAGGGAAATGAAAGCAGAAACGCAAATTGTAGCACTGACATGATTGGCGAAAGAGAGAAGAGATGCTGGCTGAAGACCTGAGGAGACTTATTGTCACTCAGCCTTCAGCGATGACCACTGGGCAACCGATGTGAAACTGTAAATTGCAGTATTACTGCGACCTATGAGTACTTGGAGAGAACGGCTGGAGACTTGAGGAGACTTGCTGTCACTCAAACTCCAGCGGTTACCACCAGGCAACTGGTGTGAGATTGCAAATAATAATAATAATAATAATGATAATAATAATAATAATAATAATAATAATAATTGATTCTTCACACCAGCGTTTTTATACTGATGGGGATACCCCTCGTTGAGTCATTAGAGTCCCAGACAGTTCTTTTCTCAATATGCTTGTCGTATCCAAAAGAGCCGACTTTTGCAGGGCATTTGACTTACAATTGGTCTAAAAAGCTCTTCACACTCTGAGGAATGGAACCGAACATCACTACGATAATGCCAACCTTTCATTTCTGTTTCATTTCTCGTCCGTTCAAATAATGAAAATAATAATAATGAAGATACGACCAAGAAGAATATTGGAGTAAAATCAATTACGAAGAAGTCATGCTTTCTTGGATTGTCAATAGTTAAGCCGTACAGAATCTCCGGTAGTCACTTCTCCAGCTTCATGGATGCGGAGGGTTGACGTCTTCGGAATATTTGACCACATTTCCGGTTAATGTACAACGGAGACCCAACCCCCTCCGATGAGAGTAGGAGAATCGTTGCCGTATAAAACAGAAAGGTTCATTTTGTTTAGGACCTTTTACGACTATACTAGATGGGTGTGTGGAAGTAGAAAGGAAGGAAGGAAGAAAGGAAGAAACAGGTCTGGTTAATCTACCAATATAAACCGCTACTTGACCAACACGTTGTGGGTGATCAAGTAAAAAGTTACAGTTGATCAATGATTAGGTTACTTCTCTCGCCCTCGAAGAGAGGAAGAAATCTGATGAATAGAATTAGATTAGCCTTTGGGGGGGGGGGACTGTCAAAATGATTTTTTTCAGTTTTCAAGTTGGTGTAGTTGACTGGCTAGGTTTGTATCAAGCACGCAGGCTGTACCCAGGGAGCAAGAGAACTGAAAATTCCAACAAGTCCTTCGAAAATCCACCCCTAAAAAAGTTTTTTGAGGTGGGTTCAATTTACAATGTAATTTTATGCAAAATTGATCACCTAATTTATGTTTGGTAGTATTCATACAAATTCTTTTTTCAATTCAAACTTTTTTAGTGATCAATGTAAATGGAAGAAGTGATAATTAAGTAATTTATTCACTGATCAGCTTTTCTTTCCAATTTTTAATTGATCATGCCCAATAAGGCATGCTGCCAAATGATGTTGGTCAGGTGACTTTTTTTTAGAGTGACTAACCAGACCTGTTTTTAAACTCGTTAGGCCTTCGCTGGCATGGCACAGCATGCTGCCAAAAAGACGTTGGTCACGCGACATTCTGTCACGTGACCTGTTTGATTAGTATTTTCTTTCATCTTAATTACAGTTGCTTTTCATCGCAACTACTCAGATTATCGGTCTACGACAGTGAGTGAGCAGCACTGATCGGAAATACAGAATAAGCTCTCGATGAGACTCGAACCCATGTACCTGCTCATGTACAGCTCAATCGTTCGCTCAACAAGAACTTATGCGGCAGGCAGAAGATCAAATCTCTCCTTTAAAACTGTCCTTTCATTTTCCTGGATCGGTTGACACCAAATTTGCTATCGTTTGTTACGTACTCTAGTTGTATTAGTAGCAGTGATATTATCTTGATTTCATATTATTTGATCAAGCATTGTCAACCATAAGATTATTCTTTCATAGTCCGCTCAGATAGTTTAGTGGTTTACACGTCCGTCTTACATGCAGAAGGTCATGGGTTCGTATTCACGTTATGTGCGTGGAAAACACTTCATTAGGACAAATTTCCCTGTACACTCTAAGCTGTGTGATTAGGATCAAGATATCCCGACGGTGGACTTGCATCCTGTCGAGGGATGGTCATAAAAACATGTAGAGTCCTGATTTAGACCAGACTTGAAGCTTGCAAGGTTCACTAAGCTGGCACATGCCATAGAATTCGAGAAAATTATTACCGGTCACCATACTCCGTTGGGAGAAGTCCCACTTCCTGAGCTTTGTAAATATTTTTGGGTGCATCACGGACTGTTACTGCTGTAGTGGGTTCGATACATTTTCATTGGATTTATTGTGAAATCTGTATTGAAATGAAATATGATGGAAACATTATGAACGCGGTGACGACGTAAGAAATGGAATCAGCGACCCAAGTTCAAACTCCGGTCATGGCTGTTCGTTCACTTCGCACCAATATTCTTGGGTGTGAATCTATCCCTCCCCCTTCTATGGGTAAAACCACTCTAGGGGAAGAGCAACTCTGATTCCGGGGAGTGGAGCTGCTTTAAGGCTGTTTGACGCCCGATTTGACATCCTTCTGGCAGCTCCTGCAGTCACGCTGATGCCAAATGTATCGCTCTCTGCCCCCCCCTTTAGACTACACCAGCAAGACCGAGGGTCGGGGCTGAGCATCCCAGAATCTCCATACGCTTAACCCATGCATGCGCCCCGATCGGAGGGGGGGCGTTTCATTGTCTTTAGAGGGGCGAACAGAGGCCAAAGTTCTGGCCATAAGTGCCATAAATCACTACCCGGAATTGAAACAGTTATCAATAACTTTAATTTTGCAGACCTGTGTTATTTCTGTATTTAATCAACGAGTAAATAATTTACATATTTTGCTTTTTATCTTCGCAACTTACGCTCGACTAAAATATTTTTCCATTTAAGTGCTGTTTGATATCTGAAATGAAGAATGTGTGCGTCATGATAGAAAAAAGGGTTCCCTTGTTTTTCCGCTCTTTATATTTTAGTTATTTATAAATAAATAAGGAAACTTCTTGCATTAACGATTGAAAAGAAGGCGAATACAAGAAAATGGAAGAAGAATGATGATGATGATGATGACGACGACCAAGAGGGGTGAGAGGGGTGGGATGAAAAAGAGGGAGAATGCGATAGAGGAGAGAGAGAGAGAGAGGGAGAAGAAGAAGCATGAGAGGAAAGGGTGAGAATGAGAGAGGGTGACGGAAGAGACAAGCAAGTGGAAGACAAAAGGAAAACAAGGTGAAGAAAAGGGGGAGTGAGGGCTAGAAGAAGATGAAGAAGAAAAAGAAGAGATTAACAAGCAAGAACGTGAAAGAGAAGGGAGGAAGGAAAATGAGTAGGAGACAAAAAACAAAAATACTGATGAAGAAGAAAGGAAAAAGGAATAAGAACAATACAACAAGGAACGACAAAAAGGAGAACGAAATAAAAAAAAAACGGAAGGAATAATCAAAGAAATAGAAAGAAACAAGGGTGAAGAAGAAGAAGAAGAAGAAGAAGAAGAAGAAGAAGAAGAAAAAGAACAACAACAACAACAACAACAACAACAACAACAACAATCACGAAGTAGAAGAAGAAGAAGAAGAAGAAGAAGAAGAAGAAGAAGAAGAAGAAGAAGAAGAAGAAGATGATACAACATCATCAACAACAATAATAACAAGAACAACAAACCAGGGCAGAGTGTTTGGGTTGTTAGAGGTTTTGCCCCTTCGCCATGACATCAGCTGATTGGAGTGGCCCTTCGTCTTCGTTCTGTGAGGAGCGGGGAATACTACGGTGTTTGGGGTGGGGTGACTTAATATGATTATACAGCCTTCAACCAGGGCACGCTTTTATCTGCCTGAAATAATGTTTGTAAACAAACACACGCACTCAGACGTAAGCATTTTGACAGATTCACAAACGTATAGAGATTCAAATGCACCAAGAAATTGGCAGATTTCAAGACCCTCACCCCCTTCTAACAGACACGTGTACATACAAACAAGACAGAAGCATATTTAATGCTTTCCTTGCAAGAATGATGGGGAAATGAGTTCGATTCTCATCCAAGCTTGTTGTTGTTTTTTTTTGGTTTGTTTTTTGTTCGGATTTCAATGTTATTTTTTTTTACGTAATCCTAACGGAGTTTGATTTCGGTTCGTTCATGACAAAAAGAAAGCCAATATTTGATTTTTACGAAGTACAATATATAAAATACATGCGAAATATAATATTCAAAATATATGCAAAGTACAATATTTAGAAGACAACTTATTTTTCCTCTCAGAAATTAAAAACAAATCCATGAAAATCAAGTTTCCTATTCAGAAATGAGAGAGAAATCTCTTGAAATGTTGAAGATTGGGACAATATTAGGTTTATCTACCATGTAGGTACAAAAGAAAAGAAGAAATAAAAAAAATGTTCATGTTTTTGATATGCGTTAGAGATTTTGAGACGAATAGTCGCTAATCTATAATCTTTTTCCTCACTCATTCCTTTTGTATTTTTCTCTTCAAAAACTTTCGACCAGTCAATCACAAAAGAAATTTCATTTGATTCACGATTTGGTCTTGGACGGTTTCCTTCCCTCTAGACATTTTATACAGCATAAGGGATGAGTTTGCAAGCATCAAGTAGATTTGCCAAATATGGCAATATCCCTGGAACCTGTCAAAGCCGCTACACCATCTTATTTTCTGCCGGCAACAATTTTGCATATGATCTCTGGGGATCCACGTTGTGAGTCGTGATTTCTCACAATTATTGGTCATTCTTCCGTTGGTTGGATCTGCTTGAATGATTTTGTTCATCTGGTGTCTTGAGGAGCCTGGCTGTAACATTTTTTTAATCATGATTATCCCCTTTCTCTCTCCCCTCTCTCCCCACCCCACCCTCTCCCTCTCTCTTTCTCTCTCTCTCTCAGTGTGCGCCTGTCCACCACGTTAAGCTAATTCTGGTGAATATGTTACTTATTCCTGAAAATGTTACCTTTTTTAGCAGAGTTCATTGCCGTTCTCATCGTGCTCCCAAGACACTCAGTTCAGTACTATTGAATTGGTTGATCTTATCATGATAACCAAATCTACTGAATTAAGTCTGACATAAAGGTTGAACACTGAATGAAAACTACCTGAATCGGCAGCGCCTGAATGTGGCCGACCTGGTAAACACTGCAACAAACAAAATACTTTGCTCTTAAGATCGGAGAAGAGTGTTCGGTTCTTGTCCGCGATTACTTCCTTACTCTAAATGCCCACACTGATAGATAGATCTCTCCCAGTTTCTCTCCCTCTTTCTCTCTTTATACAAAAAGATATGTGTGTGCGTGTTTGTGTGTGCGTGTGTGTACTTTGCTGCAATTTTCCATTCATACATGTTTCATCAAATATGACAAACAAGGAGCGTTTCAAAAATCATATACTTATATTATATATATATATATATATATATATATATATATATGAATGAAAGGTGTCGAGGTTCCATCAGATTTTGCTCAGTATAAAGTTAGTTTCTTTCCCAACTATACTCGTTTTTTTGGTTTGGTTTAAACTCCAAGAACTCCATTTGTATACATGTATTAACGTATTGAAAATGATGGTACTCGTATTTTCCCGAAAGATTTACGCGAAAGATCTCTGAAAGTCACACAATTGATTTGAAAATCTAGCATCAGTTCGAGATAATGATGACACGAGAGTTCTGAATAAAAGACGATACTACTTCCGTCACACCCTTTCTTCCTGTACACACTTACACAAACGCACTCACACACATACACACACACGCATACACATGCATATATATATATATATATATATATATATATATATATATATATATATATATATATATATCGATGTTCGAATGTTCACTTTACACAATATTTTTATTCAAAACAAGAAAATACCGAAGCGAGTTGTTGTAGAAACAGTGCATACCCTCTCTTTCTCCCTCTGTCTCCTGTGCCTCCAGCGATTCAGCCCAACATGCCATCATCATATGGGGGTCTGTGATCGCTCAAAAAATTATTCCTGCACAAATTCGCTTTACACCATTTCGTTTTACGCCATTTCGCTTTACGCCATTTCGGCTTGCAAAAGTTTTGGGAAACATTCTACTTTCGGATAGCGGGGTAAACCTATAGTCATCATCGCTAGTCACATGTTGACGGAGCACAAATATTATTTGAAAATCATTTTCACTCTTTACGCCTTATCTTCACATACATATTTGAAAAAAAATGATTATAGCTCGCTATTACAGTCAGTAATTGTACAACCGTAGCGTTGCATTCTAAAGTCATGTTAGAAAATTCAATCGAAGGATAAATATGATCAGAATAAATTCTATTAATGTCTTCACTGGCGTTTTTAACTAGAAAACATCTAAAATAGAGAAAAAACATCTAGAAATATCTAGATTCTGGAGAATCTTGATTCTATTAATAAACCCAAGAAAAAAATCCCTCCCAAATTATGTTAAAATCTTTTTTTTTTTAAGTCAAAAATATTTTAGAAGAGGTCTAGTGGAGTACTGATGCCAATTTACAAGTCTGTAGATAAAACAGCGCTAGAACACATAAACGAACACGCGCACAATAAAAAGGACAGAACTCTTCACCATCTTTGATAGCGATGGTTGAGGTCTGAATTCCTATGAACAAGGATTAACAGAATCAAAAGAAAAGGTTCTAAGATTCAAAGTTTAATACAAAAGAGAAATTAATGTTTTTATCGTAAAAAATGCCCAGGGAATAAGATTTTAAAACTATACATCTATTGTTCCCAAAACTAAATAATGCACCAAGCTGTAAGTATTTCTACGATAGACAATTGTTTTAATCTATCTTTTTCTGTGTGTCTGTCTCTCTCTCTCTATATATATATATATATCACAGAATTAGATCAACCTTCTGAACTCATGTATAAAACCGGCCAAGACCGATCAAAAATTATCATACCTCAAAACCATAATTAATTATTGCAGAATTGTGAAATTTATAGGTCTATTTTCTTCTATGTGTGTGTGTGTGTATGAATCTATCGGTCTGTATGTCTATCTATGTTAGTTCATATCTATCCATGTAAATAGATGGAAACTGAAAGAACGATAGATATATATGCGCACGTGTGCATGTTTATAATTCAGGAGATTCATGCATATCTATGACGACTGTTGAGAATGTTGCACTGCGCATGCGTACTAGCTAGCGAATGTTTTAGCGGGAAAAATCAGCATCGCACCACGTGGCTCTTTCCAACACGTGTTTATGAGCTTCCAAGCTAATGTCCAACCGAAGAAATCATTTTACTTTTCATAAATTGACAACTTCCTAATAGGAAATAATAAAAAGAGAAGGATACTCTGGGAGTCTGTGATCCAGATAGAACATCACAACGAATTTGATTGTCATGAATAACGAAAAGAGGGCGGCTCAGATCCTAGACGTGTTTGTGCTACATGACAGGGCCGAAATAAAATTGTATGGGGCGCCTGGCTGTAATTCAAACGAAAGCCCTCCGATCTAACACATCATTAATATTAGTAAACAAGAAATTTTATTTAATTGAATTTCATCCACATACTTATTATTGTCAAATTGTACGTTTATGAATTCATGGCAGTTTCTTTTCGTTATCTAATTTTAGGAACCCCCTAAATATTTGGGGCCCCTGGCTTCAGCCAACTCATCAGCCTACTTAATCCAGCATTGCAAGGTGATCATATAGTGAAGAAGGGAAAATTACCTGGACATTGCATGGAAACTGAGAAAACAACGAAATCTGTGGATTAAGGTCGTGATCATGATAATGGGTGCACTTGGAGCAGCAAGATGAGGTGGGGTTAAGTTTCGTATGTGGGTAGAGACTACCCAGACCACTGTGTTGCAGAGGGTCTATGAGGTTACTGAGAAAAGTACTGAAAATTTGAACGAGAATCTCCCCCCCACGCTCGACAATCAGAAACAACAAGCAGACACCCAGTGCAAAGAAGAAGAAGAAGAAGAAGAAGAAGAAGAAGAAGAAGAAGAAGAAGAAGAAGAAGAAGAAGAAGAAGAAGAAGAAGAAGAAGAAGAAAAGGGTAGCTGCTGCAGGGTCAAGTTCCCACTTCTGTTACGAATGAAGGTGATTACTGCAACTTCTCCTTTGTATATATAATAAATCTTCTTTTTTTTAAATTTGCATAGATGTACTTATTCATTAAATTGTGATAAGTATTTGCATATCTTTAACTTTAGCTCAGTCGGTAAGACACCAGTCGACCCATCATTTGGGGGAAATGTTAGTTTTATTTTCAAAATAATCCTTTGTACATTTCTAACTTAAATTTTAGTAGATACATAATACTTGACAATTTAGCTCAAAAAGACACACGACTACAGACCCCTTTACCTTGATGAAGATTGTTCTTGCTATTCTTGATCTTATTACTGTAGAAAAAAGTCTACTTCAGTTTGGGAGTGTGACAACAGTAACAATATTCGCGTCAATGGTGGAACATCCTGACGGTTGATACTTGACGAAAACGAATCGGTGATCAAATGAGAAGAGACAATAAAAACATTGTCAGTTCAAAGTAATATACTATAAAAATGCGCCACGTGTATTTGTATGTATACTTTTTGTCTGTAACATCCCAAATCTGTCGCTAAAGGGAGAAAGGTTTCATTTGCACCCACTGGAAAAGTACTACGACTCATTTAATCAGCTCATTCACATTGACAAAGTAATTGAGTTATCTACTCAGAAAGACATCTTGGAAGGATAAAAATTCCAGAATGGAAATAAAGATTCTAAAATTACTTCCCCATTTTGAAACTTTGTTTCTAAATAACTTTCGATACCTTTGGGCCATTAAGAAAAAAATGGAAAAGTTTTCTGATCCGAATTCTTTCAGAAAATATAATAATTAGGGTTCTACAACCCATGAAGAAAAATTGACCTGTCCGCCTCCAATAAAAGTGCACTCGGAAACAAAGATCAAGCCTTCGCCGAATATATCCTTTTGTGTCCCCTCCATGTATATCAATGTATCATCCCCCCCCCCTGGGAAAAGGGGCCGTAGACGTCCATGAGAAGGGATGGTCGGCACCTATATCTGCACAGGAAATGTTTTTGTCTAATAAGTTTCATTTTTACACAAGTGCTACAATTATACTTGGAAAAGTTTTGGATATCTGAGGGACTTGATGTCACTTGTTCCTCATAGTGCCCAATTCAAATTGGGGGGGGGGTAACTAAACTATAAGAATTACGATTATTAATAAATAGAAATAATAAAGAATGGTAGTATTAATTAATGCTATGATATTTCTTCTAGAACTGGAAACCTATTGACAAGACGGTTTCAAAAAATTAAATCTACTAAACAATTATTTTTCTAATACAGTAATATATTTGTGGCATAGGTTGCCTGGTCATGTTTATAATAGCAATAGTGTACAGTTTTTAATAGATATATCAAATAAGTTTGGAAATTATGGAAAAAGCATGAGGTTACACAGACATTTTGGAATCTGTTTGATTTTCAAGAGAATGAATTGTGTTAATTGTAAATATTGTTAGTGATAATGTACATTGCGTATGTATTTATGAATTTTGTATTTGTTTTGAAGATAACGTGTAAATATTATGCAGAGTTGGAGATCCCCAAAGAGGCTTAATAACATAAAAAAAATTAGTATTAGCAAGCGTTTTTGTTTCGTGTGCACATCGCTAATTCCAGCCATAGTCGTCCATCTAAAAATAACTAGTACCCAAACAAGATCAAAACAGGTCTGGTTTATCACTCCATAAAATCCATCACGTGACTAACATGCTCTGTTTGGGGTGTCAATTAAAACAGGAGTGGAATCAGTTACGTCTCTCGTCTTTTGTTGGATAGTGATCACTAAAAAAAAGTCTAAATTCTAAAAAAAAAAAAGCTTGAGTGCTACCGGACACAAACTAAGAGACCAATCAAACATAAACGTACAATGCGAATTGAACCACCCACTAAAAACCCATTTCAGAGAGACATTTAGAAAAAACTGGGTTTTTTTAGACATAATAAGGAGTATATGTTTAAAATAGTGCGGCCTATACGCGTGAAACATACACATAAACATACACAGCCAGTCAGCCGGACTAACTTGAAAACTGAAGAAACCTATGCTAACAGTTTTGCTAGACAGTTTCAAATTTAGCTATAAAAGGATATCGTCGCTTATTAATTGTTACTCTTTCTATTCATATTCGGACCATCCTCATCTTTGTTGTTTTTCATACAACGTTTCGGCCGTTGCACTCTACGGCCTTCGTCAGGTATAAATTGTTACTCATATTCTTCTTTTCATTATGGTGTGTTCAAGTACCTGATTTTGGTATAAGCTAAATAAGCGGATGATGAAATAAGCTACAGCTTCGGGCATTCTGAACTTGGGAGGTGCACCTAACGAGGGTGCAATATAAATATACTGAGGGGCTGTTCAGAATTTGGGTATGAAGAGCCAGAAGTGTTCTGTGGTTCAAAACTGAGATCAGACTTAACTGATTAATTTCTAATTAAATAATACTATTAATTACTGATTACTGTAAACTACTAATTTTATTGTATATTCCATAGTAACTGATGCTCCACTCATTGACTCTGTGTGGTATAAAAGCGATGAAGTAATCGCATTGTAGTTACTAAAGTTACACAATGGAAAAATCACAGCTGTATGGTCGAACTCCGACTTCTATCCCGACAAATGATGATTAATATAACTGTAGTATTGTGTATATAATGACTAAAGAATTATAAAAACATTCTTTCATCTAAATGCATTTATTCATTAAGAATTAAATAAGCCCATGTGTATCCGTATGATAAACTTTCGTTTATACTTATCAATTAAGCTCAGTCAAAAAGACGCCCCCCTGTCAATCAGTTGCTCGTAGTGGAATTTGAATTTTACTCATCGGTTTATACCCCTAATCATGGTGATGGTTAGTCTTGTGGTTCTTGTTATTGATACGACAGAAAACAAACTCCATTGGATTTTGACAACTAAATCATTTTTTATAGTAAGGGGGATATAAAATATTTTGAGCTGACGAGGTGGAGCATGGAGTTTTTAAAAAATGGTTGAGAATCACTCCTCTGGGTGTCAAAAAATTCTGTAGAACTTCCTGGAGTAATTTTTTAACAAACGGTCTTCAAGCTTTATATAGCTTGGGGCCTCACCAAGTCTTCATCTGTTGTAACAAGTATCACCTACCCCCAGCTTTCTGTGGGAACTCAGGCTTTTCAGATAATGATCCTAACTGAAGTTGCAAGATTTTCAGTAGCTATCATAAAAGTTGATTTTCAATTTTACTGTAAACTCAAGTTGTATCGACACGTGTTCTGACAGCATTTATAAATGACACACGCGTTCTAACGGCACTTTTGTTTCGATATTGTCCCAAGACTATTCCCAGAGATTAGTTTGCAGCAACAGCACTGGAAGATTTCAAGGCTTCATTTGAAACAAAAAACTAAAATTAGTAAATCTTCATAATAATGCCACCAGAAATAATATCAGGCAAAAGACTGAAAATATGATGAAAAAAAGTCATTTTTCATGTGTTTTTTTTTTTTTTTTTGGTTCCTCATTATCAATACACTTCTTTTAAAATCCACTCGTTATGAATACAACTTCGTTATAACGACACTCTTGAATCCCTGAGGGTGCCGTAAAAACGGGAGTCTACTGTAGTATTTTTTTTTCAGGGTGTCGAAATTGGAATCATCATGGCGACCGTCGTCGATGTTGCTGCTGCTGTTGCTGCTGCTGTCGCTGCTGCTGTCGCTGCTCCAGTTGATTGCGTGTTCCTAACAGTTCCACAAGTTTCTGAAACATGTTTTCCCGACCTGGAAATCCATTTCCACGATGGGGAAGTGGGTCGGAGAAAGTTCCCTGGTGATGTTTGGGAGTTGTACAGGAGAGGGGGAAGGAGGAGGAGGAGCAGGAGGAGGAGGAGGAAAATAGAAATGGGAAAATGATGCCGACTGAATAGGAGGAAAAAGAGAGTAATACCCCGATTAGCGCTGATTCGGTATACAACAACTCTCCCATTAAAGTCATGTTCAGGTTTCTGAAAACTACGACTATAAGTGAATCAAGACTGCCGCAGGGTCAAACTGCACTCTTATTTCTATTCCGACTGAAAATGATTACTGCAATTTTTGTATCATATATATATATATATATATATATATATATATGTATATATATATATATATATATATATATATATATATATATATATATATATATATATCTTGAGAGAGAGAGTTAAAAAAATATACTTATATTTTTCGTATAAATCTATAAGAATGAAATAAGCCTGCGCGTATCTGTCAGATAAATTTTCAATAATATGTAAGACTTGTCAATTCAACTCTGTCTTTTAGACAGCCACATTGCCATCAGTTGGTCGTGAGTTAAAATCGCGGCAAGAATTTACACATCGGTTCACACCATTCATTTTGCTGAGGTTTGTTCTTGTTCTGGTCACGGTAAAAAAAATAATGTCAACTCCTGTTTTCAAGTTTGACAAAAACGTTATGTGAAACTGATTTTACCATAGACACAATTATACAATTAAAGGTTATGTTCTTTTGGAATTTTACGACTAACTTACGTTAAGTCAGAAAAAACACTTAATTCGCAATTCCACTTACAATATTTTATATCATCGTATACACATATTTCTCTCTCAACGACCTTATAACTAAAAGGGGGAATTGGTGTATCTTTTCTGATAAGTTTATTAATGTTAAATTTCAAAAATAAATAATGATTAAAGACAACATCATGGAGAGTATCCTAAATAACGGCATACTGTACACTTTTCTTAATGTGTCATGTGTATGTGAATAACCAAGTACACATACACAGTTATATTTCACGTAGCGACGTCTATCAACAACTACTGAATCCCACCTGCTCCGGAAATGATGAGATATAAGGCACTAATCCATTCCATCTCGTTGAGGCTCAACAACCACAACATCATATATTTCAAGATGATTGCTGGTACAATCTTTATTTATGCTGTTATAATGACCCAGTATAGCACTATTTCGTTTAACGCTGTATTTTTAGGAACGTATCTAGAGCGCTAACCGGGGTATTACTGTTACTATAAAAAAAGGCTACATCAAGGAAAAAAGATGCAGAAAAAGGGTGAAATAAGAGAATCATAATCATCATCATCATCATCATCAGTAGCAGCATCATTGTAAAGAGTTTAATTAAAAAATAAAGAAAATGGAAGAAGAAGAAGAATAAGGTGATGACGTCATGTCTGACAAAACTCTGTAAAGACAGTGGAAGGGAAGACAATAACATGATTAGGTTTCGGAACAGCTGTAGTAGCAGTCATCCTTCTTGTTGTAGTCAATATAAACAGTCTCGATACTTTTGACATTAGTAATAAGAGGGTTTCATTGTGGCTGCACCAGAAGTAACCACCGCTTTAGTAATGATAATTGCTCTGATAACTTGCTACTCTTCGTGGAAAATCCATGGGTATACGGGGTGTCTATAAAAGTTTCTATCTTTTTCTGTTTAAACAGTGTAATAAAAGAGACAGGAACTTTATGGACATTCTCTATCTGAAGTACTACAGGGCGATTTTTGTCATACTCCAGCCCTATATCTGGAGTTGACTTCATTTTCCTAGAACAATAAGGACAATTACCATTTAAAAAAATTAGTGGTGTAAACTGATATGTAAAAATTCATATTCCCCTACCGTGATTTGAACTCCAACTGATTTCCAGGAGGCTGTCTTATTGATTGAGCTAAATTGACATGATATATATATATATATATATATATATATATATATATATATATATATATATATATATATATATATATGTGTGTGTGTGTATATATATGTGTGTGTGTGTGTGTGTATAATACAAAAATTGCCTTAATCATCTTTAGTCGGAATAAAAGTTGGAGCGGAGTTTGATCCTGCAGCAGCTAGGCTTGTGATAATAATTCGATATTCCCCCTGAAAAAATGTGTGCACATGAAGTCCCTATCTATTTTAGTTTGAACAGTGTAGTGCTATTAACTCTACGGACATCTTATGTTTGAATTTCTATGAGTAATATTTTTAGAGTACTGGAAACTTAATGTATTTTGTAGAAATGTCAACCCGTATTTCTGTGGAGTCCAAGCAGTTTCTCCACGTTCTCTTACTTCAAGACTGAATAGTTCATTACTTTAAAACTGATGATAGTGTGAATAAATGAAATAAATGAATGAAATACGTCAAATCACTTCCATTTGAGGTTTTATTAAAAGGTGACATTATTTCAAATGGTTGATGGGAGATATTTTTGATCGGCAAAATCGTTACCTTTAAATGCAAGAGTCAATTGTTACCGACCGAAGAATAAAAAAAGTCACAATTGAATATATAGCTAGACTATACCGTTACTGTCGGATTCAATTGAACCACCGTAGCCATCAAAAGTGGCAAAAGGTTCTATCCCTTTTTATAAGCGTGTATATTTGTTTCTTCCAAGACTCTTGGCAATACCGGCTTCAATACTCTACTAGACCCCAACTAAAAATGTTTTTTTTACGTGAGTTCAAATTTTGTCGCTACGGTTGTTCAATTATTGACTGTGTTGGCGAGTTTATTCAATCTCTCAGTCGAGTACTAATTAACGATTACGTAAAAGTACACCCATGCTTATACTTGCGTCCGGGTTACGTTCTGGTGGTATGGTAGGAGATCAACCAGTGCGTAAGTCAATCTTTATAGAGTGAAGTGAAATATACGGACAGCATAACATTAGATATTATGATATCATCCACCTAAACCCTTACACTACACATACGTCTTCCTTGCCTTTCCGGAGAGAAATGAACAAAGGGTTTCAAGTTCTTATGGGGGTGTATCTGCAATCGGACGTAAGTCGACGTATGGCCGTAATTCATCCCTCCCCCTCTCTCTCTCTATCCCTCTTTTTCAATCAATAGTTTTAATCTTGATTTAGTTTTCCAACCGTAACAAGGACAACAATTATTGACTGCGAGTAAATCTTTTTGACGCTCTACTGATTTGAACTTCATGTTAAAATGTTAATAACACAGAAAGACACTTGACGCTTTTCTAATATAGATATACCTTGATCAGTGCCGTTAATTAGTTCCAAATTTTTCGTTATTGTTCAAACTGCATCGATCAACATCATTTATCATCATCAGATTTTAAACGTCCGTCGTTGGACATAGACCTTCCCCAGGATTCGCCACACTTCTCTCTCATGGGCGTCGCAGAGCCAGTACTTTCTGAATTTGTCTAGTTCGTCTCTCCATCTAATATTCTGCCGGCCTCAGTTGCGCATGTGATCTCTGTCGTGTGATCCATGTCGTAAGTCGTGATGTCCATCGGTTGTCCGCCATTCTTGCAACATGGCCAGCCCACAGCCATTTGAGATTTTTATGGATTCTATGATGTCCCTGATTCTTGTCTTTTCTCCGATGGACTGTGCTGTCTAATGGTCTCTCCAAGTGAGGCACAGCATAATTTTCTTTCATGTGCACGTTGAATTAAGGTCTTATAATCTAATATGTTTTATAGCTTATACTTAGTTACATTAATTTGTACTGCGATACATCAACCGTACTACACCAAAATGTGCACTTATCAAAACCGTACTATTCAAGGTATTGATGTACTATCTGGAAAATATATTCAGATTTCCAGACATAAGAAGTTTTTTTTAGAAATTTGAGTATTATATTTCCATTTCTTTTGTTGGTAAAAAAAACAGCTTCCATTCAATAACTTGAAAGGGTCTCCAAACTACAGCACGCAGGCCACATCTAACCGATAGCAACTTGGAAAAATTGTCACCTTTCTCTTATATGATCTTCTTCATTATTCATGCTGATTATGAAAAAGGTCAAAATAAAACATTCATTTACCTCTGCCAACGAAGTTGGAAAAGATAATTGATTCTGCAACTCCATATTGATGTCATCGTCTTGATAGTTGTGAGTAGACCTTTCTGCGGGTTGCTTTCCTTGGCAAAAGTCTTGGGGTTGTCATTGCAGAGAGAGAGTTATTCAGTTCCGCATTTGGTGATCTATATCCATGGCTGATGTCGTCCAGTGGATTGTTGAGCAGTGCCAGTACGGAGCAGAAGATCAATGGGGATAGTGAAGCCCGCTGGAAGATGCCGCTTCCGATCATTCTCGATCTTCACCACTCATTTGCAAGGTGGAGATGCAGGGTGGTCTTCCAGGTCTTTATGCTCTCTTTGATGAATCTTATATTTGTTGGAAAGAATCTTTACCCAAGAGTTCAACATCTAATTGTAGGTCTATGCTGGTGACAAGTTCTTTTTCTTTGGTTTACTCGCTTGCATAAAGCCATATGGCTTTATTGATGAGTAGCCGGTCTTTGCATACATATCTCCCGTTCTTATATTACTTTGTTTTGCTCTTAACGTATCTTTTTTGTCAAGGAAGCAATAGATTCTCTATGTGATGATGGTGGTGATATATATTGTTGGTAGGCAAGTGAAGGGTCTGTAGTTCTTCAGATTCTGTTTTTGGGACAGGTGATTCTCCATGTGAGCCATTTGAGACAATTCTCTTGGTTCTTGATGAAGTCATTGTGGTTCCATGCTTGGTTGGTTCTCAATCCAAAACCTAGCAATTCTGTCTGTTCCTAGTGCCTTCCAAATATCGGTCCTGTTAATGGCAGCAGTGGTGTGGGTGATATTGAACCCGTTGTTCCGACGTGTCTCCAGCTACTGATCGTCTAATCCTTCTGTTTGAAGTTGAATTTTCATTCCAGCTGTTTCCTTTTTCTCACTTTGATGTTGGAGTCTAATACTATTCTCTAGAAGTAATAGTGATGGTGATATTCGACCTATCGTCTATCATAATTTGCATCTTCAAATAAGAAGTATCTTATGCTTGTCGCTGACGATTGATTGACATGGTCTATTCAGATCGATATGATAAAGACATATAAACCAATTGCAGAATCAAAAATATTCACGTGTTCACTCAATCAAACTATCTTTTACTTTCAGCTCTTTTTTCATGAGCTCACTCAGCCTAATGGTTAGTAGATATAAAAAGAATTGTATGTCTTTAAAAAAAGCTAACAAAAGATGTCCTTATGGTAATACAGTAGACTGCCGTTATAACGGAAACATAGGGGATTCAGATGATGCTATAACGAAGATGCCGTTATAATACATTTGTGGATTCTATATAAAATGTATTGATAATGAAAAAAAAGTACTGTAAGAGTAAGAAGGAGAGGGAAAGGCGAAAAAAGAGTGAAAAGTATGAAATAAGAGAAAAGTGTAAAAAGAGTGACCATTGTGAAAAGGGAAAACAGTGTGAAGAGAGAGAAAAGTGTAGAAAGAAAGAGAGTTTAAAAAAATGAGAGAAAAGTGTAAAAAGATGGGAAAGAGTAAAAAGGGGGAAATGAAGAGAATGAGAAGGAGAGAAAAATGAAAAAGGAGAGAAAGGGCATTAAAAGAGAAAAAGTGCAAAAGTAGCAGATAAATGTAAATAGGGTGAAAAGTGTAAAAATAGGTGTAAATAAAGAAAAAGTGAAAAAAGAAAAGGTGTAAATGAAGAAAGAGTGTAAAAAAAGTTTTAAAAAGAAATAGTGTAAAAAGAGAAAAGATGCAAAAAAGGGAGTGTGTAAAGAGAGACAGAAAATTGTAAAAAAGAGACTTTAAGCGTCATTATTGACAGATTACGTGACCTCAAGTGGAAGACGTTTATAAGTAAGAGGCATTTTATCGAGGCACTCCTTTCTACCTAGTTTCAAGTAAATCTGACTTGAAACATCTGAGAAAAGTATAATAAGAGAGAAAAGTTTGATGAGAGAGAACACTGTAAAAAAGAAAGGCATGTGTAGAAAGAGAGAGAAGTGTGATAAGAGAGAAAAGTGTTAAAAAAGACAGAGATGTAATAAGAGAGAACACTGTAAAAAGTGAGAAAAG
Source organism: Thysanoteuthis rhombus (assembly GCA_963457665.1). Taxonomy (NCBI): domain Eukaryota; kingdom Metazoa; phylum Mollusca; class Cephalopoda; order Oegopsida; family Thysanoteuthidae; genus Thysanoteuthis; species Thysanoteuthis major. The sequence continues at coordinate 37,345,406 of OY735222.1, forward strand.
TGTAATAAGAGAGAACACTGTAAAAAGAGAGGTAAGCGTAAAAAGAGAGAAAAGTGTAATGAGAGGAAGCACTGTAAAAAGAGAGAAGGGTGTAAAAAGAAAGAGAAGTGTAAAAAAGAGAACATTGTGAAAAGAAAGACAAGGAAAAAATACTCAACAGATCGTATCAGATTAAAGACAGATGAAGAGGGATAGTGAGAGAGGGAGTAAAAGCAAGATATTATACATACATACATATATATATATATATAGGTGTGTGTGTGTGTGAGTGTCTGTCTGTCTGTCTGTATTTGCGTATGTATATAGTTTTTATATGTGACTTTATACATGTACATTGTAATAGAATAAACATTTCCATATGTGATAAAGGACAGGTCAAAAAGACAGTATCGATCTATCTATGTCTGCTTCTATCAATAATTATCTTTCTTCATACTTTAATATTTTTTTTTCCAACACTCTTTTTTTCTCAGAAGAAAAAATAGTGATGAAAAGAGTGATAAACAGAAAGGACTTCTAGAGAAGCGAGAGAGGAAAGTGAGAGAGAAGCAGAAAGAGCGATAGAAGGGTGAGGGGGTATAGACGAGGAAGAAAGAATAGTAAAGGAGGCAAAAGCAGAATGCACTAGACCCCTATTTCTACCGGCACCCTCGTTGATTTAAGAGTACCGTTAAAATGAATTTGCCGTAATAACGGTTGGTTTTATACGAAGTCTATTATTAATGAGAAACCAAAAAATTTTAGACAAAATGACTTTTTATTACCCTTTCACAATCTGATGACCCATGCTACTTTGAGTGACATTATCTTAAAGCTTGACTAATTTTAGTTGTTTTTCTTCTAATAATACACTGACACCTTCATGTGCTGTTGCTGCCAACTGGAATATTCATGTGCTCTTGCGAGAATATAGAAACAAATGTGCCGTTCAAACGCGTCTGTTCATAAACAGTGTCGTTAGAGCAAGTGCCGCAACGATGAGAGTTTACTGTATATGCATTGTTTTCTAGTTTCGATTCAAGTCCGCCATTACTGAGACAGGCAGAAGTGGAACTCCTTAAAAGGAAGTTTCACTATGGGAGGTGGAGAGGTGTATGAAGAAGGAGAGGGGAGATGAAACTTGATGAAAACTTCAGACGGAGGGAGGATTGCTCTCTGGAACTGCGTATGTGTGTGTGTACGTGTGTCAGACAGGGGGAATGGATTGAAAGAGAAGGGGAAAGAGTCTAAAGAAATTTAGAGAGATCGATTGAGAGGAAGAAAGAAGGAAAGAAAAAAAAGAAAGATGGTAAAAAAAATGGCAGAGAAAAGATTAAGAAAGAACAGTAAGAAAGAGAGAGAGAGAGAGAGGAGAAAAGAGAATAATTAAAGGAAAGGGAATAAGAAAAAGATAATGATAGATAGGTGCAGATATAGACTGATAGATCGACATCTGCACTTCGTATAAATGAACCATCGTATCCTGCATTTGCACCAGAACTAATCATCCAAAAATATATGTAAAATTAATTCCTAAAAACAGAATCATTTATAAGAACAATTACTGGATAAGATTTGGGCATTGTGATCCAAAATGACAGCAGAGACCCCCGAAAGCAGTTTTCGGAAAAAGATGCTAGATGGTGCTTAGTGATGTTCTCATGTAAAGTTACTAAGTTGTTAGCAAAAAATATGACCGGGAGCACCCGAAGACACACACATACACAGACAAAGCGATCAGCGAAGAGAGACGAACCTGTAACCCACTTGGCTGGTTGATCGAGTTGCCCATCTGTGGGGCTACATTGATTTTTATATATATATATATATATATATATATATATATATATATATAGATAGATAGATAGATAGATAGATAGATAGATATGACTTCAATGGCATCCCCTCTCTCTCTTCATCTCTCTTTCCACTTTCTTCTATCTTTACTCCCTCTTTCTCTCCTTTTTTTCTTTCCGATTTCTTTTTCGATTGACTCCTTTTCTTACTCTCTTCCCTCGTTTTCTCTTTCAATTCCGTTGCTTTTCTTTCTCTCTCGCTCAACCCACTTTTTCTCTCTCCCATCCTTTCCCTTCCACTTCACTTACCTTTCTCTCACTGCCCTCTCTCTACCCCTATCTTCTCTCTCTCTCTCTTTCTCTCTCTCTACCCAACCTTTCCTCTCTCTCACTACCCTTCATCATTGTAAAGGGTTCTTTCCAGCTCTATACCTTCAAGTCAATCAGCATTCTTCCACCGGTTTCTTTATTCAAATTCAGTGCCACAGGAAAATCTATTTTATTGAAACTCTTCACCTTGAGGCCGATAGTCCATTGCTCCACAAATCAGAATTTCCCAACCTGGGGTACATGTCCCCCAGGTTTAATAACAGAAATAAAAAAGAGCTCAATCGTCCGAAAGAAACTCTGAATGTCAATGATTCTTCTCGAAACTATAGACAGTATTTTTGGAAATCAGATCAAATCACAGATCAAAACTCGAAACAACTAAAACGATTTATCAAGCATCAAACTGATGGGGAGGTGCCGGGTGCCGTACGGTTTCTAGTGCGAAAAACTAAATTGCCGCACCGGGTTCAAGTTTTGCCTGAGACTGCTTACATTCACTTTGCACAAACGCCCTTTGGATAAGCATGGGTCCACTCATACCCTAGTTATGGTTAAATAGTAATATAGTTTGAGCCCTTCGGAACTGTATGTCGATCCAACTAAGATAAAGTTACTGTGACAGAAAACAAAACTAAGGAAGATCGGTGGTAAACTTTACTTTCTGGGCAACTCCTGCAGCCAAAAAAGACCTCCAGTTGTGGTGTCTCACCGTATCACAGGAAAAAAAACCTTGAAGGCCGAAAATATGGGATCGTCCTTCAATAGTCCTGACACAGTCAAGATCATACCTACACAGGTTGCTGTGCAGATCTCTACAGTCACAGACATCACCAGAAACGATGTACATACTTCTCACCGACGTTCATAATCAGAAACTGTCAACTAAAACTGTCACCAGGACAATCTCCAAATCGGTCAATGAAGGTTTCTTCAGTTTTGTAGTTGGTCCGGCTGGCTAGCTGACTGACTGGCTAGCTGTGTATGTATCATGCGTACAGGCTGCACCACTGGCGAGAGAAGGCTGAAAATCTAATCATTCATTCCTTATTATGTCAGCAAAAAACTTATTTTTTTGTTTTTTAAAAATGCCCCCCTAAATACTTTTTTTGGGGGGAAGGTTCAGTTTGCGATTGATCCCTTAGTTCGTTTCTGCCCTGGTTTTTTCTCTCAACATTTTAGCGATCACTTCCCAAATAAAAACTGTGAGAAGTAACTTATTCATTGATCATCCCGTTTTCCAATTTTTTAATTGATCACTCCCAACAAGGCATGCTGCCAAAAGATGTTGGTCACTTGATGATTCCTACCGACCAATCAGACCTATTTGTTCGAAAAATGGAGCATTTTGTTACATCTAGTGAATCATACACGAACATACGATTCAGTAGTCTTTTTCGCTTTACTTGGATGGAAGCCACACTCATTAAAGCAACTAACGTTGAAGAGCTGGTGAAAATTGAGTTTAAAAACTATGGATTTATATGAAGGATATATTTTGTCAAAAAATGCTGGAAACTTTCACATCATCCAAAATTATATCCCAGTTAACGTTCTAAATACGCGCTAAACGAAAAGACACTACATTGGATCATTATGACAATGTATAAATAGAGATATAAGTTTTCCGTACTTGGAGTTGCAGGCCATTTTCCATTCATGATGGGTGAACGATTGTGTGAACTAGTGGAGGGAGAGTAAATTTTGCAAGAAATTTGGGCGTTTGTGGGGTTATACATGAATGTGAATCATAGTTCCTTACATCTTGGCATACAACTATCATAATGTGCATAGCGTTATCTCTCCGAAAATATTGTGTCAGCATCATTTCAAAATATATAATGTCGTTGTTGAGCTTCAACGCTATGCATCTCATCTGGTAGCTACTTTCAAGGGTAGGTGAAATATCACTAGGTGTTGATGAATATATCTACATAAATTATCGTGTACTTGTTAATGATGCATTAACTAGATAGTGCCGTATGCATTTATTTCGGTGATTTATCATAATTTTTGTCAATATCTATTTCTGAAATTAAACATTACTGAATTTATTACGGAAAAATATTTGAAAAAGAGCAAGATAGTGAATCAGAGCTAAAAGGGGTAGCACTAATTGGAGTATTATCATACTAGAGACATCGACAAAATCGTCAGATATCAATATGTCATCGGTCAACTGTAAATACGTAAACATGTGTACAATGCACGCGTGTACAAGTTCTCATATTTTACTTGCATACGACCACTAGAGACACAGCGTTGGTGAAAAGTCTGACACCAAAGCATACGATCAGCTTTAGCCCACCTCATTATCAGTTACGCCTCTAACGGGCGGTAGACCTCTGAAACCCATTTGACCAAATGACCAGGAGAAGGAAACTCCATCCGAAAAAATACAACCTGGGGACCTTCCGCAGAGAACAGGCAAAGCTGTAATACCGGACATCTCTCCGGTTTATAGACCGAGCATTATTCATACCTCGATCCACGTCGAACTAGCAAGAAAATGAAAAATGAAAAACTCAAAGAACAGAACTATCAATATACAAATATTATTCTTTGAAATTCAAAGTTGGTCTTTTTATCAACTTTTCGCTATCAACCTCTTTTCCAACTGAATAATAAATGAACCTTCCTATAAAAAAACGAGTTCCTTGATCCGTCCCAAAAATGAAATTACTATTTCCTCAGCCCATTGCCCACTCTTCAACCAAGTTTCATTGAAATTCATTGAAATCTTTTACAGATATCGTATAGGGAGACTGACAGACGGACAGATACGAGTGAGTACGTATACTTCATTGGCAAAGGTAGAAAATAAAAAATAAGTGACAAACACACACACATACCCACATATTTATTAGCGAATATATTCCTTGATGTTGATTTTTTACGCAATTTTACGCAGTGTATATACTTTTTGCTTTCTTTTCTCTCTTCCCAGCCTTTTATGGTTGATTAAAATCGCCCCCAGCACTGACTCGCTCCATCGCACTGATTGTCATTCTACTGACGAATGGACCCTTTCTCTACCCAATATACAAAATTATTGGGCACGCCATTTCCAAAATGGTGTAATTGCGGATGGTACCGTAATTCAACGAACAGACGACGACAAGTCTGGTTAGTCACTCAACAGAAACTGTCACGTGACCAACTTCTCAAGCAGCATTCCGTGTTGGGGGTGATCAATTGAAAAAATGGAAAAGGCGGTGATCAATGAATAAGTTATTTATCTCTCCTTTTGTCTGAATTTTTTTTTTGAAAAAAAAAAAAAGACGGGTGAATCCTTGCTGCATGAAATAATGGAACAAATCCAGCATAAACTTACATTGCAAATTGAACCCCCACTAAAAATACATTGGCGGGGGGGGGGGGTAGAAAACGAAAACAAAAAGAAAATTTCCCTAAATATGATAAGGAGTTGAATGTTAGAATTTTCAGCTCTCTGGCAGCCTGTACGCGCGATACTTAAATACAACAGAAAGATAGTCAGCCAGCCAGACCAACTTCAAAACTGGAGAAACAGATGCTGACAGTTTGGGTGACAGTTTTGGCTGACGGTTTCTAATTAGCAAAAAGATTGTCGGCTGCCAAGACGTAGTTTTGCGCGAAAAAATCCACACTTATTTTTTTGCCGCTTCTCTCTTTCCCTTTTCTCTCAGAGTCTGTGATCTGGATCGCTACCCTCGTCGACTTGAGATAGTTAAGGTCTTGCTACCATTTATTATGGATTACACGGTTCTTTGTACGTAGCTCCTTTGACGAAAATTGAGAGGGGAGGGCAAGATTTGTATGGATAGCTGATATATCTTGTCGTAATTTGGGTCGGTGTTTGGTGAGGGCTTCAGGCGGTGGTTGAGAGGGTAAGTGTTCATTGGAAAAGGGCGCGGGCGTCCGCTGCCACTTTTCGGGGGGGGGGGGCGAGGGTAGCGAGAGGATATATTTCCAGGGGCGGGACAAAGGGATATATTCGGAATATATCTCAACAACGACTCTGATATCAGCGAAGAATAATACCATCTTTTTATATGGGTACATTAAGCTGGAGTTGAAATAAACAATTGTACAGAACTATTATAGGTACGAACGTATACATATAATATTTTTTTTAGAAAACGTCATGACTCTGGAAGAGGAAATTTGTTTGGAGCTACATATATTCTATTCCTCTATCCCATAAATGTAGGTGTGTATACAATATATATATATATATATATATATATATATATATATATATATATATATATATATATTGCAGACAGAAAATTACTGTTATTTCATTCAATCTGTCGATCCGTATTGACAAACACTTCAAAGTAAGTAAACAGGACAATCTTGAGAAGAACTGAAAGATTATCTCTCTTTGAGACGAAACCAAGATTCCATGTGCCTCTCCGATTCCCAATTTTCTGATACACAATTTACACACCAGATAATTAATATGACAAGCTAATAATATTCACAGATTTCCCCTCTCGGCGCACATACAATACAATTGTAATAATTCTGATACGTAAGACATGCATATATACATATCTTCAATTGCAAACTCGCACTTTTGTATACATATCTATATATATAGATATGTATACAAAAGTGAAAGTTTATTATTGAAGGTCTGTATAACTATATATGTACATAAACATATTCCAAAAATATTTTTAATGAATTATGCATGAAGCATTATATATATATATATATATATATATATATATATATATATATATATATATGTGTGTGTGTGTGTGTGTGTGTGTGTGTATACATTGTGTACAGCAACACCAATGGAGCTACAAGGCTGACAATTTAAACATTTACCCCTTATTTTGTAGAGAATAACAAGTTTTTTTTTGGGGGGGGGGTAACCCAAACAACTTTTTAGAGGGAGGAAGTCAACTTATAAAGTAAGTTTATGCTTAATTGGTTGCTTACTTTATGTCTGTCAGTATTCACGCTTGTTTTTTTGTTTTTTGTTTTTTTTAAATTCGGATCTTTTAGTGATCACCGCCCAACAAAATATAAGGGAAGTAACTCATTCATTGATCACCCTTTTTTTCTTGACTTTTTAATCAATCACATTCAACAAGGCATACGGCCAAAAAGACAATCCTCACTTGACGGTTTCCATTGGGAAATTGATTAAATTTTTTTAGATGCATCCACGCATCTCTACAAGACGCTTTTCAATGAATCGGTCGGTCCATAGTATGTTGAATATCAATTTTTCTTGCTGTATCGTGTAGGATTGATATGGAACTTGGTCTAGACCTTCGAATGAACCATCACCATCTTCCTTCTCCTCTCCCTCCTCCTCTTGCTCCTACTACCATGGATGATGGACGCATGGTACTTGTTTAATATAAACATCGAATTCTTTTTATTTGTGTTTCTGTAATCTTATTTCCATTGCTTTTCGTTGCAACTGTGATATTCTCCAGTCTGACAGACCGGATTCAAAATAAAGACTAAGCCCCCAGTGGGATTCGTACTCATATCCCTTTTCTCTAAGAAGCGTGCCTATCTGGGGAAGCTGCCTAACTCATTAAGCTACAAAGATCATCGGTTTCAGAGGTTTCCCCGGTGACGCAGTTTACTTGTATCATTTTATTACTTATTTAAGTCTAGTTTACCATTTTTATTTCGAATTACAACTATCTGATCAAGCGAAGAATCACTCAGAGGTGGCAAGCCTTCGGTAGAGCAAGATCAAGAAAAAGAAAATCCCATTAGTCCTAAAAAGAAGGGTATACAACTAATTCATCCGCCTGATAGTCACCTATGGAGCTGAAACATGGAACCAAACCAATACACAGACCATGCGACGTGCTCGTGAGAGAATCATACTCAGCATCATATGGAGAGAACACAAGATAGCACAGTATATTGGGGGGGGACAGGAGTTTGAGACATATAGAATCCATCAGGAAACCCTAATGACAATGTTGTAAGAATGACAGACAACCGATGGACATCACGACTCACAATGTGGATCCTTACATATCATATGCGGAACAGAGGCCGGTAGAAAATGAGATGGCAAAACGGACAGGACAGCTTCAGAAAGTACTGGCTCCGCGACGGCCACGACAGTGAGGTTTGATAAATCCTGGGGAAGGTCTATGTTCAACAACAGACGATAAAAGACTCCTGATGTTAATGACAACTATCTGGATCGAAAAACGCTTCAACCCTTTGAACAAACAGCACGGGTGATTTGAAATAGACGAATAAGTTCCAACGAGATTTTAACACTCATCCACACTTTTACATGCAAGTAAAAAAAAAATGTGTGCATTGTAATTTTCATGTGTTTTCTTGGTTCCAGTCCCAGGGCCCTCATTAATTAAGCAACAATTATAAATTATGCTAGAACTATTGAAGGAGAGATACAGAGAGAGGGAGAGAAAGAGGAAGAAAAAGAATGGGAAGTACGTTGACTTTCATCCGACCGACTCACGTCTGATCACAGATACGTCTCATAACAGCTCAAACCAATCAACTGCAGATGGCGGGAATTTCAATAATTGAAATTCTATTATGGTTCATGAGAATTTGCACCATGTTTACTCTTAGCTTTTCGAAGAAAACGTAGTGTATACGTCATGTTTGTTGCAAGTTCTCCGTACAGGGAAGGCAACGAACAGGTAAAAGTAGCAGCCATTTTGATGGGTTGAGCTAATGACTTGGTAAAATAAATATAATGGATGGCATTTGTTGCGGAAAGGCAAGGAAGACGTAAATATGTACGTGTCATATGTTGTGCAGTGCGTCTATTTCACTTCATCCTATAATGATCGTCTTACATCCTGGTTGAGTTGCGTCCACACTACCAAAACATAACCCGGACGCAATTAGGAGTATGGGTGTGCTTTCATGTGGCCGTTAACTTGTACTCGATTAAGAGAATAAATAAGTGGATGAAATGAAAACACTAACAAGAGGGGAATTATTGTCTGTTCTTTACAAGTTCAAAGGCTTTTTTGGCACAACTAACTGATAGGACAAAAACGAGAACAGAAAAAAAAACTTGAATAGGAAAAAAAGACGATTGAATGTAAGATTAGATATTCGGGTTACTATTTTGTTCTTTGATGATTGGGAAGAGGGAAAGCGGGTGGAGAGGTCGACTGAAGTCGGTGAGTTGTGAGAGAGAGGGTTTCATTCAACAGGTAAGCAACGTGATTTCGGGTTACGGGACGAAAGAGAACACCCAAGCAACACGTGATTTCGATCCCCGTGCACTTGCTGCTTTTGTTTGTTTGTATGTTTCAAATTTCCTTTATGATTTCCCTTTTTTTTCTTTTGTATTCCCGTCTGTTCGTGTTTACCTTTGAGTTTTCAGCAATGAAGATCAGATTTGACTAGATAGGGTGAGAAAATGTGTTCCTATTTAATCACTTAAGCATATGTTGTTGTTTTTTTGTTTTTTTGTTTTGTCCAGAATTTGATCCACGTTTCCGATTTATACTCATCGTGTGAGAGAAATAGTTCATCTGGTTTAGTGTTTAAAATAAAAGACAGTTTGTATACGTCTATTTAACACACACACACATATATATATATATATATATATATATATATATATATATACTATTAATTGCGTTATATTATATAGAAACTTCTTTGAAATGATTTCCTGTCGTTACACGGCTAACATATCATTCAATGTTAACAACGTAAATAGAATAAACAATTAAAGAAAATGGGGCCACGGCAGGAATCGAACCTGTCACTGATAGGTAGCCACTTCAGCGTAGCGTTCCACTTACCATTATGCTAAACAGTCCACCCATGACCAAATAACCGCTTTCAACCTAAATTCTCATCTCATTTATCCTTGGTCTTCAATGCAAAAGTGTGTACATGAGAAAATGGACATTTTGGTCTGACAGAATGAATTTCAAATTGCGTTATATTATATAGCAACTTATGTGAAATGATCCCCCGTTGTTACACGGTTAATACCTATCGGTGGCAGGCTCTATTCCTGAAGGAGCCCCATTTCCTTCAATTAATCGTGTAACGACTGGAAATAATTTCAGGTAAGTTTCTATATAATATAAGGCAATTTATAATTCATTCCGTCGGACCAAAATGTCCGTTTTCTCCCTCTCTCTCTCTATACATATATATATATATATATATATATATATATATATATATATATATATATATATATATATATCCACACACACACTATATATATATATATATCCACACACACACACTATATATATATATATATATATATTGCCACACTGAAGAGATGTAATACATCGAAACAGCTGTCTGTGGATGACGCAATATATATATACATATATATATATATATATATATATATATGTGTGTGTGTGTGTGTGTATGTGTGTGTGTGTGTGTATAAATAGGATGTCAATTGTTCTGTAGCCTGAAATAGTTCAATTTTGATATGGAATTTTTACTGCATAGTGTTCGATCCATGTGATTAATAATCCCTACTGAGTTAAGTGCATTGGCAAGGTGGGGATATTTTGAAAAATAAGTATTAGCTGCGTAAAAGAAATGCTTTTTTATCATTAGCAACGGAATTTTAGATGTAATACTGCCGAAGAAATTTTCTGGAATATATAAATAAATCCCAAAAGTTTTTGATTATTTTCTACTATTTGCTTTATTCTTTATGTTCTTAGGGTACGAGATTAGCCTAACGTGTATCTTTTCCTGCTACAGTGCAAATGGAGACAGTGCAAGTGCAGAAGTTTTATCGCTTATGTTGAACCTTAATGAAGCAACTGACACGTTTGAAGCGGATTATATTCAACCCAAGTCCTAAGTTGGTCATCACCAATGCTTACCAGTAGTCTTTCACAAAGTATGAGGCTGGATTAAGCTAATGTGTGCCTGTAGCATGTTATAAAGGGAACCAAAATAAAGAAAAAACACATGAATATTACAGTAGACACATCTTTTACTTGCATGGTAAGGTAATTAAATTTCATTTCATTTGCTCTGCAGCCGGATAATAAGACAAATGTGTTTGTCATTTCAGTAGTAATAATACTTTGTTTTCTTGTTAATCTTTGTGCAGTGGCTATGACTTCAGTTTCAAATAACTTCGTATCTGTGAGTCGTAAATGGATCACTTAGATACCACATTCCCACTTATTGGAAAACCATTCACAAATCTTCGCCTGCATAATAAATGTGTGGAAAAATCAATCGGGATAAATTCCTGGATCCACCCCCAAATCACATCTTCCTTACTCCATTGCCCACCATTCCAGAAAATTTCCTCGGTCAGAGTTTGAACTCAGCTCTCAGATTCCATTAACAACACTGTTAACCGCTACGCCACAAGCGCTTGAAATTCCCATTCATCGGTCAAATCACAGATAATTGTTTGAGGCAGGAAATCGATCCGAGTCAAATTGGTGAAGTCTTTAGAATTTGTTTGTCGGAAATCAAAAATCGAAAAGCAATTACGAGTGGCCAAGCGACTTCGGCGGAACGGGCAGAATTTTTTTAACCACAAGAGCAGGAAAATTCAGGGAAGTTTTTTTCTTTTTTTTTTTGGACGAGAAACTCTAAGGCTTTAAGTACCCACAAGTCTCATAAAGGCGTATGATATATACTTATCCATGTGTATGTGTGAGTGTATGTGTGTGTGTGCACCTTTCCCTAAACCTCTCTCTCTATATATTTATATGTTTATATAAAGAAAGAGAAAGAGAGATGGTTTGTTGTGTGTGTTCGTATGCACCTATGAGCAGGAAGCCATTCAGTGTGCAGGTGACAGGGTTATCGGGTGGTGTTCGGGAATATCTCGAAACTGAATGGACCTGAACAAGTAACGAAATCTTCCAAATTCTTCTCTTCGCCTCGTCGACAGAAATCGATTTCAACCCCCGAAACTGACTGGCTTTTATGGGCGTTTACGTATTGCGATTTGGTTTTGGGTGGAAGAATGGATCACATTCAAAGAACACTTATGCCACACTCGCATAAGTATGCGCGAGCGTGTGTGCATCTGTGTCTGGGTCAGTGTCTGTGTTAAGTTAGCAGGGTTGGGTTTTTGTTTTTGCTGAGGTTAAAAGACCTTGTGATATAAACATTCACCTTTTTCAGATTTAAACTTTTTAATTAATTGAATTTTTTGAGAGAAAATAAATGTGTAGACGAAACAAAGAAGGACCCTCGAGGCTTTAAATAAAACAACCAGACAAAAAATCACTTTTGCCTGTTGGTTTTTTTGTTTGTTTGATTTTTTGCAGGGGTTTAAGATATTTCCTACCAACAAATTTCAAAATATTTCTTTTTTGTTCATCTTTACTCGTACTTTTACCTTTTCATATCTTCTTTGTTGTAATTTGAATCCATTGTTTTATTCTATGTATTTCAAGGGTTTCCATCTTTTTCTTTCCCATACGAGGAAAATAACATAATGAATAAAACATTGTAAAATATTTGTTTAGTATAAATGCATTTATTTATAAGAATGAAATAAGTTTTGCGTATTTCTAACATAAATTTTTGTCATGTATATAAGACTTGTCATTTTAGCTCAATCGGTAGAAGACACGACTACGAATCGGTCAGTCTTTTAATCATGGGATACACCAAGTTTTACCCCCCACCCCCTAAATTTGGTGGATGTTGTTCTTGTTCTTGTTACGGTAGTAAAACAAAGTTAACTCCAGGTTTGGACTGGAGTTCGTCAATTCATTCTTGTATTTTATGAAGTAGAAATACATTCACCCCGATATGTGTTGATCTTTTTCTCCAGAAGTTCAATACAATCTGCGAATTTTTTTGAGAAAGCAAGATTTAGGAAAGAATAAATCCTAGTTTGTCATTCTCAATTTAATTCCATTACATTCAGTTAGTAATACTTAATTCCCGACCACAGACAATCCTTATCTTTGGGATTTTCATTGTAGTTTTATAGTAAAATTGCTTTCAATGCATTTCTATAAAGATTCGTGAGCAATGCATTTATGTTTTACAAGTAATCGCGTGTTCTGTCAGTTATTATTGCAATAATTCCTGACCATCGACAATCACTTTCTTTCGTGTGTATTTATACAGTGAAATTATTAAAAATGCATTTACCTTAGCTTTTTTCCTGTAAAGAAAGTCTACTTTAATTCATGGCCACTGAACAAGCCATCTTCAGCAGCATTTCAAAACCAGAACACAAACACAACCCTAAACTTCACTCTTGGAACTTCACCAAGAAAACAACACGATAAATCGTCACTTACAATGCTCATTGCAGACATACACCTATGCAAACATGAGAGGGAATTTAAAAAAAAAAACATCAAATGAGGCATTATCAGAATAAAGGAAATGTGAAGACCAAGAAAAGAACTACTTGAACTAAAGAGCAAACATCTTCTCTATAGCTACTGAAAAGAAAAACGGAAAACAGTGGGATTGGCTTTCTTATTCATAAAAACCTTAATGACAACGTTATAGGATTCAACTATACCTCGAATCGTGCTGCCATTGTCACCATACAGCTCTCAGCGCGGTACAAACTGAACATCATTCAAATTTACGCCCCCAATTCACATTCAACCAAGGATGAAATAGCCAACATCAGTGGCAATTTGAACTTCACATTGCGAGATATCAAAACATACTTGAAATCATTATAGGAAACTTCTATGATCAGGTTGGACGAAGTAAAGTTGGACAAGATTGAATACTAAGTACGAAATGAAAGGGGTGAAGACATTGCCAACTTTGCAACAGCGAACAAGTTCAAAATCATGAACATATTCTCGAAGAAGAAACCCAACAGAAAATAGACTTGGAGAAGCCCAAACCGGGGAACCAAAAATGAAATTGACTACATCTTAGAAGACAAAGCGACACCATCAAAGATACCCAGGTCCTAAATCAAGTCAATGTAAGAAGCTACCACAGATCGGTGGGATGTAAAATCCAAATTTAAATCAAGAACGAAGGCAGGAAAATGTTCCTGACCATAGAGCAACCACTTGTCGTGCAAAAGAACTCACCAAATATTTTCGGCTCGAATTGAAAACCTTCCTAATTATCAGTTGCTTTTTATTGCAATTTTGAATCAGACCGTAATTCTACGACAACAATTAAAAGGCGTAATCTGAAATAAAGAGCAAGTCCACGGTGAGAATCGAATTTGCACTCTCTAGCCAGAGGGAGCCTGGCTGCTCCAACCATTTAGCCAATGGGAACTTATAAACAAAGGCTGATTTTACACTTTAAACCTTTTTCCCAACTACCAAGGGCCACAGAGCAAAGACTGTGATGTGCAAGACATGAGCTACCAGTTCGAATATTTCCGGGAGATGAAGCAAGCCATCAAAAAAGTCCAAAAAAAAGAAAGACACCATCGACCTACTAAAAGAGCTGATAAAGCCATCGCTAGAAAACTAGCCCAGCTATTCAACGAATGCCTCTGAGTTGCTATGTAAAAAAGAAGGACCTGCAAAATCAAGGTAACTACAGACCAATCGGGCAACTCAACTACCTGTGCCAACTTTTACCGAAGCGATCTTCTATCGATTCACCAATACGCTGGATGAGAACCAACTAAAGGAATAGGCAGTTGCTGAAACATTACCATTTCCATTTGATGAATCAACAAATAGAAAAGCAAAACAAAATATAAAATGTCACTCACTGTAGCATTTGTTGACTAAATGAAGGCCTTCGACTCTGTGGAAATCCCCAGTCAACGATGCGATCACAGAAGAAGTATATCCTACATATGTCAGAGTTCTACAACATATCCACCGAGTGGCTCCTTTATCAGGCTATATGAACATCTGGGCCCCGTCTAGCTCGAAAAAGGAGTAAGACAAGGCCCACCCGAACTTTTACAGTTTGCCTCGGACTGATCTCCCAAAATTGAAATTAGACAAAGGAGCCAGAATTGATAGCGAATAACCTCCTTGAGCTCTAGATTAACGTTTGATGAACTGAACGAAGAGAGCAAGGTAAAAATGGTAAAACCTATGTCATGCCAAACAAATATGTTTAGAACAAAGACACAACGACCAAAACCAAAAATTTGGTGAATCATGGATAAAGAAAGTAGACCACTATATCTACCAGGGACAAATAATCTCCATTAAATTCTCAAAAGAAGAAATCAAACAAGGTTGGCTGGCTTTCGACAGAAAAAGCTCTATCTTCGAGAGCAAAAAGATCCCATCAGTTTCAAATTTGACGGTCTGTGACCAATGCATCCTCCCGATAGTCACCTATTGAGCTGAAACATAGAACCTAACGAAAAGACTGGCTTTCAAATTAAGAACTATGCAATGTGCACAAGAGTAAATCATACTCAAGATCACAAAGAGACGGCACAAGATATCAAAGAAAAAACAGGAGTCGGAGATATCATAGAATCCAAAAGAAAACTCAAATGGCAAGTGGCAGGCCACGATGCAAGGATGCCTGAAAACCATTGGACATTGGAAATCATGACTCACATAGCTAGGAGGGGGACGAGAAGAATTGATATCTTTTCCAAACTCTCGACCAGAAGTTTGAAATCGGCTCACCGATTCCATTGTGCGCATCGTTAACCGCTATGCCACCGGCACTTTCGAAAATATCTCTCGTTATCATTCACATATACAGGTTTTGTCACAATTATGGTCCTCGTCGTAATAAACATCTGGGCATATTTTCTTCTTTTTTTTTTCTTTTTTGAGCAACCAATCACACACGTGTGTGAGGAGTAGATGAGGGGTGAGAAAGAGAGAGACGGCGTCATGACACGTTCTGCAGGTGATACACTAGATACATCCTTTATCTTCCTTTGCTGATGTCCAGCCTCGTTTCTTCTGCCACACCTCAAAGCCTCAACCCCCAAGCATTCTTTCTCCTCGTCTCCACCCCCTTTTTCTACAGCTCCTATTCATTTCTCCCCATTGAGATAAGGATTCTTTTTTTTTTTCACGTTTTTCCAGCTTCCCCTAATTAAGACAACAATCATCTCAATTCCTTGTAACACCAGAAGATAAGTGTACGCACGTCTGCATCTGGGCATATATATGAATGGATTATACATATATATATATATATATATATATATATATATATATATATATATATATATATATACATATATATATATATATATATATATATATATGTATATACACATATATATATATATATATATATATATATATATATATGTATATATATATGTGTGTGTGTGTGTGTAGTGGGGTGGGGTGTATTACATATACTCATATGAATCATAAATTGCGTTATATTATATAAAAACTTATCTGAAATGATTTCCCATCGTTATACAGTAAATATATCATTCAATGTAGACAACGTGAATAAAATAAACAATTAAAGAAAATGCTACAGGAATTGAACCTGCCAACTATAAGTAGCCGCTTCAACGTAGCAATACACTTACCATTGTGCTAAACAGTCCACCAATAAGGCAAAGGCCAAGTAACTACTTTCAACCTAAATTCTCATCTCGTTCATTCTCGGTCTTTTCGTCTCTTTCAACGCGACAGTATGTATTTCAAGAAATTTTAAAATGAATTATAAATGTCTATGCTTCTTGCACTCATCAGCAAACGGCTGTATATCAACATTCACCAGGTCCTTGTAATTCTTATTTTGTTTATATACTATAGCTCTATTCACTGTGTTAAATATTGTGAACTGTGATCAAACATCTACAACAGATAGACTATGTTTTCATTCGTTCTCTGTTTTTTTACAAATTGAGAATAATACACATATTTATGTGTATTATGTACTACATATATCAATTGATAAATATATATATTTATATATATATATATATATATATATATGTGTGTGTATGCGTGTAATGGATAGTTAGATATGTGTGTGCGTGTATGTGATGTGTGTGCGCACATGGTTGGCATATGTATTTATGTATGTATGTATTGTTCAATACTGTTCTTTTTTTGTTTTATCAGGATAGTTTCAAGTATCTGCTAACCATTTCACCATCCGAGCGGACGTTATGTCAGTTTGACAATCTAAAAATCTACGAATATTTGGACCACCTTTTGGCTTTAATTGTTCACCACTTGTTTTCTATCTCTCGTTTTCTTTGTGTTCCCATCTACTTTTTTGGAGAAGTAATCTCTCGTCTCCCTTTTTTGCCCTTGTCGGTGCGAGAATCGATAAATCTAAGGGGGAGAATCATCTCCTGACGCTTTGCCAGCCATTGCATGTGGCACCTTATGAGCCTGGGTGGGGATGGCAAGAAGGAACGCCTCGTCGGCCAGATGTGATTGGCGAGACAAACAAAAAACACCTTTAAAGTGCAGACTACTCAGCAAATTTCTCAACATTATCAATCAATCTATCTGTCACTTCCTATTTAATGTTATCTTTCTTTCTCTCTTTTTTTCTTTCTTTCTTCCTTTTGTCTTTCTGCCTTTCTGCCTCTCTTTCGATTCTTCTTGTCTTCCCTTTCCTTTTCTTCAAAATCATAATCAGACTTTAAAGTGTGTTGTGGGACATAGGCCTTACCCAAGGTCTTTCGACGTGAATGTAAGACACAGGGGAGTGGTGGGCCTTACCACTGGCCCACGACGTGGTGGGGGAGTTCTACATCTCTGTTAATATTTTTATCTAATCTAGTAATGAGAACATTATGTCTACACTTCTGGCAGAAAAAAAATAAACCAAATACTTCTCATTATATAAAAGAGCTTAACATGCAGAAAACATATTGGTGCATATCAAGGATAAATTGGTTGGGAGAAAATTTGGAAACAGTTACCAGCTGTGGAAAGCAGTCAGAGATGAATGGAATAACATTGACGCCGCACACAGTCCACAAATGTCGGACAGGTTGACCAAACGCCTCATTTTTCTGTAGAAAAACAAGGGAAAAGCTATCCCATAAAAAGTCATTGTCAGAATGAGAGAGTTATTTTTTTTTTTTTTTTAAATGATAAAAAAGACTTCTTTTGCCCGGAAGTGTGCCTGGTTGAATGTGCGCATGCGTTCGTGTGTTCATCAACCGAAGATAAGAGTAACGTATTTGGCTGAATAAGTATAAGTTTCTACATTCTACATGAAAGAAAGTAACAAAGCAGGTAGGTATTGGCAGATAAGCTTCTTATACACGTAAAAAGGATGCAAAATCAAGATAGATATGTAGGCCTACATAGGCCATTGCTTGTGAGTTTGATGTTCACTGTGTGCCCTACAAATGTTGCCTCGTGCAAGATGAGGCCAAGATTAGCAAGTATATTGCCTTTTAAGAAAAAGAATTAGTCAAATGAAGGTGAAAGGATTTTATGTACTACTTGACCCATGCAGGTCACGGTGTGCCAAGAATCCACTCTATTCCCGATTTTAGCCTTATTTTCATCCCCGCCTCTGTCTATCTTTTCAGATCCCCTGGTAGAATTCTTTCTTTTTCTTTTTTTTTTCTTTTTTTTTTGTTTTGTTTAAAACTCATATTTCAGCTAGGTAAAAACAGTTTCGCACATGATCTCTTGGGATCCAATATGTGAGTCGTGATGTCCTGCAGTTGTCTGACATTCGTGCAATATGACCAGACCATTGCCATATGAGTTTTCTATTTGTTTCTACGATATTTCTGACTCCTGATTTTCTGATATACTGTGCTGTCTTACGATCTCTAGATGCTCTGTTGAGCATGATTCTCTCTTGTGAACGTTGCATGGTTCTCAGTTTGAGGGTCAATCTTTTGGTTAGATTGTATGTTTCAGCTCCATAAGTGAATTACGGGAGGATGCATTAGTGAGACCCTTCTTTTTAGGACTGATGTAATTTTTTTGTTCTTGTTACCGAAAAAATGCCATCTTATAGTAATTCTTCGCTTGACTTTTCCTCCTTCTGAGGATTTAATGGAAATTCGTTGTCCAAGGTAAATGTAGTGGTCTACTTTCTTTAGCTGTGCATTTTCGGTTTTGATCGTTGTGTCATTGCCCTCGACATGTTTGTTATTCATGACATTTGTCCTACTGAGAAAGAATCGATAGATCAATATCTGCTTATCGGTTTCAAAAGTCGTGTTCATTGAAATATCTCATCCCTGCATTTTTTCTTTTTTTTCTTTCTCTATTTCTAGTTGCATCTTTCTAGATTTAACCAATATCTCACCCCTCTCTCTCTCTCTATATATATATATATACATATACTATATACTATGAATATATATATTGTCATTGTCAGTGGAGAGACTATGAAGTCAGGTATGGCTAATCAAATGAGGTAAAGGAAGTTCTTCTATGGAAGAAAGACAGAATAATAGAAAGAGAATAACATTGGAGAATAAGGAGATTGAAAGAATCTGCGCACATTTGAGGCTCTGATGACTTCCCTACAAGACTTGGCATAGAATAGGCAGCGTATGAAATCATCTAATAAGAAAAGAACTGGAATTTCGTTTAAGGCCCGAAAAACAATGGCCTGTAAGCGTTTCTGTAGTTCACTTTCTTGTGAGTTGAAGCCCTGTGACGAAAGAAACAAGAAAGAATTAACAAAGAAGAATTAACTAATACCAAAAAATCCTTTAGCAGGGAGAGTTTAAATTTTCGAGAACGTAACTGAATACAGCAGGCCAAGGGGTGTTGAGTCAATAACAAACCAGATGAGGGCAACGATTCGAATAAATCTGTGTATGATAATGATAATTCCTAATTGCAGAAATTCAGAGAGAAAACATATATACATATATATATATGTTTATTTATATTTGTGTGTATTTGTATGTGCGTGTGTGTGTGCCAGTGTGTGCTTCAGTGTGTGTGCGAGAGTGTATTGGGGATGGCACCGGAAGAGAAAGCATCAATATGTCACCCCATAATGACTGCGAGAGTTGGTGGTCATAATTTCAATTCGCTGCCCTTTCTGATCCCGATCTAATTCCATTAAGAGAAAACCAGGACATTTCCTTTTCGCGGAAATATTGAGGAAGAAAAACACATGGTGACTCACTAAATCGATAAGTTCAACCCCACTTAAAGCTAATTATTATCATTTTATATCACTCACATCTCTTACCTTCGTTATTTTCTCTCTTAAGAGCAGGTGCCGGATGACCGAGTGGATTGCAGCTCAAATAACGGAGTCGCCGAACCGAGTTTAAACCTTTAATATTCAAGCTAAAAAGATATAGATATACTCATGAAATCCATGAATGTTTCTCTCTGAATCTAGAAAGATATCGTTTATTGGGCAGAAAATGACTAAAAATATACGTAATCGAAGATGAGTTGCGTTAACGTCAGTAAGCAACAATAAGAAAACCTTGCCTACTTACATCGACTTCAAATGCAGTCAGTTCTAAAAAGCAGCTGTGGTTATTATTTTCTTTTCTTCGATATGTTTATTTACTAAACTCAACTTAGATCTGGCACAATGCTGTAAGTATGGAGAACCCTGTGAGGATCGAAATCACTATTCCAGAATAATGATCTACAAGACTAGACTGCTAACCAATAACTCAGTGTAAGTCTCCTTATATTTGTACTGATTAATAAATGAAGTTTTTCCGTATTTCTTTTTATAAATCTCACACAATATAACAGGTTACGTAAAAAGCTTGTTATATATATATATATATATATATATATATATATATATATATATATATATGGCAGTGGACTCTGGTTCCACATGGTACATTTTAATACACACTCACTCAGCACACACCACTGATGATGGGAAGAATCCCGAAACATGTATGGACTATTGACATATAAGGATTAATAAACCTTACCACCAAACACTTCACTCCCGAGTCAGTCTCACTCTTTAAAGTACACATTATATATATATATATATATATATATATATATATATATATATATATATGTGTGTGTGTGTGTGTGTGTGTGTGTGTGTGTGTGTGTGTGCATTTACAGACGGCTAAAAACACACATGTAACAATCCTATGCGACCAATTATTTCAAGAATAGACAAGAGCAACAACAAAAAGTTTAACTCAACACTTTGGAAAAATCAGCGTCTCACACATCGAAAACTTATCAAAAGATTACAAAAACATCGACATACAAAGAAAAAAGAATGGCTAACCTAGACGTTTAATTCAAAAAATATATATTTTCAAATAAGTCAATTAATAAAACCTACCATAACGAATCAAAAATAAAAATTCCCTTACCTAGTCACAAGATTGTAAAAACATGCAAACTCTGTATAGACCAATGCTTAGTATATCTCAGAATTTTTTAGATGAGGTATTATTATTATTTCTATTATTATTCAGACTATCCTCATCTTGGTTGTTTTTCATACAACGTTTCGGCCGTTGTACTCTACGGCCTTCACCAGGTATCATCTTTTAGGTGTGGTGGAGTAATGAACCGAACCCTTTATATAACCGACAGGGGTTTATTGACCGCACTCCCCTTTTAGCATTAGTAGTATTATTATTGTCTCACACTGGGATTGAACCTAGAACCATCAGATTACTTGCAGTAATTTTGTCTGATTCTGTAGCCACTACGCTATGTGTCCACATGAGGATAGTCCGAATAATAATAGAAATAAGACCAATGCTTTTTCCTATTTAACAACAAATAATAAAAACAAAAATTTGGATTACCAATGGGTTCTCCTCTAGGTGACATATATATATTTGTTCATATATTCCCTTCTGAAGAGTACATGTGCGCGAAACACGGTATTAAGATTTGTCTATAATTTTTTATCACTATTATGATACGTGACCTGCCTATTGTGAAGGTAATGAACACTCTAAATAAAATGAATTAATCCAACATCACTGCTTTTTATTATATGTATATCTTTATATATATATATATATCTTTAAACGAACTTGAAGAATTTTATATATATGTAGATAGAAACTATTGAAATAATCATACAAAATATATACAGCAATATATCCCTCTTCCCTCCAAAAATTAACTTTAAAATACTAAAAGAAATATTACTTGCCGGTACTACGACTATAAGAATTTTTACTTGCCTCTTCCACGACCATAAAAAAACATATACATACGAAAAGATGGTGTTACTATGGGCTCAGCTCTCGGTCCCACATTCGCTAATTTCTACTGGGCATACCTGAAGAACAACATTTTACAAAATTTAACCAAACCCACTATACACCTACGCTATGTGGACGACATTCTGATAATAGCTAAAAATAATAACGTAATCGATAAATTAAAACAAGCATTTCAAAACAACTCAGTACGAACTAAACAATAACAATAAAATTCTCTTTCTGGGTGTACTTATTGACTCTAATAACGGTATTTTCACCATTTCTCCATATGAAAAAAAAACTACCAGCAGACTCCTTCCTTCTTAACGGTAATAGTGAATGCCGTTACCGCTATGAAAAAAAAGCCGTAATAAAAAAATCTGATTAACAGTGCAAAACTAATATCCCCGTCCAAAAAGATATCCTATAATGAACTAAAAAAATATTAAGCAAAAATTTATTAATGGTGGATTCTCCAACCATATAGTAGATGAATAGATCAAACTAACCCTAAATAAGAATAATAACACTCCTCACGAAAACAAAAATATTATCAACCTTTACTACTGTAACCAAATGCACCCCAAATTCAATTAAGACGATAAAGCCATGCACAATATTATCTGCCGATACATATCCACCACTGATCCTACTGAACCCCTGAAACAAACAATTAATTATCAAAAATTTTAAAATTCAAATCTCAAACTAACCAATAATTCTACTCCCCGCAAAAAAAAACACTACCAAAAACTGATGTCGATTATCAATTCAAATGTACCTCTGACAATACTACATATATTGGATACACAACCACCGTATTGTGAAGAAGATTAACATGCCTCCAATCAGACATAAGCCTCATTTGAAACAAAAACACAATTGCCCCCTCCAATATCCGCGATATAGTCACTGAAAATCCAGCAATCCTTGAAAGTGCTTTCAATATAAAAAGACTCCAGATAATAGAGGTAATTCTAATCAAATCAAAACAACCCCGATTAAACAAAATCTCGAATGGTATTGGCGCCAAGATCTTAAAATGTCTAAAACAACAATACAACAGCACATGTATCAATAATAAATCCCCAAAACACTTCCATCATTGAACTAGATACAACTACATTTCCCTACAAACGGACGTGACGTAGGTAACACTAGATAATAAATTGTCAAAATCTAAAACTGAGTCTAACAACGAAGCTTAAGAAAGACCAGCGATGGTCGAAAGTACTGGAACTACTCAAAACAACACATATAATATGATTTTTGAAAACTCATTCACTGCTCATATATATATATATATACACACACACACACACACACACACACACACACATATATATATATATATATATATATATATATATATATATACACACACACACACATATATATATATATAAGGTTGCTGTCGATTATGACTACCTCTTGCGTTTAATTTTTTGTGTATAATAAAAGTTATTGCGCCTCTCGCTCTTGGGCTCTGAGTTGGCTTTCGAGACCCGTTGATGATTTGCAGGTTCTTTCCCAGATCACAGGTTTTGGGCACCCCTATATTTTTGGTGTAACATATATATGTGTGTGTGTATGTGTGTGTAGATGATAATAAGGAATTAGAGTGGGAACTATATTTAGTCTGGCACCAGTGTTAACTGAGTAGCATATCAAAGTCCTAGATTGCATAAATGAACATAGAAAAATAAGCGACGTGCTAGATTAGAACCTGCGTTTAGTAGAATGGACAATCCATGTCCGACAGAACTGTTCGATATGTTACCCGGTTAACACCACTGCTGGACGAAATATAGTTCCCAATCTAATATTTTTATAATTATCGCATTAAGCCGGGCATGAACTGTGCGTTCTACCAATATATATATATATATATATATATATATATATAAATTTTTATATATATATATATATATATATATATATATATATATATATATATATATATATATATATATATTACTTGTCATGGATATTTGAGCAAACTAACGTTTAACTTCTAATTGCTTGGTTTTGAGAGTTGAAAAACAGGGACATTACGCAAGAAGAACCAATGCATTTAGTCATGTTTTTTGGTTCTTTATGCTAAATATATGAAGAATTGTCATACTGGTAAGATGGTTTGTTTATATAAAAATTTCTGCTAATATATACATAGTTGCCTTACTAGTAAGATGAAACAGACGTTTATATAAAAAGTACTGGTTATATATATGCAGTAAATTTGTATACATATATTAGGTTTCGTTTCAAACATGAATATAAGGATACTTTATAGGATTATTAAATCAAGGAAAACGTTGATAGAAGCTTGATGGTATACCACATGAAAAAATTAACTAAATATGTGAGTGTTGTATTGCCTGAGATCCTTGACGATACGATTCTCATACAACCCGTCAGTAAGGTCTTCATTTTCCTCTGAATGCTACAATAATATGACCTTGTGCCAAAGTTGTTAGAATCTTACAAATATGTCTGCATCTAGATGGAAAATCTATTTATAAATTTCAATCGCGTGTGCATATCCGTGTGTTTGTCTCTATGTATATGTAAGTGTGGGAGCGTTTTGCTAAGATATAGTCAGGGCAGTACCCTCATCTAATAGTCAATCAGAATTTCTAATGTTTCAGTCTTTATATAGTTATTTATTCTAGATGTGTTTACATACATCTCAATAAGACGCTTTTTGCTCGGTCGGTTGGTTCAGCTTATGCAAACTTCTGGGAGAGGAAGGAAGAAAATCGTGACGTCATCAAAAGAACATCTATTCTCATCAATAGAGGATGTATCAAGCGTTTGTTTTTTAGTGTTGCCAAGTATTTTTTTTTTATCATTATTTGCCAAAATCGGCTGAATGGGAGCCGAATTCATAGTTAAAGCCCATATGAAGCCCATTCATCAAATAGAACAACCATAAACGAAAACCCCAGTGAATGTGAACCATCCTCACTTTCTTCCTCTTACGACTTCTACTACAACTAGTAACGCTACGACTATTTCGTTTAGAATCCATTTGAAATCGCGAATCACAGATATGGACGTAAGGATGGTGGATGCATCGTTGAACTTATGATTCTTGCATTAGTTTTAACTACTCTTTACCTTCATCGTAATTTTTAGTTTTTTTTCTTTTATCATAACTTAGCTGAGGCCGTCAATCTGTGGCTGTGAGTGAACTGTGCAGATCGGAAATAGCGAAAAAACCCCGGTGAGATTCGTCCTCACGCCCCTCTTGCAAAGCAGCAGGATATAAACCAGGATTCCCTTTAGCAAGGAGGACTTGGGGTCGAATCCCAACGGGAAATTACTCTTTATTTCCGATCCATGTCGTTTGCTCGCTGCCATAGAGTGACGACCTGACCTGAGTTTGATACAAATATGAGTGTCCCTTTGGGGTGGAGGACACACAAAGAGCGTCTACCTTCCCACTTCCACAAACCAGGTCTTCTTACCTTGGTTGAGCAGATTTGAAAGTTAGAACCTTATAGTCAATAAAGGGTAATGGTGCTATGCAATTGTCTAATATAACCCCAACTTGAATTTCCCAGAGAAAAAGATGGTATTATTCTTCTCAACGTATATTCCGAATATACCCTGCTCTCTCGGAAATATATCCTCTCCACCCTTCCTTGGAAAAGTAGTAGCGAGCCCAATGAAAACTAATTCAATGGGTTAAAGTCTTTCTTTAGAATCTTCATCAGGTGGAAGGGTTTTTTGTGAAATGCTGACAAATGAGCTGGAAAAAAATATCAGGAATTTATGTCCTCGTTGTAACGTTGACACAGACGAACAGAGACGCTCGTGCAGGCGTTGGAAATTGTTGAAATGGCAACGAAAAAAAATCGATCCTTGCACGATTTGCTAACACTTATGCCAAGAGACCCCCTCTCCGCTGGCCCTACCTTCCCCCAAAATACAATGTGTCTCCCGTTTTTTGTTTTGGGGGACATTTTTGTTATTTTTGTTCATATATTAGCGTTTTCTTTTTATTATTTATCTATAAGTTTTGTTTAATTTATGCTTATTTTATTACAAGCAGAGATAAGAAGAGAGAGACAGAAAAGTATATATATATATATATACATACATACATACGTATATATATAGAGAGAGGGGGGGAGTCCAATGTATACGTGGTGTAAAACTTCCCAAAATGCAGTGCGAGACATATTGAATAACTGATGCTGACCTTCCGGCGAGTTGTTCAGAAAGAGGCTGAAGTCTAAAGATGAGGACAGGAAGGAAGGGGAGACACTTGAAAAAGAAAGAAAGAAAGTTCGTTTTTCGAATTATTAGGATGATGTTGCTGGCCCCCTACAGGCGTTGGTCTGTCGGGAGAGTTGAACAATGTGTCTGTACAGACGTAATTGGGAAGAGGAGGGGAGGTAGGAGAATGAGGATGGAGAGTAAGGAGGAAGCAGAGAAGTGCAAGGATGGAGTTAATCTGAAGCCCAAGACACCAAAGAGAAGGGAAAGGGTTAAAGTAGACGTCAGAGAGAAAGGAGGAGGAAGACTTGGTAATAACTCCCGAATGAAATCATTTGGTGTCAAGTTAGCCTTAATACTTCAGTAGACTAGTGGAGAATAGTAGTAAAAAATAAAAACAGAAAGTATTTGTGATTTTAATAATACATTAGTATTACATTGCCAGGATAGGACTGAAGGTGTTGGCCCTTTTCAAAAGTTCAACTACGAACACCAGCACAAGACAATCGATGCCTCCACCGGATACACCATAGATAGATAGATAGATAGATAGATAGATAGATTTCTTTTTTCACAGTCCAGTAAATATTGGTCAAACTATTGAAACCCAACGATCTAAATCCCAATTTTTTTCACAAATTCAAAATATGGACCGTTTTTCTTTATGCGTTAAATAGCAGATACTTCTGCACAAAAAAAATCTCGTGGGGTTACTCCATTGATAATTACTATGAATGAATCTTAACATCACCCTCGCTAGATGTCTCTAAATAACCATGCAGTCAGGTGGAAGAAGAAATATTCAAATCGTCACATCAGTGCTCTTAAGCAATTCATCCCCCACGCATTAATTGCATCAATTCTATCAAAGAATTTGACCCTTTCAATAAAGGTTCGATTTCGATAAGCTGTTATTGATTTTAGTACAATAAACTAGAATATCAACAATTTTTCACGTTTAGTATATTATGACTAAAACAATTGTTTGAAATTGTAACTGAAACGTTTTCAACAAAGAGTCTCTTCAACTATTTCAGCAAAGTACAAATCACACGATGATTGAATGAACTCCATCAGTCTTACCAACCAATATTTGGTATCACATGTCTAAAATACGTTAGCATGAGACTGGCTTTAAAAATGGCTGTAATCGGCTACATTTTTTAATTGAAATGGCTAAAACCAAGAGTTACGATGGAATAAAGGTAAAAACAAATTAATAGCCTTTGTTTTCATAGCTGTCTTAATATCTGATCAATACATTGTATAATCATACTTTTAGGAGCTTTTGTATGAGTTTCCGGAACACATACACACACACACACAAACACATGTGTGTGTGTGTGTATGAGAGAGATAGAGAGTCATGTTTTTTGAAAACTAAGACTTTTTGGTGATCTAACGGAGGACAAGGGAAATAACTCATCAATTGATAGCCCTTTTTGAAAAAATAATTGATTATCCCCAACTCGACATGCTGTTAAAAGATGTTGCTCCATTGGTTTCTCTCTCTCTCTCTCTCTCTCTCTCTCTCTCTCTCTCTCTCTCTCTCTCTCTCTCTCTCTCTCTCTCTCTCTCTCTCTCTCTCTCTATCAATTGTTAACCATCTCTTTCACCTCTCTCTTTCTCTATTAGCTGAAGAGGCACAAGAGCTGTGAACGAGGGGAGTAGAAAATCAAGTGATACAAATAGGAGGGAGGGGGAAAGAGACAATAATTGAATTAAAAGACAAAAGCATCAGATGAAGATGAAGAGAGAGAAAGCAATGCTAATGCCTGTCTAAAACTCGAAAACTTCTCCCGATTCTTCCAAACCCCTCTTTCTCACTCTTACACTATTTGTCGAAGAAGCGCTAAAGTCGCGAAGGAGGAGGTAGACAGTAATGTAGGGATTACAAAAAAGAGAGGGAAGAAAATAATAGTTGAATTAAAAGACAAAAGTATCAGATGAAGATGAAGAGAGAGACAGAGACAGAGACAGAGACAGAGAGAGAACATGAAGTAAAGCAAAGGGAGGTAGGATACAAGTGAAACATTCTTTTTATACTCTCTCTCTCTCTCTCTCTCTCTCTCTCTCTCTCTCTCTGATTCCTATATGTCACCATCCCAACCAATACCTGTTTACCCTCTTTCCAAAACTTCTACTCTTTCCTCCTACGTTGACACTGTGTCTTTCTCAATCAATCTACCTCAGTCCCTTTTCTATTAGCTGAGGAAGCACAAGGGGCCGTGAATGAGGTGGGTAGAAAATCAAGCAAGTGCTAACAAGAAAGATTGGAAAGGAAACAATAGTTGAATTCAGACGAAGATAAATAGGGAGAAAGCATAAAAAGAGAGAAAAAGATGGTTGTTGAGCCGAGGAAGCTAGGATACAAGTGGAAGACATATTCAGGAGTATTAAAATGAAATGGCGTTGGGAGGATAAGATAATGGGATCCGGAGAAAAGAAGCCACAGCGTGCTGAGAACAAGATGGTTATGGTAGTGTGGCCGATGGGGGTCGGGGCAGATGAATGGGGGCGTTGCAAAAGTGTGGCAAGACGGGGAATCGACTGGTAAGCAGGTTGTTTGGTTGGAGGGCAAGTTTGGAAAAGGGAAGGTTGTTGAATTGGTAAGGATAAACGCTGGATTTGACGGACAAGAAGGTTTGAAGAGAAGTCAGAGGTGAGAAGAGACTCGAAGGAAACATACAAGTGAAAGAAAGAAAGAGAAAAAGAAAGCGTGAAAGAAAAAGATACAGACAGATAGACAGACTGGCAAACAAAACAAAAAAAGAAATTAAGAAAGAAAAAAAGAAACAAAGGAAGAAACGAAGACAGTGCATCCAAGCAGTGAGAAAAGAAAGATAGAAAGAAAGAAGAAAAGAAGGGAGGAGGAGAGATCCAAGTTGAAAGAAAGAAAGAAAAAAAAAAGAAAGAAAGAAAGGAAAAAAGGAAAAAAGGAGAGGGGATCTAAATAGGAGAGAGAAATCCAAGTGTGAAGAAAAATCAAAATGGACATTAAAAAAAAAACAAGAAAGAAAGAAAGATCTAAGTAAGAAGAAAAAAATGAGAAAAAAGTTAGAGAGAAAGAAAGGGGGAATCCAAGTAAAAAGAAAGGAAGAAGGAAAAGATGAATAATGCTATCAGCAGTTTCTGGGGCGAATTATTCTAAAGTGTCAGGAGAAGATTGGGAGTTCTGTTAAGGATGGACAATGATATTTGATAATTTCAATTATTAGGAAACCAGTGGCAAGTTCATTTACTTGCATATATAATTGGAGGGTTTCCCATTCTTGCTTGCAACGAGTGGAAAAGGGTCTTAGACGAATCTTTTATTCATTTCTTTCTTTCTTGGCAGTGACGGGGTCATACTTATTCTTTCTCTCCAGATTTTGAGATTTGAAATTGGGTTGGGGAAAAAAATAAATAAAAAATAACCGGACAGGTTAGTCACTCAATAGGAACCTTTACATGACCAACGTCCTTTATGCCGGATGATCAATTAAAAATCGAAAAAATGAGGGTGTGATCAATGGATAGGTTACTTCTCTCGCATTTCGTTGGGTAACAATGTAAAAAAAGTCTGAATTATAAAAAAAAAAAAAGATGTAACTGCCGAACTCAAACTGAGAAATCAATTTGGCATAAATTTACATAGCAAATCAAACCACCACAAAAAAGCTATTATAGGAATTTTGAATTATGAAAATGGGAATAATTTCTTTTTTTCTCTTTGTTTAAGTGTTCTTGGTCGTTTATTTCAAATTTGATCCCAAAATTCCAGAAACGTGATATTTCAAAAAACCTTGAAAATTTCAAATCCTTACAACTCCGCACAAACGCATGTCCATCTTGTGTATTTTTTTTTTTAATGGTGGATACCTTTGATGTACATGTTTTTTTTCTAGTCGTGTTAAAGAGTAAATGTTGAAAATATTCAGCCCTCTAGCTCCACCAACTTGAAAACTGAAGAAACAAATTTTGACAGTTCTGTGTACAGTTTTTAAAAACAGCTCATTAGTTCGAAAGATGTGCAAGGTGGCTGAGCGGTTGTCATCCACGGAAAATGGACTCGGCGAACCGAGTTTAAACTCAGACTGAGACAGTTCGCATCCACTTCACAATAATGCCCATTGAAAAGGTATGAAGCCATCTCCTCCTTCAGTCATGGTAGAAAAGTACAGGGAAAAATGACTGACACCACTTCGGGTGCTTGTCGCGCCTAATTCTATTCCACAAATAGCAAATCCGGAACTAAGACAGAGAAACTTGTGATGTGTGGAGCATAGACAGAGATGACAGAACCTATAGCCAGCGCAAGGGCACTAACTACCATAAGTTTGAAATCAGTCGCTAGAAAATTAGAGAAAAGACAAGACACAAATTACCGAAACTTATCAAGCCTAAGACGTCTGTCTTGGTTATTTTTTTGCAGCATTTATCTTAGTCTGATACAAGGCTACAGTTTTAGGGTTCACAGTGAGGATTGGACTCATTACGCTAACGAATTGGCCTTTGAGACTTTTTTTGCTACGGCAGTCACCTAGATAGATATTTATGATATTTTTAGTTTAGTTTAGTACGGCACACAGCCAAACAGAATGCGAACAGAGGTTGGAAGATGGCGTTGGTTCAATCTTCAAAGATCTTCCTGCTTGCTATGAAAATGAAAAAACGAAATTTTACCAGGGCTCGAACGCCAACCACTGGCACTCGTTTAAGCAGCAATTCTCTTAGTCACCAAGTAATCTCTGTTATCTCAGGTTGGTTAATTTTGTTGACTGATATCATTTCGCTTCTTTTTAGGCCAAGAAAATACCACAAAAGGGTGTTTTATGTGAGTGGTGTCTGTCTGATTGTCTGTCATGGTATAAAAAAAACCTAAACATTGGCTCAGCCGGACCAAATTTTCCAAGCATACACAAGAGATCGCAGGGAAGGTTTTGAAATAAAAAGGTTTTAGAGAAAGAAGTTTTCAAGGGTTTTAGACGGAGGGTTCTATTTACATGTAGTAATTTACGTTATGTTCGTATAAGTATCATATATATATATATATAATTCACAACGGTGTATCTATACTTAGCTTTACTAAAAATGTTTTATTTCAATTACTATCCTCGATAATTTGCTTGATTAGACGAAGCTAACTTCGGCACGGGGCTATTAACACACACACACTCACATACATGTACCGACTAGTTAGTATCGAACTCACAATTAATAATTTATAAGTCCAGCTCACTAACCACTGCACCACTATGTCTATGCTTTACCTCATTGTAAAAGGTACTGAAGATCGGCCATATTTAATAAATAAACAGATAAATAAATAAAAGATAAATAAATAAATGAATAAAAACGTCCCGAATTGCAAATCTCGAGAGAATAAGATGTGCATGCGAGAAATCTCGCAGGATGTCTTCGGTGATAGACGACAATACGGTGTAAGCGGAGAAGTGTCCCAACTGTAATTAGAGAACGTTCTTATCAGAAAAAATAATCAGGGAAGAAGGTTATTTTCTGTAGGATTATTTCCAATTCATCAGTTGCTGTATTAAAATGACAGCATTGGTTCGTGTTTCAGGCCTAATAAGAAGCCTTAAAAGATAATCCGCAAACCTTTTAATGGATTGGGTAATAATGTTTCTTCCTCTTCATCGCAAAATAGTCTCCGTGAAGTTTTCTCAGAGCAGGGAAGTTCCGTTATTTATGATACTAGATGCATTCACACAACTCAATTGCTGACAAAAAAAAAAAAAGAAATTGAATGGCAGAGATCTGCCGATCGCGTAGAAAATCTAACTCTTGCTTTGGTAATCAAACTCGATATCACTGAGACTTTAGTGGAATTAAGCAACCGCTTTGAACAGTTAGTGCTCTGTGGCTTAATAAGTCGGAATTCTTTAATTAGGCAGGGTCACCAATTTAATTATACTACACAGCATACAAGCTCTCTTAATGGTGTTTCCTTGCCGACTGAGTAACTCCATGGGTGAGTGTCTGTTCATGCTTGCGCAGTAAGATCTGTTCTTATTGTTAGCCATGTTACATCAAGGCAGTGCAACTGGTTCTCGGGATATTTAGAATGATTGGATACTGTCCAGACAAACCTTGTAATCGTTTGTGAGACTAGCTCACTAACCAGGGCAGGGCACATCCGATATTTACTCCACGATTTACCTTGGTTTGGTGCGTAGCCACAAGTGAGGGATAACCAAAGGGAATCGTACTGACCGCAGCGGTGATAGCCACTGTGACTAACTCACCAATGATTGTTCAACGGTGAGACCGTCACCACTGGCTTTCATCAGTTGTCGCCCTTACCTTGAGGAACTTGAATTATGCTAGTTGATCATCGTTCAAATGAAGTCTGTAACTGCGGAGATTTTGCAGTTTGGTACCTGTGTGTGGGTGTTTTTCTAGTGGGAGGTTCGTTGCCCAGGGACGATCCCACTCTCTCGGACTCAAAGGTTGTTGTTTTGTTTTTTCAGATGGTACGATGAGAGGACGCAACTGACGACCTTTTTGACTGTTTGAATTTTTCTTATCAATTTTTCTCTTCTTCTGTTTACCTTCATCTTGATTGCTGTTGCTTTTTATCGCAATTAAACTCAGGTTGCGTTCCCTTAAGCTGTGGATAAGAATAAATCAGTTGCGATAAAGAGCAATATCAATGGAGATGAAAGTAAATAGTCGCAAAAAGTTGACAATAATGATTTGCAATACTAATATTACTTTAACCATGAACCTAAAGTAGGGCAATACCTGCATTGGAATATATGACGCCATTATAACCCACCCAATGGTATAAGTACAAACGACCCCCAGGCCTAGAAGGGGAAGATGTAACATCGCTCTTCTACTTCACCATACATACCAACTGCACTATATATGTCAATATATTCATCTAATAGAATAAAATTGGACAACTTATACGGCTAAAAGGCTCCAAGTTCCCTGCTATTTGCCAATGACTTGCAGGATAAGTAGATTCACGCCTTTCCGAAGGCCGTTAATGCTAAATGGACATAACAAAGCCTCAAGACTCGAACCTGGTTCGCTGCTTCTGTTTTCTGCACCAATAACCACCGTGCTAACCTACGTATGCAAATGACTTGATATTATTTCCAACGCATGCGCACTTCGCTCAAACCTTGATCCTCTCTAATACCGGAAGTGCATCACCTTTCTCGATCCTTACAACAAAGATGTCAAAAATGATAATGCGACTGTCCCAAATAAAATGGCACAAATTATATTTATGCACTTCCATTTTGGGTTCTCAATCATTTTTTGTTTTTTCATTTACTTCTACCACAATTTATGGTCTGTCTTTATTTTTGCACATGTGTCCAAGTGATTCATTTTATATGTGTGTGTGTGTTTGATTTTGTGTTTTGTGTGTGTGTGTTCTGTGTGTGTGTGTGTGTGTGTGCATTTGTGTGTATGCATATTTGTATCTTTATCTTTGTGTGTATAATATGCAAAGGCTTATGGTCAAGTTACATTTAAAGTTCGTTTGCTCCCTTCGTTTGTTTTATTTTTCTCTTGCAAAGTGACCACCTAATCCAGGCAAGAAGACCGGACTTGGCAATCGTAGACAGGAAGAGGAAGACCTGCCAAATAGTAGACGTGGCTGTACCCACAGACCATAGAGTAAAGGGGAAGGAGAGAAAAAACTGGGAAAATACCAGGATCTAGCGAGAGAACTGAAGAAGATGTGGAACATGAAAGCCAGGGTAGTGCCAGTCATAGTGGGCGCACTAGGAACTGTCCCAAAGAGGGTGAGACTGGAGGAGCATCAGGATAAAGGGCAGGATTGAGACTGTACAGACCACAGCACTGCTAGGAACTGCACAGATACTGAGGAAAGTGCTAGAAATATAAAGATTGTAACATTAATTGTTAACAGCAACCTAAGAGAGGGAGGGAAATGAAAGCGGAAACGTAAACCACAGCACTGGCAAGCTCGGCGAAAGAGAGAAGAGATGTTGGCTGAAGACCTGAGGAGACTTATTGTCACTCAGCTTTTAGCAATGACCACTGGGCAACCGGTGTGAAACTGTAAACGAACTAGGAGAGAAGGGCTGGAGACTTGAGGAGACTTGCTGTCACTCAAACTCCAGCAGTAACCACCAGGCAACTGGTGTGAGATTGCAAATAATAATAATAATAATAATAATAATAATAATAATCCAAGTAGGACAATACCTGCTTTGGAAAGTATATCATACATTCTAATACCCAACGCAAAAAATGGTGTTAGCACAAACCACCACCAGTGAAGTCAATAGTTCAGATATAGAAATACAAGACTTTAAAGAACATAGTTGATACCATATAGACATGACCATCCTGTTTGATGAAAAATATCTCAGCGAAAAGAATTTCAAAAACTTTCAAAACATAAAGATCTTAAAAAAGAGATAGCAAGAAAGTGACATTTAAACACAACCACTATCCAAATAGTAGTGGAAGGATCACTAGGGATGATTAAGAAGAATACTAATGTACACATTAAAATTTCAGGAAATCCATATTTATATAAAATACAGAACA
This sequence comes from Thysanoteuthis rhombus, assembly GCA_963457665.1. Classification (NCBI taxonomy): domain Eukaryota; kingdom Metazoa; phylum Mollusca; class Cephalopoda; order Oegopsida; family Thysanoteuthidae; genus Thysanoteuthis; species Thysanoteuthis major. Next base: position 37,380,278 of record OY735222.1, read on the forward strand.
CAAAAAGTTGTCCTAATGAGAACTGCTCATAAATTCAGTAGAAACTCTTCCAATCCAACAGCCCCTACTGAGACCTTCTATTCAACTTATATGTGTCCTTTTTATGAAACGCTTTTTTTTATTTTCTGTTTGTATCCAATGGTTAGAAGTCGAACGAGTAATTAGATTAGAAAGTATAATTGAACAACGTAAATTAACGCAATATTTAAATTAAACGCATGCATGTCTTTTGTCTTTCAATAAAACGTCAGTTTGGCACGCCGTATGCAGTTTCCGTCGTACCTTGACAAATTCATGATGTGAAATCTGATAAAGAACGAAGTAATAGCTTTTAATTTCATTATTGCCTTAATCTCTCATGAATATGTTTTCAATTATACTTTTCAATAAAACGGATATACTTTTTGGAGCTTTTGTACGACTTTTGGAGCCTTTCTCAGTTGGTTAAACACCACCACATGTTCAAGTCCGTCAAAGCATCGATTACTGGAAAAACCTTCATTTACTTTAGGTCTCAAGTGAAAGACGTGATAAATAATTGTATCAAGCTGCAAATCAAGGACAATAATAATAATAATAATAATAATAATAATAATAATAATAATAATAATAATAGTGATGATGATGGTGATTAGAAGTAGCAACACCTACCTAGAGATCGAAATTGCGTAAAACGCAGTCAACAATGACAAGAAACGAAGAAGGGCCTGCAAAAAAGACCGGGGAGGGTTGGATTGAAGATGTTTTAATTTCCATCTAGATTCGTCGATGGACGGAGAATACACTACAAGAATATATAATTGCATTTAGAGTTTGTTTGGCCTGTCCGAAAGGAGGAATTGAAGAGTAGGCTGGGGGTTGGAGACGTCGAATTGAAATCGATGTTGAAGTTGTGTGTTGAGAGGGTAATCATAAAAATGGAATTGGTAAGAGGGTGAAAAACGAAAAAGGAGAAAAAATGGGGCGATGGCTGGATTAATTTTCGATAGCCTGGAGACAGGAATGGTGTTTGGGATTGTGTAAGATTGTGCCTTGGGCTGGACAGAAAGAAAAAAGACTTTCAGAAAGAGGGAGAGAGAGGTGAGAAAGCGAGGGGGGAAGGGATGGCGTTACAGTAAAACGAAAGATGGAAAGAAACAACTAGGAAGAAAGGAAAAAGAGAAAGGAAGAAAGAAAGAATTGAGCAATCGATGAAAAGGAAGAAAAAGAGAGAAAATGATAAGGCGGAAGAGAGAAAGAAAAAAGGAGAAAAACAAGGAAGTTATAAAACGAATGAGAGGAATAACCCAAAGAAAGAAAGAAAGAAAGAAAGAAAGAAAGAAAGAAAGAGAAGAGAAAAAGGAATTGAAAACAAGAAATTTTAAAAAAGAGAGGAAGAGGGAAGTAATGAGACAAATGAAAGGAGTAACACAAGGAAGAAAGAAAGGAAAAGAGAAAAGAGAATTTGTTAACAAGAAAGAAAGAAAGAAAGAAACTCCAAAAGCAAAGAACAAAATGAAAGAGAAAAATAAGGGACATTGAAAATGAATGAAAAATCAAAAGAAGAAAGAACGAATTGGACAAGAATGAATAAAATCTTTGAAAGAATAATAATAAAGTAGAGCAAAATGAAAACGTGGAACGGAGGGGGAAAAGAGAAGGAAAGAAATATAAAAAAAGGTGTGAAAGTTCGTGTGAACCTGGGTGGCACAGGATTGGACGGTTGGGTGTAGGAAATGTAGAATTTCAGTGCCTGAGGGCCTCAAAAAGGCGACGACATGCAAATGATGCTGAATGGGGAAAGTACGTCACATGTGACAACGACATCTGTCGAGTTCTCGCCCGGTCTCAGGAGAAGTGCCTGCCCATCATGGTCCTCCTGTGCTCAGCATCCTTACAAGGCATCAAGTGTCACACCTTAAACCATTTATAAATGAGGTATAAGCAAGATATTCGGGCTGGTCCAAAGTCTGTCTTTTTACTAATATTATTATTACTACTTCAACTACGACGACTATTATTATTATTATTATTATTATTATTATTATTATTATTATTATTAGCAGCAGCAGCAGCAGCAGTAGTAGTAGTCGTGGTATCATGTCCATAATAATTCTAGTATTGGAGTAATCGGTGAGGAATATTAATCGATAGATATAGCCTGCGTCTGAACTGATTCAGTCACCTAAACGAATTCACACACACACGAGTATGTATATATATATATATATATATATCTATATATATATATATATATATATATGTATATATATATATATATATAGAGAGAGAGAGAGAGGGAGAGAGAGTTTGAGACAGAGGGGGAAGAGAGAAGGATCGCTATAAAAATCTATGAATCTGCCTGTCTCAGCCTTCTCTGACCCCTCTTACTGTACACAACTTCTGATGTCGGATGTTAGAAAAGCGCTGTTTACAATACCATGAGGATCTACAACACAACTGGTGTCTATTTGTGTTGGCCAAGATCTGGACAACTGAAAAAAAATCACAGTACGAATGAATAAGTATACTACGCTATATATGATGAACAGCAGAAAAATTACTACCGCCGACATAAGAAATGGTTTTGGACAAAAATATGATTTGAAAGTATGAGTGATCACCATAAAAATTACCGAAAGCAATCTGAGTTCATGGGAAATGTGGCCTACAAAGATCTGCATGTTTCTTCAAGAAATAGATGAGCACGCATCCACTTCGACGAAATGCATAAGGATTGGAGCTTGTAACAGTGGCTTAACATGATATCATCAACATCATCGTAATCATCATCGTTATCATTCTTATCAATCTGCCAAACAAAGTCCGTTGATGGACAAAGGCGTTTCCCCCATATTCTGCAGGTTTTTCACTTTTGAGTGAATCAAGTCATTCTGAATCAGTCCGGATCATCAAGCCACCTTACCTTTTGTCCGCCACAGTTTCGCTTATGTTCTCGAAGGATCCACATTGTGAGCAAAAGATGTCAAGCAGTTTTCCGAAACCCTTGCAATATGGCCTGCCCACTGCCATGGTTTGACACTCGTTTTTCTCTTATATATTGTGCTAGTTTGTGATCTCGCCATGCAATGTTGAGCATGATTTTCCTGTATACTATGAATGGCCACTATATTTTTCTATAGACACTGGAACGACACTGAAGTGTCACCCCCAGGGGCATGCCTGTGCCAAACTTACGGAGAGCCTGGGATGCCCAGTCGTTAAAATCCCCTTATGACCTTGCAGATGTAATCCAAAGGAAAGCAGAAGCTGCCAGAAGGGCTTCAAATTGCCTTAAGGGAGCTCCCAACTACCTCAAGGGAGCTCCACTTGCCGGTCTAGAATCAGAATTGTCTTTCTCCTAGACTGTTTGACTTCCCAAGGCTGGAGAGCACAATCTGCTCAGCTATTTTAATCCATAGCTGGGAGAATCTTGTCCCATGAAGATTTTTCCACAGTCCTCGCTTGTACTGGGAAACAAACCCGCGACCTTCTGCGTGTATGGTATACACACACAATGAAATGTGATACAGGGTGACGAATCGAAACTTAACATCTATGGGTTCGATGGTCGGGGGTACATTAGAACAAGTCGATAAGTACCATCTGCCATGCACTAAGCCATCAGTTAAGCACGGACACGGGAGTCTTACTGCGTCGAATGATCCGTCTGGACACAAAATAAAAGAAACTATCGATTAGATTTATCTAAAAATACTCGAAAAACCGAGAAAAGACAAGAGCCAGGGACATCATAGAATCCATTAAAAATCTCAAATGGCGGTGGGCTGGCCATGTTGCTAGAATGGCAAACAACCGATGGGCATCACGACTCACGACATGGATCCCCCGAGATCACATGCCCAACCGAGGCAGGTAGAATATTAGATGGAGAGACGAGCTAGACAAGTTCAGGAAGTACTGGCTCCGCGACGCCCATGATAGAGAAGTGTGGCAAATCCTGGAGAAGGTGTATGTCCAACAACGGACGCTAAAAGACTGATGATGACGATGACTCGTAAATGCCTGTTGCTTTGCTAGCAGTATACTTAAAGTTGTGTACTTCGCCAATATATTTGAATAGTAATTTGAAAGGTTAATTCTTCTATTCCTCTTGGGTTAAAAACAATATTGGCACATCATCATTAGCAGCAGCAGTAGTAGTAGTATTATTATCAACAGTCACTAACAGGACAGAACAGCTATTTTGTGTTCGTGTGATCGTTATATTATCAGCAGTCACACACACAGTGGAACAGCTAGTCGGTATTCGTGTATTTGCCGTTTCCTCTCTTTCTGTTTATGCCACAGACAGACTGACAGCTTGCAAATTATACTGGGGATTGGATAAGTGGATGCCTAAAATGCGTAAAGCGTGCTTAAAATCATTTGGGCCAGTCGTGGATTTTCCAGCACGATAACGACCGGGAGCACACTGCCAGACAAGTTAGAACCAACAATGGAAGCCAAATCAGCAAAGCTCAACACCGTCGAGAACTCTATATAACAAAAGATATGATCTAACACCCGTCACAATAAACCCACAAATGATCTCTAGATTGTTAGGGTTAGGGTAAGGAGCAGGAATAGGTAATGCTCTAATAAAGTATACAGAACGTGGACAAGATTAAGGTGAATGCTAGCTATCTATCTCTATCTCTTTATCTATCTTCCTCTCTCTCTCTTTATCTCTGTCTGTCTGTCTGTCTGTCTCTCTCTCTCTCTCTATATATATATATATGTGTGTGTGTGTGTGTGTGTGTGTGTGTGTGCGTGCGTACATCCCTTTTTCTTTATATATATATATATATATATATATATATATATATATTCACCTCTCTTTCTTTCTGTCTATTTTCTATCCCATTCTGTTTGTATCTCCTTCTCTTTCTTTGTTCCTCTCTCTTTCTCTACACATATTTCTTTTTCACTCTCTCTGTTCCTGTCTTTTCCTTCTTCATCTATCTATCTATCTATCTATCTATCTATCTATCTATCTATCTATCATTTTTTTCCGTAGTCTCTCAATCTTTCTACACCGACTCTCTTTCTATACCTATCTTTCTTTCTCCTTTCTCTTCTTCTTTCTCTCTTACTTTCTCTACCTATCCATCATTTACCCTCTCTATCTTTCAATAAACCCCCTCTTTCTCTACCCCTCTATCCTCTTGCAGTCAGACTATATATCTCCCCCTCTCTCTCTTTCTATCCCCCACCTTTCTCCATCTTTCCTTTTTTTCACTCTCTCTTTTTATCTCACTTTTTCTCCACCTATCTATTTATCGCTCTCCCTCTCCCTCTCTCCCCCTCTCTCTCTCTCTCTCCTTGAAGCTTTCTCCTCCCCTTTCTCTCATTCTTTTTTCTTTCTATTTTACTTTCTTTCTCTACCTATCTTTATTTTTCTCCCTCTATTTCTTTCTGTATGTACACCCCTCCCCCAGCTATCATTTTCTTTTCTCATTCTCCCTTTATTTTTGTATTCCTTCCATTTTTCTTCGCTTTTTTCTCTCATTTCCAATCTGTCACTCTCTGTTTCTCTTCCTTTTTACTTTCTCTACCTATCCTTTTATTCCCCACCCTCTCTCTCACTCCCTCTCTTTCTTTCTATCTATCTATCTATCTTAGTTTATCGGGTCTCTACCTACGAAAATATTCTTTAAATCTATCTCACAATTCCAGACCCAGTACAAATTGGATGAAAATCCCTTATAGGACACATTCGTAATTTCTCTAAAGGATTATCTCCCTTGGTGACCCCTTATCTCTATACTCTGTGAACCCCCCTCCAGACTCTCTCTTTCTTTTTGTCAGTCTTTGCCGACGAACAGAGCAATCCCTCCCGGTTGATCACGTTTTCTTATTGGTTGAAATATTCACTAAAGAATCCCACATCTGACATAATGAAATTTTGCAGTTATGTCCCTTTAGGTCATTAAAAAACAGACATTTTCTTTATATTATTCATCTGTTTCACACGTATTATTTTTCTTCTTTATTATTTCTTTTCTATTTCCTTCTTTCTTCATTCCCACTCACCCTCCTTTATTGTCTTGACTTTCCAGCCTTTTCTGTTGAAACTGTCATCATTGGTTTCCTCAGTTTTGAAGTTAGTCCGGTTGGCTAACTGGCCGGCTGGCTAGATGGATGATTTATATCATGCGTACAAGCCACATCAACAGAGCTATCGGGCTGAAAAATTTAACATTGAGTCCCCCCTCATTAGGTTTTTAGTGGGGGATTAATTAACAATGTATATTCATGCTAAATTAATCCCTTATTTTATGCCCTCTTGTTTTGTTTGTTTTTTTTTTAATTCCGACATTTTAGTGATCCCTTCCCGTGAGAAAGACGAGAGAGGTAATTTATTCACTTTTTCCAATCTTCAATTGATCAACTGCAACAAGGCATGCGGCCAAAAGACGTTGGTCATGTGGCAGTCTCTATTGAGTGACTAACCAGACCTGTTCTCTTTATTCTTCGTCTTTTTCTTTCTTACACATACATTTTTAATCCATTGACTGTGGATGACGGAAATCTCCGTCATTTGATAAAATTTCCATTTTTAGGATTGATGACAACTCATTTCTATCTGTGAGTCGATTCTTTTATCTTACAATTAATTATCTTGCAACGGACAAGGGTTTTTATCTTGCAATGGATAATTATTCTTCATCACCTTCCGCAATTAATGGGCTAATTTGTTGTCCCCAACAGTCCGTTCTCCGACACGTTCTTCTCACTCTTCATTTTCATATCCCCCCCTCTCCCTCTCTCTCTCTCTCTCTCTCTCTCTCTCTCTCTCTCTCTCTCTCTCTCTCTCTCTCTCTCTCTCCCCTTCCTTTTTAAGCTTTTGTCAAACTCCTACTTTTGAATTTTTACTGTATGGGGCAACAATGACGGATAACAATGACCAGACCAAAAAATGGTGACGTCATGCATGAATAATAGTGGCACAGTGACGCACAGTAAAATAGATGACTTCACTCCTACTTTCGAGCCCAACTCAGGTCGACTCGTTTTGCTAAAGTTTGCAAACTGCATTCATAGGAACTATGGTAAAGGAGTTGAAAAGAGACACGTAGTTTTAGGGAAATTAATTCTGTTTTATTTATTTTCCAGATTTTAATGAAGCAAGGGTATTTGACCCTTGCGCTGATAAGTTCGTTTCTTTTTTTTTCTTTCTCTTCCTCCTTCTTTTGACCTCCTCTTCTCTCTATTTTCCCTCTCCTCCTTTTCACTATTCCCTTTCCCCCCACCCTTGCTTATTCTCCTCATCTTTTTCTCAACTTTCCTTTTTCTCTTTGCTTCTTTCTAATCTCTCTCTTTCTTTTTAAGTTTACAACGTTTTTCCTTTTCTACTTCTTCATCTCTCTCTTTGTCTACGTCTCCTGACTTTTTTACATTCGTCTTTTTATCAAACCCAAATTTGCAGTTGACTTTGTTTTTTTACTGTAACAAGAACAATCATCACCTAATTTAAGAGAGCAAAAGTTAACATTCCCCTACCGTGATTCGAAACCACGGCCGATTAGATCGGTAGACTTGTCGCTTACCAACTGAACTAAATTGACAAATCTACAAAATTTATCTCACAAATACGCAAGGGTTTCTAATGAATAAATACACTCTTGCTAAAAATATATTCTTATAATTTATTATGTATAAAATCCAAAAATCACAGAAATCTTTTTTAATCGGTATAGAAGTAGGGCTGGACTTTAACCCTTGTAGCAACTAGGCCTTTTCTACTCTTTTTCTTTCTATTTCTTTCTTCAATCTTATTCGCCTCTCTCTTTTCTTGTTACTCCATCCTTATTCATTATTTTTCTTCTTCTCCTCACTTTACTCATCCACCCTCTCTCTTTTCTCTCCGACCCTCCTGATTTTTTTTTTACATTTCTTCCTCGTAATCTTTTTTCCCTCTCTTTCTTCACTCCATTCTTCATTTTCTTACACGTTGTCCCCTTCTTCTCTTTCATCATCCCTCAGTCTCTCTTTTCCTTACTCTCCTTTCTTCTGCTTACATGTTCCAATTCTTTCTCTCTCTCTCTCTCTCTCTCTCTCTCTCTCTCTCTCTCTCTCTCTCACTCCCTCTTTCATTACTCCTCCTTTTTCGCTTTCTGATATATTTTCCACCTCCTCCTCCTCTCTCCCTTGTTCCATTCTTTTTCCATACTCTTCCTTTCAGTCTTTCCTTCCTTCTTTCTTATTCATCTCTCTTTTTCTCTTTTTTCTTTCCCCCTCTCTTTTTCTTCCTTTCTCTCTCGATTTGTAATTCCTGTTTTCCTTCTATTTTTACAAGTTGACCTTGTCATCGCTGTTTGCAATTGTCAGGTAATGATTTCGTTAAATCTATTTTATTTATTTTCATTCTTTTTTGAAAGATTTTTATCTCCGCCATTTATTTATTTTTCGTTTATTCATCTATTTTTTTTCTTCGTATTCCACTCTCTCTCTCTCTTCATGTTCAACCATTTATAGATAGACATCGACAAGCAGGCTGTGCATAGAAAATTCAGTGCTTCACGGTGACTCCGAGGTTCATACCAGTGCAATCGTTATTTATTTCTATTATTCTATAATTGTTTTTTATATTCATTTTTATCATCTTATCATTTATTTATCATTTTGTTGTATAACTTTTTAGCCTGTAAGCATTTTTCATTATCTTGCCATCTGTCATCATTGTCATTAAACGCCGTAAAAATATTTTGTGATAAATCCTAAATGGATCGCACCAGACAGGGCTGTTATAACCAAATTCGAGAAAATTTTCCAAGAAAACTTTTAATATCTCTCCATAATTTTTACATCCGTCTTTTGTCGTATTCTTGTGGCTTGTGGCTTGTGGCCTTTCTTTGTTGATAAAATCAGTTTTGACGGTTATTGGATTTAAAAAACTTCTCTTCGTTGTTTTCTTTGTTTTCAGTGTTGAATTTTCATGTGGTTTCTTTGTGGTATTAGTTCTCAATTATCTGTTTGTTTTCCTCCCGAATTGCCCGATATTGAGCGCTTTTTTGTTTTTAGATTTTACCCCTACGCATAGAAGTACGTTCTCTTAGCGATAAAAATCGTCATTGATCTTCTTGTGAAGATTTTTATACAACCCACAGTCGCAAAAACAAATTGATTTTTTTCTCACAAAGAATTTTGAAATGCTGGAATAATGTGCCATTTTACGTGAAAAATAGTTCAAGTATAGGTGATTTTAAGAATAACCTATACAAATTCAGATCATCTTGGATAAAAAAATTAATTAATAGGGCGATTTTGGAAATTGAAATATACAAGAGAATTTAGGAGAAATAAATGAATAAAATGTACGTGGTAAATGTTTTCTGTCTGATAAGCTTATTTTTTGTTAAGTTTCATACATTTTTATAACATGAATTTGTGTATATTTTAATGATGAATATCTAATTTCAATGTAAATTCTTTGCAGAGATGTCCAAAGAGGCTTATCTTATAATAATAAAATAAGACTCCACAAATTGCTTACGCACTGGTCCCAACTTTATTGAGTAAAAGCCAGATTATCATCCGTATGACGTTTGTCCGGAAAGCATCCAGCCATTCTATATTAAGCGAAAAATACATCCCTTCGAAGTATTCTCCTTGGCACCTCATATTCTTATCCCAGCGCGCTCACCACTTTTCAAAACAGTTGGCAAAGTCGGGATTGCCATCATCAGCCTCTTTAATCTCGTGGTCGGTCTGACATCTCTTTAGGGAAAGCCAGACATTACAGGGATCCCAAACTGGATTGTAAAGATGGGGCGCTGATAGATGTGGCTGATGGAATGTTTTACCCAAAACCCTGCTCGAGATCTGAAGAATGGCTTGCTCGGTTATTGTTGATGTAAGGGTTACAGAGCATACATGCTCACTCAATGGCGTCTCACTACCGACTACGTCACCCACTGGGAGAGTACCTGTTCTTGTATGCACTATAAGGTCCCTTGGGATTGGTCGCCAAGTTACATCGAGTCCCCATTGCCGGTTCTCAAAATATTCAATTGGGTTGGATACGACCTGGGCAGACATCCTAGTGACCATTATACATATAAATTTTATAATATCGTATCGAATTTGGACGAGAAATAGAACTGTTTAGGTATAGTATTATCAGTAATATGAATTTTTGATAAGAATTTCTTTCGTCTTACTTCTGTTGCTTTTCGTTACAAATCTCAGGCCGTTGAATTGCGAGTATAAGATATCCACACTTATAATAATTAACGATGTGCTTTTATTTTCTCTCACGCTTACGTCATTAGTGACGTCTGATAATGTAACTTAGTAGAATTTTATGTTACATTAAACTTGAAGAATTGTAACTTTACTTAATTTCACCTTTACATTAGTTCAACATTCAAGAAATATTGAACATAAACAAGAAAATGCTAGGCAACATAATGTTTTTGATATTTCAGATGCACGATGCAATTGTCGAATTACTTCGATATTACTGTCATGTTTTGACAGCAAGGGTAAACTAATAAATAATGGACCTCTGGCGAGGTATAGATTCGCATTTTATATTTTTGGGAGCCTGTCTTCCTCTGAAAGATCCATTGATACTTCTCGGACAGATCTTGTACACAGACACCTTACTAAAAAATTATCGGAATATCCAATTTATTTACACAATTAAACAAAACAAACGTTTCCAACAGTAATGATATCATGACCGTGTCGGAGAGTCATCGGTCACGCTTGTCCGGACAAAGCCGTGACTCAACGGCCGTTCCACTCAACTTGGTCTGATGGTAGCCAACAAATGAATGACGTCAGTATGCCCATGAATTAGTGGTCAAAAGTTCTATGGACACTTACAAAAGAGGAACACGTGTGTCCGGCGAAGCCCTTGCCGTACCTCGAAGGGAGAAAACATTTTTTTTCCTGAATTCTCAATGCCGCCTTTAAGAGAATTGGACTGGAACGTCATGCAACATTGGCTTCTACATCCGATTCAAAGAATTTTTTTCATCTTTTTTTCTTTTACCCAAAATATCCTAAACAATTAACATTAACCTGTTCACTGCCGAGTATTAGAAACCGTCTGCAAGATCTGTCATCAAAACAGTCAAAATAGGTTTCTTCAGTTTTTAAGTTGGTCCAGCTGGTACACGGTACAGGGTGCACCAATGGAGCAAGTGGGCTAAATTTTCAACATTCACCCTTTATTATGTCTACGAAAAAAACTTTTTTTTAACCCACCCCCTAAATAGATATTGTTGGGGGCTCAATTTGCAATGTAAGTTTATGCCAAATTGATTCCTTTGTTTGTGTCCACTAGCATTCACGTTTGTTCCATGAAAATATAAACTGATCTAAATATCACTACCCAACTAAAGGCGAGAGAACTAATTTATCAACCGATCATCCCGTTTTCAAATTCTTTAATTAATCACCCCCAACACAGCATGCAACCAAGTGACAGTTTCTATTGAGTGATTAATCAGACCTTTTAACGATGTAACTCCAATGCAGTGTTCTCTCAGAGCTACTCAGCCACGGATGAAAAGTTACGTTACGCAGTAAAATAAGACAGAACAATAAACCAAATAAATCATTTCCTTTATCTTACGCTTTTTATTAAAAATTATTTTACACTTTTCGTTAAAAATTATTTACACTTTCTGTTAAAAATTAGTGTACACTTTTTGATAAAAATTATCATACACTTATTATCGAAAATTACTATACACTTTTTGTTAAAAATCATCATACAGTTTTGTCAAAAACTATCATACACTTTTTGTTAAAAATTATCATACACTTTTTGTTAAAAACTATCATACACTTTTTGTTAAAAATTACTGTACACTTTTTGTCAAAAACTATCATACACTTTTTGTCAAAAACTATCATACACTTTTTGTTAAAAACTATCATACACTTTTTGTTAAAAATTACTATACACTTTTTGTTAAAAATAATCGTACAGTTTTTGTCAAAAACCATCATACACTTTTTGTTAAAAATTATCATACACTTTTTGTTAAAAATCAGTATACACTTTTTGTCAAAAATTATCATACACTTTTTGTTAAAAATTAGTATACGCTTTTTGTTAAAAGTCATCATACACTTTTTGTCAAAAACTATCATACACTTTTGTTAAAAATTATCATACACTTTTTGTTTGAAAATTATTTTACACTTTTTGTTATGATTAAAAACTGGTCTTTGTTTCATAAACTTTGGGCCCAAAATCAATGATCGTCCCAAGAGTAAAAGTATTTTCTGCACTTTCCACTTTTTCAGTTGCTCACTGGCCTTTTGGTTCAAAACAAGCCATGGGAAAATTAGAGGGAACACTTCTCCTCTCAGGTTTTTGATGAAAATAGGAGGCTTTCAATGCATGTTTAAAACGGTTTTTATTTTCATTCAAATCAACAGATATGTACAACAGAATATCTAATAAGTAATCTCTCTATGTTACGCTGAATCGGCAAAATTGCCTAATTGACAAAATTTACCTATTTTGTAATAAAAAGTTTGATTTCACTTTGATTTCATAAATTTTTGATCGTAAAAACATCGTTGTTTTCATCCTTGTTTTGATTAAATAAATTTTCAATCAAATTGAAACTATTTATGTACATATTTGAAGAAAAAAAACCCTTTGTTTTCACTTTTCGTTATTGTTGTTGCTATTATTTTGTTTTTGCTGGTATGATTATTATTATTATTATCATAATTATTATTATCATCATTATCAATGTACGTTTTGAAAGTCTTTTTACACTTGAATTTTCACTGATAATAATATTCGATACATCGAAAATGTTCAGTACTGATATATTATACTATCTTTTAAAGATCTGAAACAGTCTTGATTTTCTTCTTTCTATTATCAAAATTATCATTATTGCTTTTTAGATTATTACTAATATTTCATTACTAGTTTCACTCCATCAAAAACCGGAAATGCAAGCATTTAAAAAGTTTATGAGTTAATATGCCGTCTGATTGGGCCAAATTTTACTCCGAGCCTTGAGTATATGTAAGATAAATTTCGTTAATATGTGCGACTAGTCAGTTTGGCTCTGACGGCTACTAATCACTTGGTCATTGTTTCAAATAAACGGTAATGTTTATATCATAGATGCATGTATTTATTCATTAGAATGAATTGTGTATTTGTAGTTGTGTATTCGTAATATACATTTTCGTGTATGTATAAGACTCAGTAGGTAAGAGACCAGCCTAACAGTCAGTTGATCGTGGTTTAAAATCAAGAGCTGATTTTATTTCCCAACATTTCGTAAGGATCACTCTTGTTCTTGTGCTTGTTAAGATAGGAAAAAAAGAGTCAACTCCAGGCTTAGACTGTTTGACAAAATGTCTTTAAGACTAAAGAATCAAAGTTCTTCAGAAGCGTCTTCCGAAACTTAATGGCTTCGTGCCAGATTCCCTAGAAAGCAAAGTATCAAAAAAGAACAATACATCAAACCATCTTGCTGTAGCGGGAATACAACCAATGAACTGTATTCATATTCAGCATTTTGTCTTATTGTTCAATGTAGGACTTTGTCGATTTATAGCTGTAAAGCAGAGGAAGATTTTTTTTTTCATTTGAATATCAATAATGCAGCTCGTAAGCCCCTTATCGAAGATCGAATCCT
>OY735222.1:37398890-37403890 GCA_963457665.1 Thysanoteuthis rhombus
GATAGACTATTTTTTATGAATAATTCTCTTTGAGTTCCACCAAACAGATTCCAGGTGGGTTGTGATGCTCAAGGCTGTGCGAAGTCTGAAGTTGACTTTGTTTTCCTCCCATAACAAGAACAAAAGGAACAATCCTCACCAAAATGGAAGGTGTAAACCGATACGTAAAATTCTTATCACCCTATCGTGATTTGAACTCACAATTAATTGGTTGCCAGGAGGCTGCATTACTGACTAAGCTTACTTGACAAGCCTTCGATATGGGTGAAGACCTATCATACGCATACATATGAGCTTATTTCATTCTATTTTATGAATACATTTATACAAATGTATATATATATATATATACTTATAATTTGTCATTTAAACAATCAAAAAGTTACAGTAATCATTTTCAGTCCGAAAAGAGGTTGAAATAGAGTTTGATCCTGCAGCGGCCAGTCTTGTCAAGGATCTAATCACGATTTTCGCCATTTTTGATTCTCGAGATAAAATCATTTTTAATTGTCAGTCGCTTTTCACTCCGAATTATTTTTTTTCTGGGTTGACCACGAAAAGAATGACAAATGATTAAACCAAGGTTTCCCAAACATTTTTCTTACCAACCTCCTTTGTTTTGGTTTTTAAATCTTGACTTTCGCTCTCTTCGGGGTGATGCCCACCTCGATTGTTAATGACGACTCAAGATTATCTTACGCCGTCACACAAATAAATACTCACATAGAGTACCTTGGACGTACATTTCCCAAAAGGAATATTGCTCTTTATTACGTCATTCATGCCTTATTTTGGCTAAGCCAAATAAAATTGATAATCAATTCTTTGCAGCGATTATCTGGAGCGTCAGAATGACCTACGCTTGCTTCCATAATGGAAAAATACGATAAAGGAAACAGAAATTGATAATTGGAACAGTTTCTGAAAATGCATATTTTCTGATTCACCAAGTGGGAGTTGCTTCCCTTTGTTTCTTGACTTTACAGACATAAAACGAGAGCTCACTTATTTTCATGAGAAAAATCCATTTGTAAGTGATAATCTATCGCTCCATGGAGCTCAACTTTCACCCCTTTTATGTTGAACCCATTTTCTTGGCTTCTTTGTTTCAACGTAATAAACATTGGAAAAGATATTGGGAAAAGTGAGATCTCAAAACAAAATTAACACACAAGCAGTAAAATTGTCTGCTTCACCCATAGTCTGTTTCAACAGATGAAGGTCACTTACCTATGTATTTTCAACTAATCTATATGATTGGCTACCAGTTTAGGAGAAGGACAACTCCGATTCCAAACCTGGAAGTGGGACCCTATTAATGCTGTAGGGCGAAGAGCACAGCATAACACGCAGGTCACCCTCGTCATGTACTGGATAACGGTCTGTCTTCAGCCGTCTTATGTTTTGTCGGTAAACCCGGACAGGTAGAGATGGAAGAGTGAAGCTGACAACGAATACAAATCTCCCTTACTATAAGAAGTCAAGCGCAAGACCTTGCAGTGCATCATGGCTGCTGTACCACCTTAAATTGAAACCATGGTCATCTTTGACCACAAAGAATGGACATAAGAATGCGTGCGTATTTTATTACTGAAAATAATTGACTGTGAACATTCGGAACGGTTCAATTATTTTGAGAGCTTGCCATAAATGAGCTATTTACCAAAGAGCTACAATAAAATAAACGAGGAATAAAAATGGCTGATACCCCAAGGGTTATACAAGAAAGAATGAGGACACAATCAGGCTATTCTAAAAAAAGAATTTTTTAAAAGTCATACATATGTATATGTATATTATATTTACACGGGCTGTATGGAAAAAATGAAAATAAAAAAATATCTCCATACGTACCTCTATATAAATGAATTACTTTAGCCGGCGCAGGTCCGTGAATTAATTATCTAAAAATATCTATATTATCTAAAGAAAGAGATCTTTTATCTGAAATTATCTTTTTAAAAAAAGCAATTATATTATTCAAATCGAATGTGCGAAGTAGCTTAACAGTTCTCCTGCACAGAAAATATAATTGGCCGACTAAGTTCAAGTGTCAGCCGAAGCTGTTTAACTTTGCTTAGAACTAACACCCTTTGAAAGACATGAATCCATTTTTCATCCCCAATTAAGGACAAATAGCTGGGTAGATGAAGCCATTTAGCCCTGTAAAGCAGTTGATCTAAGAGGAGGTTACTCTGACTCAAAAGAAACAACAACTTTGCAGACGCTATAGTTTCAAACCTAGGTAGAGGGGTCAACTGTGGTGCAGGAAATTCTATCCTGTAAAAATCTGCTTGCTACTGGAACCACAGAGAGATGGTTGCGGCCCTATGCTCCACAAGGTGTCGGCATGAAAAACAAACATTATTTGTATCCATTTCAATGCCTTCAAAACAACCGTGATAATACGCTCATCAATGAACACACGCAAGCCCATCTATGCTCGAATGCTCGGGCCTCTTAGGCATTCCCTTGGATGCGATTATGTATAGAAATTAATCAACTCGACTTTTCGAGGTTGTAGCGCTCCTGGGAAATGAGCACATCTTTAAGGAGAGTAAGAGGCATTTAGAGTTGTGTCGGACCAGTTTGTTTGTTTTTAATATGATCGAAATTTTGGAACTCTCCGATATGATTTTCATGGGAAAATGTTAGCTTTTGTCTCCAGTCTCCCTGGCAATGTTGCCAGATGTCTTTTCTTGCACAAGACCAAATTGGGAACAAATTAAGTAGCTTCAGTACCAAAATAATCAAATAACTTTATCAGACTGAGTTTGCAGGAAAAATGGAATTCATTACACTGAGCTTGCAGGAAAAATGGATTAAAATACATATTTTTTATCTATTGTTCATGTACATTTATGTGTCTCATATCTCGTTAATTTTCCTTCGGTACCAGATCTTCATTTTCGGGACCAAAAAGCTTCGTTCAATACTATATCAGCTCAATTTTTGTCGTGAAAAATACCAAATGGCAACCCTTACCAGCTCTTTAATATGACTGAGATTTCGAAAAAGCTTTATATGATTTTCAAGGGTAAGTGCTGTCCCCTGTCTCCCTGTCTGACCGAAACGGCCACTTTCTTACGGGCAAACGTAGTGAAGGGATAAAGTCGTAAAATCGGATGCATTTCATTAGGCTCTCTGCAATTCTTACATCAACATTAGCAGTCTGAGCAGCAACTCTATTGCTTGCTGATATTGTTCGCCTATAGACACTTCTAACTTCACCGTTTCTTAAATGCAATTTCACGGACCGATGACGTCACTGTGACGTATCCGTTGGGGACCTGTATTAGCACTTACATTGCAAGATGGTCGCCACTTTATGCGCTGCTATTCGATTGGGAATACACATAAAACTGTCACCGGTCCTCGTTGAAGATTGTGAAGGAAAGAGAAAGAAATTAAAGGACATGAAGAAAGAAAGAAAGATAATTGTGAAAGAGAACGATAAAAGGAAGAAAAATGGATGAAGCCGGTGTGACTGAGAGCGAAATCAGGACATTACCGGAGAGAAAGTTCTGGAAGAAAGGGAAGAAGAATAAGTTCTGGAAGTAAGGAAAGAAGAGAAAGTTCTAGAAGAATGATGATGATGATGATAGGGTTTTTATGTAAAGTTTGAGTTCATGCCTTCCCAAGCAATCACTATTCCTTTGCAGAAGCCGTTCCAAAGACGCTGTTCGCGTGTATCATTACCACTAAGCCATTTTACTCATCCCCATAACCGTGTGTAAATATCAGCCAACTCCTAGCCATCACTCGTTGCTAAAAAGATTTACCATCCACCCTCTTATCTCCCTGCCTTCAGCTCCCCTCATCACTACCCATTAACACCCGTAATTCTTCATCGCCCACCCTGTTTGAAAAAGCGCTGGCTTCGCAGATTTCTCCCGTTCATTTCCGATATCGTGAACGTTGCGAATCTCAAAAGTGCCAACCCCGCCCCGACAACGCTGTTGTTGATCCGATTTTAGAATCTCACACCCATCCCCAGCCCCTCCTTCCAATCTCCACCCATCTTCCACCTGCTATGGCGCTCCGAATCGATGATGGGTAAAACCAAATATTGATTTTCATAAAGTTCGCATTTTCATAAATAGACGCTGTCGACTTGAAGGTTTACTCCCCGATTCTGTCGACCATCGCAGAGAGGTCGGTGGTGAGGAGGAGGGGGGTATACTCTTCCACAACATTCACCTTCTGTTTCTTCTTCTTCTTCTTTATGTCTTTCCTTGTCTTACTTTTTAGAAACCATCAACTATAACTGTCACATGAACTGTCAACAGAGGTTTCTTCAGTTTTCAAACTGGCCTGGCTTGCTGGCTAACTATGAATGTATCAAGCATACAGGCTGCACCAACGGTGCTAGAGGTCTGGAAATTTTAAAAAATTGATTTGAATTTCGACATTTCACTCTTTATTATGTCTAGAAAAACTAGTTTTTTTTTTATGAGTTCGGTCAGAAAATGTATGGAAATTAATTATTTCCTTTTACAATTTATCAGACTTTACTGTGGTTTGGTTTATTTACCCTCACCCTTCACCAGTTCACAGAAGTGACGAGCATTTATTGTGCAATAAGAGTAATGAAATTTGGTTCTCTGTAATGAATATAGGAATGTTATAATACAGCGCAGTATATCAGAGAAAAGTAAGCAGTCTAAGACGTTACAGAAACTGTTAGAAAACTCAAATAGCAATGGGCTGGGTATGTTGCAAGAATAACAGACATTCGCTGGAAATCTCGACTCACAACATGGATCCCCAGAAGTCAGGTGCATGGCTTTGGCCGACAAAAACTAAGATGGCGTCACGTGCTAGATAAATTTAGAGAGTACAGGCTCTGCGATGCCCATGATAGATAGGTCTGGTGAATCTTTGGGAACGTCTATGTCAAATGAAGGACGCTAACAGACTGATGATGATGATGATGATGATGATGATGATGATGATGATGATGATGATGATGATAATTTGCGGCTAGTATTAGTATTAAT
>OY735222.1:37408890-37426390 GCA_963457665.1 Thysanoteuthis rhombus
GTTTGGGTATCTTCAAGCAAATTATTCTATTTATTTTAGGTCCCTATTAAGAATATGTGTGTGTGTGTGTAAGTCTAGCTTGAATTGATGTTTAGAAGGTTCGTTTTGACCATCGTTAATAAAGAAGGTTCGATACCCAGACGGTACTCTGCTATAGTGGCCTTTTGCCAGACTAAGCTGGAAAAAAAACTTGCTGAACACGATGGTCGCGAAAGCTGACAGACAAACCGGATTCATGATTCAGGGATTTAATTATACTAGCATTGGCAAAAGATCAATATTCTGACAGTTTAAACCTGCCAATCTGTGGTCCAATTTTCCCCTGAAACCCTAAAATTGCACCCCCACACTCCAACGGGAGGGGGCCTCTGGTATATAACAAACTAGAATCAAACAAATTCAATGAGTCTTTATATATAAAAATATACATAAATAAAATTACATACTTTCATATAAACACTAGCGTATGTGTAACAACTGTCACACGTTCACCTACTTAACCCTACATACACACACATTCTAAATCTTATAGTGGTCTGAGCATCTCTGACAAGCCATCCGTCCGTGAAGACAGCGGTAATAGGGTCAGTGCAAATAGCTTATTGGAAAAGGGAACAACGCTGTGTATCCAGAAACCCTTTCGACCGCTTCGTAGTGGACGCGACAAGTTCCGGAACCTTCCACCTTGTAGAACCAGGACCACTCACAACTTGACATCCGATTTGCGTCGGATATATCTCCAGAACGGAAACTGCTGGACACAGAGGGTGTGTTTGCCCAGAGAGGCTCACACTCAGAGAGAGGGGGGTAAAGAGAGAAAGAGAAACAAAGAAAGAGGAAGAGAAGAAAAAGAAAGAGAAAAAGAGAGAATTTACGAGGGAGGGAAACAAAGAGAGAGAGAGAGAAGAGGAGAAAAAAGAAAGAGCGAGAAACGAAGAGAGAGTGGAATGAGGGGTGCAATTGAGAAAGAGGAGAATGAGAAAGGGAGAGATAAGCAAAGAGAGAAATAAACAAAGAGAAAGAGGAACAAAGAAATAGAGAGAAACAAAGTCAGAGTCATACAGAGAGAGGGAGAGAGGAACAACAAAAAAGGAAAGGTTGGGAACTATTCGGAAATGAGAGAGAAGAGAAAGTGGGACGTCATTGTGGGTCACAGGTCCATGACCCCGGTGTGATGCCAATACAGGAGCCATTTTAATGTACATTCACGTTGACTTCCCTGCTTGGTGTACTTGACCGATGTCGACTCAGCGGGTTTATTTGCTTTCTACGATCCACCCAGCTCAATATGGCGTCCATCTTTGATGACGAACTTTTCAGGGATCGATATGTTTAATGGCTTTAACATTTGAATAATACGTCAGCGTGTATATAGATATCTGTTTATTGGACTTCATTTGTATCTATTTACCTATCGATCGATCGATAGATAAATATGAACAGGCTGAAGTCGATAGATGGACAGACTAATATAGACAAGGCTGACTGATGCAGGGTCAAACTTCAGGGTCTACTTATATTCTGACTGAAGATGATTACTGCAAATTTTTATTTTATGTATAGTAAATTTCCAAAACAATATTCATTCATTAGAATGAAATAAGCGTATTTCTAGCATAAATTTTGGTAGATACGTCAGACTTGTCAATTTAGCCCAGTCGGTAAGAGACACGACTATCAATGGTGGGGATTGTTTTTGTTGTTCTTCTTGTTTTTGTTGTTCATGTCACTGGAGAAAGACAAAGTTGTTTCAAGATTTTGAATGAGGTTTGACAATAGATAATTAAAAAATTTAAAACATTGATTTAAAATCAATACTTTCAATTGATTTCTTCAATTCAAGCCTCACCTTTAGCATCATCATTTGCACTTGCAGTCATTTCAGTTCAACTGCTGGACAAAGGCCTTTCCCAACTCCATCTAAGACCAATGTGACAGCGCTACCAGCAACCCATCTTCCAATCTTTAGTCTAGTCATCTGCCATTGCGTTCATTATCCCCTGGATAACATTAAAAAAACCTTTTGCACCATATGTCACATGCCCTTCTTGCTATGTGCCCAACCCTCCCCCATTTTCTTTGCCTATTTACTTCTATGATATCTCTTACCTTGGTGTGCTCTCAGATCTATGTTGACCTCTTTCTGCGTCTTGGAGTGAAAAAAAAACAATAGTCAATAATCCACGCACATAAATTTTTGTAACGTGCAGATGTATTATGTAACGTCAAGGGAAGAAGTAAAACATAATTTTATTCATGTTCTAATGACATAATAGAAATGCTCTATTTAAAGAATTATGTAAAAATATAAGAAGTAATTGAACAAAAAATTGAAAAAATATCTTCATGTCCAACAGAACGCTACTTTCCAAGTTCACTACAATGGAAAATTCTATTAATTACATAAAACGCAATACGGATCAATTTATGTTATATATGCAGTCATTTTTGACGGATCATGGAGAAATATTTTATGATAATGATACAGCCTTATTTAAGAAGTCGGACAATTATATAGATAGAGGATAAATAGATAGAAATCTATACTGTGGGGCACAGGACGCTATATTCAAATGTCACAGCAATGCAAATCCCCATTATCCACATATACTGAATGCAGTGTATATCCATATTTTCGTATATGCCGTCTTCGTCGACGGTATGGGTGAACTGGTTATTAAAAATGATAATGCCTCATTTGAGAAATTCGGAAAACTAGATAGATAGATAGATAGATAGATCTGTTCTTTTAATATCATAGAGAGCAATACTTGAAGTACATCAGCTTTATTGTTCCATTTTAAGAATCTTTGATTTCTAGAATTGATCCAACGTTATTATTCAGCGCAAATGTCTTCAACTCAGTCTCTATTGATTTTCTCTACATCGACTTGGAACCTTTCCTGAGCTGCCGTCTACACGTGAGCGACCATGATGTCAAAATAGTGACTTGTTTTTAAGCGCTTGTTACCTGCACACCACAATAAAAGCATCTAAAGATGGGGTTGCCAAAGTGGTCGATATCGACCCCTGGGGGTCGATGGGACTTTCTAAGAGGGTCGATAAATACATGGGGTCAAAAGGAGTCGATAAACACTGGGAAGGGTCTATCGAACATTTGAGGTCGAAAGCTGACATTTGAGATGAAAAGGTATTTCAATAAAATTACATACTCATTTATCATAATTATCATATTGGTAGATATATATATATATATATATATATATATATATATATATATATATATAGGTATCGCAAAAGTCGCGAAGGGCTTTACAATAATCATAACCTTTTCTGATATTTTTGTTTTCCTTCTCCAATATATAGAGGAACCCTTTGGAATTCGTAATAGAAAAGCACACCACTGAGCAACGAACTGAATTAACTGAATTGTACTTTTTATACCAAGGACCATATTCTCGTTATCTGAACTTGAGGACATCATCATCCTAATCCAGAGGCAGAGGAGAAGATATTCATGGAAATGTTATCCAGAAAACTATTGAACGGAAATGAAGTTCAAAATGGCGGGCATTTAAAAGAAACAATTCTCTGTGCATAGGTTGATCAAATTCCCCTCGTTTATTTATTTAATTTGTTAAAAACATTCTTTTAAATCATCAAAGCCAGTAAGATATGAATGTTTTTAACCACTTTGGAACTTTTGCACCAACCTGTGCAAGGAATTTGGTGCGTTTTAGAAAGATTTGGTACGATATAGGGTGTGGTATTGATTATTTCTTTTGCCAGCCCAGCCTGAGGGTCAATGATGGACCAAGAATCGATGGTTTAAAAAATAGTCTTTGGTCTAGAAAGTTCTACGCCCCCAAATATAAAGCTTCGTAATAAAGTAGTGTTGACTGGCCCAACTTACAGAGACAGTGTCATTATACCGGAAGGAATTGATTTAACTTGGAACAAATGAATGCTCTTAGTTTTCTTATTCATATACTACCCGGCATTAAAGTTCAATAAAGTTTCACAATAAAGTCACTTCATGAACACACAAGTAAATATCCGTTGCTTCGCTAGGATGGCAATCCTTTGGCAGAGCTAGTTCAACCTTCAAAAATAAGAAGATCCCATTAATCCTAAAGAGAAGGGTGTATAACCAATGCATCCTCCCAAGAGTCACTTATGGAGCCGAAACATGGAACTTAACCAAGAGACAGACCCGTAAATTGAGAACCATGCAACGTGCACATAAAAGAATAATGCTGGGCCTCACATGGAGAGACAGCACAGTGCATCTGAGAAAAGACAAGAGTCAGGGACATCATAGAATCCATTGAAAATCTTAAATGGCGGTGGGCTGGCTATGTTGCAAGAATGGCAGACAACCGATGGACATCACAACTCACGACATGGATCCCACTAGATTACATGTGCAACCTAGGCCGGCAAAGTGTTAGATGGAGAGACGAGCTAGACAAGTTCAGGAAGTACTGGCTCCGCGACGCCCATGATAGAGAAGTGTGGCAAATCCTAGGGAAGGTCTATGTCCAACGACGGACATTAAAAGACTGATGATGAAGATGATGATTGTTGACTAAAATTCCTATACTCATTTTGGGTTTTAAAAAAATCACATCATTAGTAACAGTAGTTGTGGTTGTATTATCAGCAACCAGCAAACAAACACACGTACATACAGTAAAACAGACGAATTAGCGTTCGTGTGTTCGAATTACACTCTTTCCCTATTTTCTGTCTGTTATGTCACAGACAGACAAGTCAAAAATTATAATAATGACTCAGCCACCGTCAATGATTGAACAAGAGGAGACTTCAAATCTAAAATCATGTAAAGAAGATTCCATCGAAGAATAAATATAGCCAGAATAAATTCTATTTATGACATCATTATGGTGTTTTACACTGGAAAATAACTAAAATTGAAAAAAAAAACAATTCTGGAGAATCTCAATGTTATCAATGGACCTGTCAGAAAAGTCAAAATGCTTCTTTTCTATTTTTTTTAAATTGAAAAAAAGATTCAGGTCCACTGATGCCAATTTCCAAGTCTGTAGACATAACGACATGGCCAGGAGCACTGGAACATACACACACGCACGCGCGCGCGTGCACACACACACACACACACACAAATTCAAATACGCAATCACACGCATATATATATATATATATATATATATATATATATATATATATAAAAGGAGTGGGCAGGCCATGTTGCAAGAATGAAAGACAACCGATGGACATCACGACTCACAACATGGATCCCCAGAGATCACATGAGAAACCGAGAACGACGGAACACAAGATGGAGAGATGAACTAAACAAATTCAGAAAATACTGGCTCCTCGACGCCCATGATAGAGAATTGAGGCGAACCCTGGGTAAGGTCTATGTCCAACGATGAACGTTAAAAAACTGATGATGATGATGAAAGTCCAATGACGTCTGCCACTCCCTAAATACATTCTACGCAATTCCTATCATTACAGTTGATCGTGTTACATAGTTTAGCAATTTTGGTGACTTGTCGAGGGTAGTAAGACCAGCAACAGCTGCTGCAGTAATATTTTTCAACACCTGACTGATCTGAACGTGTTGATGTTTTGCCTCTCAATCACCTCTCACAGCCGACTGAGTAACCTTTCTGTACACACATTTCAACGGGAAAGACAGAGAGGGGGGAGAAAAGACAGAAAGAACGTGAGAGAGAGAGAACAAGAGAGAGAGAGAGAGAGAGAGAGAGAGAGATGCGTACAGACCAAGGGAATATCGAGAGCGTCAATCATTATAGAGTACCCGGAAAGAATAAGCTCCACTGACAACAGCTTGCAGGAACAGTTTGTTTAGCTCTGACCTCTTCTTCGTATCTTTTGACCTTGTTGAAAATATCGACAAAATGAGGCCGTTCACTTGTCCCTGTCGTTATAAACATAAATAGAAAAAAAAACATCTGGCTACTTCAGGGTCAAACTCCTCTCTCACTCCATTGGTGCAGACTGTACATGTGACAAATACATTGGTAGAAAAACGCAACAATTCCAGCCACTAGTCCTAATGTTTGAAAGACAAAAAACTGCTTTCCCTACTCATCGAGGGGAATATGTATGTGTGTAATGGTTTCTGATATGGGCCATATAGTAGAGTTTTGCTTGAAAAATAAAAGAAGTGATAAATTCTAATTAAAGAAGAATAATTCAATTTAGCGTCCATAACTTTTTATTTTTTTTCTCTCTCTCTCTTCTTTTAGTTGAGTATGTCTCTTTCTTCTCTTTTCTCTCTCTATTCGCCATTCAAACTTTATGATCTTTATACATTTTTAGTTTTTACCGGAAGTTTGAATTTTGTCTCATTGTTTTTTATGATAGGAAAATAAGCTCCGGCAATAGTGAGAATTTGACTAGTTGGTGATTTCATTGATTTTTGGGTGAAATTTCATGTCTGATATGACTCAATTTTTTTCCATGTATTATTTCCTTCTGTTGCCATAATTCAAAATTGGAAGTTGAAAACAAAGAGATTAAAGGGAATTACGATAATCCATTTTTGTATGGAAGCAGAACTTAATCGCTTAACGGCTCAAGGCGTTCAACGCAGCAACCATAAAACGGGTCTGATTAGTCACTGAATAGAAACCGCCACACGATCAACGTCTTCTGGCAGCATGCCGTGTTGGGGGTGATCAATGAATAATTTGGAAAAAGGTGATCAATAAATGTTACTCTCTCTTGCATTTTGCTGGGCAATGATCACTACAGAAAAATCTGAATTTCCAAGAGACATAAGCATGAATACTGCTGGATACAAACTGCGTTTGGCATAAATTTACATTGCAAATTGGAAGGAAGGAAATTTCAAAAATGAAAAAAAAACATTGACATGACAAGGAGTAAATGTGAAAATGTTCAGCCCTCTAGTTCCATTGGTATGGCTTGTACGGATGATACATTCATACATACGTGCCAGACTTACTTAAAAACTGGAGAAACCAATGTTAATGCTGACAGTTTTGGGTGGCGGTTTCCAATTGTAAGAAGTTGATATAAGCAGATGGGGCTTATTTTCAAGATGAATCTATACCGATGCCAATAAGCTTGAAAATGTTGATTTCATTTTCTTGGGTAGAGCAATTCTGGACACCCAAGCTGACATCAATAGAAGAACAGGACTAACTGTAACAGCTTTTGACGGAATGCGAAACACCACCTTGAACAGGCAGGATTTATCAAAAGAGCTGCAAATCTGTCTATACAGTGTATTGATACTTCCCATAGCGATATATTCCTCGGCAACATAGATACTGAAATCAAGGGACTTCAGGAGGCCTCAGAAATATCCTGGGACTGGCTATTGCTAACAGGGTCAGGAACACTGATATCAAGAGATGAAAGCAAGGAGGCTCAGAGGGTTCGGCCTCTTCAGCCATTAGACCTCCAGCTAACAGCATCATCTATCATACAAGCTGATTTACCAAACCGAAGACAAAGGGTTAGACCATACCAAAATGATGGGTCACCCAGATGAAGGACACTGGATTACCCCTTGCTACACTGGAAAGCAGATCAACTGACAGGGGAAGAAGGTGAGGTGTTGTTAATTTGGGGATGGCTAAAGGGTCGGCAAGAAGCAGACGACGACGACGACGACAACGATGATGATGATGATGATGATGATGATGATGATGATGATGAAACTATGTCGTAGTTTGTGTTCGAGTCGGGGTTTCAGAAGTTGATTTTTATGTCCCTCTTTACGTGGAAGATTGGGGTAACTATATTTCTACTTCGGTTCGATCATCGGTTGGGTAGATAAACCTGGGTTTTGCTCGCTATTTTTAAGCACGTATAACGAGCAGATTTAAAAGATAACCGATGAAACACTAAAAACATACTTATAGATCGTTAATATTTGAGAACCTCCTCCAAAAATGAACTTGATTTTGCTAATATTTCAGTGTTTATTCACACCACCCATCAGAACAAAGTACCTGTAAGTATATACATTTGAGTTATTCTCATTTACATACGTATAATGGTAAATATTGGTATGAATTATGGTTAATCGCACTATGTGAGAAGTGAATGGCAGTATTTGAAGCCTTGTTGAATAAATGAAATATTTTATTCCTAAGTTTCGTCCATTCCTGATTTTTCTCAAGGCAAATGAACAAAGAAAAAGGAAACAGTTTTTTCAAGTAAAATTTGAATTGTGGGTACGTAAGGTTTATGGCTCGATGTGTATCTGTGAAACGGTTGTGTGTTCTTGACCAGTGCTGGATTTGGATAAAAATGTAAATGGGTAGGAATAGGTATATGGAAGTATTAGTATGATGAAATCGTGTGTAGGTGGGGAAATGTCACAGAAATTCAGATCTCGTTTACAGGAAACAAAGAATCGGAAATCGGGAAAAATGACATCCAACGAGTTTTAAAGTCGCATCCCGTATCCTTCGGAGCCCGTCTAACATGGGCAACGCCTTACTTATCTCATCATGGGTGACCAATCAATAAGCAATTTTAATTAGAAAGCTACATTCTTCCTTATTTGATTATCCCTTAGTCACATTGTTTGTTTAAATATATCAGTTTGAGATGAGATTCGCATTTCTTTAGTGGGGCATATTCATTATTATTGATTTCAGACGAGTTTATCTTCCAGCTTATTTTTGTGACTTCTTATTACGTAAAAAATACAAGTCATGAAAGAATGATAATTACTCACCTCAGAATTTTAGAGAATATTTATCTCTCTCGATACCAGAGCTTTCCAAACTTTTTGCAGTGACTACACTTTTTAAAAGTATTTTTGCGACACATCACTTGAGTTTTGTTTGTCAAATAAAAATCTTAACAGTTCAACTGACCCAGGAAAAATATGCTTTGGAAGATATACTAAATTATACTTAATTTTGCAACACACCTAAAGATTATCTGCAACACACAACTGGTGCAGAAAACATATTGGAAAGCTCTGCTCTGTACCTTTTCTCGAGCAAATTTAAAAGGCAAGTAAATTGAAAACTAGCAAGGTAAAAAAATACGGAATGCAAATTTCAAAATATAACAAGCAAATTGGAAAATACGCTTGGTTGCAGGAGCTGCCGAAAGGACGTCAAATCGGGCAAGAAACTGCATTAAGGCAGTTCCACTTCCTGGTTGCCTTCCTTAGGTTAGAGAGTTCAGTCTGCGCTGCAATTTTACCGTATACGTAGAGGATGGATTCCTGCCTTTCCCAAGGGTATCAGTGCAAATGACAACATAACCAGCCTCGACCGGAGTTTAAACTTGGTTCAGCAATTCCATTGTTCACGTCGTTACCGACAACGCTAATAGCAACTCCTATAATTCGAGCATTAATCACATTAATAGTTTAGTCTTGAAAGGGTTAAGAAAGACCATCCCCGCCCGGATAAACACATCCACACGTTACCTGCGTTCGACCCTAAAATAAGACACACTCATTCATGAAAAAGTATCAATGAAAAAATTAATAAAATAACGAAAATGTTTAGCAGTTGCTGCAGTCGATCTTACAGGGTTAAATTTTATGTCAGCAAGGCACAAGGACAGACGAGTGGTTCAGTTAGGGACAGCAGCGACCTTTGACCTTGCCATGCTATTGTATCTTTATTTATGATGCAATGTTTGGGGGTCTTTTTTCTATTCAAGGTTTGAAAACGATCCGCCCCAATGTCTAACCAAGGGCGTAACAAGTCGTGAGGGGTCGTACGGGCTTGTGGCGGTTGACATATTTATGGCCGATGGCCGTCCATATTCAATTGATAGAGGAAACTGCAGAAGAGAAGAGATTGAAGAACAATAGTTTTTTTTTGTTTTTGTTTTTTCAAGGCCAAAAAAAAACAATGATACGGCGAAAACTCCAAGAAAGAATATAGATAGTAAAAATCAGAGTGGGACGCTGAGAAAAGGTTTGATTCCTGTAGCAGTCCCATTTTCTTTAATTGTTGATCTATTTACGGTGTCAAGACCAAATGATACATTCACCGTGTATTAACAGGAAGTCATTTTAAATATAGTTTTAAAATAATATAACGCATTTATAATTATTTCTGTCGGACTATATCAACATCATCATCAGTCTTTTAACGTCCGTCGTTGGACGTAGACCTTCCCCAGGATTCGCCACAATTCTCTATCATGGGGGTCGCAGAGCCAGTATTTTGTGAATCTGTCTAGTTCATTTCTCCATCTTGTGTTCAGTCGTCCTCGGTTTCTCAGGTGATCTCTGGGGATATAGCCATTTCTTATAAAATTGTTTACGTCTTTCCACGACATTACACACACACACACACACACACACACACACACACACATATATATATATATGTATGTATATATATATATATATATATATATGTATATGTATATATATATATATATATATATATATATATGTATATATATATATATATATATATATATATATATATGTATATGTATATATATATATATATATATATATATATATATATATATATATTGGCAGCAATTTTCTGATGAACTCGGTGGATGGTTTCCTTCGATCTGACGTTTTATCAATTCTTCTTGCTTACGATCAACTTATCCTTCAATGTTTCTGTGATCACTCAATCTTATTTAAAATCTTATCACTAGTACTATTACTATGAACGTTGGACTTGGAAGTCCTTTCTGAAAATGACCTATGGCACGGACTTTGGACTGTTCCTTAATTCTTATAACCCAATAAAGAAAAATAAGAAAAATTGATAATAAACATATGTGTGTGTGTGATTGTATGTGTGTGTGTGTTTGTTGTATATTCCACATTTGTGTGTCATTTCCTCTTTATTGACCGATCTGTGAGTTTTCATGTGAATTTCCACGATTATCATTTAATTACTAATTTTCCCCCATCTCATATGGTTACTTTTTTATATTTACCGTACTGTGTTCTTTCAGTAGTGTACATCAACATTTTTAATTCAGGCTGGCTGCCCACGTCATATATAATATAACGATAGCTATATTCCTATGGACTTTTTTTTTATATTTTTCACAATATATGTCTATCTGATGTTATTGTTTTCATTGATGCCCCAGGGAAGAATTTCTTGTATGTTACTCCATACGTCATGTCATCACAACGCACAAATGCTACAAAGCTGATTTTTAAAGTATTTTAGAATTAAAAAAACAGATAAAATCCATAGTTTTGATCCTGCTAATGGCTAGAGGGATGGTCGAAAGTGCTAAATACTATGTATGTGAAGCTTTTTAGAATATATATATATATATTATTGCGTCATCCACAGACAGCTGTTTCGATGTATTACATCTCTTCAGTATGGCCATAGACTTTCCATTATCCCATCAAGTACCGTGAGGCAGAATTGAAACCTTCATTTCAGACTATATATATATATATATATATATATATATATATATATATATATATATATATATATATATATATATATATATATATATATATATATATATATATAGATATATATATATATATAGATATATATATATATATATAGATATAAATAAATTCTAGAAAGCTTTACAGCTATAAACATTGACCATTGAAAAACTTCTTACCCTTTCTTTTTGTGTCACTTCAGTCCCCTATTTCCCAATATCTGTCAATGCAATTTATGTAATTTTCTTCAGAGTATTTTTTTTCCTGTTTCTCATATACTTTGTTATATCGGTTCAATGTATAAATTATTCCTATATGCGTGTATTATTAGAAAATGGGAATATGATCCAAGAGAAAGATTATAAACCACGTTATATCATATCGAAATTCTGTTTGGAATGATCTCTCGTTATTACTCGGTGAATGTATGATTTTTGGCTGCTGCTGGAATCGAACTTGTTACCGATACGGTAGGGTTACTCTTACCTTTGAGCTAAAGAGCTGTCGATAATGCAATGGCCCAAATAACTACTTCAACTCCAAATCTTGTCTCAATGGTAAGAGCAACGCTACATTGAAGCAGCTACAATGGACTCATCCACAAAAACGAATTCAGTGGTTTCAGAGTGCTGATACGGAAGTTTCGTTCATTGACGACTAAAATCTTTTCGTCTCATTCATTTAATTCTAACAGTACGTCGATATCCAGTACTCTTCTTCATTACGTCTTCAAAGTTTACTATTAAGCTGGAACAAGATTAAGATCAAACAGTAAAACATGTATTTATATTTTTATGGTGTAAAGAGTTGGTTTGCTGCATGAGTGAGATAGTTTGCCGTCATCTGATAAAGTTTAGGAACCACCACTTTAGAACAATGTCCAAATGAAAGATTTTAATAGGGTGAAATGGTTGCAGAATTGATAACCTTGGCTCCCAGGGGCTAAATAAAGCCCGGGGATCTACAGTGATATAGCGGACTTTGTGGGTGGAAAACAACACCACCCATCGCATAGCGATCGAAAAACATAATTATTGTACACAAATCTGAACCATATTTTAGATTTCAAATAAATGTAATCCATTTAGAGTAAATATCATTTTCAAGAGTAAAAAGATTATTTATCATTGCAATTTATTAATTATCAACTGAAAACTAAACATCAAAAATAGGGGCTTGCCAGAATATTTCCTTTATAGAAGAGGTCTTTGAGTTTCCAAATTATCGAAACCACTAGAAGAGGTGTTTTGCTGCATGAAGCAAATAGTGTGCCGTTGAATAATAAAGTTTGAGAACCCCTTTTTTTTTTCAACAATGTCCGACACAGAAAAAAATTGTTTCGGCAGGAAAAAGTAAGAAAAAGAATAGAGCTGAGTTGAAAAGGTCAATATCAGTTAAATGACGAATCGTAAAAAAGAGTGGATCGTGAGTGTTGCGAGGGTGGGGCCAAGGGCAAACGTAGTAGGGGTCGACTGACAAAGTAATTAAAGTATGAGACTGGG
Source organism: Thysanoteuthis rhombus (assembly GCA_963457665.1). Classification (NCBI taxonomy): domain Eukaryota; kingdom Metazoa; phylum Mollusca; class Cephalopoda; order Oegopsida; family Thysanoteuthidae; genus Thysanoteuthis; species Thysanoteuthis major. The sequence goes on from OY735222.1 coordinate 37,421,776, forward strand.
TAAGGACGATTTTTGACTGATGTACAACTAAAGATCTTGTATTTTTTTATTATTTTATTTTGAAGTATCGTATAAAAATTACTGCCCCACCGACCCCAGGCGTCGTTTGTGTGAGCAGGAGAAGGACGAGGTACCGACCACGCCCATGAATTATGCATCTAATTTAAGAGAGAGCACCCGAAACAAGGTAAGATGTGACCAAGACGGAACGACGCTGGGTGTTCTATGCGTGTAACGGGGTCAGATGCGAGCGCGGGCGGCGGTCGCTTTTATAGTGAACCCCCACGGAAAAAAAGGGTGTGGAAGGCACTGTCGTGTTCGAATCCAATTTGAAAAATGAAAGACAATGGGTCTTGCCTGTTGTACGTTCTCTTGTTCACCATGACGTTGCCCCCCCCCCCCCCGCTCTCTCATCTTTTACTTCCGCCTACGACATCTGGGGCAGTCTTAACTTGGGGCGGCGGGCGTGTTACAGATACTTTCAAAGCGCTCGTTCTCTAGTACCCTCGTTCTCCCTCCCCCCCCCCTCTTGTTTAATAATCCTCTTCAAATATTATTCACCTTATTAAACACAGTCTTGTTCTTTGAACGAAAGTGCCAAAATTAACCTTGCCCGGATTTTGCCATCTGTTGGGAAATAAGAAACTGTGCAACACGTCAAAGGACAAGAGAGCAACAAGATGAAAAAGGGGGATCAGAGTTCGGGTGAAATAAGGGTTGGTGGGAGGTGAGAGTAAAGAAGGAAAACAAAGGAAGCCGAAGAAGAATTTTTAAAAAAATAGTGAAAGAGAAGAAACACAAAAGGAATGAATAAGTTACGAATTAGTAGCTAGAGCCCTTACGCTGGCTACGAAATTAACCGTCCCTCTCCGGGTTTCCCATATCACTAGTTTCTCTCTTCTCGGCTTCGATTCCCCCCACATTATTTTACCCGTAGCTGGGGGAAAAAATCGATGTATGCATCCGGGGTAGGAAGTTAATACAAACTGCCCAAGCCGAAGTTTGAACTTGGCACCTATGAGCCTACTTTCTGTATCGTTCCTCGCTTAACCACATCGCAAGGATACGCATATTTGATTTTAGAAATGGCTTTGTGCGACATTGATCTTTTAAAGATAAAAAATCAAAGGAGGTTTTTTCCTCTCTGTAAATGGTCGAAATAGACAGTAAACTTTTCCCTCTTTTAATGTGTAAACATTGAAGGAAAACTTTTCCCCGTCCTGAAAAGTTACTGATGAAGGGACCCCCACCCCCCACTTGAAGTGATGAAAATGAAGGGGAACTTTTCCGCCCTTTGAGGGGTCAAATTGGAGGGAGACTTCCGTGTAAAGGGTCAAAAGTGGCTTTTCTCTTTTAAGGTGACAAAAGTGAGCAAAAGACTTTTCCCCTCCTTCAAGGGATCAAAAGTGAAGGAAGTTTTAAATGATTAGATTTAAAGGTTTTGAGAAAAAAAGCATGTATAAACTTTTAGGGGGTTGGGGCTCTATTTATGATGTAACTATGATGCAAAAAAAGAAAGAAAGGTTATTAATTTTTTTTAAAAATATAGAATACGAGAGAAACGATACAGAGAAAAGAGTAGGTATTTAGAAGTTCATAAAAAATGAAAAAGCCAAGCCTGGCTGCTGCAGGATCACACTCTACCCCAGGTTCTAATCTGACTGATGATGATTACGGCAACTTTGTTTTGTATATATAGACAATCACAAAAAATATTTCCCTGCATAAATCTATTCATTTATTCGAATGAAATAAGCCGACGTGTATCTGTACGATAAATTTCGTAAACATATAAGGCTTGTAAGTTTAGCTTAGTTGATCAGACACCAGCCTACCAGTCTGTTGGATGTAAATGAATTACGGTAGGGGAATGTTAATTTGTACTCCCCAGATTTGTCGAGGATTGTTCTTGTTGTTAAGGTAGAAAAACAATGTACACTTTTTGCTTAGGGTGGGAGGTTGACAAAAAAATTTAATTTGAATTAGCTCATCAAGCTACTAGACTAACGTTTCTCTAGTCTGTGAATAACGTTTCTACCAAGTGATATTTTTTTTATTGCGTTTCAGTTGTTTTGATCTTTGAAGAAGCCTCGGATATGAACGATTCTTGGAAGAACGGGGTCTACGGAGACCCTATATCGATGTTAAAAAGGCTATGTGCCACAATATGAATCTCATGGGGATTTGGATAAAGATTGTGTCTGTTGAACAGTTCTTTCTTAAATGAATGTACCCTCTCGGGAAGTTTGTTTATTTCACGGAAGCGTGTTCAAATTAGCCATTGTGACCACTGTGATATTCGTTCGAGTTTTAAGCGGGCAACAGGATCAGTGCTGGACTAAAAAATGAAATCGAATTGAGGAAGAAAGAGAATAATGAAAGAACAATGACTGCAAGATAAAACAACGAACAGAAATGCAACAGAGCGGAAATGAGAATAATAAATCAGTCATTTGCTCATCTGGCTCAGTGATAAGTGCCTCTAACTGGTGTTCGAAAGGTTCAACACCCAGATACAGATTGCTGAACAAAGGTCCAAAGTTCAACACCAAGATTCAGATTGCTGGACAAAGGTCTGGAGTTTAGCACCAAGATTCAGATTACTGGACAAATGTCCAAAGTTCAACACCCAGATTCAGATTGCCGGACAAAAGGTCTGAAGTTCAACACCAATGTACAGATTGCTGGACATGTTGCCAATTTCCAAGAAAGTAATCAGGTCATGTACAATGAAAAATCTACATTCTGAGAACATAAAAGCTGAGAAGACAAAATCGTGGAAATTTCGAGAAAATCAAGCCCTCTACCTGTTTAACCAAAAAGTTCCAATACATCATATGATATATGTTTATGAGTGGCTATTACACTCAATTTCGTTTTTAAAAAGGTCTATCTGATAAATGCAATAATGAGATAAAATGAAATTATTTTTTCTAATATTTTACTCAGAAATATCGCCAAATACTTTCATGACCCGGTAGTAGATGTTTGCGGCCCGGCACCGGATCACAGCTCCATAGTTGGGGATCACTGCTCAAGACAATGTACTACGAGCACTCAGTAGTGTTTGAGAGGCTGGCTTCAATGTCCACTTAAAGGTTTAGACTTGTAACATCACATTTATACAATCTTGATGAGCAACAATAATCGACTAAGCCGAGGATGTCACCAACCTCTCAACAGTTGGGGCGTTAATTGTCTTAATTAATTTCTGTTAATTAAATCATTTCTGTGAATCGATTTAATTATTCTTATTGATTATCAGACACAAAGATTGCTTGGGAAAAGAGAGCAAGTGATTTCAACGAAGATATGATTTTTGAAACCAGGAAACAGTGTAGATATTTCAGTATTCAAAATGAAATTCCCTTGGCCTGGCCTTTCACATAGTTTATACTACGCGTGTTATTCTTGATTCTATACCCGAAGTACCTCTTTAGATAAATTGTTTTTCCTGCGTAAAAACAAAATGGTAAGTCTTCAATTAGTCGTATTTAAATAGTAGATAGATAGAGTTGTAACTAACTATAATTGAAGAAATCTGTATATATGTGCGTATGTACACCAAGATTACTCGACAACTCACCATTGTCTGAAGTTGATATTTGCTATATATATTGGTCAATACATAAAGCAATGTCGAATTTGAAGTTGTTTTGATTAGAAGTTATCGAGAAATCCAATAAAATAGATATTATTCTATAATGTTCGCTTCACGTGGGTCATTGAACGAAATTATTCATTTCGTTCATTCAAAATAGTCTGTATAATGTAAATGCATGGTTGATGATTTCATTACAGAAATGCATAGAAAACCAGGGAGAGTGGTATAGTCAGTGGTCAGAAATATCAACATTACTGATAGAATAGGGCTATTATGTGTTAAAGCTGAATTCATTGCTAATGATTTTACTAGAGAAATGTATTGAAAATCAGAAAGGGGCGTTCGGTGCCCGGAAGCATTAACGACAGCAGAGTGATTTTACACTATGAAACTTTTATATTCCATTTCTTAAGTGTTATTTTCTGATTGATTATGTCTAGAAACTATTGAAAATGGCTCTTGATTTTGCCTCAGACATTTCAGGGAACATAAGGCAAAGACAACAACTAATGATTTTACTGTAGAAATAGATCGGAAATCAAGGAGGAAAGGATTGTCTCTGGTCAAGTATTGATGCAAGAGTTACACACAGAGTAAAACTATCAAAAATTCCACACAGAAATTACAAAAATACCATGGAATTGGCTGATTTATTGTTGAATTGTTTTTTATGCTCAGGAGATTATAGCGTACGTGTAAGAAAAATGCGGATATACTACTAAAATGTTTTATTTTATGATAAATAGTAAGATGCGTTCAATTTTGTTATTAAAGATCATTTCTCAGTGTCCAACAACTATAAAAATACTAGCGAATTTTATGTTTTTCTGTAATTTTAACACTGAAGAGCTTTCTAAAATATTCTCTAAAAATACTGAAGGGTTCTCTGCTTGTGCCAGAAGAAAATGCATTCTTACTTGGAGCAAAACTGGGTGATGACGACACTCTAAGATGTCTCCGGATGCTGCCAAGCCCTCTTCTACAAGATTTAGGGAAATCTCGGTCATTGTA
>OY735222.1:37431390-37513890 GCA_963457665.1 Thysanoteuthis rhombus
AAATGATACCACCAGGGGTCTAACAGAGTCTAGCTTAGAATTTTTCTACTATACATATATATAACTGTCACGCCTATTGGTCGTCATTTACTTCTGTTTGTTGAATTTCAATCGTTAATTACAGCTTTATAGAAAACTGTCCTCCCTCTGTCTTCATTGTCTGCGTGATGTGGTTATTTTCAACAATATTTATGCAGCCTCTCCCAAAAATTCATCAGGTCTTTCTTCATCAATTTTCAACTCCCCCATTTTAGTAGCTGACATTAATTTGGTATCGTTTGTAATTTGTTATTTTATCTTTTCATTCACGTTTTCATCCCATTTTCCCGGCGTCTGTCTGTTACCAAGGTAACAAATGAGCATCTATCGTCTTGTTTAACTGCGAATTCGCTAAAACCAACGACACTGTTATTATCGTGTTTTGGTTATGGAGACTTCTGGTCGTTCAAGACAATTATTTTATCTTTTTCATTTTTTTTTCAATTTTGCTGTTGAATCAAAATATTTACGTTAAAGCGAAACATGATAAATGATTTGGAAATAAGATAATCTTACTCATTGGGTGATCATATAAACACCTGGAGAAAATGATCATAAGATTAATCACTTCAAGATCTGTTCAGACAATACAACTCATTAAGCATTTCAGTCGGTCCCTCCCACAGCCTACTTCAGCTTGGAAAAAAAAAGTGGTCATTAGATGAATCGCTTCAAGAGTGAAACATAAAGGCATTTGCTGAGGGAGAACGGTTTAACAATTCTACTCATTTTTTATCTTACTGGCGTAATCATGACGTTTTGGTCGATCCTTTCTATGGCCTTCTTCAAGAAAAAGATAACAATATAAATAATTCCGATATAACCAGACGGTTAAACGCTGCAGATGATTCCTTGTATAGCCTTCTTCATCAATATAATTCGTACGAGTGCTCTCTCTCTCTCTCTCTCTCTCTCTCTCTCTCTCTCTCTCTCTCTCTCTCTCTCTCTCCCTCCCTCCCTCCCTCTCTCTCTCTCTCTCTCTCTAATCGATCATTACAACATGAAGCTTCTTAGGAAGGTCATCAACAGATTGTGATTTAAGAATTCCACCCTGAGTCCGTACCGTATTATATTATTGAAATCATTTAATAAAATACCAATCAGCAGGAAGACGTAAATAACGTTTGCTTATTTTTAAAACAAAAGTTGTTTTTTTCAAAGGATGATATGAATGAACCTTGAAAAACTTACAAAATCAACCGCGCTTGTGGCTTGCTGATCAGATCCTTACTGAGGACGATTTGAGTCATAATCCTCTTGTTCTTCGGCAGAGATGACCACGTCTTCAGTTCTAAGTAGGGTAGCAGCTGCGATGCACCTCGAGATCTGGATTCATAACTTGTGCTTGACTTGAAGTTGCGTGAGTTGAGGGTGATGTCAGTCCCCCTCCTCTCTCGTCACTGTCAGCCTTGTACCAGGAGAGAGACATGTACCGAAGATAGATTGGTGTGCAGTAGATGACGAGAATTCCCTGGTTGTCAAGTGCTGCTAGCCATTCAGGGAGCCCCGCTTCTTTGTTTCGTATCGAAGTCGTCCTTCTCCTAGACTGGTAGCCAGCCATAGCTAGAAAGTCCTATCTACCTTGATATTTCCAATAATCTACCATTGGAATAATGGCAAGAATTTGATCGAGATTTCAGCTTCTCATCAGGAGAGAAGAAAGAAAGAAAGAAAGAAAGAAAGAAAGAAAGAAAGAAAGAAAGAAAGAAAGAAAGATAGAAAGAAAGAAAGAAAGGAAGAAAAGAGACAAAATAAAAGGAGATGGAAGAAGAAAGAGAGAAAGTAAAAAAGAAAAAGAAGACAAAATCAAAAAAGCAAGATAAAAGAAAGGAAGAAAGTTAATTACGGAGTTCATATAAGGACCAAGAAAAACAATTATTTCGGCTTATTCCTCGCAACACTAAATACGTTCATTACAAAAGCAGACATTTTATGATCTTGTCACGGTTTTGTGGACTCAGCAGAGACGAGTCAGTCTTCTAAAAAAAAAAAAGATTGGAGTTCGGAACAAGACAAACGTCAAGTTTTAAGTGATGTTTTTGTTTTTTGGGTTTTTTTTTTTTTTTGGCACACGTACTCCCTAAAAGCGATAGGCATGACACAATCTTCAGTCATATTACCCCGATAACCGACTGAACAATCTACCATATAAAAGAGAAGCACGTCTGTCAGTCACACTTTTATGTCCGTCCGTCTGTTACACTGGAATAAAAAAAAAAAGGGGTTGGGACAGAGGAGTCGTGCTGAGAAGAGAATTGAAACACAAAAACTGTGAAGACGGCGGACGAGAAAGAGAGAAGCAAGTTAGTGGTACGGAGTGGGAGCTTAAACATAAAGATATTTGCTAAAGGAAAATGGCTGGATTCGGTCGTCAAGAAAAGAAGAGAGGGAAGAAAGTAAAATGAGGTGGAATTAAATTTGCTTTCGAGTGTCTGCGTGTGGAAGATTTGGTCAAGTGTTGGGAAGGGCCACTCCCATGAGTTTCTAGATACTACAGTACTTTGGATTACCACTCCTGGGTATAAATAAATGCGCATTTATTGATTTTTACTTGTTTCTTTATTTTTTTTTAAACAGTCAGCATATATTTCTTCAGATTTTAAGTAGGTCTGGCTGGCCTGCTGGATCGCTAAGGCTAAATCTCGAATACAAGCCATACCAATGGAGCTACAGGGCTGGAAATTTTAAAATGTACTCTCTAGTGTCTAGAAAAAAGGTTTCTCTTTTATTTATTTTTGTTTGTTTTTTATTCATCCTCAAACAGAATTTTAATTGGGGATTCGATTCGCACTGTAGTCCATGCTAAATTGACCGCTTAGTTTCTGTCCGGCAGCATTTTCGCTGGATTCTAGAAACTTTTCACTGATCCCTGCCCAACAAAAGACGATAATTAATCTATTCATTGATTATCTTTTTTTTTTTCAAATTTGTAATTGATCACTCCCAACACAGAATGTTACGAAAAGACGTTGGTCAATGACGTTTCTATTGAGTGACTAAACTGATCTGCTTCTTTTTTTTGTTTTTCTCAAGCCTGCAAAATCAGGAGCACAAACTCTAAGCTACACGTCTGTTGCTCTAACCAGATGAGCAGAACCAAAGAGCAATTTTATTGTCTTGTGGACGAGTAGCCGTTAGCGTGTGTGAAGATTGCGTGTCGAACGAGACGAGTCGGCCATTGTTCTTAACGACTCGAGTCAATAAAGCGAGGTTCTATTTACAACAGTCATGGCCGATAAAAAGCACAGCGAGCGGGAGCCAGTTTTGATTTCGTGATGGAGCGGGGTGGCGATCAGAGCCAAGGGACTGGTGTGGTGGTGGTTGAATGTGGTCAAGAATAGCTGACAGATGAAATTTGCATCTTTGGGAGTTTGTTCCAAAGAAAAGTGTTAGGTTGATGAAAATAGATACAACGAGATGGAGCATCTAATGAAAGACGTGTAATTATCTCATACATATCCATGTACAATCCTATATATGTATATCTATATATATTTATATGAAATTTATATATAATCAGCGTTAATAGAATAAACAATTATTGAAAATGAGGCTGCTGCTAGGATCGAACCTGTGACAGGTTTGACTCCTGCAGCAGACCCATTTTCTTTAATTGTTTATTCTTTTCACGCTGTCTGGGCAAACTGAGATATTCCCCCGTCTAATAACGAAAGGTTGTTTCAAATAATCTATTTATATATATATAGGGAGATCAATTAACAAATATGCTGCCTAATGGTGAACAGAGCATTCATTTTACGCAATAAATGTTTTTAACATAATCTCTTCCTTTGTCAGTGCACTTTATTCAGCGGTGAATATTAGTCATATAGATCGAATACAATGAAAATTTCAAATCAAAATCCAGTTAATAAATACAAGTCAGTCTACAGATTTACTGATCCACCTTTCCACACGCATAAACACATACACAATACACAAACACACACATATATATATATATATATATATATATATATATAGAGAGAGAGAGAGAGAGAGAGAGAGAGAGAGAGAGAGAGAGAGAGAGAGATTTACAATTTTATTGTTGAAGATCTGTTTTACGCAGCCATTGCAATCGAAGGACAACTGTTTTCAGTTTTTATCTTTTATGTAGAAACTGAGTGTTTTCATAGAGTTTTTGTTTTTTTTTGGTGGGGGTTGCTATATTTAACGTGTTTTCCTTCATTTTTCTTTGAATAGGTGTTAGGGTCAGTCGTGTTGCATGCGGTCCAGCAAGTGCTTAATATGGTTCATGGTGTATGTGTGTAGGGTGTATGATGGAATGGTATTTTTGTCGAGCGTGATGTTTCGATTGGATTATTTAAGTGGTTTTATTTATTTATTTATTATATTTTGGGGGAAGATGGGAAGCTGGTTCTGTTTGGATTTCCAGGATGGCAGGGGAATAAAGTGTTATTGTCTTGTATGATGAGTGTATGAATGGGAATAGAGGTAAATTTATGAAGCATATATATATATATATATATATATATATATATATATATATATATATATATAATGAGAAATTGTTGTATAGACAATAAGATATTGTGCTGATTTCATGCTCTGCTTCCACTGGACCACACCTAACACTGATTCGTTGTATTGGAATGTGCTACAGAAACAAGTTGAATTATATACGTGTCATTCAGATCACATACGAAAATAGTGCTGCAATAATTGGACTACATAAAAATACAAACAATATAACTATAAGAAAAGAAGTAAGATAAGGGGATATAATATCACCTAAACTATTTATAGTAAGACTTGAGAGCATCATCTGGAAAACTGACTGGGAGGGAACGGGAATATACATAGACGGGGAATATCCAAACCACTTGAGATTCGCTAATGACGTTTCCATCACTTCAGAAGCATCGAAAGAAGAATCACAAAACATGTTGATTGATCTAAAAAGAGAAAATGAAAAAGTAGGCTTAGACATGAACAGAACAAAGACAATAGTAACGTTCAACAATAGATTCCCCCAAAGGACTATATGCTAGTGGACGAGGTTCTCGAGGCGGTTGGCGAATTCATTTACCAACGGCAGTGGAGATAATGAAACGATGAAATGGAAATCATTTGGTAGTGACATATTGAATAGCACCTTACCAATGTGCTTTGAAACATGGAAATTGAGAAAACGAACTAAGGACCAACTTGGAATCACAGAGAGACGTGGAAAGAACAATAACTCTGAAAGATAAAAATGGATCAGAGGGAGGATAAGAGTGAGGGATATTTTATAAATAATATTAAGCGGAAAAAAAGGAGATGTGCTCGACAGAAAAGATGACAACAAATTGAGCCAAAGTCTAACCGATTGATGCCCATGGGAAAGTAAGCTCAGTAGGAAGAGACCAGACACAAGATGAAGGGATGAGATAGAAAGGTTTGCCGGTAAGTCATGGCACCACTGCATTCATCATGGAAGATGATGGGAAAGGCCTTTGTCCAGCAATGGACTTACAATGGTTGATGCTGATAGTGATTGCAAGTAGCTACCAGATGAGATACATGGTAATAATCCATTTAATCTTATTGAAGCTCAACAATGACATCATAAATTTTAAAATGATTGCTGGAAAAACCTATTTTTATGCAATGTTATAACGACCCTGTATAGCGCTGTTTCGTTAAGGGCTGCATTTTTGTAAAACGTTTTTAGAGTGCTAACCGGGGTATTACTGTATTATGTCGCTAGAGCCAATGTTTTCAGTGGTCCCATTGCAGTCTTCAAAATAACACAGAGAGCAATGTTAGGAATCACAATAAGAAGTAGAGAAAGATTATAAAATGGGCCAGAAAACAATCAAAAGAAAAAATATACCAGAAATGATTAAGATATAAAAATAGAGATGGAATGGAGACTTAGCAAGAAGTAAAGATAACAAGGTGGAAAGGAATAACAAGCTGTAACCCTAAAGATAGCAAACACAGTAGGAAAAGACCAGATGAAGATGCAGAGATTATATTAAAAGGTTTGCAGATAAGACATGACCGAGGTTTACACAGTCACGGTCGACATGGAAGGAGCTTGGAAAGGCCTTTGTCCAGTAATGGACTCTTGATTGCTGATGGTATTGATGATGGCTGCTGCTGCTGATGATGATGATGCTGATGATGATTACAGTCCATCTCAGCTTTGCTTCCTTCGAATATGTCGCTACTTTGATGAAGCTGTCCGACACTCGGCCTTTGTGGATCCACTCTGGCCACTGCCGGGGTGACGAGGAGAGAGGGACAATACAAAATGAGAAATCTAAATTGTTACTCTCTGCTGATGTTATCACAAGACCTTGCAGCCTATCTCGCTTCTCCCACTCCACTTCTTATCATTCTTTGCACAACAAAGGAGCATTAATCAGAAGTGCAGATCACAGAACAGCGCGGTATTGGCCCTGTGGGTCTACTTTAGTGCCAAATGTTGGCATCTTAGTGCTAAGCAACACGGCTGAAGATAAGAATTAGTAGGGAAGTTAATTCTTTAAGCCGTCAGCGCCGGCAATGGCACTCCTTTTTTTTCCAGTTGCTTTCTTTTTATGTAGAGATTTTTTTTTCAAAGAAAGACAAGGAAAAGAAAGACATGCTATACTTAAATAATATTAATTAAGGTTTTCTTAAATTCAAGGAATAAAAAAAAACCCGGATGTGTATGTGCGTGTGTGTTTAGTTATTACTCAAGTGGCGAGAGCGCGGTTCCTGGGCTCTTGCTGTGATTTAATCAGTCAGAACTACAATCTGCGGAAGTGCCGGTGGCCGAATGGTTGGCAACACAGAAAATGGAATCGGCGCTCCGAGTTCAAAATCCGACTGAGATCTGTGTTCACTTTGCACTGATACCCTGGGGAAAGGTATGGATCAATATATTGTCCCCACCTACCCCATTTACTACGGGCAAAAAAAACGGCTAGTGAGTACGGCTTCTTAGTCAATTCTACATATCGCAAACCACGAGGAAATATCGAAGTCAAGATAGAGACTCTCATGATACATGGATCACGTGCGAGGACTGCTGACTCCGTAGCCGCCTTAAGGGCACTATTTTTCTTTACTAGAGTCACAGTCTTCCAGATTTGAGTGGTTGTTGGAATATCATATCAAGAAAGAAAAATATACATAGCATAAAATCAACAAAAGCTGATTATATTTATCTTTCATTTGTTTTGTTTTTCTCATTCATTCTTGCTTCAACCTTTCTTTCCTTCTCTTTTTCTAAACCCCTCATCTTTTCTCTTTTTTCTTTTCTTCCATCCACGAACCTTCCCTCACTTCCCACCTTTCCTTATTCTTTCCGCTCTTCATTTTTCTTTCTTTCCTCTTTCTTTACGTGATTGATATTAATTTACTAAGCTTAGATGATTAGCGATGTCACATACTGAGAATTGGGGGTTTAAGATGCCTGCGTCTCAACAAGGTCAAACGGTGAGGATTTGAGAGTTAAGAAACCAAGGTCACTTGGACAAGGTCACTTGATGAGAATTTGGGATTGAGAAGCCTGCGTCCAGACAAGGTCAAATGATTTGGGGTTAGGAAGCCTACATCTGGACATGGTCAAACTGTGAAGGTTTGGGGTTAAGAAGTTTGCATCTGGACACAGTCAAATGGTATGGATTATGGGTCAAGAAACCTACATTTTGACGTGGTCAAATGGTGATGATTTGGGGGTTAAGAAACCTGCGTCTAGACAAGGTCGAATAATGATGATTTGGGGGTTAAGAAACTTGCGTCTGGACAAGGTCAAATAGTGAGGATTTGGGGTTAGGAAGTCTGTGTTTGGATATGGTCCAATGGTTAAAATTAGGGATTAGGAAGACTGCGTCTGGACAAGGTCAATATTGAGAATGTGGGGTTATGAAGACAGCATTTGGACAAAGTCAAATGAAGAGAATTCGGGGTTAGGAAAAGTTGTCTGGACAAGGCCAAATGGCTTGGAGTTTGGGGCCATGTCTTTAAAATGGCGAGAATTTTGAGGTTAGATAGATAGCATCTTGACATGGTCAGATGGAGATAATTCTTGGTCAAGAAGATTGCCTTTGGACATGGTAAAATGGTGACGATTTGTGGTTAGATAGGCTGCATTTGGAAAAGATCAAATGGCGAGTATTTGGGGTTAGGATGACTGTGTCTTGGCAGGGTCAAATGGCAAGAATTCAGGATTAGATAGACTGCATCAGGACAAAGTCAAATTTTGAGAAATTGACTAAAATTATTGTCACCAACTAATGTTGAAGCGTCCAATCTATCCAGCTATTAACCCATAATATAATTTTCCAAGATGACTTTCCAGAGAGATTTCAGACCGCGGACGAAATTAAGGGGGACGCAACCAGATGACTGATGGTGATCACGAAAGGGAACTTTACAGAATGCTTCGAAAAGTGGACGCTGGTCTAAGTGTTTGAGGGGGCACCAATGCCCTAGGTAGGTTATATTTCCGTTAATATTAAGTTGCAGAATACTTTTCCTACAAATATCGTAAAGCATATTTATAACCAGAAGTAAAACCTTGTTCAGGGGGGAATTATCTTCACTTCATAAGTAATTAGATTTTTTTCGAAACCGTCGACCAAATCTGTCACCAAAACTGGCAGCATAGGTTTCTCCAGTATTCAAGTTGGGCTGGCTGGCTATTTATGTACCAAGCATACAGATCGCACAAATGAATCTGCAGGATGGAGAATTTAAATATTTACTTCTTATGTCTAGAAAAAAAGGGTTTTTCGTTGTTTTTTTTTTAATCAACACTAAAAAGATATTCAAGTCTATGCTAAATTGATCCCTTAGCTTGTACCCGGAAGCATTCACGCTTGGTTTTTGAAGATTCACACTTTTATAGTAATCACTCGCCATCCAACAAAAGGCGAGAGAAGTAACTTATACATCGATCACGCCTTTTTCCAATTTCTCAATTGATCACCCCCAACACAGCATGCTACTAAAAGACGGTTCCAATTAACTGACTAGGCAGACCAGTCTGTATTTTTTTAAGTATGGTTAAATTTGTTAATTGATTGTATGAGTCACATTATTGATTTCTCTTAAAATCGAATATTACAGTTTTTAAAATGTTTGTATTCTTTTTTTTCATTTGTTCTTCCCTTTAAATTTATTTTTATCATGGTTTAATAAGATGTGGTTATTGGACAGTCTTCCTCTGTCAATGCTGACAAAGGATAAAGCAGCTGTTTAGCTTCCCTGCCTCGGCATTTCTGTTTGTTGTGTGAGTGAACTGTTCCGGTTACCACTAACTACTCCCCATAGACCATAGTTAGTGACAAGATCAAGATGACTGGCAGTGGGACCGAACGAAGGATTTACAATTTTCTTCCTTTTTTTTCCCCTTTTTTCCTGTTCTCTTTACCTACTTTCGTTTTTGTCTTCGTTTCCTATTTTTTGTCAAACTCTAAAATTTGAATTCACTTTCTTTTCTACCGAAGCAAGAACAAGAACCACCCACACCAAAATTAGGGCTGCAAACCGATTTATAAAGTTCTGATTTTCCTACAGCGATCTGAATTCACAACTTACCAGGAGGCTGTCTTACTGACTGAGCTCAATTGACAAGCTTTAGATATTACCGAAAATATATACAGGCACGCTCATTTCATTGAAATGAATAAATACAATTATACAAAAAATATGTATCTTTAAAACTTTCTATTTATTGTATATACTATACAAAAATTAAAGTGGTCATCTTCTGTCGGGATAAAAAGTTTGGAGTGGAGTTTTGATCCTGCAGCAGCCAGTCTTGTCCCATTCTTTATTGTACAAACAATGAGATATTCAACACGCCCTCAAATACTGTAAAACAACAGACACAGAAAAATAAGAGAATTTAAAATGAAAACAAGCCTGGCTGCTACAGGGTCAAACTCTTCTCCAACGTCTATTCCGACTGAAAATGATAACTGCAATTTTTGTATTGTATATATAACGAATAAAATTCATTCAAAAAATTCATTTTAGCATAAATGTATTAATTTATCTATCAGAATGAAATAAGCCCTTCCGTATTTCTACTAAATTTTCGTAGAAATGTAAGACTTGTAATTTTGGCCAGGGCGTTACTAGAATCACGTGCAAATCAAGTGGTCATGATTTGAAATCTCAGATGGGGAATGTTAATTTTTTTTTTCTTACAGTGGTTTAACGCGGCTGGACAAACAAACAACGAAGATTTTTCTCCTCTAAATTAAGTGAAGATTGTTCTTGTTCTTGTTCTTGGAACGGCAACTACAGCATCATACATACTGAAATATTTAAATTGACAACACTGAAAAGAAGTAACTACTTCGAAACCGTAGTTTCGTACGATGGACAGAAAATTACATGGTATTTATGGCAGGCTACTCTACACACCATAGAGTCCAGTTCCTTCCAAACATGCACCTTTGGATCTGGCTCTGCCCCAGTTTAACATAAATCTGGGCAATAAGATGCCTTTAAAAGAAGAATGAAGTAGTACTAATAATGGAGCGTTAAAAAAAATACCAGATTTTTTCAAGTTATTCAAAAGATAAAGAAGGGAAAAAAATGTTCTCCAGATAATAGCGAGGATGACACTGCCATTGGCCGGTCGCACCCCCCGAACAGTATGCAACAAGCCCCTATTTTACCCTCCCTTCTTCTTTGATTTTATGTTAGGTTCTTCTTCGTAGGGCTGAGAAAGGGCGGGCTAAATTAACAAAGGAGCCAAAGTGTTGGAAGCAGAAGCTGTCGATTTATAAGAAACTGACGGCCAGCAGGCATAGGCTGCTTTCTCGGCGACACCCTCTGCAGCTTGCCTACTTGGGTCCCCCCTCCAATTAGTCCTGCCAGGCACCGTTTGAACAAGTTATACCATCGCATATAATAAGGGCCAGACCCGCGCTTCGCCGGCTGCAGGGAGGGGGGCATTTGAGTATTAAGAATAAGCAGGACTCAGTTTTCGTCTTTTACGGCTGACGTGGACCCTCACGCCTTATAAAACCACACAAAAAAATCCATGGCCAGGCTTTATTTGCAATGCAACAGGCTTTGACAAAACCTTTTGTGGGGCGCGGAGAGAAGTGTGTGATATTTTTCAGACCTTGTCAGTATAATTAGAGCTAGAAAATAGGAGACACTATGAATTACAAATGTAATTTACCGTTTTGTCGATGGAAGGTCGGTGAACGACGCCGTTTTCTTTCTTTTTTTTAAAGAAAAAGAACAGACTCTGTTCAAAATCTGCGACATTGCTCATGCAATCTTTATAGCATTTGGCAACATTTGTTTCCGTAATAAAACTACATTTCCGATTGATTGAGCAAAAAATAATGTAAAGCTGTTAAGAGATTAAAAAGAAAAGACTCTCGCCAAATAGACACTGACTGCTTTTCTCAAGCTTTGCTACATTTTCGTTTGTATTCAAGTGTATATATCTGTATTCTCTATAAGCTGTAAGTCATAATATGAAATGTTGTAAAATCTTTGGCTTCTTTAATTGCGAACCCTTTTTCTTACGTTACATTTTTATTTTGAGAATTTTTTTTTCCGGATGTAAAAAAGAAGAAAAAACATTTCTCTTCGCCCACTTTCTCTATCCTCCCTTTCTTCTGGACGCTGTGAACCCATTCAAATTTTGTATGAACGAAAAAGCTTTTAGCATTTATGGACCTGCCAACTTTAGTTATAGTTCTTTTTTTTAAATGTCAGGCCTTCCTTTCCATTTATCTTTCCAGCTGAGTTATAATATCTGATACTGATATTGTATAGCACGATCAAGATTGACCATGGCGGTGGTTCTCAAAATGTGTGCTGCGGCACAGTACAATGCCGTAGCTATCTCTCAAGGGCGATGTGTTAATTTTTCCAAATACCCAAGCGTGTATTTTGAGCTTTGAACGTATCCAGTATGGTAATATGTCACCAATCGACTGGGGTTTCTTGGGGGGGGGGGGGTCACTAGATTTTGTGATATCTGAATCTTTTTAGCGACAGATGAAAGGAGAAAGGGATGATGAATAAATGGGTAACTATTCTTACATGAAAGTTTCAATCATTGTCTATTGAAATGATTTCGTAAAATTCATTTTATTTTCACAGTGGGTGTACCTCGTGAGTCAACTATACTTCTTGGTGTGCCGTTATACTATGAAATTTGAGAACCACTTGACATTGGGAATATCAGCTTTTTGCTGCTATTTCCTAGACGGGTAAGGTAGATGTGGGAGAGTGGTTTGTCTCAATTCTCTCTCATTCAATCTCTTCTCCGTCAGCAATGGTTGCATGTCAATGGTAAGACATTTTGTCGCGATATCTGGTACAGGGACTGAATGCAAGAAGTAAATTCATATTTTTCCCAAGGACATTTGTGCGAAGTGAACACGGGCAGATGATTCCATTTCGATACCCACTAATTCCCATTACTGATTTTACAAGCGAGTAAATATTCGACTCCAAAGCGTGAGTGTTTGGATTTGAAGCGTCTCTGCTCATAAGTATCTTTTTTCAATATATTTTCTTTTAATTTTCAAAATTTCGAACTCTGGACAATAACGTTGCTTAGGTATTAGCCACAGAATATGTGCGTGTTTCATTGATTCAGGAGAATTGCCTAACTGGCAAAATGTACTTATTTTTGTAAAATAAAAAACAACTTTGATTTCACTTTGATTACATTAACTTTTGATCGTAAAAATAGTTATTTAATATCCTTGTTTCAGTTAAATGAACTGTTGATCAAATCAAAATTACGTATTAATTAATCATTTGTGAAAAAAAAGTTTAAACTTATGTATTGTGAAAATTCTGCTTACATTGATATTTACTAAACTTTTTTATGCCATAATTAAAGGTGAACTAAACTCCAGTCCTACTTCTATTCTGACTGGAAATGATTACAGCAGTTTTTGTATTGTATATATATAACGAATGAAAATTATTCAAAAAAATAATTTTAGTATGAATGTATTCATTCATTTATTAGAATGAAATAAGCTCTCCCGTATTTTCGTAGAAATGGAAGAATTGTCATCTTGGCTCAGTTTTCAAAAGAATCACGAACTGTTCACTTGGTCAAACTACGCAACCAACGAAGATTTAACTCCTCTAACTCGGGTGAGGATTGTTTTTTTTTTTGTTCTTGTTACGGCAACTATACCACCATACTTGGATAAGAATTTGACAACAGAAAGGGAGACTTGAAGAAGGTACGAATAAAGAAAGACAAAGAATAGAAATAGTTTTAAATAGTTTTGGGGTACGAAGTGGGATAGAAGTGGCAACTGTTGAATCAGAGAAAAAGAGTTGCAGAGAAGGAAGCAGAAAAAGGCAAGAGTGTGAATGAGAAAGAAAGAAAGATGAAATGAAAATAGAAAGGGTGACAAACAGACGAATGAGAAGAAAAGGATGGTTTCTGAATCTTTTGTATTGTATGCAATATCATTTTTTCTAAAAATATATTTGTTTAGAATAAGTGTATTCATTTATCAGAATGAAATAAGCCCTTGCGTATCTGTAAGAAATTTTCATTGATACGTAAGACCTGTCAGTTTAGTTCAGTTGATAAGAGAACCGGCTACCTCTCCTTTCTTCGTGTTTGGGAGATGAATGTTACCTTTTTGGAGAGACTGAGGCTATCAATTTTTTTTTATTGATAAATCAAAATAATGAAAAATCATTTATAAAAATCCCAACACATGTAGAAACTAAACTCCATACAAACCTTGCATTCACAATTTCGAATTTCATTATCCGTCCTAAACACTGCGTTTATGCAACTGTTTATCAAAATCATCTTCATTTTATCAAACTCAAGTCCAAGTCAGGAGTTAGCTTTGTTTTTCTACCATAAAGAGAATAACGAAAACGGAAAGAACAATCCTCTCAAAATTTAGGGGAGGCAAAAATAACTCTTCCCCAACCGTGATTAGAAATTACGACAAAGTGAATGGTAGCCGGCAGAATGCTTCCCGATTGAGCCAAAAAAGGACAGGTATCACCTACGTACAAAATTTACCCTACAGATGTATTTCGTTCTAATGGATAAAGATATTTATACTAAAAAGTATATATTTCTATAATTTTCTATTCATTATAAATACAAAACGAAAGTTTCAGAAATCATCTTCTGTCAGAATTGAAGTTGGAGCGTAGTTTGACCCTGCAACAGCCAGGTTCATCTCTATTTTGATATTGATTTTCATATAATCAAGGTAGAAAACATACAGTATAATGAGTTGATGCAGAGGAAAAGGGTGGTCTGCTTCCTCTGTGACATGTTAGAACTCAAGATATCCCTTTGGCCAACTCATTACAAGTTAGTTTCAGAAACCGCCGACAAAAACTGTCACCAAAAAAGTCAACATAGGTTTCTTCAATTTTTTTTCTGGCTAACTGGCTACGTATCACGCATACTGGCTGCACTGGTAGAGCTAGAGGGATGCAAATATCGACTTTTACTCCTTACTCGGTCTCTTTTGCTTAGTCCAGAAAAATTTATTTTTTTTACACATATAAATTCCCTGTCTAAATAGGCTTTTATGAGAGCGTCCAATTTTTAATGTAAGTTATGGCTGAATTTTCCAAAAAACAAGGGTTATACAAACTTAAGGAGAAAGTTGGTACTTGCTCCCTCAGATTGTATTATGCTCATTTGAAAATTCAGTCATTTTTTAGTGGTTACTAGTCAACAAAAGTCAAGAGAAGTTACTTATTCATTGATCACCCCTTTTCCAACTTTTTAATTGATCGCCCCTCAACACAGTATGCTGCCAAAATAGGTTGGTCATGTGACGATTTCTACTGAGTAACAAATCAGACCAGTTAGTGCGCTCACATTAGCATTAGAAATACGTCAAGGCTGTGATTTCGTACGACGGTCGGAAAATCATTTTACTCACGACAGGTTGCTCCATACACCATAAAGTCCGACTCCTTCTTAACATGCACCTTTGAAACGAGATCTGCCCAAGTAAATTGTTATTGGCAACCATTTAATTGGATATGATTTGACTTGACGTCATTGTTTGCATCTGTCTTCCAAATAACCACATCGTTCAAGACTCTGCATCCTATAGTGTCGACCTTTTTACGCAGTAATAGGTAAAAACTATTTGTTTGTTATCTGACACCAACATCTTTTCCAACTATCACTATCACTATTCTGCAATAATGTCCTCTTTTGCCAAACCCACGCCACAAGTCAAAAAACCGACAACCCAGAACATTTGTAAATGTTACAAATTAGATTTTTTTTAAATTCAACTTAACATGTTTCATTTGTCAAAGCACTTCAGAAGATGTTATATGAAATAGAGAAATCTCATTTGTTTCATCTACTTGGTTTTCCAAATTGTCCTTTCAATCTAATATTCTTGGATGAATTATGCATGACAGACAAGGAGCATCTTTTTAATCTTTTAGATGTCTTTTTTTTTTTTTTTTCGTTCAAGTAAATGGATCTTTGGTTTCAATGAATATAAATATTGTCCAAAAGATGAGGTTATTCGAACGAAAACACGATAAGATTGCTAAAAGATGAAAAGATGCCCCCTGTCGGTCGATGATCTCTCTCTCTCTCTCTCTCTCTCTCTCTCTCTCTCTCTCTCTCTCTCTCTCTCTCTCTCTCTCTCTCTCTCTGAATATATATGAATATATAAATATAGCTTTCATGGATTTGTTATTGTGGGGTAGAGGTAAGTATAATATTTTGGTTCGTTTCATTTTACGATTTTGTCTCCACACCTCAACTTTGATTACTGTACCTTTTTTACGACTTTCTTGGTTATTGACGTGTACTTGGACACCGTTTGAACTGTCGCTCCCAGTTACTTCCTCAGTCTTCTTTTCCGATCCCCCTCTCTCTCTCTCTCCTTCTTCTTCTTCTTCTTGTTCTTCTTCTTCTTCTTGTTCTTCTTCTTCTTCTTCTTTGCCTTCTTCTTCTTGGCCTTCTTCTTCAAATAATTCTCGTTTCTACCTACACACTGAGTTGAGTACTTATTCCCAGTTGTGGAAAATCCGAGAATCAAAGGAATGTCATTTTTTGAAAAGCTTTTATTCAAAGGCTTGTAGTGTTTAGTTAAAGAATTTAGGGTGAGGTTTAGGATTATTCACTGATTAAAGCAATTATTACTGGAAATAGATATCTTAGCATCATTCCTTGTCGTGTTATTGCTACGGAAATAGGATTAAACAGAAAAGGCGATACTGTTCATGTTCAGATTGATGATGACGATGATGATGATGATGATGATGATGATGATGATGATGAGTATGATTGCATCGTAGCAGTAGTAACAGTAATATGGATGTGAGGCTTGCAGTCAATTGTTATTGTTTGAAACTGTTAACTAGAACTGTCGCCAAAAGTGTCAACATAGGTTTCTTCAATTTTCATGTGAATCTGGCTGGCTGGCTAGTTTGCTGACTTGTGTGCTATCTATATATGCATGCATCTTGCGTACAGGCTGCATCGATGAGGCTAGATGGCTGAAAATTTAAACATTCACTCCTTATCTGGAAAGTTTTCTTATGGATTCTATGATATCTCCGACTCCTGTCTTTTTTCTGAATATACTGTGCTGTCTTGTGATCTCTCCATGGGAAGTTGAGCATGATTCTCTCTTGTGCATCTTGCATGGTTTTCAGTTTAAGGGTCAGTCTTTTAGTTAAGTTTCATGTTTCAGCTCCATAGGTGACTATCAGGAGGATGCATTGGTTGAATACCCTTCTTTTTAGCACTTCCGGAATTTTCTTCTTCTAGAAGGTTAAGCTTTCTCTGCTGAAAGCTTGAAAATCTAGAGAGATTCTTCGCTTGATTTCTTCTTTTTAGGATATCGTAGATATTCGTTGTCCTAGGTAGATGTATTGGTCTACTTTCCCCAGTTCTGCGTCTTCGATTTTGATTGTTCTATCTTCAACATATTCGTTGTACTTGACATTTGTTTTACTAAAGTTCATGTGGAGAACAAATTTCTTGCTTTTTTCGTTCAGTCCGTCCAGCATCATCTGGAGGCCATGAAGATTTTCAGCAAAGAAGGCAATGTTGTCCGTAAAGCTGAGGATGCTTAGGTAGTCCAATGAGTTGGTAATTATGTGAGATCGTCAGACAACCGCTGGACATCACGACTCACAACGTGGATCTCCTGAGATCACATGCGAAACCGGGGCCTTCAAAATATGAGATGGCGTGACGAACTTAGATAAGTTCAGAAAATACTGGCTCCGTGAAGCCCACGATAGAGAGGTCTGGCGAAACTTGGGGAGGGTCTATGTCCAACAATGGACGCTAAAAGGATGATGATGATGATATCTGGGGAAAAATTCTTTTGGGAAAATTCACTGCCAAATTGGTTCTTAGTGGGTTTCAATTTACCATGTGAGTTTATACTTGGTCCCTCAGTTTGAGTCTGACAGTGTTTAATTGATCACTCCCAACACGATATGCTGCTAAAAGACATTTGTCACGTGACAGTTTCTATTGAGTGACTAACCAGACCTGTCTTGTTATTATTACCACCGCCCCGTTGCTAAGGCACAGATGGCCTCTGCGTGTTTGTCACTCACTCTGAAGCGTCCGTGCCTCAGAAGTCAGGCGCGCTGACCGCAATGTTAAGTTGCAAGTTTATACATACGATTCTAATCTGTACCTACTTAAGAGGCTTTTGATCGCAAATCCCTACCTGACTGTCCTTCAAAGTTCTCTTTAACGGAACGACACAGACATGCGCCGTCTTTTCTCAATTGTTCACTTCTGAAGTCCTTCGCGCGACCCTTCCATACACAAGTTGCATTACGTTACGAGTTTGAAGTTCACCGTCCAAATTTCCGTTTTGTATATCCGTTATATTGTTCACGATAAAACAGAAAAGCAGAAACACTCCTCGTTTCGCAGATAAAAAGAATGATTTGCTCAGCTCTTCGTAAATTTTGTTTGGGTTTATAGACATTTAGTTCAGTCTCAGCCGTATTTGTACTCGAAAAAACACCTGCTACGTACATGACAGCATGACTGGCACTTACCCAAAAGCAATGACTAGGTCTTGAAAACCACCAATGGTAGCCCCCTTTCCCATACTAAACTGAACTTTTTCCGTTTAATTTTTTTTTCAATTTTTAATTAGATGAAGTGTTATGAATAATTTTATGATTTTTCTTACCACTTTTTCCCTTCATCTTAATTTCGTTAGTTGCTTTTCATCAGGCCGATTACCCTCCAACAGTGAGTAAATAGCATTGATCGGCAAATCAAAAAAATTGCTTTTGGTGGGATTTGAACCCACGACCCCGCAGCCACGGGAAGTGACGTTCAGCCCGACCTGCTTTACCAATTAAGCCATCCAGACTTCAACTGGACTCGGAAGTTCAACTTGCAAACTGATAAGTTTATGCAGTGAGTTCAACCCTCACTGGGAGCTTCCCTACTGTGACCTTGTGCCAGACTAAGCTACAATAATTTAATGTTTGGAGTACTCACCTTAATGCGATGGTTAACAAGCTGGTTTTAGGAACCGAATCGTTATTGAAGTGTTTACTTGAAAAAATACTGTTTATATAAAAAAATGTCAACCAGTACTCTGTTCAATCTTGTGCATTGTATCGCGGAAATGTCCGTTGATATCTAAATTGAAACACCCAAGCATAACAGGCTGGACATATCTTCATCCAACGTGATGCTCAGAGTCACACTCCTCTCTATAAATTCCCAGGTTTCGATTCCTCCCCCCATTCTGAATAGTCTTCTATTTTTTTCACTATTACACTTTCCATTTTACGTTCCACCATCGAGTGAAATTGCTTCCCAAATCATCAGCAGCATCAGCATCAGCATCAACATAATTCCTCATTTAGACACTTTGTACTTGTAGAGTATCTTTGTATTTGCTGATAACGTTGGTACATCAAAAACAAACTCTTTTTTTGTTGATGCATGATCGATAAACCTAACGTTGTCTCAATCTTTAGCCATGAATTTCAAGAGAATTATTTTTCTTCATTGGCAAATAGCAATTCTTTCAAAATAAAAAGATTACGTACCCTTGTTACTCGAGCAATATGTCTTAAAGATTTCGCTATTGTTTTTGCTATGGTTCGTGGATCTTCGTTTGGGTATTTAAAGGACCAATCTAAATTTCTGCTCAACAGAAATTCCTCCACTGGGAGCCAAGTGACTCCCGTTAGGGAATCACTGATCGAACGTTTCATTAAACACTGGGCTATTGCCCGATCATGCCATAAATTAGATTTGTTTCTACGATTTTCAGATGCCATTTGTACTTTTTTCTTTTTTGATTTATCATCAATAGGGTCGGTAACTCCAGAATTGATCAGCAGAGAATTTAATTTGGGAAAATTTACTTGGTTTCAAATCGATCTCACGCGTTCAATTTCACCTTTTTTTTTTCATTTGTGATTTTTACAAAAAATACTATGCTCTTCTTCGTTATCTTCTTCTTTTTTTTTCTTCTTCATCTTTTTCTTCTCCTCTCACCTGTTGTTTCCACAATTTTTCTTCTCCCTTCTATTTTCATGGAGGAAGTCTGACTGGAAAGTATGCAGCCATTTTAGAAATTAGAAAGAATTGGGCGATGGTGATTCAGTCCTCTTCAAAGTACCCCCTTAGGGACCTCATACATTTATCCAGGATTCCAATAAATCCTCCCTACGTTCATTAACCGTCTTTTTTTTTTCCTTTTTCTTGTCCACCTCCTTCTACGTTTTCTTTATTGTGTTGTTTTTTAGCTTTCTTTTAAAACTACGTTTCTTCTTCTTCTTCTTCTTTACATTCTTCTTCTTTACCTTCTTCTTTACCTTCTTCTTTACCTTCTTCTTTACCTTCTTTTTCTTCTTCTCCTTCTTCTTTGTCTTCTCCTTCCTCTTTGCCTTCTTCTTTTTCTTCTTCTCCTTCTTCTTTGCCTTCTTCTTTTTCTTCTTCTCCTTCTTCTTTGTCTTCTCCTTCTTCTTTGCCTTCTTCTTTTTCTTCTTCTCCTTCTTCTTTGTCTTCTCCTTCTTCTTTGCCTTCTTTTTCTTCTTCTCCTTCCTCTTCTTTGTCTTCTCCTTCTTCTTTTTCTCCTAGTTTTTTATTCCATTTTTTCCAGCCAAGTAGATTTTCATTGTTATTCTGCTATAAAGAATTTTCCCTCCATTTTTTGTCTCCCCACCCATCCCAATTCCGACATTATCTCATGCAGAAAAAATTCAATAGTTTATTTTCCTTGCTTCTCTCCAATTCAATTTGTGCAATTGGGATTTTTTTTTAAAAAACCGACATCTTCGATTTTTCTATTGATCAACTGATCAGTTTATCGATTGTGTTTACAAGACATCAAATTAAATTTCTCGCTTTGCTTCTCTAGCTTCATTTTTTCTTTTTTTCTTCTTCTGTTTATTTGTTTCTTCTTCTTCTTCTTCTTCTTCTTCTTCTTCTTCTTCTTCTTCTTCTTCTTCTTCTTCTTCTTCTTCTTCTTCTTCTAATTGCCCCCAAAGGCCTGCTATAGAGCTAAGCACAGAACTCACAATATCAGCTTTCGACTTCAATTTTGAGAGATAAAGATAATCTTTAGTATCATCCTCAGTGATTAATACATTTATAAAAATTTTAAAAAACTAGCATAGAACCCGTAGGAAATTCCAGGATTATTTTCAATATAAATATATTCCTTGCTAACCTAAAAAAAAAAAAAACACGTATACCTTAAACGAAATTTATTTTTTGTCAATTTTCTACAACTCTTTATGTTTTATATTTTTTTAATAATTCCATTACATTGAAGCAATAAATTGGGTAGACAACGAGTGTAATATAAAAAGAACATCACTTTTATTCCTGGAAGAGATGCTTATATATAGTGGAATGGTGTTCTGTGCAACAAATGAGACATCAACAGCCTCAACAGTTATAGAAGTAGTTGCGATGTAGACCAGAACATACAGACACTGCCGAGCGTCGCCTTACCTTTCTTGTTTGCTTCAGTGTGACAGAAACCTTAAATCCATGCACTGTAATGCATACAACTGACAAACATGTTGACGCTCAAACAAGGATTTTGAATGCTGATTTTCAAAATTGGCTTCCACTTGGAAGATTGATGCTTGATATTTAAAACACCAATCTGATGAGTAGGTGGACGTACCCAAATGATCACCATTTGTAATCCTGGATTTTACTTGGACTCTACTAGTATACTCCCTTAGTGACTAAAAGTACCAAACTTCAAGAGATGGCACATTAATTACTAACATTCAATATTTCCAATGAAAGTAAATCAAATTATATTATTGCCGTAGTGGCAGCCATTTTCCAAGATGGCCACCACAAGATTCCTACAGTACAATTTTAGACTTAACATAAACAAAATGATCTCAAAAGTTTATTTCAATCTCATTAATCCTTTTACTACCGACTCATCAAGTTACAGGCATAATACAGTTGGATCAATTGAAAATATCATTTTCATATACTTAAGCTATCATATCCGAAAGTTTGGTAATTTTATCCAACATGTAACACTTCACACCATCTTTGCATCAAGAGAGTGTACTATACTGGCTATTGGCACCAGAGACAAACGTACAAGTGTTTCCAGTCAGGTTGTGCATTGGATAGATAAGTTTAATCATAGATTTTAAAACGTACATACTTTACATTTCTCAAACATGTATCACTAAAGTTATAAGTAAGAATTAGTCACTCTGAATTGAAGTCAAAAGTCATCTCTATGCAAGTTCTATGCCAGGCATTTGGAGCTTATGAAAAGTAAGTCGAAAAGAAGATGCAGAAGACAAATAAAAATCCCCGCTAAAAACAATATGGAGGTGAAATTTTTAAAAAAATTTCCTAGGTTGAATGTGGAAATTTCAGCATTTTAGTTCCATTGGTGCGGCATGTACGCGTGATACAAAAAATGTCTAGCCAACAAGAACAACTTCACAACTGAAGAAACTTTTGCTGATAGTTTAGGTGACAGTTTTGGTTGACGGTTTTCAATACACACACACACACACACACACATATATATATATATATATACATACATACATACATACATACAAACATACATAGAAATACAAGAGACTAGACTGGTGAATAAGTAGAAAGAACGTGAGAGATATTAAAAAAAACGTGCTGGGAACTGATAAAAAATGAAAGGCAAAGAAATAGATAAGAAGGTCATTATTAATCAATAAAATGAGTCTAGGAAGATGAATTAATTCTCGAATGATTTGCTCTCTTGAATAAAGAAAAATACAATAAAATTCGGAACTTTCACTCTTACGGAAGGGTAACTTGAATCGACAGTTAGCCTGTCTGATTCTGTCTGATCAATACAAAACTATTGTTCGTGATTTATGAACACTGTTGCTTGAACAGCCTGTTCGCTAGACAGACGTAGAATAACAGATTGGTAGGAACACATTGATATATATATATATATATATATATATATATATATATATATATATATATATATATATATATGAGTAAGAATGCAAGTTAATTCAGGACAAAATAGGAGTCAATCTGTGGAAGAATTCATTATTTTCTATTCTTTCATTCTATTATTTGTTTAGTCCGTTTGCAGACCAGATTCGGCAATTCATACGTTCTTCTGTTGGATGTAATTTTATATAGGCTTTCTGGTGTGTGAGTGTTGTTAGAACAATTATTTATTTCCCCTGACTGTCTGGGGAAACATTGGCGTAACTCACCGATTAGGCTATTCTTTGACGAATATAGAACAAACTAAGATAGATATGAACAGGATGAGATAGATAGACTGGAGCAGACTTGGACAAATAGACATGAATTGACTCAAGTAGATTTGAACCGAAGGAAATTAACTGATAGATATGGCTGTCTGAAAGATATGAAGAGAGACCATTCTACCCACTATTAAAGACGAACATCAATTTCTGGGCAAAATATGTACCAGAAATCAATGTGATTCCCTTGTGATTTTCACCCAACTTAATCATCTACCTCTGCCAACTAAATTGGAAAAGGTATATGCATTCACTCGTGTTCGTCCACACAATATATCCAAAAGTTACCAATAAATTTCAATGACATTTCCTTTAAGTATGAACCATGGACTAAAGGAAAAATTGAACAAATGTTGATCAGATCCCAGAATTTTTCCAGTTACCTCCCACGTATCATTGCTATATGTCCACGTAATATCTCCAATAGATTTCAGTTAATTTCAATGGAGTTTCCTGGACGAGCAGGTGAATGTTATTCGTTTTTTTTTTCTTCTGAAATCAGTGTTTACCGTTTGTACGTTTCAATGACGTCATGCACATACAAGCGAAATTCTTTACTGGGCTGAATCTATCTATCTTTCTATCTATCTATCTGTTGTTAAATGCATTCGAAACCCCAGTTTCTAACTTGTTCGCTTGTATGTTGCCTCGTGCGTGACGTCATTACAACGATACTGATAGATACAAATCTCGTGCTATTTTCTCCCTATCGGATGTAGGTTCAATTGCTGCAGCCCAATAGAATTGTTTATTCTATTTACGCTATCTAGGCTGGCTGAATTTTCAAGCAGATTCAGGACTTTTTTTTTTTTTGGATTGAGAGATATGTTTCCCTTTTTTCATATACAGTGGATTCTGCTCCATAGGAACAATGGTTTTCAAGATCAGCCACAAAAAAGGGAAACGTGATCATTGCTAATTTGTTTCGTTCATTATTGCAAGTGCGCTGTTAGTTTGGACGGAGAAGCAATGCTACCAAATTAACGTTTTTTGGAATAAACTCAAATACTAATAATATATATTTTCATTATCTTTCAAACATTTCCGCTTGTGTCTCAAATGTTCAAAGGAAAGAAAAAGTAGAGTAAAGGGATTTGAGTCGCTGTATTTTTCATGAAAGTTGTTCCCTAGAATAGGTGTTTTGTGCATAAAAAGATTATGTCGTCAGTCCTATGAATCGGAATCCACTGTATTTATATGTATTTAATCACATTTATCCAAACAATATCTCTAAAAGTTCTCAGTGGATATCAATATCTTGTGAAAGAATTGGCCACGAGCTGAAGAAGAATTTTAGGATGGATCCAGGAATTTTTTTTCGACTGGAAGATATTCCCATTTGTCAAGACAATAGTCAAAAAGTTTAAATTTGAAACTTACAGTTACCTCCCCTGCACTATTGCTATGTATGAACTGATCTTCATTCAGTTTTAGTTAATGTATGTAGTGTGTGCAAAGCTATGCGCTCTGAGTGCTTTCTAGTTTCATCGTTGTGTGTTTATTTTTAGAAAACTTTCACTGAATTTTGAATTGGCAATGTTTGAGTATTGATTACCGATACTTGTCTTGGTTTTTGAACAAAGACTTTAAGTGTCAATGACTGAGTGGGTAATTGAATGAGTGGAAGTCCGTTGGTATGGTGTGATAGTTAGCATCACAGCATCGCACGCAGAAGGTCGCAGGTTCGTTTCCAGATACGAGCGAAGAGTATGGAAAACAAAATTACCCCAGCTATGGGTAAAAACGACAGCTAGTGTTTTCTAGCTTATTGATGGCATCTGTCTTGGAGAAGGACATCAACTATGATCCCCAGGGGAGTGGAGCCGACAACCAAGCTGATGCCAGGAGTGTTGCTCTTTGCTTTCTACTTGACTACATGAGCGAGGCTGAGTGAAGGATTCTGACGACTGGATCTCCATACTCTTCGCCTTGGCATGTGCTCTGCGTGGGAGGCGCTGCAGTGTCCTTCCATCTGCGCAGAGAGAGGAAAAAATTGGGGAGCGTCAAAACTACTCGAACTCTTTAAAAATGAGGTAAAATGATTGAATAGCAGGAGGGAGAGAATGAAAAGAAGTAGGAAGGATGTCAAGACTGTCCGTAGTCTAAAGGAGAGAGAGCAAGTGTTGATGCAAGAGCGAATCAAAGTAAATGAGGGAGAGAAATAGTCTCTCTCTTCCTCCCTCTCTCTCTCTCTCCCTCTGTCTCTCACTCTCCCTCTCTCTCTCTCTCTCTCTCTGCATGAGAGTGTGTGTTGGAAGGCAGTGCAAGCAATAGTTCCAATTATTTCAGCTCTCTGAGGTTTAAAAATATCGTCTGAATCACATGTTGCATTTTCTGTTCGAGTGGGAAAGATCGAATTATCTTGCAGTGATCAATCAATATTAGGCTCTGATCCTTCGTTTCAGCTCGCTATGAATGCATGAATGGCGATAACACCATATACCTATCTGTGTAAACTGATAAATAGACAGGTCTTGTAGTACAGACCGTCACGTGACCGAATTCTTTTGGCAAGATGCTTCGTTGGGGATCATCAGTTGGAAAAAAGGAATATCAATGAATAAGTTACTCTTCTCGCATTTCGATGTACAGTGATCATTGAAAACGTCAGAATCAAAAAGCGTGAATGCTACTGGACGCAGACGTAAGGACTAATTTAGCATAAACTTTCATTGTAAACTGAACCTACTCCCGAAAAATATCAAGGGGGAATAATCAAAAAAAAGTTTTCATAGACATAATAAGGAGTATGCAGATAGATAAATGGTAATTTTAGTAGTAGTAGTAGTAGTACATATATATATATATATAAGGAACAAGGCCGTAGAGGCTTGCATCGAATCATTACGCTTGCCAATTCAGGCAGCCCTGCGTTCCCTTACTTCTTTTCTAAGCATCACGTCACTGGATGGAGCAAAGGACTAATTCATATAATCGTTTCAATTTCGTTCATTCCCACACTTGGACATGTTTTGCCTTCGTGTCTTCTATTGTTTTTAAACTCTTCGACACGATCGACATGCAAAGCGGGGCTTTTCGTTGAATGAGCAATAGAGAGTCGAGGGATGGTCTGTCTAAGAGACACGCTAGACATTACACGGCTTCTGAACAGAGGATTGAAACAGGTGAAAGTAAATCTGGTCAAGAAGGTGATTAGGTACAATGAAGAGCGAGCAGATGAATAGTTGTGAGTCGACGGGTGCGGGTGCGGGTACGGTAGGCTAGTCGGGGTACAGGCGAAGCTTTGGGAACTTCACTGTGGATTTAGCGTGTGGGCCTGAAAGAGTGCATGGGTCGGCAAAGATACCCATAAATCACGACTGGGTTTTTAAGGGAGGCGGAGATGAGAACCACTAATTATGGGGCCAGCGCCTGACCCGCCCTTCGGTCTTTAATGATATGCCTTTAAAGATTTTCTGAAGGAAAGACATTTGATCAACTGACCGAGACGGAACGTGCCAGGCAGGCGACTCGGGCTCAAGCCTGACAAAAAGGCAAAAAGACAGTCATGAACATTGATTGAGAAAATAGCATGAGATTTATATCTATCAGTATCGTTGTAATGACGTCACGCACGAGGCAACATACAAGCGAACAAGTTAGAAACCGGGGTTTCGAATGCATTTAACAACAGATAGATAGATAGAAAGATAGATAGATTCAGCCCAGTAAAAAATTTCGCTTGTATGTGCATGACGTCATTGAAACGCACAAACGGCAAACACTGATTTCAGAAGAAAAAAAACGAATAACATCACCAGTTTGTCCTTGAGCCTGATAATGGCCCTTAGTATGGTCGAAAGCGCTAGATCACAAATGTTGGGACAATGTTTACATTTATAGAATCTAAGCATAAAAGACTATAAGAAATAAACATTCCTTGTCAATCATTTTTAATTGAACTTGTGTTATATGGATTATTTATCTTTGAATGGGTTAATACTATTATATTTTTTAACAGAAATGAGTTAAACTAATTTTTTGCTGCAAAACTTTCACACAGTGTATCTGCTACAGTCAGCCACACTTTAGATGATGGCCACAAGTCTTCCCTTCTTCCTCTCATTAATCAGCTTTAAAGGGTGGAAGAGAGTAAAACTTATGCTCTCGCCGTGACATAACAGAGAAACAAACACATGAACAAACAAACGTGGTGACTGTGGACTTTATAAGTATGCATGTCTGTATATGCATGTGTGTGCATGCACACGCACAAACATATATATGCGCAGCTCTTACCATTGAGCTAATAAGGGCTTCCTATCGGATGCAGGTTCAATTGCTGCAACACAATAGATTTGTTTATTCTATTTACGCTATCTAGGCCAACTGACACATTTACCGGAGATCAGTTCAAATAGGAGATCAGTTCAAATTGAGTTTCAAATAGAAATTACGTATTTGTAATAATTCTGTCGGATTATGTATCCATTTCATAATATTAACACTGATTATATATATATATATATATATATATATATATATATATATATATATATATATATATAATGTGTACTTTAGAGAGTGAGACAGACTCGGGAGTGAAGTTTTTGGTGGTAAGGTTTATTAATCCTTATATGTCTATAGTCCATACATGTTTCGGGATTTCTCCCATCATCAGTGGTGAATGTTGTGTGAGTGTGGATTAAAATGTACCATGTGGAACCAGAGTCCACTGCCAGGGGCTATGCATTGTGGGTAAGTTTTGTTGTCAGGGCTACTAGATGCCTCCTGCTGAATGTAAGAATGACAAGCAGGTATTGGGATTTTGGTAAAGCAGCAGCAGTTTGCCTTGGGGAGGGCAGAGTGTGTCAAGGTAGGGGGTAGTGTTGTAGAGGTGGATTTTCTGGTATGTTTGGGGTAGTGTAGGAGGGGTGGTGGGGTTATGGAGCTACATAGGTATCAACCTTAAAAGTTACTGAAAATGTTTCGGCTATGAGTTGAACAAGGGTTATAACAGGCTAAGGTGAAGTTTTTCCTATGGGTCTAGGTGACTTTGAAGCTTCCATTATTGAATGTTTCTAAGATGTGGGTGTGAGGATATATATATATATATATATATATATATATATATATATATATATATATATATATATATATATATATATATATATATATATATGTCTCTGTGTGTGTGTGTGTGTTTATACTGTGGATGTGGAGTGATCCAACAGAATGTAAATGAAAATGACAATTGGAAAGTGAAGAGAGAAATTCAAGATATTGGTGTTACATCTGGAAAAATCTTCTTTTTTTATCACTCCATGGGCGTATTTCAGTGAATTTCGACAGGGGCCAGCCATCTTTTCCAGGGAAAAATATTTGCAGCAGTTCACGGAGAGATTTTTTTTTTTTTGCTGTTCACATGTTTGATGCTGAAGAAGAGAATGTGGATATATCTGTGTTGTTTGGTTGCTTAGTAGGAGCAGGAGGGGGTGTTTGTATCCGTGTAAATGAGGGTAACATTTGGTTTGAAATCAGATGGTTCTGTGAGAGGCGGAGTCAGGGGATGTTTGTTTCCTGTCTCTGTGGGTGTTTGGTTTGTCTTATATATATATATATATATATATATATACTCAGTTTGGTGGGTTAGGTAGTTATATATTTGTCAGTAATCTGGACTTTTGGGCTGAGATAAAACCAGGATCTTGAATGCTAATCTTAACAGCAGACAGACCTTTTCCACTTCCACAACATGGTCTTTTTACCCTACCTTACCCCCATTTGCAGTATGCTGAGCTTTGTAAAATCTATGTGTATAGTATATGATGCCATATACGAGGGTGGATCGAAGCCTAACTACGTAGTTATTTGCTGAATTTTGATGTCACTCGACAATTTCAAATCAGATCGAAGTGGGTTTTTTTACTAACTTTTTTTTAAATCTTTCGTTAACACTGTAGCCCAGATATGAACAAATTTTAATCTGGCTCTGCAGTCATTCCAGCTCAATTTTACTTGGAGAGGAGAGGGGGGAGTGTCGAATGGAAAGAAATTACAGTACTGAATCTGGCGGCTCAGACATGTTCTAAAAATGGAAAAATTTAGAAAATTAAAAAATGACTGGTCTGTTTTGTCACTCAGTAGAAACCATTATGTGAATAACGTTTATTGGCAGTGTGCTGTTTTGGGTGAGATCAATCAAAAGATTAGAAAAAAAAGGGAGTGACCAATAAAAAGATATTTTTCTTGACTTTTGTTGTGAAGTGATCTCTAAAATATGTGCATCTTCAAAAAGAGCGTCAATGCTACCGGCGCCAATTAAGGGGTAAATTTTAGCATACACTTACATTGCAAATTGAATCTCCTGCTGAAAACCAATTTTTTCTAATTATGATAAAGAGTAAATGTCGAAATTTTCAGCCATTTAGCTCCACTGGTGCGGCCAGTACGCGTGATTCATGCATACATAGCCAGCCAGACAGACCAACTTAAAACTGAAGAAACTTATGTCGACAGATTTGGTTGACGGTTTCTAAAAATTTGTTCTATTTCCTATTCCATTACGGAAGACGACTCTGTTATTTGCCTGAAGATTTCTCAGGAATCGCTATTGTGACGTGCGGAGGAAATTCTAAATTGAAGCACAGAACGTTACAATAGGATTGTATTTATCTGTTTAAACAGAGGCGAGGTTGGCTACACCTTAATCAATACTACAACAGTTACTAAAAACAGGTATTCGTTCGTAATACAAAAGGATTTTACAAGCATTCAAAAGCACTTAGGCTGAGAGCTTAACAATTTAGTGAATGCGTTCACAACTTGTAATTTGTGAATTTTATCAAAACACAAAAACAAAATGCATTGATTGTTTTTTCTTATTTTGCATTAACGGCATTAGGAAGGGGATCCACTTGCCTTTTGCTCTATCATATCGACTGATATATTAGTAAAATGTCTTGTAACAAATTCCACTACTTAGGTTTGAAATTCACGACCAACTGATAGCTGGAAAGCCGTCTTAATGACTGAACTAAACTGACAAGTCTTAGATGATAATGATAATGTATCATATAGATACACAAGGGCTTTTTCCATTCTAATAAATAAATGCATTTATATAGAAAATATATTTTTACATATTTTTCATTTATTATATAATGCAGTAATCATCTTCAGCGGGAATAGAAATTAGAGTGGGGTTAGTCCCTGTTGCAATCAGTCTAGTTAAGCCTACTTCCATCTCAAAATAACTCCCGTTACGTCTCTTTCTCTCCTGAGCTGATTCAGTAATTTATATCATGACTCCGCTAGTCAGTCTTTTTCCCCAAAAGGATAACCTGGTTTGTTATTATTTGAAATCAGATGAGTACAAAGATGTCTGGGATGATGACTCTGCTTTTTTGGTATTATCAGCATTTTGAGCAGCATCGTGTTCAAATTTCGAACAAGAAAATTAGTCTCACTTTTTGGATTGGCACCATTGCAGTCAACGGATCAAAAAATCTCCAATAATAATGAATTATATCTCTATTTACATTGAGTCTAGAAAAATGCAATTATATTAGTATATATTTCCCTTCTATCATCATTCTCTTTGATGTGGAAACACAACATTTCAGTGAAACAACATAATTTTCAACACACTGTGAGAGAAGGAAAGAAGAGTTAATAATCATGATGTCCTTACCAGAGTAACCTCGGATTGAAATACCTAAGCAACCTCAAATTTGCTGACACCATGATCTCCAGATAATGCCGTACGAACTGAATGGAGAAAGCAACTCGGTCTTCACATAAACTTTGGTAAAACTTCAGTAAAACAAAAACCATGTACAACGAATATGTAAAGGACAAAGACACAACGATCAGAGCTGAAGAAAATAAACCACATCTACCAAGGACAACGAATTTACATGGAATCCTCAGAAGGGAAAGAAATCAAACGAAAAATCACTTTAGATTGACAAGCTTTCGGAAGAACACAAGAGCTTCAAGTACAAGAAATCCCATTAGTCTTAAAAAGAAGGGTGTATAATCAAAACTTCTTCCAATAGTCACCTATGGAGCTTAAACATCGAACCTAACTAAAAGATTGATCCTCAAACTGAGAACTATGCAACGTACACAGGAGAGAATCATGCTCATTATCAATTGGAGTGATCAGAAGACAATACAATATATTAGAGGGAAAACAGGGGTAAGAGATATCATATAATCGATTAGAAAAATCTATGGGCTGGCCATATTGTAAGAATGTAAGAAAACCACTGGACTTCACGACCTGCAACGCGCATCCCTAGAGATTATAAGCAAAATGGTGTCTGTCAAAAATTAATTTGGCATAACGATCAATACCAGTTCAGAAAATATCGGCTCAGCGACGCCCCTGATGGAGAGGTACGGTGAACTTTACGGAAGTTCTATATCCAACAACGGGCGCTAAAAGGCTGCTGCTGATGATGATGATGATGATGATGATGATGTCACCTGTTCTAGTTCTTGAATATATGTGCCATTACTGCTGGTAGTAAAAGTGAATCAGTTTTGTAGGTTCGTCTTATTTGTTAGATCATAGAGCTCTTGGTTTGGAGGACAGAGTCCATTGCATAATCTGCAGTAACAAATATTGTACATGAGAGAATTAATCAGTTATCAACTTAGATCTAAATTATCTGAAATTTTCGCCGTGTGTTGTTCGATTCATGTGATTAATATTCGCCATACAGCATTGTCAAGGGAGGAAATTATGTTGAAAATGAATATTTGTGAAGCAAAAAAAAAACGTTTTTCGTCATCAGGCTGCAGACGTATTGCTGTACCATTGCACATATCTATTTGAATCATGTTATGATAAACCAATCCTTTTGAACACTGGCCAATGGTTCAAGAGATAATTGGCTGATTATCTATTTAATTGATCGTGATTCCTTAATAGGTGTTCAAGAAATGTGTGGATCAAACTCTAGTCTGTTCAATTTCTATATCTGTCTGTTGATTCCTCTTTTTAAGGATGAATTCTTATTCAGATTATGAAAGCGGGGACGTCAGAAAGATCATTCTCTCAGTATCTTCGCATATCTCACTGTGTTGTGTCAGTGACAAGAAAACAGTAAAATTGCAAGTAGTATGAGAAAGTACAGAGAAATATAGATCCTTGCCTTTCTCAAGTAATCAATGGTTAACGAAATTGAAACCGTTTTCTCTTTATACTTTTCAGGTGACACAGCCATAACGGGAAATTCCATTCTTCAGATAACTCGACGAAACACAACCACGGTTAGTACAGACGCCATCACTCCTATCTTAAAGGAGGGGGAAAAAAGAAGGCCTCTGCCTATCTCGGTAGACAATGGAATGACACTAGTGACCTCTCGAGGGCCCAAGCTTTGTTGACGCGAATGGAGATTCTGGGATGAACCGTCGACAGAATCACCCTTTCGACATCGCTCATGGTATTTAAATGAAAAACAGGATGACACGTTTAGCATGGGTTTACCGGCTGGATCTGCTTGAAGGACAACAAATTTGGCATCCAACTGCCTTAAAGGGTCTCCACTCCTTTGGAATCAGTCTCTTAGACTGGTTGCAAACTAAGGCCATTTACTCATAGCCTAAGGGAGAAGTGATGGGTTCATAGCAGGCCCAACATAGAGAGACCGCAAGACAGCACAATATGCTAGAGAAAAGACAGGAGTCAGCAATATCAGAGAATCCATTAGAAAATTCAAATAGCAATGGTCTGGTCATGTTGCAAGAATGACAGGCAACTGCTTGACATCTCGACTCATAACATGGATCCCTTCAAAGTCATAAGCGGAATTGCGACCGGCAGAAAATAAGATGTCGCGACGATTGAGACAGGTTCAGGAAATATTGGAGCCACGACTTCTGCGATAGAGAGATCAAGCGAATCTGGGGAAAGGTCTATGTCCTTCGACGGACGTTAAAAGATGATGAAGGCAAAGTATCACTGCTGAGGTTTGAACTCGGTTCACTATTTCCATTTCTCTTTCTGTTAACTGATAGGCCGATCGCACCCCTGTGCACTCCTGCTTTGCGCCCCCACTTCGTCTGTCACGATTACTCTCCCTCCCTCCTTCCCTCCATACAATCTTTGCAACCGTTAGAGTGTCATCGTTACTACTACTACTACCGCCAGCATTCATACAACTACCACCACCACCACGTTCAGATGTGAGCCCGATGCCGCTGCCACGTCTATAAAACTTCTTTTGGTCTTTAGATCGTAATAATTACAGCTTTCGATGTTGGCGCTCCGTTCGTTTGAGAATAGGGCCTTCTCGAAACAGTGTCGGGCTGATTGAAACATTCATTTTGAGTTATAAAGGCGACGTTGAAATAAGATGAAAAGGGGTGCGTTTTGTAAAATAAAGGGGAATAGAAAAAATAAACGGGTAGGGTATGACTAGTTGGTTCGGAAATAGCTGCTGGGTTGACCTTGTTGCATAGTCTTTGTGAACCTGTCTCCTGTTGTGAGGGTGTGTGTGTGTGTGTGTGTGAGAGAGAGAGAGAGAGAGAGAGAGAGAGAGAGAGAAAGAGAGAGAGAACTTCCAGGGGCGTTTGCGTACACCAGACTTGTTTTTCGAAGAAGAATGAAGAAACACAGAAGAAGGAAATGTCGGATGAGTCAGAAAAGGAAGGCAAGCTTGGTTGCTGCAGGATCAACCTCCACTCCTACTTCTACTTCCTCGTGTATTTGTAACGAACTTTCGTATTTTCATATGTGAGACTTGTCAGTTTGGCTCAATCGGTATGAGAGTCCTCTACTGATCACTTGGTTGGGATTTCAATTCACTGTGGGAAAATGTTAATTTTATACATCGTGACGGAACAGATAAACAGTGAAAGGTTTACCAAATTAGGTGAGGATTGTTCTTGTTACAGCGGAGAAACAAAGCCAACTCCAGCATTCAGCTCTTGGGTTATAAAGGTGACGTTGAAATACAATGAAAAAGGGTGCTTCTGTGGAATAAAGGGTAATAGAAAAGAATAAACTGGTAGGGTTTGACCAGTTGGTTTGGAAATGGCCGCTGGGTTAACCTTGTTGCATAGTCTTTGTGAACCCGTCTACTGCATGTGTTAGGGGGGGTCAACAAAAAAGAAATGAAGAACAAAATATTTACGTTATGACTTTGAGTTTGTCCCAATTTATTAGATAAAGTTTTGTCATAATTAATTTTGACTTGTTAATCTTGTACCTCTGTAAATGAAGTCAGAGGGGTTGATGTATTTGGTTGCATCATTTCCGTCTGTCCACACGATATCTCCGAAAGTACTCAATGAATTTCAGTGGGATTTTGTAGAAGGGTTGACAATGGGGTAAAGAAGAAGTGGTTAAATTTTGGAGCGGAACCAGGATTTTTTCCTCTAATTGAGAGATATTTTTCTTCTTTTTTTTTTTTTTTTTGCACATCTATGTATACGCCCATGTCTGTCCACACAATAACCCCAGAAGTTCTCAGTGAAATTTTGTATGGGGGTGGACAATAGAACCAATCAGAATTTAGGGCAGATTCATACATAATTATATACAACGTAGATATATGTCCAAACAACATGTTATCGCCAAAAGGGATGATAAAATAATCCTTGCCTGTTCGCTTCGGTATCTCATTATTAATATACTTGATTCAAAATACAACCGTTTTTAGGGCATATTCATTATATCGGCACACGATCCTCGGGGTGCCCTTTCATACTATATACCTACTCGGCTATAAACCTCGTCAACTTTTAAGAAATCTATCATTTTACAAAGGCCACAATCATGATTACATCTTTTTCTACTCACCAAAATATCAGATCTGGCCGTCCATCAAATGCCAGAAACTCATTTCAAGATCTGAACAAAATTCGATCCGAATTTTATAAAATTTACAACTACAAACAAAACCTAGCCTTTTCATAGATTTAATACTCTCTCTCTCTCTCTCTCTCTCTCTCTCTCTCTCTCTCTCTCTCTCTCTCTCTCTCTCTTTCCCCCTACCCTCGCCTTCTTTCAATTCATATATCAGTCTTTTCGTCGACAAGCAAAGGTGATGGACCTTGATGGGGTTAGTAAGGTTAACGGACCCAGTCCCTCTTCTTCGGCCCGAGATCTCAACATATTCGAATCCCAACAACAAATATTGGACAAGCAGGAAACGGGAAAAAAAGAGAAAACAATAGATACCAATTCTCTTTTTCCCCTTGATTTGTATGAGGTTGCAATGGAAAGTTCAATTGCAGGCCTCTCGGTCTGGTTCGGATCGGTTCTGGGTCGGAAGGACGAAGTGGTTTGGTGAGGTGGTTGGCGTAGAGAATACGCTTGACTAGCAATGGCGTATCACAAATGATAGATCGTTTCACTTTTGCATGGAAGCATTCGCCATGGATATGGGTCGGACGAAGAAAGGAAGGAAAGTGACGTTTTCTGCATTTGTTCCTATGTTTGATGTTTGCTTTTAAAGATTAATGAACAAACGCTTTCTTTCATTTTGTTTATTTCTCTTGCTTTCATCATCATCAGCATCATTAGTAGTAGTAGTAGTAGTAGTAGTAGTTGTTGTTGTTGTGGTTTTAGTAGTAGTGGTGGTCGCTTTCGTTTCACAAAATTTAATCGACTTGGGATTCTTGATTCAGTTTTTATATTAATACTATCTCTCTCTCTCTCTCTCTCTCTCTCTCTCTCTCTCTCTCTCTCTCTCTCGTCCCCCTTCTTTTCTCTCTTTCCTTTCTTTCTTTTGTAAAATGTTTTGTTCTTTCTTCCCCACCCTTTTAGTTTTTCTTTCTTTTTTTTTTTTTTGGCTTAACTCCTCCAGTACAAAGTCTGGAATTGACTTTGTTCTCCTAGCGTAACAACAACAATCCTCACTGAAAATACGAGAGTAAACTGATACGTAAAATTCACAATTCCCCTACGTTGATTTGAACACATGAACGACTGATTGTCTGGGGGGGGGTGTCTAACTAACTGAGCTAAACTGACAAGTCTTAGATATTAACGAGAGTGCATCATATAGATACGCACGGACTTATTTCACAAGAATAGATGGATACATTTATACAAAAAAAAAAATATATATATATATATATATATATATATATATATATATATATATATATTCGTTATTAATACAGTACAAAAGTTGCTGTAATGAGCTTAAGTCGGAATAGAAGTATGAGGGGGGTCGGACTGACCCTGTGGCAGCTAGTCTTGTCTTCCTTCCTATCCTTCTTTCCTTTTCATTATCACTATCATCAACATTACAGCTAAGCTTAGTTGAGTACAGCATAGAGCCAAGTCGCAGCGAACCCACGTTCTCCCGTACCTCCCAACACCAACAACTCAGCCTAACATATTATCATAATCATTGTAGGGGTCAGGTGATCCTAAAAACATTTGCCATATAAATTAATGATAATTGCTTTTTTGCTCTACAACTTTCCAGCTTACGCAAAGTTTTTATACGAACGCTCTTCAATCCAGATAGCGGGAAATAACCGATATCGCTATTACAGATGAACCAACGTTAGAATCATGCTCAACATCAGATGGAAAGATCACAAAACAGCACAATATATTAGAGAAAAACGGGAGTCGTAGATATAGAATTCATCAGGGAACTCAAATAGCAATGGGCTGGACATGTTGCAAAAATGTCGGAGACTGACATGACTAACAGAGAATATATGCCATTGGTAAAAAAAAAAATGAGATGTTGCCACCAACAAGACAAGTTCAGAGAGTATTAACTCTGCGACGTCCATGATAGAAAGGTCTGGTGAATCCTGTTCTTGTACAACGACGGACAGTTAGATGATGATGATGATGATGATGATTCTTGTAACCGAGAGTCTGAAATTTATTCCGCATACCAAACTACAAGTCTATCGACCGACCAGAAAGCTTTGCGAATGTTTGCTCCCATTGTCATATCGTATAGATCAAAGGGGGACACGAAGAAAATATTTCTGTTTAATTCAGGGTGACGCAGCGCAAAATGAAAGCAAGAGGGGAAAGTGTTACGCTAATCTTCTAAGAGAGAAGAGCTTTCCCGCCTTTAAAGCAGCATATAACCTTGGCCCGAACATTGACCACCAGCGCCGGTAAGGAATATGCTACTACTTCAGCCAGAAAACAACCGATTGTGAGATGAGATTTTCGCAAGTATTAAAAATTATTTGAAGATCAATTTGAAATAAATTTACAGATACGAAATTTGAAGATGAGAACAATTCATTTCCACCTCCTCAACAGATATGACAACAGATGACTTAAATAACTAAATGACATGTATATATATATATAATAGATACAAATAGCTGGGGAGTGGTGCAATGGCAGAATAGCAGTAAAGTCCGTGGGCAGTGACGTCTACTAGGCTTAACACAGTTGGCACTAAAATGCTACTGTGATTATTTTCCTTACCGCCAGAATTTGCCGTTACAATCAATGTAATTATTAAAGAGAATGGAAGTTTCAATGTATCTATTTGATAGATTCTAATCGTGATATCACAGGTTATGTGATAATACTACTAAGAATAATATCTATCTCCTATCCTTCTTCATCTTGTATCGTTTTGATATCTAAATACCAAGTTGGTATGATTTGTTGTAGTTGTTGTTGCAGCCAGGATTCATGCCCAAGTTTAATGACCTGATCGCGTGACAGAACATAAGTGCTATTATCAATAAGACCTCTGTCTTTTCCTATTGAACAAAACGTCTCTAGTCAAGGTCAAATAGAAACATGACTTTTCTTACTCTGTTGAATATAGAAAACTTTAACTGTACAAGACTGGCTGCTGTTTTCGTTTCCACGTTGAGTTTTGATGGCTGTCTGTGACGTGTTTTTAATGAAAATACAGCGAAATTAACAATCTAACTAGAATTGAAGAAATATCTGTGTGTGTGTGTGTGTGTGTATGCACTGCGATTACTCATCAACTGTCCAACGTAATAGGCTGACATTCGCCAGACACGTATGTCAGCACACAAGGCAGTGCAGTGTCGAGCTTGAATTTGATTAATGCAACTATATAATAATTATATAAAATACCTAATTTGGCAACACCGAAGAAAAGTAACCAAAGCCTTAGTTTCGGACGATGGACGGGAACCTATTTCACATGACTGTTATAGCAGGCTGCTTCACATACCATAAAGTCTCGGCTCTCTCAAACATGCACTTTTTGAATGGGCACTGCCCTAGTACTAATGAAATACTCGTCACTTCGCAAACGATATACTTGAGGGCGGAAATCTAAAGCACTGTAGTATCAAGAAAATATTATGGAAGTGTAAGGGGTGTAACTCGGACCCGGGCTCTTATCTGCACTGGTTTTTCTACTATCAGGCTACTCATCTAAGCAGGTAGCAGACCTCTACAGTAAGCGTGCATCTGCGTCCGTCGAAGAGTCTCGGATCTGTGCTCAAAGTCGTACTGTCGTGGCCCTCCTTCAAAGGACTCTGTAGACAGCTCGGGCAACTACTAACCACAGAGAATCCACGCCCTGTGTTTCAAGTTCCCAAGTCAGCCACACTACCGAAATGTCCCTGCAAGGGGCGGTCGATCCCCGTAGCTACCTCAACTATCTACCAAGGAAAGGAAACTCCTGTCAAACGTACGACCTAGGGGTCCTCTTCCAATTCGTGCTCCATCGGTGGATCATAGGATGCAAGTCCTTGGTTTAAAGGTTGGGTCGACTTGTGAACGTCGCACTTTACCTTAAAACTTCATTGCACAGACTGAATGTTATTCCATAACATAGACCCCCTTCCAAATTCTTCGTTCGCATAGAAAATTCTTCTTCATGCATAGGAGAATCGCATCTCCTATGCTCTCGCATATGCACGATAAATCTTTTGGCCTCTAGTCAAATCTTACACTTTTGTGCTTTGATCAATTCATCTTTACTATAATAAAACAAATGTGATGTTGGAAATTCATAACCATAACCAAAATTTAGAGTTTTAAATTAAGGAGAAAAAATTTCAATCAACGATAAACGATTACAAGTTAACCATTAGTTACTATAGGATATGTAGCAACATTAGTAATTGATAGTATTGTATAATTAGTATTTAATCAGTCAAGCCCTAGTACGACTCAGTTTTGAGTCACAGAACGCTTTTCAATCTTCAAACTTAAATTCTAAATCCACCCCCCAATATATTCAAATTGCCCATTTGTGGGGCATGAATCCCACGTCCACTGCTGTATTTTTCACGAAATGCAAACTTTTGTTTTAAATGATTTTCAATGATCCCAACATTTTTTTTCCAAAAAAATCAGAGGATAATGGTGTACATCCAAAATCTTCACAAATACCAAATGTCTCTATTGTCCTTGTGTACAGTTCAATAAATCCAATATTCAAATTATTTGTAATGAAAGATGACACAGAATCCCAAGGGGGTTGAAGTGTCTACCAGTACCTATTAAACTAAACAAGACAAAACGGTGTTTTTTGACGCGGTTCCCCTATGGGACATGCGACTGAACAAAAAGATCGTTTGTATTCAAAATGGCCGCTTGCCTTTCTTTCAGTCATTTAAGTTTCTGACGCCCAGCAGTCATGATATCAATGCAAGTTCGAATGAGCAGACGATCAAAGAAACCGCTAAATAGGGAAGGCGTCTCTGCAATGTTTTCGTCTCTATTGTTAGAGAGTTCTTGCCGCTATCTTCGTTATTGTTGCTACGTTCGAGGCTC
The DNA here is from genome assembly GCA_963457665.1 of Thysanoteuthis rhombus. Classification (NCBI taxonomy): domain Eukaryota; kingdom Metazoa; phylum Mollusca; class Cephalopoda; order Oegopsida; family Thysanoteuthidae; genus Thysanoteuthis; species Thysanoteuthis major. The sequence continues at coordinate 37,470,836 of OY735222.1, forward strand.
GTCTTGGTTGATGTCGTTGAAGTGTTTATTGTTGAGTTCGTCACTGTCATTGTGTGTCTTTTCGGACGTTCTTTTCATTAGTAAGAAAGATTCTTGTTGAGGTCGCCAGGAAAGGATTATTATTCTTGTTGCTGCTTCGTTATTATTTTATTTTTTGCGCATTTCTTTGATCTCAGCCTCGCATTCACATTATTATGAATAAATTAAACTTTATTTCGATCCTCTTTTGAAATATCTTCATGTAACCTTGCGCAATGGATTGAGTCTCATGTAAAAATTCTAAGAAGATGTTACTACTACTCGTTCAACTTCTGCTATCATTATTTCTATCATTAATCTAATGGTTATGGTCTTTAGCTAGTGCAGGAAATAATATTCAGTGGAGTTATTGGTTTCAGGATTCTTAATGGAGTCTATTCAGTACATTTTTCCTCTTCTTCTTCTTCTCCTTCTTCTTCTTCTTCTTCTTCTTCTTCTAATTATAATTGTAATTATAATCATTATTATTGCTTCTCTATTGAAGTGAAACGGGGATAGAGTAGAGACTGCATTGTAACTGTAAAGATAATGGTGTAAATTTTTGGAACTATCAGTATTACTTTAGAAAAGAGAAGAAATAACGGAGACTATACCGTCATAGTAGTGATGATAATGTTGAATTTAAAATTATCATTGATGATGATTTTAAAGCAAAAAGTGGAAATAGTATTATTACAGTACTAGAGGTGTGATAATCTTGAATTTAAAAGTATTATTATAATATCATTCTGCTTATTCCTACCTACGTCCCAAGGTTACGTTGTCAGTAATAACATAAGAGAAAATCTTAGCTAGTTCAATAAAATGGTGGGAAGTGAAAAGACGAGAAATGAAGTTAGGTAGTTTAATTGAAAGATAGGAAGAGGACAAACGGAAAAGGACGGTAACTTGATAAGAGGGTAGATACATAATAGAATTGGAAAGTTGAGCAGTTGTTTGCGAGGGTAGGAAGGGAGAGTTAAATGTGGACGCCAACAAAGATTGGAGGGTATAAGAGAGAGGATGAGAAGATATAGGCAAATGATGAGAGTAGGACAGGAGCATGGGATAATGGACAATCTTAGTTGTGGTGGAATTCCCAAGGGTCCAGCCAGTTAGTAATAATTTTGTTGAAGTTGAAGTTGTACTAAGATAATACTAGTCGTAATAGTGATAGAATTAACACGATTACTATTGCCATGATTATTACTCTGCTTGGAAGAAAGTCGTTGTTGTAGTCGTAATGGTAACAATGATCATGTTAGACCTGCGATTCATATTTTATCATAATCAATATACTGCTATTCTGCTTGTGCGCATCTACGACCGTTACGCTTTCTAATTTTTATTCATTTTCCTCATGTACTATGGAAAAGGGTACTTATGCTTGAATGAGAGCAAAAGGGACTAAACCTTCACTATAGTTATCGTTCATTCATCAACCCCAACAATTTCAAAGCCAAAACATTAAGTTGTAGTAGCAGTAGACCATGGATAGTAAAAGTAATTGTCAATAATACTAACAGATATATTAATTTTCATTTGTCTTTCATGTCATTACAGTTGATATAGATAAATTCCAAAAGTAATGAATTAGTATTCCCAATATTTTTTTCAAGGTGATTGACTTCCATTTTGTAGGTTAATATTTGATGTCTTTTGGGTGAGAGGAAACTAAGAAAAATGGAGTATCGTAGAATGTACACTGAAATTAACAAATATTTAGAAAACTACCTTCCTGTACCCTACTGGATGCTGATACTTACTTTTAGATTATAACACACATAAATTTTTGAATCCACTGATGTATCGTTTGCTATACATGCAATATTTTTATATAAGGGTTTCTGGAGATAAAAAAGTTATTAACTCCAAATTAATTCAAGTATGAAAGTTAGATTTACGGTTTTAAGGCCTTTTTTAAAGTTTCACCTTTGAATGAATTATGCCCCCAAAGGTTTGATGCCTAAACTCTCCCGTCAGAGCACTAACGCTAAATAGTACCAACTCCTTTATTTTCTTCCTTACCCTGATCCTGAAGTACAGGGGGCGGGAGGGAAGGCATTAGGGGATCAAAAAAATAATCGTTCCAATATTCTTCGGTGAACGACGCTCAACCAATTTGGCCGACTGACCATTGCTTAGTTTCTGGGTGGATCAAATACATCCTTTTATTTAGTCATCCCTTTTTTATGGAAGAGGGACAGATTGAAAAATCAACCCTCAGCATTTTGGTGGTCGGTCGTTTGTCTTTTGTGGTCAAAAAGAGACCCGAATTTATTTTTATTCAGGAAATACAATTGAACCACGTTTGGGGCAATTTCTCAATCGATAGACAAAACAAGTCGAGACAAGGAACTTTCTTTTTCCCTCCGCTGTGCATTGATGCTTTTCATAAAAAGTTATGTTGATGATTAGGCAGAAGGATTTCTTTTCCAACCAACGGCGTCTTGGAGTTGTTCGGATCCCTAGCATCATAGATGGATTTATTCTAGTCCAGTGGTTCCCAAACTGTGTTCCGTGGTACAATAGAGTGCCACAACTATCTCTCAAGTGTGCGGCATAAATCTTTCCAAATATGTAAACAAGTACTTTGACCCTTGAATGTGCCGATTTCAGATATTATGTCTGTCCCGCTTCCCCCTAAAGAGTTGCATATCTAGCTGTTTGTGAAATCTCTACCGTTTTAGCGATAGATGAAAGAGAAAAGAATTGATAAGTACGTATATCAGAATGCTGATAAAAAAAAGGTTTCGGTCATTGACTACTGGGATGTTTTTGTCCAATTAATTTAATTTTTACAGTATGTGAAGGTTTACTGCTATGTAGGAGTGGGATGGTGATAAAAAGTAAAACGATATTCATATTCTGATGGAGCTGGTATACCGCGTGTCAAATATATTTGAGAGCCTCTGTTCAAGTCAGTTTCAAGCAATACTTGGGCCACGCCTTATCTTCTTTACCTCGTAAGAACGTTCATTCCTCTCTATATACTCTTCTTTTGTTTTAATTAGAAGCTGTCGACCAATGGAGCCAGAGGGCTGGGAATTTGAACATTTACTTATTATGTCTACAATTTTTTTGTTTTTTGAAAATTCCCCCATCCTAAATAGATTTTTAGTGGAGGATTCACTTTGCAACGTAGGTTTATGCTACATTGATCACTTAGTGTTTCTCTGAATTTTTGAGATGAGGTATTATTATTATTTCTATTATTATTCCGACTATCCTCATCTTGGTTGTTTTTCGTACCACGTTTCGGCCGTTGTACTCTATGGCCTTCATCAGGTATCATCTGGTAGGTGTGGGGGAAGTAACGAACCGAACCCTTTATTTAACCGACGGCGGTATATAGACTATGCTCCCCTATTAGCAGCAGTAGTATTTTCGAATTATAATTGTCTGGGATTGAACCTGGAACCATTAGATTACTTGCAGTAATTCTGTCTGATTCTCTAACCCATAGCGTAGGGGTTCGTTACTTCCCCCACGCCTACCATATGATACCTGATGAAGGCTGTAAAGTACAACAGCCGAAACGTTGTATTAAAAATAATTAAGATGAGGATAGTCCGAATAATAATAGAAATAATTGATCACTTAATTTGTGTTCAGCATAATTCACGCCTCTTCTTTTTTTTTATTAAGACTTTCTTAGTGGTCACTGCCCAACAAAAAGCGAGAGGAGTAACTTATCTATTGATCATCCCTAAAACAGCATGCTACCAAAAGACGTGGGTCACGAGGAGGTTTCTGTTGAGAGACTATTTTTTAATCATATTCATCTATTTGTAAATGCTAAATTTATGGTACACACTGGACTAGAAAACAAATGGTTTACAAGGGTATTTGGTAGACTGCTACTAAATGCATCTCATCCAAACCCCATTACTACCCATATCAAAATTTGGTAAACACAGTACCAGCGTATTGGACACAGTGCCATACGTAAATAATTTTGTTTTTTGAATTGAATATCCGTACATGTTCAACAAACATGTTGAGGACAAATACACAATCAGAATCGAAAATGCAGCTGGAGAAAGTAGGCCACTACATCTACCTTGGACTATGAATCTCCATGAAACACTCAAAAGAATCATAAGCTCAACCTTCAAGAACGAGAGAATTCCAATTGTCTTAAAAAGAAGGGTACCTCCTGACAGTCACCTATGAAACCTAACCAAACTGATAACCATACAACGTGCACAAGATAAAAACATGCTCAACATCACATGGAGAGATCACAAGACAGCACGTTATATCAGAGATATCATAGAATCCATCAGAAAACTCAAATGAAAATGGGCTGGTCATGTTGCAAGGGTGTCAGAAAACGAACATCACAGCTTACAACATGAATCCCAAGAGATCATATGCAAAGCTGTAGCTGGCAAAATGTAGGAAATCGTGACGAACTAGATAGAGAGGTCAGGCGAATCTTGAGAAAGGGTCATATCTAACGATGGACGCTAAACGGTCGGTGATGATGACAATATCACCATATGCTGTAGTTAGTTTCTACGTTTGCAGAATTTCCTTTCATTTTTAAGACCCAAACCCCGTTTTTCAAATTGTTTGGATACCAGTGTGCAATTTTCTTATTTATTTAGTTTCCACTGATTATACTAGGACACCAAGTGGCAGAATGTCCCAGCAAGACCTTTTGTGCATTTACAGTTCAACACAAAACTTGAAACTCAACTGAAAATTCTGCATTGGTTGTGGGTCATTTTCAAAGCTGAACGCTACAATCTTTGTCTGTGTTTGGATCCTGACGTCCTAATTTTTCGTCTGATGGGTTGTTCGTGAATTTTAAGCCCCGTTTCTTCCTTCAGATGAACAATGGATTGATTAATATCCTTTTGTATCCGTCATCTCTGTTCTTGGCTCCATAACTATCTAGATCACGCAAAAAAAACTTGCTCAGCTATTAAACATTGTGATAGACCCTGATTCTGAAGTTCAACGATCCTACCATATTCGAGATCAGATCACTGGTTTCTTCCCCATAGTGTATAGACGTGACACTGTTTTCAATAACTGACACCGATAAGTTGTGATTTGAACTCTTTATAATACCTGGAGGTTGTGTCTCAATGAAAATTTCCAAAAATTAAAATCTTTTAAAACAACTCAACCCATGATCAATGCTCAACTTTTTATAATTGGACAGTGTTTATAAAATGATCAATAGCAAACGGCAATGAATTTATTCCAGATGATAATGAAAATATTCAAAATGTTTCCCATGAGTTTAAAGTTTTGTGGTTCACTGTATATGTCATGTGCAGGTTTCTGTTTGTGTGTGTATGTGTGTATTGGTGTATGTATATGTGTGTGTGTTTGTGTGTGTCTGTGTGCATATGTATGTATGTATCGGGGAAGGGCCATCCAGATAGGCCAGGTAGGCACTGCCTACCCTGTGTGAAATCATAATGGCTAATTATTAAATATAAAAAAGTTGATTATTAGATATCAAAAAAGTTAATTATCAAAAACAAGAAGTAGAAGATTCATAATTCCTGGAGGATAGTGACTTAAAGCATTAAATCCAACTTATAGTTCAGTAATTTTTTGTCTTAGATAGGGCAGAATCCTCACGTGTCTTTTGATCTCAGTATACTTAAGCCGGGTTGTACAGTAATATAAAACACACGAACTGCGAATGGTGGTCGTAGCTAGATATTATCACGGGCCAGAAAGGCGTTGGTAAACTGCCAGCTATCTTGTGTTTCCAGGAAGTAGGAATTGGAAGTCTATCACAACGTTTCTCTCTACTTTCAACCTTATTTTAAAATTTGAACCTGATTTATCAGTTATAAAAATATTTTCTCCTCTCACAGAGAAATGAAGTTACCGTATTTACTCGAGTACAATGCTATATCGAAAATAATTCGATCCCTACTTTGGGTAGCTAAAAATCACTAATCTTCTTCATTCGAGTATCATGCTAAACTCCAATTTTGACCATGATATTTTCAAATAAAATTCTTCCATTGTACACGAGTGAATACGGTATTTGTTTTTTGGATTCGTGTTTACAATTGTAAAATCAAACAAATTAAATAAAATATTTCAAAAACACGTTCAAATCATTTCGAAAAAATTCAGTGCCAAATATCTGCTTTCATTTTTATTTTTCATTTCTAAAATTCAACAAATTGATTAAATTTGATAAAACTTCTGGAATTTTCTCATTATTTACTGAAACTATTCATGAAAAGGTCAATTGGTGAGAAAGATCTTCTTTTTTTTTTCAGGTAAGACTCCCCTTTATTTGATTTTTTGACATGTCAATAGATATTGAACAGAACCAAAAAGGTGTTTCACGTTGTAGGAAGATAAATACGTGGAGAATTTTAATAAATTTGAATTCTTTTTCTAAAATTATCCCATGAAAATTAACTAATGTCCTAAATCTGAAACATTCAAAACTGTGATATAAGCAAATGCAATGCTTTGTTTACAAGATTTCTAATTTTTTCTTGCAATATATTGTTGATTCACAATGTGTAAAGGCTTTTGCTGACAATCTATTAAACAGAGGTTGACCGACTGCCTACCTTGAGTAACACTTGGGCTATTAACATGATATATATGTGCGCGTGTATGTGTGTGCCTGTGGTTTGTATGTTTACGTTTGTGCATGTTTGAGTATATGTATAGATATATGTGCATGTGTATGTGTACGTGTACGTGCGTATTTAAGAGCATGTATATGTTTGTGTATATGCGTGTGTTTGTCTATATGCATGTGTTTATCTTTATGTGTGTATGTATATGAGTGTAAATGTATATTTATTTGTGCGGTAGTACAGTGCTAGAACAATGAGAGAGCTTACGGCTGCCTGCTTTCGAGAGAAGCTAATCTTTCTTATCAATGAATTGTTCAACTAGAACGGTATTTATATATACATATATATATATATATGTGTGTGTGTGTGTGTGTGTGTATATATACCTAAAATTATATATATATATATATATATATATATATATATATATATATATATGTATATATATATATATATACCTAAAATTATATATATATATATATATATATATATATATATATATATATATATATATACCTAAAATTCTAGTTGATATATATATATATGTAGTGAGGGAACGCTGTTCTCCGCCGAGTAATGTGAGGGAACGCTGTTCTCGCGCGTTCCGACAGCACTACGTCATGCGTAAGTGTGTATGTATGCATATATGTGTGTTCATGTGTGTGTTCGTGTGTGTCTGCGTATATGCGCACGTACGTGTAAGCGTATGTGTAAGCGTATGTGTGTATGTTCAAACAGAGAAAGATAAATAATTTGCAATTAATATCGAGCAGGAAGTCTGCTGCGTCCAGGCAGGTGTCCTTCGCAATGAATAGCGCAACTTCCGCCATTTCGTTAAGTTGAACCGGTTCCAGAATGCCACCAGCCTCAATAATACGCACCCAACAATCACTCTCTCGCTCAAACCGTCACACCTACCCGAACTCTATAACACTAGTCACCCCTAATACCGACCACACAACCTCAGGTATATTGAAGACTATATTAGAGCGTTGGATGGTCATAAGGAAAATAAAAGAGACAAACGGTGTATTTTTTACAAACTATGTTCTATTCTTCCTCCTCGTGGCACAAGTACTTAGCTATATGTATACATATCAATACCTTTGAACACCTGAGTCTGTTGTTTTGTAACGCTAAAATGGTCACGTTTTATTTTTGTTCATATTTAAGTGTGTAGACCAGCGACAATTTTCATATTTTGGATACATCATCCCAAAATGCGTTTCAATTAAAGAGTATAAAGAGAAAAGAAGCAGTTTTGAAGGAGTTTTTTCATTCTTCTCTGTCCATGAAGTGGGGGTCGGTTTTCTATTGCTATGGAGTACCATACTGATCCCTCCATGATTGAAACATCTTAGCGTAAGATTCCTTGACCATAAAGATGGGTTTTCTATTAGTATTTTGTAATAAACTGATCCCAATGATTAATACATATATATCTATTGGTAAAATAAGTCTGTAGACCAGATATCAATTCCATATATCGTATTCAAATCAAAGGAAAAAATTACTTTTACATGCTTAAAAAAATGAATCCATCCTAATCTTCTTCCAGCAGGTCACAATTCAATTATTCAGATCAACTAAACAACAGTTCTAACAATTCCGCTAAAATCAAAACGATTGAGACGAGTGATTTGCATAAATCTAATTTCTAGCACATATAATGAATTTTTAGGGAGGTACATATAAATACATTATATATTCAAATATTTCAACGAACTTAAATTAGGTTATATATATATATATATATATATATATATATATATATATATATATATATATATATATATATATATATATATATATATATATATAACTGCATATGTGTGTGAGTGGTACCACAACATATTATCGAATGACGTTTTATTGAAAATGAAATACACACACATTCATACACATACACGCGACATAAACACGTATGTGCACATGCATACATGTACATACATACCACAGAAAGTCATTCCACATACATACACGCGTACATCTTTTCGTATACACACCACATACACAGGTGTATATGAGTGTGTTTGTTGTGTGTATATTTTGCATTTCCGATGAAAACTAGGGTTTCGATACATATATATATATATTTTAGAGAGACAAAATACCCGACATGTGTTTAATGCTCGGTCCATCTTCCAAGAGTCTGATGATGAAATCATTAAAATTTTCAATTTTATTAAAGTTTCTTTAAATAATGTAGAATTATATTTATATATACACATTTACTTATATAAACACCATAGTCACCGTATTGGTTTGCTAGTTTCTCTGTTAAGCCACGCTGATCTGACGTGATTTAAACGAACGATCTGGCATGATTTAAATCCTCACCAAGTCGACTGGGAGTCCAGTATGATAACCATTACGCCAAGATAATACCGATTGGACACATTATTCTGCTATTGCTAAGATATGTTATTTTTCATTATTAGTTGAATGCTTGTAATTTTTTTTTTATACTCAAATAAATTCTTTTTTTAAACCGATAGTCCATTAAAGAAAAATTTCAATAGTGAAAAATCTTCTCAGCTTTTAAAAATATTAATGATTTTAAAAAACCAACACCTGGTTTTACGAAGATTCATTACAATGAAATAAAATACAACGTTGTTACATATTTTATTTGGCCGAGAATTGTTTTGAAAACTGAAATTTTATTTTTACAACAACTTTTAATTTGAAGTTCATAAAGTACTGATGAAAAATAGATTGTCGCAATTTATTACGTATTACACCAAGGCTTTATCATTTCTACTCAAATGATCTCAAGAAAAATTACACTTGAATACATCGACTTTTTATTTTCATCACAAAGGCTTTTGTTTCCTCAACATATATGGAATTCATCTCATTGTTAACGTTTCCATATTTAGAAATCATCTTTTCATATATTATTCTATAAACTGTGCAACACCTGTTTTCAAATCTTCTTATAAATTTTACGAATATTTTATTATGTTGGTGATTTTATTTTCTTATGCTCTCTGAAAAGGAAGTATTCATGGGAAGGTTTTTTTTTAACAAATATTTCACCAAGAAAAATAAGACGTCAGATTTTTTGACTTGAGAAAATGTCATAAGAAAAGGGTAATTATTGAATTTCTAAATTACTTTTTCCTGCCCACGAACAAAAGTTATGACATTTTTTTTTTCTCATAATGTTTGATTCCTTACCGCACATTAACGTACATTCAGACATTATTCCCGGGAGTTTATTCCTATGACTTATTTCTCGAGTCACTCCAGGATTTTTAACTTCACAATATGAGAGCTGGAATTCTCAAATGAAACGCAATATTTGTAACATTTCAATGAACACACAGATGTTCCACTCTGATCCTGGATTGGGAAGCGAAACTTTGATCCTCAGTAGCGCGAACAAACGTTTTGATCCTAGGCAGCGCACAGAGATGTTTTGATCCTAGATAGAAATGCTGATCCGTACGTAAAATATCCCGTCATTTTTTACGGGTACTATGCTAATATATACATAGGTAAACAATGAACAACGAAATTGGCAACATCCATTCATAATAAAGCAGAAAAGCGACTATCAGTGATCTGTACTGTGAAGTCAAGCCCTGGATTTTCTGTTCATTCAACTAAATTTTATGGCCTCAAATGGAGTAATTAGCTCAGCAATGGGCGGAGATACACGTGCCGACACGAAATCTGGTCTTTTCAAACGATATATATATGTGTATGTGTGTGTGTGTGTGTAAGTGTGCTGGCATGAAATCAGCTCTTTTCAAACGATATATATATACTAGCTAGGGTACCCGGCATTGCCCGCGAAAAATCTTCAAATCTAATCTAACAATGCTGGAAAGCAAATTATATTTTATAGATATTTTATGGAATCAACAAAAAGAGGCACCCACTTTCCATCGGTCGGATCATCATACACCCCTAAGCAGACCCATGCGACCTCCTAAAACCTTTAAAAAATAATTTTCCTCAAAACTGGGAATTTATGTGCTCACTTCTGGCGTTAGTAATTTGCACACCAAAGCGGACTATTGGATTTGAATTGTGTCCATGTGTTACTGCGTTCGGATAGGATTGGGTTTGGCGTATGGCTAGAGTTTTTTTTCTGTAAGAAAAACATGTTTTATTGCCAGGTTAGCGTTAGATAAATACAGTAAAACTGGCATAAACGCTGAGGGTAAGAGTAATTCACATCTATGACGTATGGAATATAAGAGCACAGTTTAGCACTATAGCTATATTGTAAATAAAATCCCCTTTAAATATCCCTTTTTTCACAACTGACAAACTTCCCAAAGGTTTGGAGTTCATATAGATTGAAAGCACATGAAGTTGAAAGAAAAAAAATTAAATTTTCTGTCTTTGAAAACTTGTTTCTAATCACTGGTGTGATGTTGCCTTCACAGATTTCTTTAGAAATAAAAGTAATTTTTATCTATTCAAGCGCAAATGCACACCCCATAGAAATCAACGAATTTTTATTTGCAAAATTTGGCCAAAAGATATTACTGTAGTTAATTTGAACCCTGCTGATTTCAAATATGCTCTTGTTTTTTTCTTTGGTGCGTAGTTATCGACTCTAACAAATATACACACTTTTTTATTTTATGATTTTGGTACTGCCAAAATACTGAAATAAATCATATAAGAGAATTTCACATCCATGATTTCCTATGATGAATAGAGACTAAGGCTACAGATTAGTATTATAGCTACATTATGAATGAATTTTTTTTAAACCGGAGAAAAATTGACAAATTTCCGGAAGATTTGGAGGTCAAACAGATTGAAAGCATAGACAATTGAAAGAAACCCGGTTCACCGATTTTATTTTTCGTGCCTTTAAAGATTCGACTATTGAACTACCATGATTTAAAATAAAAAGTGAATCTTTAAATAGAAGCCCACGAAGCCGATAGAGAGCGCGAATTCAGACCAACTAAAAATCGATGAATTTGTTTGTTTGGGTTTTTTTCTTTGCGAAATTCGACCTAAAGATGAATGCTGCAAGAAATTTGATTTCTCAACATCATATGGAGAGATTACAAGACAAAACGGCATATAAGAGAAAACTAAGAGTCAGAGATGTCATTGAAACCATTGAGAACCTCAAATGTGAATGGGCTAGTTATGTTGTAAGAATGGCATCACGACTCATAACGAAATCATATGCAAAAACTGTGGACAGAAAATAAGATTACTAACATGCAGATATGCACGCTTTAGTATTCTATAATATATATAGTAAACAACTGATAATCTCAATGAGAAAAAATATTCACGTAGTGCCATGATAAGAAAGAATATGTAAAACCATAAAATTGCACAAATTACATAACTGTAAATTTTCCGACACTATATATATATATATATATATGTGTGTGTGTGTGTGTGTGTGTGTGTGTGTTTAAGAAATGGATATATGATCTGCCAGAATGATTAAAAGTTGGCCTAGACAACATAAACGTTGAAAATAGAATAAATTTGATTGTTTATTCTATTCATGTTGTGTAGGCCAAATGATACATTCATCGTGTAATAACGAGAGATCATTTCAAATAAGATTTTCACTATAATATAACGCAATTTATAATCATACATGTATAATATATATATATATGTGTGTGTGTGTGTGTGTGTGTGTGTGTGTGTGTGTGAATATGTGCATGCATGTATACGCGTTAAATAATTCAGGTACACGTTTCACTATTAGTTCTCATTTTCTTTGAAGTGGCTTAATTACTTTTTTCAAACGTTGATCCGGTAAATAGGGTCCTTTTTCATTACTTTCTTCTTTTCGGCTCTTCTTTTCTTTTTCGACACTCTCTCTTTTTATATTTATATTAACCTTCTGTATTCTTTATATCTGTCCACTATCTAAATGCACACACGCACTCACTCTCTCTCTCTCTCTCTCTCTCTCTCTCTCTCTCTTTTTCTCTCTCTCTCTCTCTCTCACACACACACACACACACACACACAAGGGGTCTCCAAGCTATCTGAATGTAGAGCCTGTTTATGATCTTTCGTAAGCCGAAATGGCGTACAGCTAAGAAGCAACTACCATTATTTTTTATGGGAAAGTTTTCTTCACGTTTCTCGACACAAGAGTAGGGATGATGGTATGTTAGGATGAGTCGTCGGATGTTCTGGTAGAGGGAAGTACAGGAGACCGGAGTCCATGAGACAGAGAATTTATATTGGCTTGAAGAAAAGGAAATCCTGAAGTATATTTTGGAAAAGTGGACAGTATCTGTAAGTAGATAGATAGATAGACAGGCGTGAACAAACTGAGAATAGATAGATGGATAGATAGATAGATAGATACATACATACATACATACATACATGCATACATACATACATACATACATACATACATACATACATATTAATAAACTGAGATAGATTGATAGGCGTGAACAAATTGAGATTAGATAGATAGATAGATAGATAGATAGATAGATAAAGCAAGTGAGAGCAAGAAGATCAGGCACATAAAGTCCTTTTTTTTGTCGGGTTGACGCGTGCAGCTCCATTCATAGGCTTTGGAAATAAAAGACAGCGGATGTTTGTGTTCCTCTTTGTGTATCCATTGAAATGTCTATTTGACTTGCAAGCCCGGGTGCCCACCTACCGTACCGGACCTTCGGGCAGGTGTACACGCTTCTTTGTATGCTTGAATACACAGGCTTATACACCCAAACAAATACTCACGCACATATAAGAGTGTCTGGAATCATGAATGGTTCTGTGCGTTCATTCATGAGCATGTACGTAATTTGTTATTATCACTCATAATTACCTTGGAAATTATTTTTTAATACTTGATGCGAGTAATGTGCCGTGGCCTTGGGGGTAGGGTAGCAACGGTTAGGGTTAGCCACACCTATATATATATATATATATATATATATATATATATATATATATATATATATATATCGATATACCGATCGATAGGGTAGGCGCTTCAACGTAGCGTTGCTCTTACCATTGAGTTAAATTGCTCAAATAACCGCTTCAACTCTGTGTTATCATTTTGTTCATTCATTGTCTATATCTGCTCTATTTGTTTCTTTCAACGCAGACAATTATATTTCTAAGAAATGGATATGTTGTCCAACAGAAATAATTATAAATCGCGTTTTATTATTACGAAGCTTGTTTGCCAATAAGATGTTTTTCGATGGGTTACAAAAGTAAAGGAACTGCTCAAAGTTCTTGGACGTTTTCTTCTGTCTTTGATCGTTTTCAGGAATTATTTCAAAGAGGTTTGAAACGAATTAGAAAATTGATTTTTAAAAAAGTCATAAGATTTTTGGACAACCATTACACTCCATGGATTCGAACATATGTTCTCTTGAGCCGAAACGAAATTTTTTTTTCATATTACAAGATGTTCCAAACATGCTCATATATATATATATATATATATAGTGATGGATGAGTGTGAGTCGGGATGTTACACACGACTTTTAGTTGTTTTGGTCGCCAGTTGTTATATACATGGAGAAGGTTGTAGTGAACTGTTCTCGGGCAGACTGAACGCCACTTGATTTCTGTGAACATTTCTATGCCCAGTTGACACTGTAACGAAAAACCTCTGATCTGTAACATCCATTTTCCACCATGTGTCACTCAAGATAACTCTGATTGGCCCATTAAATCTATCACAACTAACATCACTCAAATGCCAACCATTTATACTCATGTATCTGTTCTTCGTTAGTTTCTGAGAGTTTACTCCACTTTTCATGATCATATCATATCTGTTTTTTCAGTATGTTCGTATCCATCTATCTATTTTACTCATGCGTTCACACATTTACAGATCTTTTGCACACAAAACAAAATAATATGTTTTTGTTAAAAAGCCTGCGAGATGACAAAAAGTTGTCTCCTCGCCTTTTGAAAGCATTTGATTTCCCGAGCTCAAATTAAGCGTACATACTTACCGATTGATACATACCTAACAGTATAGATGTGTGTGTGTGTGTTTGTGAGACAGAGAGATGGTGTGTGTGTGTGTGTGTGTGTGTGTGTGTGTGTGTGTTCACGTACGTGTTTGGGGTGCATCAGAGTGACAACGATAAGAGAATTTCAACTCAAACAATACGGAGAAAAGAACTGAATAAAATCAAAAATAAATATATTATAAAATGAGCCAAAAACAGAGTAAGCTCTTTGCTATCTCTTGGGCTCCGATCAACAAACCTTTTGAACTATCTGCTATCTCTCTTTCTTGATATGTGTCCAGCCCATCTTCATTTGGGTAGTTTGATTACAACAACTCTTATTTAGATCTGTTCTTGTTGATCTTTTTCTATCTCTTATTATTCTCCTTATTATTCTCCTTAGTAATGCTTCTTCCACACACACACACGCACACACACACATATATATATATATATATGTGTGTGTGTTTCTGTGTGTCTCTGTGGAAGGAGTAATGGTAGTGATGTTAATAAGCGATAACGATATATATATATATATATATATATATATATATATATATATATATATATATATATTTGCTGACGAATTCCAAAGAAATCCCAGATTTACAAACGTTATCGTCCATTTCGCAGAGAACCTTCAAGATCAATGCTAAATGAACTGAATGAAGGAAGCAAGAAAGTTGGCTTTCACATGATCTTCAGCAAAACAAAAGTCATGTAGCACAAAGACGTCGAAAATAAACACACAACATTCAAAATTGAAAACACAAGACTGGAGAAAGTAGACCACTACATCTACCTAGAACAACAAATCTCCATGAAATCTTTAAAAGAACAAATTAAGCGAAGAATCATTCTACGGTAGCAAGCCTTCGGCAGACAAAGCTTAATCTCCACGAACGAGAAAATCCCATTTGTCCTAAAAAGAAGGGCATTCAACCAAAGCATCCATCCGATAGTTGCCTGTGGAGCTGAAGCATGGAACCTTACCAAGAGACTTGGCAGCAAACTGACGACCATGCAACGTGTGTATAAAAGGATCATGCTTAACATCACATGGAGAGATCACAAATAGCACAATATATTCCGAGACACCATAGAATATATTAGAAAACTCAAATGACAATTGGTTGGTCATGTTGTAAGAATGGCAGACAGCTGATGGACATTACGACTAACAACATGGATCCCAGAAATCCCATGCGAATTCGTAGCCGGCAGAATGTAGGATGTCGAGACGAAATAGACAAATTCAGAAAGAATTGGTTCCATGACGCCCATGATAGAGAGTTCTGCTAAATCTCAGGGAAGATCTATGTCCTTCCATGGACGACAAAAGACTGATGATGATATATTTGCTACCGAGTTATAATGCGTCTGATGTGCTTTTGTTTCTGTGCGTGTCCTTTTTGCCTGTTAGGTTATTTAAGCACTATGATTTTTTTTAAAGGTCTGGTTAATCACTGAATAGAAACTGTCATGTGATCAACATTGTTTGGCAGCATGCTGTGTTGGAGATGATCAATTAGAACATTGGAAAAAAGGGCGATGTATGAATATTTTTTTTTCTTACATTACGCTGAGCAGAGGAAACTAAAAAATTTAGTCTTAATTTTCGAAGAAAATGCGTGGATGCTGCCAGACAAACTAAGGGATCAATCAGTTTAACAGGACCTGACATTGCAAATTGAACATCCTACTTATTTGGGGGAATTTTCAACAACAAAAATGTTTCTTGTAGACATACTAAGGCATAAATGTTGAATATTTCAGTCCTTAGGCTCCATTTATGTAGCCCGTGTGTGTGATGCATTCTTAGCCAACCGGACGGCTAGATAGACAGACCAACTTAAAAACAAAAGAAACCTATGCTGCCTGTTTCGTTAACGGTTTCTCATATCAAATGTTCGACGCGTGTGTCATTGGAGGATTCTTCGTCAATCTTCTTATCCGTGTGTGTGCATATCTACCAGTTTGCCGGTACGTCGGCGTATATCTCTCCACCCCCAATGTCCTCAGTATAAAGTAATCCATTACGTTGAACTCATCAATGTCTTTTCGCCTTTAATAGACACCGCTTCCGGCCAACTACCCCTTACGAGGATTGAACCTGGCGATGATTCTTAATCACTTACGATCTGTTCATTTTCGCCTGTAATTTCATTAAATGCCCACTATATTTTTTCGCCAGTTGATTGCCTCGTTGATAGCTAGAGGTAATGTTCACTTCTCTCGATTATTTTTTCTTCCTGTCTACCTTTTTTTTTCACAGACCCTCTCTCTTTCAATCTTTCTATCAACTTCTCTAATGTATTTTTCTCCCTCTATATTCTATACCTCCCCTCTCTTTCTCTCTCTTTCTCTCTCTCTCTTTCTCTATCTCTCTCTCGCTCTCTCTTAGATCTTTATATATACAATCTCTTCCTTATGCTCTATCTTTTTACCTTTCTCTTTTTCCCAGCTTCTCTATTTTACTCCCTCACCTCAGAATCTCTCTTTTTATTTTATACCTCTCTCTCCCTCTCTCTCTCTCTCTCTCTCTCTCTCTCTCTTTAGATCTTAATATATACAGCTTCTATCTAATATTCTTTCAACCTGTCTCTTTTCCACAGCCTCTCCCTCTATTTTACACTCACCCTCTCTCTTTAAGTCCCAACTTTTTTGTATTCTTCTCACTTTCTTTTTTTCAGCAGTATCTTTCTATTTATATTGCATTCCTAGCATTAAAAAAAGCGGCCATATTTCGAAAGAAATGAAAGGAAAATTCTTTGAACACTGTATGTGGTTTGGTCGGACTATTTTCCACGTATCATTTTTTTTTTTTTATGTGCAAAGTAGGTTGGAATGAGCATGCGTCGCAAGAATTAGCTTCGACATTCCAGAACAAACAACACCTGAAGAAGGCCGGCGGGTATGCGACCGGAACGTTATGGAAAAAAAAAGAGCAACAAAGACGAAGAAATAGTCCGATTAAACCACATACAATGATTAAAACTACCCGTCTACCGAAAGCCAGACAAGGAAATTCTTTGAAATATGCCACGGACAGAGACAGGGAGGGGGATGGTGAGTGAAGATGAGAAGAGGGAAAAGACATGCCTGGTTGCTGCAGGATCAAACTCCACTCTGATTCAAAATGAAATAAGCCCATGTAATATAAATTACATTGATATGTAAGGATTATCGGTTTGTCTCAGTCAGTAAAAAAAGCTTGTTACCACTAACTTGGTCATGGTTTCAAATCACGTAGGAGAATATTAATTTTATGAATGTATTTATTTATTAGACTGAAATAAGTCCTTGCATGTTTCTAATGTAATTTTTGGTTGATAGGTAAGACTTGTCAATTCTGCTCAGTCGACACGAGGCACGATTTCGAATCACGGTAGGGGAATGTGAATTTTTACTTCACTAAATTTGGCAAGGATTGTTCTGGTTATGGTAGAAAAATAAAGTCAACTCCAAGTTTTGACCGTAGCTTGCACAAAGAGAAACGTGCAGTGATTTACTGAGAAAATCGGGTTGATCTTTCGCTTAAGCTAAATAATACAGCTTGTTCGATTTGGAGCAAATGGTCCATTGTAGATAAAGGACGAAGAAATGTATCATCAATACGTATTTAATACAAGTAAATGCTCGCTGCTTTGCTAACGGTATTTAGCAGCGTTCTGTGTCAGTATGTTCACGCAGTACTTTGAAAGAACAACGCAAAGTATTGTTATTTAGAATTTTTAGTCGACAACCAGATCTACGAAATTTACGTCCCAAATACGCAAGGGCTCATTTCATTCTAATATATGAATATAGTTCTACCAAAAAATATTTCTGTATATTTTTTAAATAATTTTCCCTTTTAAGTACATATTATACAAGAGTTGCAGTTATCCTCTTCAGTTAGAGTAGAAGTAGGAGTGAATTTTGATCCTGCTGAAGGTAGTCTTGTGTTCGTTTAGGGCAAAAACGGAAATTGACACATCAGAAGCAGTGGTAGTAGTAATCGTAGTTATGTAAAATGTACATGAATATACAGAATACCCAATTTTGTATTCGTGCATTCGCATTACCCCCTTTCTCTCTTTCTGTGCACCCTGAGAGCTCGCAAATTATGATAAAGATAGTCTATATAGGAAATTCTACTTGATATCGTTTTTTTTATTTGAATCTACCAGAAAAAACCTTTCTCTCTTTAGTGATGGATTATACATCTAAACGGAAAAAAATGACTTCAAGAAATGTTGTGGTCTCAAAGTCTACCTTTTTCTTGGTCTTCCATATTATTGTTCTCTCTCTCTCTCTCTCTATATATATATATATATCTATATATATATATATATATACCATCTTCTCACTAGTGTGTTTCTCTCTCTTATCCACAGCATACCCCTCTTTATTTCATTTCCTCACTCTTTACATCTTCATAACTCTCAAATTATGTTCTATGTTTTCTGGCTACATTTTCATTTACATCTCTCTCCCTCCCTCTCTCTCTCTTTTACAATTTTTTCCTTTATATCTTCACATCTACCAACTTCTTTTTTGAACTCTCTCTCTCTCTCTCTCTCTCTCTCTCTCTCTCTCCAAAATCCTCTCTAGGATTCTTTCTTTCTCTCTATCTCTTTCTCGCAGCAACTCTCTCTATTTTACATCTCTCTCTCTCTCTCTCTCTCACACACACACACACTCTCTCTCTCTCTTTATCTACCAACTTCCCTCAAACATTTTCTCGTCCCATCTCCCATTTTTTCGCATTGTATATCTATCATCTTATAAAAACTTCAATAGTGTACATCCTCGTTGTTTTGATCGTTTTACAAGGTGCTTTTTGGCACAATATGTTCTTCGGTCTTCCCCCAAAGAAAACTGAACAACACCTCAGCCGAAAGGTGGCAACCAAAACAACCAAGATGAAGATACTAGTCTGAACAATTAAAAATAAGAAAAGGAGTTGTCGGATGAAGTAAATTCGTAGGTTGTGTCATTATGCCAGCTATCGCTCCAATGTCACATAACTACTTGCTCAACCCTGGTTATGTGTAAAACTAGACTTAAAGACGATGAGTGGCGTCAATCATTTTGCCGTGTATTATCTTACCAATAGCTGGGATGGTGGGAGAGATGAATTAAAGACTTTCCCAAAGACATCAGTGCAAAGCAGAGGTGCACGAGCCAGGTAGGGGGGGGTATAGAAAGAGTCCCCATGTGTCTATTGTGCGGAGTGAACACAACCGGTCTCATCCAGAGCTTGAACTCGGCTCGCAGATTCCGTTCTTCGTGCCGTTAACCCCGCACCTCCTGTTGTTGGACGAGAAGAGATGAGATGGAAGACAGTGAGAGGGGAAAAGGCGTGCTACAAGTTCTGCTGAGATCCGGGCGCAAGAACAAACTGTCCCGAGCGAAGGACAAACAAAACCCCTAATGAGATCAATTGGCGAACTCCTCCTATTTGGATTTTTTGTTTGAGATCGGCAAGCAGTGGCCCAAGTCGAGCCACGTGCGAATCACGCGATGTTCTTTATACAACGCCCTCCCAGCGTGTGTGAGCAGGAACGCATTTTCGTACGTATATCATTATATATATATATATACGCATATACATGTATACGTAACTATATCATTATATACGCATATACATACGTACGCATGCGGGGCGTCTGAAGAAGATTGATGGCTCGCAAGCTAATTTCGCTCCTTATAGCAAACCGATTCGTGTAGTGACTTCGATCTGCCCCTGAGTGTTCATTACTGTAGCACTCTACCAGAAGAAGCCAAGCTTAGTAAATAATCATATCAAGTACGTTCATATACATGCATGTGTGTATGATTGCTTGGATTTACGAGGGAATATTTCTTGGAACGGTTTTCAACCGCAGTATGACCATAGACCCTAGCCTGTATTGTGGAACAACCATCCAGCCTGAGTAATGGAGTTTCATGGTGTAATACAGCTCGATCAAAATCGAACCCACCCTTTGAATTAATGGTTTGCATCCTATGGTCCATCGAGATGACGCAAATAGGAGAAGAACCCCGAGGCCGTTGGTTTGACGGGAATGCCCGTTGCCTGAACTAGCTATGGGGGTATACTGCCCCTTTTCAAATATATATATATATATATATATATATATATATATATATATGTGTGTGTGTGTGTGTGTGTGTGTGTGTGTGTGTGTGTGCGTGTTTACGCTATCCAGGCCAAGTGACACATTCTTCGTGAAATAATGGGAGATCATCTCAGAGTTTCAAATAATATAATGCACTCCTAATTATATACATATATGTATTTATATATTTGGTTTTGAGAGTTGAAGAGGGAAGCCAAAGAAGAAGAGCCAAATTTTATTGCAATCAACGCAACAAGGTATGCATTTAGGCAGGTTTTATGGTTCTGAGTGCTAAATTTCCGGAAAAATTCTTTTTTCTGATAGAATCAAATTGTTTTTTCTATTCCACTAAAATCTTGTTCAGAATCGATGGAGGAGATTGAAAAGGCTAACATTGCCGTTTGGAAGAGTTGTCGAACCAGTTAGTTAAAGAGCTTTAAAGTAGACCAATACACATTTTGGAAAGAATGATAGGCAAGAAACACAGAGTTCGCACTTACTAAAATACTTATGGGCAGTACTTTTTTTCATAAGTATATACATATTAATATATAAACCTATTAACGGCTTTATATGAATATAACACACATACATAAACCAAAATAACTACTCCATATCAATATAACGCACACATGGGCAAACCAAATAAGTATCTTATATCTATGAAACACACGTATACAATAATGTTCATATGTATGTACGTGTTCAAGTTTCTTACCTATGATTGCATTCTTTCTAAACCTTTCCCAACTCTTTCATCGATTCTGGACAAGATTTTAGCAGAACTTCGAACAATATAATGAAGGTCAGAGAATGCATTTGTTGATATAATGAGGTCAAAATAACAATGATGAAGATACTAATCTGAATAAAGTTTGGAATAATGACAATATTTCGTTGTAGAACTTCAGACAACATACTAAGAATAGATCTTGTTAATTCGTAATGTGTTCATCTGATCGGATAATCGTTTTAAGTTTGAATTCAAACATTGCCCAGTTTTCTATTGGTGTTTTCACGTGTGTCTGTCTTGGGTATGGGAGATTTTACAAGTCTAAGCTGTAAGACATAAGAAATGTAAAATACTCGTCAAAGCATAGGTATCGTCTGCCACTTTCCCAAGGTTGGGGGGCAAAAGGAGGAGAGGGTACAAAATATATATTCAGGATATATGTTAGCAACAACCCTGTTACCCCGTTTGTCTCCCTCCCCCAGTTGACGCCCATGCATCCAAGGTCAACATAATTGCTCATAGACCCAAACTTGAACTTATCTTGCTCATACTAACATTTTTTTTTTTTTTTGCATCAGTCTTTAAGGTCCGTGGTTGGACATAGTCCTTCCGCAAGTAAGTGTGTGACATGAAGGTGATGGGCCTTACCCTGCAACGCTGGCCAATGACGTGTTCGGGGGAGGGATGGATGGATACATGTCTTTTATGAAAGATATTAGTGCAAAGAGAACGTGAACTGTCTCAGTCGGAGGTCGAAGTCGTCTCGCCAATCCCATCCTCCATGCCGTTAACAGCTCGGCCACTTGCACTTACCAGCATAAAGAATAATAAAACCCATGATGCGTGATAGCGGCTATGACGATAAACGCCCAACAGTAGACGAAATGATGTCCGATTCAAACAATTTTATTTGTTATTTGCACTGCAAATGAGGAAGTGTGCGTATTTGTACGCGCGGTGTGTAGATTTGTGGGGCCCCTGTCCGTGCAAGTCGGTTAAGGAGCCAGACGTGATGTACGCTTCCCTGGCTATAGCGTCCTCCCACGCCGAAGCGACCCACCCATTTCCCGCCAATTCTTGCTCTAGGCGACGCGATGACAGGGGCTTGCTCAGAGGGGGAAGGGGTGCAAAAGAACGGGTCGAGAGAGTGGAGTGAACGCGTAAGCACTCCAGTCGCCCCTGAGAAAGTTCGTCTTTGTCAGCCCATCACGGGTAAGGACACCCTACGGGTTATTACATTCCTAATACGTCTGAAGGATTTGGGCTCACAGACCAGCTCCGTTCCGTGTTAGGTACGCGCCAGTTCCCACACACTGGGGACCTGCTCGCACCGAGGACTCAGCCCGTCCGGTGGACCTTGGCGACACGCAAGAAACAGAGACACATGGGGGGGGGATCAAATAAGAAAAATATAATGGACCTTATAATCATATACCAAAAAAAATACCTACTTTACGTAAGAAATAAAGCGTGGGAACACTTGCTTTCCAGGGACAGATATCCCGGGGAATTTGTGGTTTGGGCTGTGCTTTGAATCACTTGCTTGTCCAAAGTTTGTGATATACAACGTGTAATCCGAATTTTTATTCACACACACGCACGCACGTGTATATATATATATATATATATATATATATATATATATATATATATATATATATATATATTAAAGGGTTCAAAATCGAGCATAAGCTGCGTTTGCAAGGGTCTGACAGTCCTGCACAGTAGTTGGAAAATCAACAAATTATGATGATGTCGTGAGGTATTGCTAGGGCATCCTGGGTAAGCAGTAATTATGTTTTGATCCCGAAACCATCCCTGACCCCAGGGTCATCACCTGATGGAAGCTTTGTTGGAGGTAATGGTGCTGATTTTGCGGCAATAGTTGTATGAAATAATCTTCTCTCACACATACATTGAAGCACAAACAAGAAAAGACGTGTGCACACATGAACACATATACACAAGCGCACAAACGCATACACACAGAAACTTATGCACATACATAGACATGCACGAACATGCACATATATGCATACACGCAAACTTGCACTTATCTGCATATATACAAACTTACACATAGATGTAAACATACAAAGACACACATGCAAAAATATAAACAGGTCTCGTTAGTCACTCAATAGAAACCACCATGTGACCAACGTCTTTTGGTAGCATTCTATGTTTGAGGTGGGCATTCTTTTAATGGAAAAGGAGTGATCATCGAATGAGTTACTTCCCCTACTTTTTGTTGGATCACTAAAAAGCCTGAATGAAAAAAAAACAAAGCGACTCAAAGTAAGGGATTAATTTAGTATAAACTTATTGTGTAGATTGAGCCTTATTTTGTGATTAGGAATTTCAAGAGAAAATGTTTCTTCTAGACATAATGAGTAAATGTTTTAACTTTCAGCTTTCCAGCTTCATTGGTGCGACCTGTACGTTTGACACAAAGTTAGTTAGATAGCCAGTCAGCCAGCCAGCCATATGGTGACAGTTTTGGTTGACGATTTCTATTATACACACACAACCACACAAAAACAGACGCATACATACATAAACACATGCATGCATACACTATCACACACACACACACACAAAACAAATATTCATACAAGAGAGCACGAACACAAACACACGCCCACCCAAACACACACTCACAAATAAGCACACACATGATTATGCAAATTTACACGCTCAAATATACACACAACGAACACGAACATGTACACTCAAGTATTTTTTTTCAAAGAATGCATTTCCCTGTGTTTAGTATTATACTTGATAGAACACTAAATCGATATTTTTACTAAACAAAGCAAACATTAAGGATAGAAACTGTCTTGTCAAACGCGCCCAAAAATTCTGCAAAAACCTTGATTCCTCCAAAAAAGGACAAAAACAACAAACAGGATATATGAATTATGAGTAACCAGTTCGAACATTTCCCAAAGGTTATTCCGTGGTAAGTGGAATAAGCCATCAAACAAACGGAAAAAGAAAGGGTACCTGGATTAGATAACATCACCATCGACCAATTCAAAAAGCTGGTATCGTCATCATCAGAAAAATAGCCATTTTATTCAACTTATACCCAAGATAGATCAAAGTCCCAGAAGATTAGAACACTGCAATCATAATGCTATGAGATAAGAAAGGATCCTGAAACCTCTATATGACTAAAGACCAATAAGCCTTCTCAACTGCATCTACAAACTTTTACCAAAGTGATCACCAACCGAATCACCAAAACGCTTGATGAAAACCAACTACGGGAACAGACTGGATCTAGAAAAGGCTACTCTACCATTGGCCATCTTCATTCAGTAAATCACCTAAAACAGAAAGCAGCAGAATATCAAATGCCACTGGCTGTAGCATTCGTTGACTTCAAGAAGGCCTTCAACTCGGTGGAAATCCTGAAGGTCATTGACGCTATCATACAACAAGGCGTAAACCCCGTATATATCAGAGTCTTGCAACATATATACCGACACAACTGTCCTAAAGGTCGTGGCGAATCTTAGGGAAGGTCAATGACCAACAACGGGTGCTAAAAGGCTGCTGATGATGAACTGAAATCCACAGTTTGGGTATTTTTAGATGTTTGGGTTGCGTCTAGATGGGAATTTTTTCTTAATTATATTTTTACTTATGTTTTGGCTCTATTTTAGATGTAAAACTGACAATAAATTTGACATTAAACCTGAAAATCAGTTTGGCATTCGATCTAAGTGATTTTGGTTTCGGTAGGATAGGGTAAAAATTCCATAGTGGAAATAATTTGTAGATCACAGACGCTGCTTAGTGCAATTAGCAAACGTTATGCAGCCACAAATTCATCTACAACTGTTTCAACAAGCGGACGCGCAACCAGAATTCAAAATATGACCATTTTGACGCCTCTACTTGATTGTAAACAAATGTTCTGTGTATGAATTTTCTTGACATAAACAGTTCCAAAGTAATAGCTAATGATGGAAAAACTAAATTTTTAATTAAAGCGTATTTGTGCACTTAATAGAGTGAAAGGGAGAAATAGCTGTTGCTATTGTGAAAGTGTTTACATGCATTGACTGGTGACATGATTATTTTATCCCGCTTTATGTAACAATTTCTGCTTATACTAGGGTGGATTAACAAGTCTGTAGCCTTACTCAATTTTTACCCTTAGAAAAGATATGAATCTACCTAAGCCCTCTCCCCAAGCTGTGGGTAAATAGTCAGGCAGACTTGACTCTGTAGTCTTGACTCTGTTAGTAACCAGTCTAGGCGATAGGCATCTCTGATTCCCAAACCAGCCTTACGAGTGTTGTGCTGTCTCACTTTTTGCACACCCATAATGTAATCATCTGTAGTGCCCCAACAATCCTCCATTGTGTTACGAGATACATTACATAATATTGCTTAGTTATTTGCCAAAATTTTCATCTAAAATCTCCACTATATAATGTTCGGTTTTTGTGATCTATGAAGAAGCGTTCGGTTTATTGCGTTGGCAAGGAAGGAGATTATGTTGAAAAAATGTTTGTAGTGTAAAATATTTTTGTTTTTTTCATACGCTACGGGTTTGTTGACAAACCTACTCATACAATATATATATATATATATATATATATATATATATATATATATATATATATATATATATATATATATATAATGACTACATGGCCTCTGGTGACCTTGAATGACCTCAACTCTGCATTGCATATGATATTCGCCATGAAAAGATGTACCTCTATACTCAATTTCAGTTTCATAGGTAGTAAATTGTGGCCCCAAAGTTGGAATTTTTTTTTTAATAACCAAGAATGACCTCTGGTGACCTTGAAAAATCTCAGAACTCAGCCTCACATAGAGTGCATGAGAAGCTGTACCCATCGGCAAAATTTCTGCATCATTGGTGTAAAATTGATGCCACAACTCTGAGTATTGACTAAAAATGACTGGAGGTGACCTCTGGTGACCCTTAATGACCTTAGAGATCAACTCTGCATTACATATGACCTTTGGAAAGCTGCGTCTCTATATCCAATTTCAGTTTCATATGTGCTAAATTGTGGCCAAAAACTTGAAATGACCTCGAATGACCTCTGAGATCAACCATGCATAGCCTATGTGGTAAGTTGACCTCTCCTCGGTCTACAAGCAGAATATAAGGTCAATAGTCTCCGTAGTTTTCGCGGAAAAGAAGCATGAAAAAAATCGGAATAGAAGTTTGAGTGAGCTTTGACCCTACAGCAGCCAGGCCTGTACCAGTTGAAGTTCGAGATTTTGAACCAGGGTCAACTTGACCCAGTTGAGAATAGTTTTCGATATTCACAGGCTGGTAATCAATAACAATTCGATCTGAAATCGAATCATCATTTCTTTTAGTCGATCAATAAATGTTTCAATTTAAAACTGCCCCATAAAAGTATCGATTTTGTTCAACAGACTGTTTGATAAACCAGAAGTTACTATTCTGGGGTATTCTATCAGAAACCGTCAACCAAAATAATCAACATAGGTTTCCTCAGTTTTTAAGTTAGTCTGGCTGGCCGGCTGGCTAGCTGGGTAGTTGGCTATGGATGTGCTACGTTGATTCGGTTAAATTGTCCAAGTAGCGAAATTTACTCATTATTTGTAAAAAAAAAATTTTTTTAAAAAGCATACACTTTTGATCGTGAAAAATTGTTGTTTTCTATCCTTCTTTTGATTAAATAAACTTTTGATCAAATTAAAACATTTTTTGTCAAAAAGATTTATTTTTCGTGGAAGATTTTAATTTCATAAAACTCAAATTGTTAAAAAAATAGTTGTTTTTACATCCAGGTTTTGATTAAATAAACTTTTGATCAAATTAAAACTACGTATTCAATTTTGCTAAAATAGCAATCGAACCGATTCGACGCAACATACGCATCACGCTCAAAGGCTGCACCAATCGAGCTAGAGCGCTGAAAGTTTCAACATTCACTCCTTATTATAGCCATATAGCTCATTTAGTGGGGAATTCAATATACAATGAAAGATTATGCTAAATTGATCCCTTAATTTGTGTCTGGCATTATTCACGGTTGTTGTTTGTTTTTTTTTAATTGGCATTTTTTAATGATCACTGCCCAACAAAAGGCAAAAAGAGCGACTTTCCTTTTATCATACATTTTCCCAATTCATAAATTGATCACCCCCAACACGACATACTGCCGAAAGACGTTGGTTACGTGACAGTTTCTACTGAGTGACTAACTACCCCTTGTCAATAAAAATATACATGGGGGTAGATTTGTGGGAGCACATCTGAGTGCCAAAAGCAGTCAGCCAGATATTACAAAATAAAAAAACTAAAACTTTGCTAATGTATTACAGGAGTCCCTCACTTTCCGAAAGTTCGCTTTACGCCACTTTTCCGCTTTTACGTAAAAAAAACGTGGAAAGGCAAAAATAGTCTTCAGCGTTTGTTGTGCTGCTAATAGAAGCAATGCGCACGCTCATCCTCTCCCCCGGCGCCCGAGTCCTCTGTACATCCCTCCACCCTAATATCCAATGACTCAACCTAATTCGTCGCAATTTTGGGGGTCTGGGAACGCTAAAGAAATTCCTTATATATTAATGATAATTTTATCATTATTCTACACCATTACGGCTGACGGATTTTTTTATAAGGACTCTCTAATTTCAAATAGTGGGGGAAACCTGTATTAAAATTCATGCTTGTTTATTGCACTCACAAGCCATTGGTAGTGCGTTCGACTCCTCAAACAAATATCAAGTGTGTTCTTCCGAAATTAGGTGCAGTATGTCAGATCTTATTTTGCAAGTCAATGATCTCACAATGAAATTGGTACAAACCAATCGATATAGGTAAGACTTCCAGAGTGTACTAACATTTATATTAGCTACATTTCGTGTGAGCTTCAGCTTCTGATATCTATTATTATTGAAAATATTGATAATAACTTGGTGATGTTAGATTGTATCGTGCAAACAAACCGAATGCAACATGAACTTTTACTTGTAAATAAATCAAAACGATATAGACCACAGAAACCTTCTTTCTGATTAACACATTATCCTATAAACTGGAATTACTATTACGTCACTAGTTACTATGAGTGCCTTGATATTCTTTAACCTTCAACAGTCATTCATCCATTGATTTTATCAACTTTTCCCCTGCATCGGCTTTAACGTTACTTGCAGCGGTTTTTATTTCTTTCCGGGAATCTTCTTCGCTTGAATATTGTTTTCTATTCTCATACGCATCTCATTTAAGGATGGACCGCAAGTTCTCTATTGAGTTAACATATGGTGAGGTTGGGGGCTATTCCATTCATTTGGTGTCTCTGTGAATTTTATAGGCAAAGTGGGCAATAATAAGCTTTGCTAAATGTGAAGGGGTACATACTCTTCAGCTTAAAGCTTCTTGGTTGTGACCTGAGCCACTCGAGAATGTCTTGTCCAAGAACTTACAATGATTTTCTGCATTTGTCTTGACAATGTCATCAACTTTGAAAGGATCAATAATTTTACTGCCAACAAAAACATTACTCTGCCTCCATCTGTTATCTTCTAAGAATATTTTCACGAAGGACTCAACCAGCCACCAGATCCATTTAATTGGAGCTTTACATTCGCCACTAAAATTAACTATTGAGAAATCATTTTTAATGAATTTCTCTGCCTAACATGCACATTTCTCTTTATCATTTAATTCAAAGATGATAGTTTGGTTGCTTTCATGCCTTTAGCCATTGTTCTTAATATTCTGCATCTTCTCTCCCTGTCTACATTCGCAACACCAGCTTCTTCAAATATTGTCTTCCTCATCTCGCTTATGACTGTTTTAATTTTTCTCAAATTTCTTTCTGTGGCATTCTAAATAACAGTTTTTTCTTTCTTGCTCTGAGATATCTGTCCATATTTTGCAGATCCAAAACTTGTGTTCCAATCACTCAATAACTTTCTCGTTTGAGGTTATATCTTTCTTATATACTATTTCCAATACATAATCTTTATAAATCTGAAATTCTAAAAAATGCCAATGACTATACTATTATATACATTTATTCATAATATGATGAACAACCATCGAGTTGCTTGACGAAATTTCCCACCAACAAACAAGTTATTGCAAATATTCCCGATGAAAACAGATATCACACGCCGACCGATGATATATATAAATAATGTCTGTAAATATAGTTATAATACCGTTACCTTCGCTAGGTTTCTGGTTAAAAGTAGATTGGCATTGAACAGACTTCAAAGAAACAACAACAGCAACAACAATAATAATAATAACAATAATAATAATAATAATAATAATGATAATAATAATAATAATAACAACAACGATGAGAACAAGAGGTCATGACAGCGATTAATGGTGTAAATGAAAAAAAAAACAAGCCGTATTTATTAATTCAAATTCCGCTTTCTGCTTTTGTTGAAATATGAAGTAAGCAGCTCGGAAGCTGACTCGAGCGAATGACTTTCATGAATAAACCCAATAGAAAATCCTCATTAATTTTGTTCAATATTGTTATAGGGAAATCGAAATCCAAGCAAATGTAGGTCGAATCGTAAATCGTAACTAAAAATGAAGTAATCAGTGCTTATTAAATTCTTTTATGTCATTTTCTTTTGATGCTTGTTTACCATTAATCGTCACGGGCTTTATTGTTACGGTGTACCAAAAGTATTGTCAATCTCCAGTCCAAGTTGGATTTGACTTTGATCCCCCCCATAACAACAACGACGACAATCCTCACCTAATGAAGGCGATGATAGATTTATCACGCGTATCAGCAGTGACACGTTGTATGTTTTCAGATGACATGCGATGGACTTTGAAAAGCTTTTTTAATTACATCTTATCATCTTAGTTTCATGAGTAAATTTTGAAATTTTCAAGTTTTCATTTTATTAAACATATAGTTTTATAAACATATTAGACGATTAGGCCGATCATCTATAAACATTTACTTATGCCTAATATACATGTATATATGTAAGTGACACTTCGATCACAGGATTATCCGAAAAATTGAGATTTCAACATGCCGCGCTAAAGAGGTTCTCCATTACTAGTGTATCCCGATTCGTTAAACCAAATAGGTATATCAAACTAACGTTCCCCTTACGTGACTTGAATTCATGATCAAATGATTGGTAGGTGACTCTTTCACCTAACTGACAAGTCTCATATATCTATAAATTCAATTATATAATAGAAAGAATTGTAGTAATGAACTCTGTCCCAACAATATCCAGGCTTATTTTCGTTTATTTTCGCTTATTCTATGTAAAGATCTAAAGACTATCTATGAATTCACTATATTATTAATTTTATAATTATACATACATCACTTATCATTTTTTTTTTTTGGTTTCAAATGTCATAATGACAGATCCATAAGGAGACATTGTTTTAAATTGGATCTCAAGGCCGCTGATGCTGCACCCAGAATTTGGGGAGTGGGCAGAAATGAAAGTATCTCGGACCGTATGGTCCGAAACAGGTTTAAAAGTTTCAAAGGTGGTGATTTGTTCCTTGGAAAAAATCCCTGTAAGTGGACGACCATCAGTTGTTGATTATGATAGTTCATAGTGCAAGGTAGACGATAACCTAAAAACAGCACTAAAAACTTATAATAATGATATAGTGAGTTTATGGATAGTCTCCAGATGTGCATGGAATGAGCTTTGGAGTAAAGGTCTGTAAAAACTGAAGTACTTTTTTTTACATCTTAATATTATTCCACGTCGTTTCTATTGTCAAAGTCCTGTACTAAGTCTAGAGTTTACTTTGCCTTCCTACAGTAACAAGAAGAACAACAACAATCCTCAGCAAAATTATGGGTGTAAACTTATACGTAAAAATTCACATTACCCTACCATGGTTCGAATGCATGACTACTGATAACTAAAAGGCTGGCGTACTGACATGGCTAAGTTCACAAATCTTAGATATTTACGAAAATTTGTCTTACAGATACGTATATGCTTATTTCATTCTAATAAATAAATTCATTTACACAATATATATATATATATATATATATATATATATATATATATATATATATAATGCAAAAGTTGCAGTAAACATCTTCAGTCGGAATAGAAGTTGGAGTGAAGTTTGACCCGGTAGCAATCAGTCTCCCATGATTATTGACTCATTTGATACTGCTATTTCCCACAATTTGTCAATCTCTTGAAAATCTCTTGGATTATGTCATGGTTTTCTAATTCTCATCGTCATGGAGCGATGGAATGGCTATATTAACAATTAGGCAGACGCTTACTTCATTGACAACTGATATTCATTATTTTGTTTAACACTCCGAGTGCCAGAAAATGTTAATAAGAGTTTTTTCGGTACTGTTAAGCGCTGAACAACATTATTTACATAACGTCCCCGTTCTCGAAATATGCGCTCTGTCTTCATTTTATCAAGTGACTGCACGTATCCTCAAAACTCCTGCAATCCTCTCAGTATTCTTACCAATCATAATAATGCTATTGTCTGAATAGTTTCAATCCACTGGATCTCCGATTCCCTCAATCTTTCATGCAAGATCTTACGAAATGTCTCAAATAACTCATCTAAGTTTCTCTGTCTCTTCTCTGTTTTGTGAAATATGACCAAGAGGCGACAAGCACCACAAATGGTATCACTCCATCCAACTGTGCTGTTTTACCCATAGCTGAAACGATATTTTTATTTGATATACAATAAGAAGAGTTACAGTAATCATCTTCAATCGGAATAGGAGGAGTGGTGTCTGTTCCTGCAGTATCCAGGCTTGTTTTCGTTTATTTCCGCTCATTCTATGTACATATGTAAAGACTATCTCTCATAAGGGCATCAGTGCGAAATGAATACAAACTGTCTCAGTCTGAGTTTGAAATCGGCTCGCCGAGTCTATTATTATTCGTGTCGTTATCTGCTCGATTAATACGCGCCTTCTCTTCCTATTGTGTAAAAGTCGTGAAGGGATTTAAGACAATCGTAACCTTCCTATTTTGACATTTTTCGAATTCACCATATAAAGTACACAATTAAGCAACAAACTGATATAATAGAAATTTACTTTGAATATCTTTAACATGACACAAGGAACATATTCTCATCATTCGAACGTGTGGACACCACCATCTGAGTCCATAATTTATCGTTTGGTTGTGCATCTTCAAGAGTTTGCCATTCCAGGACTTCGCCAGTGATCACCCATGGATAGGGAGGCCACATCCAGTCCCAAATGCTAAAAATCGTATCCGTGTACCAAGAAGTAGATTCCCTTCAAAATATTTCCATTATTATTCGGACTATCCTCATCTTGCTGGTTTTTCATGAAAAACAACCAAGATGAGGATAGTCCGAATGATAATAGAAATAATAATAATACCTCATCTCAAATTCAGAGATATCCCTTCGAAATGTTATGCAGAATGTTATTGAAAGAGCAAGAATCTGTGAGGTTGAAAATGGCGGTCATTTCAGAGATACAATTTTCCGTACATAGGTCGATTTACTTCCCCTTGTTTATATATTTCATTTATGAAAAACGTTTTTGTTTTGTTTTGTTTTTTCTATCATGGAAACTAAAACGATAATAATAATGTTTTAAACCCCCTTCGCTACTTTTGCTCTACCCTGTACCTTCAGAGATTTTCTTTTGGGAAAGGCATAAATCCATGAATTCCCTTCCCAGCTATAGGTAAAATCGCAACTTAGGAAAAAGAGTCTAAACCTGCGTCCAGCACCGATGGGGTTGGGGGAACAATGGACAAATTGAAGTCTTCGACGGACCTAGCCAGACATTCTTCTTACCGGAACAACAACAAGAATCTTCACCTAACTTAGGGGTGTGAACTCTTCACCGTTTATCTGGTGTTAAACCAAACTGACAGGTATCAACGTTTCGCAACCGTAATTTGAAATCGTGACCAACTATCTTGCCTGAGACTTAATCGACTTGTCGCACATATCTACAAATTTATCTATTATACGTACAATACAAAAGATGCATTAATTATCTTCAGTTAGAATAGTAGAGTTGATATTTTACCCTGAAGCAGCTAAGCTTGTTTGTTACTTTTTTATAACTGATCATCAAAAAAACTTTGATTATTTCTCATTTTTTAAGAATAGAAAATAGTTTTGAAAATTACTATCTTAAAATCTTAACCAAATATTCTGGCTCGACACTTTCAATCTATTTAGTTAAATTGACAAGATCTACCAAAATGTATACTTGAAATACGTAGGTGTTTATTCCATTCAAATGAATAAAAATGTCTACGCAATTAACATTTCCCCGAAACGTTTTGAAATCGCAACCAAGTGATTGATAGTCGGCTTTCTGACTGAGGCAAACTGACTAGTCTTAGATATCTACGGAAAATCATCTCACAGATACGCAAGGGCTTATTTCAATCTAATGAATACATTCTACAAAAATAAATATTTTTCAATAATTTTTCATTTATCAAATATGCAATACAAAAGTTGCAGTAATCATCTTCAGTCTGAATAGAAGATGAAGAGGAGTCTGACCCTGCATCAGCCTGGTATGTTTCTCTCTTTCTTCTTCCCCTTCCTAGTAACTTATTTAAGATATAAAAGATACATTCTTCATTGCGTTATGTAAGGGTGTGCTGGCGTTGATCCAAGGGGAAGTTAGAAGCCCACTTCACTAATAATTTTTTTTTTAAATATCTAGGTAAAGAAAATTTATAAATTAAAAAAAAAACCTAAATCGGCATCAAAATAAAGAATAATAACAATTATTTTCTTTTTCATCTAATTCAAGTAAGATGTCTTCCATCTTAATCGTTATAAAAAAAATCA
Organism: Thysanoteuthis rhombus; assembly: GCA_963457665.1. Classification (NCBI taxonomy): domain Eukaryota; kingdom Metazoa; phylum Mollusca; class Cephalopoda; order Oegopsida; family Thysanoteuthidae; genus Thysanoteuthis; species Thysanoteuthis major. Next base: position 37,505,071 of record OY735222.1, read on the forward strand.
GTTCAATGGTAAATTTCGTTAATTAATCTTTTTTTTCACTTAACGCTTCTGTCAATTCTAGTGCTAAAAAGCTCAAACGTAAGTGAAAATACCAAATCATATCTCTTGGGTGGGATAATTGCAATTTGTTTTCTTTTTCACGTAAAATAAAAATAGTTATCCATTTGAAGCCCATACCCCACACAAAATCCTGGATCCGCCCCTCGGGTTATAATTTCTTTTGTAACATCTTCGTATTTTCTCGTAAATAGCGAGTACTTCACTGCTATCAACCCTGAGCTAAACAGGTCAGCTATCTGCCCGTATGTTTTTCCTGCCTATGTATTTTTGAATCTTAAGCTTTCAATTTTGTTGGAGCAATAACCTTACAAAATTCAACTAGGTCAAAACAGCATAAAACAAAAATAACAATAGCGATCATAAAAAGCCCCGGGTCCTTCACCTTCTGCTTTGAGCAACCGCGATACATAAAACGACACCCCGCCTAGGTTGGGTTTTACCATACAGCCCGGCCACGCCACTTGTGTTAACCTCGCTGAAGCCTTAACCCCAGCGCAACGGTCCGAGTCATAGGAGCTGTCGAACACTGTACAAATACAATCCGAAATTATTATGCTTTAGCCAAACGGCCATACTTCCGTTTTTCATGATGAATTCATTGAAGCATCTCATTCGTACCGTCCAGCTGTCGAAGCAGACGACTGATCCCTTGCACAGCGCACGCGCGGCGGGAAACAACGAAGAGTGGGTGAACGGAGTCAGACGACAGTTTCTGTGTCATGCATTTTTGTTTTTTGCGATCATAAAAGAATATGCAGGGGGCAGCGCTGAGCTATATCTTTCTCCAGATTATGGTTAATAAATAAACTGTTATTACTGCACCATGCTGTTTTTTGTTGTTGATCATGGAAAACGTCTTTTACGGCTGGGGATAACTGACTTCGAGTAACGTGTGTCCAGCCATGTCATTAGCACTACCAACGTCATTGGAAATGAAATATGTCAGCCATTTCACATATGAACAGCCGTGTTGCATATTGCTGAAATAAATCCCTGTGGCTTCTGTTGCACAACTGGTAGAAACATCGTGTTTTTGTGTCTATTTTGATAGTCCCCCTCATATCAAAAAGTATAGCTATTGCAGTTCACCGTATTTTCGTTAAGAGAGTAAATGTAAACAAATGAGTTAAAACCCCTGAATACAAACTACCTTTTGTCCTGGACATAATCCTTAACCCTAACCCTACGTCATTAACATGCAAGGATAACAATCGAGTTACCGAAATCTTACCAACTATTTTTTATTTATATTTATTTAGCAAAAAGAAGTACGATAAGGTATAACCATTAAGTGCTGTGGAGACTGACGAAAAAGACTCCGTGTTATTCATCAGCAAATGTTTTTTACTTGAAAAATGAAGTCGCCGATGACTCCAGAAAAATAGTTTTCATACTCACCAATCCAAGTTAACCGTCTACTGCCCTTATCAAATGTCTACATATGTGCACTAGCGATTATTTAAAGTGTTGAAAGAAAAGGCTGAGAAAAACGTCCGTCATATCTCGATTTTTTTAAGATAAAAAAATTCATGCATTTTGCCTAGTAAAGGGCTTCATCAGAAATTTGTGAACCATGTGATATGTAGCTGTCACATATTGAAAATGGATGAAACGAGATTTTGTTGACTATTTCTTCCATCCGAACAAAACCGTACGTATATGAGTAAGAGATTAATGAAAAAAACATAATTGTTGAAGGGGAAAAGGAGCCAAAATAAGATGAAGGGAAAACCTACCGTATACTTCTATTCTTCCACTTCCACTTGGAATGTCGTAGGGATTTGTAGATAGCGGCCATGTTATTCCACTCGTCTGTTTTTATTCTATTTTATCTTACGGCAGCAATTTAACAAATCGACTTCAGGATCGGTAAGCCTCTCCACCAGAGCTTCGTTAACCGTACATTTCGAAAACACGTTCCCTATTCCATTCGTTTCTGGCGCTGGGTGAAGAGTTGGACAATCCAGGTTCGAATTCAGAGTTTTATGTCCCCTAGACTGATGGCCAACCCAGACTGAGGGGCCCAGTCTGCCCTGTTATTTATTCATAACTTAGGAGAGATGAATGGGTCTATTCCTTTCCCAAGTACATTACTGCGGAGTGAACACATACTTTCTCAGTAGAAATTCAAACTCAGTTCGCTGATTCCATATCGAGAGCTGCTAACCGTAAGGCCACCTGCAACTTACACTACTGTATTTGCCAGTCTATAAAACGCATTTCCTCCCATAAAAATAGCCTAAAGATATGTAATCTATGTGATATAAAATACTACTGTTTGAATAAAACTATTGGTGCATCTTTAAATGATTAGTGTATTTATTAACAGAGAAAATGTAGTCTACTTAACGGTCGTTGAATCTGAGAGTTGCGGGAAAAGCAACAGAATTCAAATGAACAAGTCAATAACAAGCCTGCTACCAATCGCTTGGTCATGATTTCATATCACAGTAGGAAGATGTTAATCTTATTATCTTATTCATTGGGTTTAAATAAGAACTTGTGTATTTCTTACATGAATTTGGGTAGATATTTAAGACTTGTCAATCGTGACATCATAGAAACTATTAAAAAATTCGTATAGCAATGGGCAGGCCATGTTTCAAGAATGAAAGACAACCAATGGACATCACGTCTCACAACATAGATCCCCAGAGATCACATAAGAAACCAAGGTCGACAGAACACAAGATGGAGAGATGAACTTGACAGATTCAGGAAATACTGGCTCCGCGATGCCCATGAGAGGGAATTGTGGCGAATCCTGGCGAAGGTCTATGTCTAACGACGGACGTTAAAAGACTGATGATGATGATGATGATGTTGGTCGTGTTTCAAATCACAGTAGAGGAATGATATTTTCTACTCCCCTAAATTTGATTAGGATTGTTCTTGTTGTTCTTGTTACAATAGAGAAACAAAGTCATCTCCAGATTTGGCTTAGAGTTTGACAGAAATGAGAATGTCTCAGCTACGGAAGTCGTTGATTATCGCGTCTAGCACAACTAAGCAAAGGAGTCGACTAGCGAATTTACTGCATGACAACGTCCATTCTATTGTTCGAATGTGATGCAATAAACGATCGCTGAGCTGAGATAGAGAGTTCTCCTGTATATAGCGTACTCTCCAAGCCTTTCACCTTCAGACGATCATTTGTATTGTAACGATTTCAAGCGGAAACAATTATGATGATAAAATCATCTCCTACCCATCATTTGAAACAATAGTCTCTTCCACTGAAATGAATTCAATAATTTCTCTTCTGAAAAATTACATCATTGAAATTCATAGATATCCGTAAATATTTCCATGTAGATAACTAGTTTATTCATGAATATCCATTGTATCGTGTAAGAATTTACTACAATGATGGGAAGAGATATTGTTCTTGCTGGAATATTAGGAACCGTCGACCAAAACTGTCACTAAAACAGCCAGCATAAGTTTGTTCAGTTTTTTAACTGGTATGGCTGAACGAGCTAAAGGGCTAAACAGTTCAACATTTATTAATAATTTCTAGAGAAAATATTTTAACCCCTTGAAAGTTGTTAGTGGTGGGCGTTAATCTACAATGTAAGTCTGTGCTAAATTTCTCCTTTAGTTTGTGTCCTGCAGCATTCACGCTTGATTTTTTGAAGTGCTCATTTACCCATCAAAAAGTGAGAGAATCAACTTATGGTAATAACATATTCATTGATCATCCCCTTTTTCTGATTTTGTAATTCATCACCCCCAACAAGGCATCCTGCCAAAAGACATGGGTCATTTGAGAGTTTTTACAGAGTGACTAACCAGACCAGTTAGTTTTCCTTTTAGTTAGTTTAGATTATTGTTACTCAAAAGTTACCATGATTGCAGAAAAAGACTTGGATAGATTTATTGTCTATAAATTTGAGAAGCGTAATTTGTGTTTTTGATGCTGTTTATATAATGCTTCGGCCGATCCATTCGTTGGTCGTAGTCAGGAGTAAAGGCCTTAAAAATAGAAAAACTTAACTTCTTCACTTTTTTCTTTGAATAAGTCTTTTCGTCGTCCTCCTGTGTTATAACCTAACAAAGGCTGGAGAACGGAAACGTAGTGATAAGAATATCAAGAACACGAAGAAGGAGTTCAATTCCCTGATCAAAATTTGAATATTGATTGTTCGTTATTTTGTTTTGTTTTGTTTTTTTTTTCAACGTACTCTCCTTTTTTTCATCCATTCTTTCTTCTTCTTTATTTCTTTCCATTCATTCTTCCTGCTTCATCATTCTTTTCATTCATTCTGTTTGCTTCTTCTTTACATTTAGCCTTTAATTTGTTCTTCTTTTCATTCATTTTTATGCTTCTTTTTCTTTTCGTTCATTTTCCCTGTCCCAGCTTTCTTTTCATTCCTTTTTTCTGTCTTTTTTCATTCATTCATTCACTAAGTTCATTTTTCTTTTCATTTATTTTTGGGACACCATTTTCTTTCCATTCATTTTTCTTTCTCTTTTTTCAATTTTTCATTCTTTTTTTCAGTCACTTTTTTCTTTTCGTTCATTCCGTCTGTCTCTTTTCATTCACTTTTTTGTCTCTTTTTTCTTCTTCGTTCATCCTTTACATTTCTTTCATCTAAAATTCATTCTTTTTGCTTCTTTCCAAAATTCATTCTTTCTATCACTTTTTTCTTTTGCAATATCCACTATTTTTCATCTTTTGTATTTATCTTTTCTCTCTTTTATTTCCCTTTTCTTTTGCTTGAATTTCCATTCTTCATCCCCTCTCCTTTTTTCTCTGTCTCTCTTTCTTTCTCTTTCTTTTCTTCTTTCTCCCCTTCATCCCGTTTCTCTCCTTCTTTCTCTTTCCATTTTCTATCCTACCTTTTTCCCGGTCTTTTTTTCCCTTTTCTTTCTTTTCTTTTACTTACTCCTACGTTTTGTTATCCTCCTTCTTTCATTCATCCCTTTCTTTCTCTCCATATTTCCCATCTTTTTCTCCTTCTTTCTCTGTTTAGTCAGATGATGTATTTTTTCTTTCCCTCCTTCAAACATTTTATATTCTTTATGTTTTCTCTTCCATTCTTCTTCTTCTTCTTCTTCTTCTTCTTCTTCTTCTTCTTCTTCTTCTTCTTCTTCTTCTTCTTCTTCTTCTTCTCTATCGTCATAACTTTATCCACTTTTTCTTCATTTTCTTTTCCCGACTTTCTCTTCTCTTCTTTGTCGTAAAGCCATTATTTAGTCACAAAAACACACAAAAACGTTGTCTACCAAATAAAATAACAGAAAAGACTTACAAACAATAAAAAAAAAACTTCTTTCAAAACATCCAGTCCTTCTGTTATTTCTATCTGTTCTTACCACAAACAAAATGTCTGGACTTCTTGGTCATGTTGACCAAGGGGGAAATCACACAAAAATAAGACAAGAAAAACACAATAAACATTCGTGCACTGACAACGAGAAAAAAACAGACGGACGTCATTTTGCGTTTTGATAGTCTTTCACGGTCCCTCCTGTGTATTGTGGCTTGAAATCATCAATAGTGTTTGTGCCACGCGCTTATCGTTGAAGAGCGTGACCAGTCACAAAGGGTCTTGGATTGGACTAAATCTAGGTGCGGAAGGTTAATCACGAAAGACCAGCCACCAAGTTGTGCGGTCTACGGGGCACAGAGGCACGACACGTCTTCCCCTTTGCAGACGATACGTCAACAGGCCATGGAAGAATAAAGGGAAGCGTTCGTTGTCTGTACATCCGGTCATGCGATCTGTTGATCTTAGCAGGGTGCAAGTGTAAAATTTACGTGACAGGTTTTCAGTTTGGGCTGGTAGATATATAGGTTTTCATTATCTCTTTTTATTTAACCTTCTTTGGGAGGTGGGTCTAGAACTATGAAAAGAAGACCACGAACCAAGCATTCAATAACGTTATTATTGTAGTTATTCATCACCGGCTGGAATACGCGATTCTCAGCGCATCAATATAAAATTAAAAAATACAATATAAATGTGTTGGTTCAAAAATTGTTCTCCACATTAAAGAGTTGAACAGACCGCCACGCGCATCACAATTTCAATAAATCGCTGGATTTATCCAAAACTTTATCTATTTACTTTGATAGCTATATGCCAGCTGCAACTATGTTGGATAGTTTAACGACTACCCTACGACTACTACCACAGCTGACGTCATCCTCATACTACCTTACTATCATCCTTTTAAAAGTATTTAACAAGCTAGCTTTTGCCCCTGCGCTGGCTATAGGATCAGCCGTCCTTGTTCGATCTTCCCATATCACAGGTTTCTCTTGTCTCAGCCAGTGATATCTGGAATAGTCAAGCACCTAAATTGGCGTCACTCACTTTGCCATTCTTACTTACGGCATCTAGTATTCTCAAACGGTTCACTCATCTAGGTGCTGATCAGGCTTAACGTTGCTTAACTTCGATGATCGCAAGAAAACCGGTGTATTCAACGTGATTTGGCAGTTTGACTCAAAAATATATAAAAATGTTGAACCAAAGTGAAATAGTCTAATGTTTCGTGTGTGACGTGCTTGGATTACGAGATTGTATGAAATCACGTATGAGATTTGTGACTATTTATCTATTATCATACGTCAGCTACAAATCTAAAAAGAAAAAGATTACAGTTACAAAGGTTTTTAAGTTTTCAGTATCATTCTTAGTAGGCTTTTTATCAACTAACTGTTTTCATAGCCCGTAATATTACGAGCAGAACTTGATGGACAAATACGTCAAAACTTTTATATTTTTATATTTACAGGTTTTCTTACTTTGTTGTATGACGATATACAATGCAATATATTTGATATATGCAGCACTCTAACTCTTTACTCCATCAAAATATGAATATACATTAGTCCATAATTAGACTAATTAGTTCTATATATATGTACATTTATTTATAGATGTGTTATTCCCATTCAAACTGATATCTAGTTATTGTACAGTGAAATTGCCAGTTGGCATGGACATAAATGGCTTGACGTGACGCCGCTATTACCGCTGAGCTAAACAGCCAGCTGGTGAGTTGAGGGTCCAAATAACTGCTTTGTATCCAAACACTGTCTTGTTCACTGTGTCCAATCAGCCAGTTGTCCTAGACAGCGTAAATAGGATAAACAATTTAAGAAATGGAGTGACTCTCTCTCTCTCTCTCTCTCTCTCTCTCTCTCTCTCTCTCTCTCAATATACATATATACTTTTTTCTAGAAATAATGAGTAAATTGCATAACTGTGTTAGAAAAACCTTACCTGTACTTGACTAGATTTGCATATAGATGGAGACATTTCAGGAATCTATGACCGAAGCTTTTATATCAGCTAACTGATATATGTACTCATCACTACACCTCTCAAGCTTCATTTTTCTTTTAAAATTGTACTTCAATTTCAAACAGTTGAATTTCAATGGCTACAGATTGAGAATTACTGATTATAAGTATTGGAATGTAATGGAAACTAAAAGTGCGTATAACAAGCAGATGACAAACAGATGACAAACTTTCTGTTTCTTTTTTATGACATTTAGCGTAATAAAGGATACGGCAAAAATAATATTGATATTCCAAAAACTTGATAGAGGCATGTCAATTGGAGTCAACAGTACATTTTGACCCCCTCCTCACAGAAGAATTTGTCTTGGCCCGCTACTGGTGGGTGTTAATCTCGAAAAATGTAAAGGTTGTTCACAGAGCTATGAACGAATGAACATAGAGTAACATGAGTGCTTCAAAATGGGATGTGATGAATCAACAACTATATTTAGTAATTATTCACATAAGATTCACTTTCACAAATTGTCACACTCAGTGTTTTGTGTACTGAAAATCAGGAAGAGATCATCAGTGACCAAGAATTGGTACAGGCGTTTTATTCAATTTCCTATTGAGGAAAGGGTTATTACATGTATGATATACATGCATTGATAATTTTCTTATTGCTCTCGATTATACAACAGAATGGAAAATCAAGAAGAAAGGGATTGTTAGTGGCCAGACATTGATGTTAGCGTTACTGATAAAAGATACCGGTATGCTCTCATATGTGTTGTCCCCATAGGTATAATACCGGTGCGCTGCTAATGATTTTACTAGAAAAATGCGCTTTACAATGCATCGTAAATTATTTTTACGTTAGTAATGCATTGAAATACTGACAGAATAAGGCTATTATATGCATTTATATTGTAACATCAACATAAGATATGAGGATGGTTTCGAAGGAAAATATTTGTAAGTAGATAGATAGATAGATAGATAGATAGATAGATAGATAGATAGATAGATAGATAGATAGATAGATAGATAGATATGGAAAACTATGAACAATATGAGCAATAGATATGAACAAATCAAAATAGTGAGATAGGTAAAAACTACCTGGCTAGATCGAATATAAAGTCTGGCACAAGGTTCATTCATTTAGAAGCGAACAATGGAGGCTTTGTGAAATATTAATGCTTTTCTCCTCACAAGGAAGAGATAATCGAATAAAAAAATTCCGGGTTGTTTTGCCGTCATAACCAAAGGCACCATTTGTGAAAAAAATGACGGGATAAGAAAAATGTTCCTTTCCTCAGTAGGAAATTGAATAAGACCTGTGCAGACATTATCTAGGGTAAAGTTTAACAAAATTCACGAAAGGTGAAAAATTGAATTAATTGTCGGCTCGAAGAATCTTAAAATGTTTATTTGATCGAAAGAAAGAATGAAAAACGAAAGGAAGGAAGGAAGAATAGCACAATAAGACAAAGTAAGAAAGAAAAGGTGAAAAT
>OY735222.1:37518890-37681390 GCA_963457665.1 Thysanoteuthis rhombus
AGGTTGAAAACGAACAAGTATTGAAAAATGCTAAATCTAGATTTTAAGAGATGTAATTCTATACTTGTGCATCTAAAATTTTCTCGTTTTGTTTAATATATTATTCTTATTCAGTTTTTGGTTAGTTTATGGTTCTGATTGAGGTATGCACTCACTTAGTTCTTCTCTAGTTCAATAAATGTGGTCTAATTTCATGTCTTCTTTTCATGCCAAAGAAGCAACAAAAACTAATCAAATTTCCAGTGACGTAAACGGTGAACGGCGTTGTCGATAGCGATGAACAGATTTCGATCCATCAATCTGTCAGATGGCACGAGCGGATAATCAAACGGTTGCCTGAGAGCAAGTAAACACATAAGGCATAAGAAATGGACAGTGACGTCTTGTTGGTGAGGTTGGCCAACAAGCGGACATTCTATTTGATAACTTGGTCATCAGGTTGAATCGGGATAGCGGTAAATAAACTGCCCTTTGCTAGCCAGCAGAGTGACGGGTAGTGCTGCCAAAAGAAATTCATCAAATCTACCAAAGATCTCGGTTTAAAACGTACCGAATGTTTCAAACACGGACTAATCCTGCAGCATATGATTATACAAGGTACCCCAAAAGTAATGCTCAATTTTTCCTATCAGTAATACTAGTTTCAAGGATAGGAACTATTTAATGTAATGTTTTGCATACTAGTAAGCCAAAAATTACAGGTTGAGTTCACTTCATTTTTCTACCGTAACATCATCAACAAAAAAAAACCCTCATCAAATTAGGGGTGCTAATGAGTTGAACTCACGACCAATTGATTATCAGGAAGATGTCTTACTGACTGAGCTAAATTGACAAGTCTTAGACATTAGTGAAAATTTATCATACAGATACGTAAGGGCTTAATTCATTCTAATGAATAAATACATTAATACTAAAATAAATGATCTCTTATATATATATATATATATATATATATATATATATATATATATATATATATATATATATATATATATATATATATATATACAATACGAAGATTGCAGTGATCGTCTTCGGTCGGAATGGAAGTTGGGATGGGGGAGTTTTACTTTGATGTTATTCAATGAAGAAAATATTCTCTGCAGCTGGAGAGTAGAACAATGGAAGGGAATTTGAATCAAAATCTCTCAGGGTGGTCTTCTGCAACTGGAAGGCTATCACAAAAAGTTAATTCCCTCATGCTTTCACAAGGTTCCCAAACTCTTCTTCTGGAATATTGTTTTTGGATTCGGGTGCGAAGGTTATTGGAGATCCATGGGAAAAATTCAAAATTAACAAGGATATTTTGTCAAATGTACCAAATAATTCGGTTGTGGTAACGAACATATCCACTAGTACCAAAGGTACCGAATTTGGTTTAAACTCACCAACTTTGGCGGTCCTGGTGACCAGTTTGCAAACGTTTATTGAAATTATTTGACCGGTTTTATATTATAAAAACAGATTTAAAGTGTAAGAAGAATCGTCTGAAAACGTTTTGATCTTGTTTTAAAGCCAAATTTGAGTGGAAGTGGAAAAGGGGGAATGTCTATCTGCCATCGAAATCAATCTTCTTAATCGTAGTCTCTACCTGAATTGATAGGCAATTTCACCTTGTAAACACTCAATGATTAAGAAAGAGGGTGAATAAGCTAGAGAGAGAGAGAGACGGAGGGGGACTAAATAAACGCATTGAGATATATTGATTGAGAGGTAGAATACAAACAGAGAGAGTGAGAGAGAAAGAAAAAATTGACCTTAATTTACTAGTCAAGTGACTTTTGTAATAAATCATTAATCCTATTAAAACCTGCGATAGTGCAGTCTGATACCCTCTATTGATACCTCCCTTTCCTGCTTCGATTTTACATAAACAACTGAAAAATAAACCTTAAATGCTCTGATCTAACTCTTTCGTTGAATGACCTGCATGGCCTTTGAAGTCCTTGGTGATTACAAGAACCCGGATTTTCCACTTGTAGTAGGGCTCCACGCCCTTCAAAACGATGGGAGACTCCCTTGTCTAAACCAACAGATGTTGACCAAACGCATGAAGAAGAACCCGCATCGAGACCGACCTGGACCTTTATTCGGGCTGGAGTCGTCGTAAACTAAAGCGTTCCATTATTGTTAGACATATGAAAACAAACACGGAAACAGATCGCTAAAAAAACAACAGGAATACCTTGAATATTGTTATTTCGATATTGCAGTTAAGATTAATGTGGGTTTTGATGTAGTAGAGTTAAGGTATTGCTGTACATATCAATGTAACAAAAAATAAGCTAGAAACAAGAATACATTAAGTTATAACAAGAGCTTGGACAGTGCAGTTTTGAACAGCGCTAATCCAGCAATACTTGTATACCGTATGAACCAACGAAACAGCTCCAATCCCGATTGGCAAATATCTAAATTATTTCATCTTAATGTCAGTGGTTGATGTGGTCGCAAGGACATCGGTGATCAGTGTTCGAGACCAGACAAAGAGCCAGGATTTTGGAAACAGATTCTCAAGGTTAGCTGACCCTCCAAACTTAGAAAGTTTGCACAATGCAACCTTCCGTAAACATCATCCTCACTATTTTGCCAAAGCTGAGCAAATATCAACTTCACCCCTGTGCTCTCGGGAGAGACATGAATCTGAAAATAGTCAGCCTTATAAAAATACATTTGCTCTTTATGTTTGAATTATAACTAAATATGGAAGCTAATAAGGTGAATAATAATAATATTCTGGAAAGAAGGTGGGCGCTATCATCATGTAATAATTGATAAATAGAAAATCTCTCTCGTCTCAACGTCTAAAACTTTACTAGTATTATTTTATTACTTTTTTTTCATTATTTTTGGTCACCGTAAGGTTCCTTTTTATAGTAACACATCGAGTGTATGTACTCTTCGACCATAAACAGTATGAAATCGCAAATAAAGAAGTAGTGTCGGCTGAAACTTTAACTTGCATCTCCCATGGACGTCACCATCATCACTTCTGTCATGTTACCGATGCTCATTTACCAACACCTCCGATTGATATATATCGAATAAAGTAGATCTATCATTGTATATTAATTCATTCAGGCTAATTTCATTGTCTTCGTTCTTTTTCTTTCAATCACACCATTTCAGTCACTGTACTCTCTGGCATTCCTCGGGTATCTATTGTAGTTTGGTATGTCGAGCCTTGGTTTTATCTAGACGTAGTTCTTAGTCATGCTTTCTTTCAGTGGGTATGTCACTTTAGTGAGGTGTTTATTTAGAGTGGAACCACTTTTGAATTGAGTCAAAACACTAAACTTTTTTCAAAATAAATTAAAAAGTGAGGTAAGAGAAATTTAGAAATACAAGTAAATTAAAAAGTACAGTAATCAAATTAAAAATGCATCGAGCAAATTAAAAAGTAAGACCAACGAATCAAAAGGTATGTAAGGCATTTTTTTTTAAAAAACGGCATACAAATTGAAAGTATGTTAAGAAAATTGGCAAGTCGATGGCTAAACAACAAGCCCGGCAGCTGCAGGGTCAAACTCCAACTTCTATTCCGACGGAAGATGATTTCTGTATCTTTTGTATTGTATATATGATACATACAAATTATAAAAAATACTTTTTCAGTATAAATCATTATTAGTCCCGTCAGATGGTGTAATGATTAGCACACGCAGAGGGTTCCAGGTTCGATTGCCGATAAGAGCTAGGGGTGAAGAAAAGTCTTCATTTCCCCGTGCACTCAGCAGCTAACCGAGTTCACCCTAAGCTGTGCTATTAGGATAGAACACTGGGAAGGATCATGCCCTCCCCAATTCGAAAGGATAGAGACAAAGTGAGAGAGCAATCTTCGGTTCGCTTCCAATTGCCAAGCAGTATGGTCATTGACTTCTGATTTTTGAGAATGAAATGAGGCCTTGCGTATCTGTAAGATATATTTTCGTAGATCTGCAAGACTTGTCAGTTTGGGTCAGTCGGTAAGAGAGCCGGCTACTAATTACTTGTTTTTGGTTTCAAATCACAGTAGGGAAATATTAATTTCATAAATATATTTATTCATTTGAATGAAATGAGTCCTTGCATAATATTTCGAATATAGATTTTGGCGGACATGTAGGACTTAACTCAGTCGGTAAGAGATACAACTTCCAATCAGTTGGTTCGTGTGTAAGGTTGCAAGTTTGTTCGTGTATTCTTGTGCTCCTGGCTGTACCATTTTGTCTACAACCTTGAAAATTGGCAGTAGTACTCCACTGAACCCCCTTCTAAGATTTTTCTCTTGATTCTGAGGAAAAAGGCTTTTTTGAGCTTTTGGAGCCTTATTTGACACAATGATTTTTTACTCTATTTTAGATTGTTTCCAACGGAAAACGCCGATTTTATGTCATGAATAGAATTTATTCGGACCATTGATTTTTTTACATGACTTCAAATTTTGACGCTACAATTGTTCAATTATTGACGAGTCATAATTGTTGTTCTTTCCCACGACTGCCAGAATTTGCTGTTACTATATATAGAATCATTAGAGTGAGTGAAAATATTGATATATTTGTTAAATAGATCGTACTTGTGATATCACGGATTAGAAATCCTATTCATGATACCACAGGTTACATAAACAGCTTGTATTACAATAATTTGCAAAAATTCAGTAGTACAATAATTGGCAGTGTATTTCTAAAGTAAGATCAGTTGCAATGTATTTCTATCGTAGAATCATTTTCAATTTTTTTGTAAAATCATTTATGCACAATGAGTTTCTATATGTATTAGTATTTGTTATATCACTGCATATCTGGTCAATAGGGTGAATGAAAGTTTTGATGGATTTGTTTTAAAATCCATCCGTCATATCAAGGGGTATTTGAACTGTGAGTCAAACAATGATAATGGGGCAAATTTCAGATTCCAAATTTTATCTCTAGTCTTCCCAGATTGGAAGGATTGACTACAACAGCCAAGTATGTTTTTAGTAAAGGTGTGTTACTGGTTTGCAAATCAAAATATTAAAGGGGGGTAACAAATGGCGCTGACTTTCGAATGCTGCTGCTACTAACGTATTGAGAAAAAATGAAAGCAGAAGTCCCTGGCCATTTAAAACTGAATTTTATTAGATTTAATTATAAAGGATATGATTTAGGGTCAGCATATTTTTGCAAATGATTTACCTCATTCTGGTGAAATGAAATGAATTAGACGGAAATAATTTGATAGTCAACGAACGAAACTTCTAGCATACTTATACCAACCATTTTCCTTTCATCTGTCGTTGAAAGGTTGAGGTATAACAAAATCTAGGGATAAAACTATTATATTGGTAAGTCTGGGGAGGCAATTTAAGGTTAGGTCTATTTTTCGGATACGGGTTAATTTCAATGATTCTTTTTTTTATTAGTTGCTTGTGTATATCCTTTTTTATTTTCATAGTAATGAAAAAATGTTTAATCATTTTTGTTGTTACTTGCAACACGAAACCTTAAACAAACCTTAACCCTAACCCTAATACCTGACAACAACCATAAAACTAAATTATATCCTCATTGACTGAATTTGATAAAAATAACTTTTAAATTGTCAAGTTTTCTTTCTTCATTTACCCCTTAATACGTTAGTACCAGTAGCTGCCTAAGTCAGGCTGTCTTGATATTTAGATACACCCATCGTATAAGCATGTTAATACGAGTTTTTACTAACAATATAATATTAATTTGATAATTCAATATACACAATAAATAAATAATAACCTAATCAATAGAATACTACATGAATTACCAAGAAGAAGAAGAAGACATTGGGCAAATGGTTATTATTATTGTAAATCGGCGTAAATCAAATCAGCATAAAATCGGGACATATTTCCCTTTTCATATTTACTCGGCTTCTTTGTCCCATAAATTAGCAAAGACTCTGGGATTGTCCGTGAGGCATCTTTTTTTCTTTTCTATTCTTTTTTTTTTTTTTTTTCCAAAGAAGCCCCGGCACTGGGCTTTCGAATCACTGACTTAGGTGAGAGAGCAAAAAGGGAAAAAATGCTTATCACTTACTCTCTGATATCTGGCCTCATCAGCAATTACGATTTCACGAATATCCCCAAGATAGAAGCTATTAGGTTGATTCAAAAATTCCCAGCGCGATATTAGAGAAATCTTAGAAGTGTCTTTGAAGTTTGTTCAGCTTTTTACTGTTTTTGCAAGTATATTCTTCGAGAACTGCTTACGGGGAAGTGATAACTCCACCTTATTCCAATGAAATGAAATGAATTAGACAAAAACAATTCGGCAGCCCATGAACGTAACTTTTTATCAGCATTTTGATGTACGTACTCATCTAGCCTTTTCCTTTAATCTTTCGCTGAAAGGTTGAGATATCACAAAATCTAGTGATAAAACCATTAGATTGAAAACTCTGTGGTGGAAATGGGATAGACATAATTCCGATATTAAAATCATTCAAGGTTCAAAATACATGTTTGCGTACTTGGAAAAAATTACGCAGTACACTTGGAAGATAGTTGTGGCACATTTTTGCGCTAGGGCACCAGGTTTCAGACCCACTGCTAAAACAGTTACTTATTCAGCGTATGACTAAATTTCAAATTATATTATCTACAAGGCTACATCGGTGAAACACGTTATCATAAACTCGTTTAAGTGAGAAAAAAAAACAACTGTATAAAAATACTAATTCTAAAACCATGACGAAAAAAATAATTTCGATTCTTGTAAAATCTGTGCTATCCCTGAGGCATAGATAATTACATTGATCATTTGAAGCCTGCAATTTGACATGGACAAGGATTTCTTCTTTTGGATTTTGTGAAGAAAGTTTGCCGCTAAATAATTATGATGTCCTTAAGGCTGTTAATTAGTGTCATAAATCCATTTGACTGAATTGTGAAAAATCAAAGTTTACAAAAGAAATGCTATTCAAGTTAGTTTCGTAATTATTTTTTATTGGGGTTTGCTTTGTCACACTTTAGTTGGCACTTCATTAAAATTGGAATAAAAGGGGTAAATTCCAATGAAAAATAACGTGATGGATTTTTTTGACTGGGTCGGAGAAAATGGATAACGTGTAGGGACAAGGATAGAACGAAAGAGAGGAAGCAGGAAAATATGCTAAGTAAAAGAAGGAAAGACAGAAAGAAAGACAAAATGAAAGGAAGAAAGAAAGAAAAAAAAGGAGAACAATAAAGAAACTAAGTAGGAAGAAAAGAAAGAAAAGGAAACGGAAGCAAACAACAAAAAATGAGAAAGAAAAACAAAATAGAAAAAGAGAGTATGAGAGAATGCAGAGAGTAGATGGGAAAGAAAGAAACAAAGAAAGAAACGAAAAACAATAAAAGAGAAAGAGTGAAAATAGAGAAAGGAGAGACGAAAGCAGGTAGAAAGTAGATGTGAAAAAATAAGAAGTAGCAAAAAAGACAAAAGAAAATATAATGTTGATGTGAAGAAAGAAAACGAACGAGAGAGAAACGAACGAACAGACGAAGAAAAGTAGAAAAATGAAAGAACGAAAGAAAGTAGAAAGTAGATATGAAAAAAAGTTAAAGAAGTAAAAGAGATCTGAATTCGTGGCAGCAGGCATCATTAGTCTCGAGGTTAATTTGGCTGTAGATCCTGCCGAAAAAACTGAAAAAAAAAACATTTTAATTAGTTGCAGTATTGTAACAAAGACGCCAAGCGAGGAAGGATGCGAAGGGTATTTTAAACAAGGGACAGCAACAATGGCGGCCAACTGCAGAATCCGTGTTCATCAAAGCCAGAAATAAAAGAAATAAGACGTCATAAATGAAAGCCTTTATGAAGAGAACTTCAGGCAAAAAAGGACAGCAATAGACACGATATGGCAATAAATAAATATATAAATAAGTGCTAATTAGAATCTTTTGATCAAATGCGTACCCTGTTATTTAGTTTACGCTGGTCATTTTAGAATTATCGTCTTGTAAATTTCGTTTATTTTGAGGGAAATTTATTTTCTGAATTTGGTTCTTATGAAATTAGTTACTTTAGAAGTCCAGGCTTTTCTTAGCAAAATTAAAATGTACTTCTTTTACTAAAAACTATTATTTTAATTACCGATACATTTTCATCGTAAAATTATTTGCAGTGTATTTCTACATTAAAATTATTCGCCATGCATTTCTGTACTATAATCATTTGCAAAACTTTCTATAGATAATTGTTTTCCATTCACCGTCATTACATATATGATAGGTCTATTCTGTTAGATTTGCTTTCATTGATTCATGACACCAGATAATCACTGTCTGATTTTCAATTCATTTCTATAGAAATATCATCATGCAATGAATTCACGTAACGCATATAATAGCCTTGTCCTGTCAGTAATTCTTGCATTCCTAACTACTATCTCTATAATAAAATCTTTAGTAGAGCTTTTCTATAGTAATATCATGCCGCTTGAATTCGCTCCATGCATATCACCATCAGCTATTATAAGCCCACTTATGCTCGACGAAGGCCTTTCCTATCTTCTTCCATGAAGACCGCGAATTCTGCTATGTCTTACCGGCTAACCTTTCTATCTCATCCATCCAACTTGTGTCTAGTCTTTTCCAACTGCGTTTACTGTTCCTTGGGCGCTGATCATTTAGCCATGGAGAAATCGAATAATGAATGATTTTGTCATATAAAAAATCCTGAAAATTGTTCATCAACCAATGATACCAGATTTTCCTTCATAGATTAAGCGTGAGAACAGAGAGAGTGAATAAAATCTATATTACAGGACTGGTTAGTCTTTCTATAGAAACCATCCCGAGACCAACGTCTTTAGGCAGCACGCTGTGTTGAGGGTGACCAATTGAAAAATAATGTAAAAAAGGGTGATCAATGAACAAGTTACTTCTCTCACATTTTGTTAGGCAGTGATCACGAGAGAAGTCTGAATTAATTAGTATTAGGATTAATTTAGCATAAAGTCATATTGCAAATTGATCCGCCACTAAAGAGCTCTTGGCGGGGTCAGAAAAAAACTTTAGTCGTAATAAGGAGTAAATGTTAAAGATTTTAGTCCTCTAGCTCCATTGGTACGCCCTGTGCGCATGCATACATACATCTATCCATACATAGCTGGCCAGATCAACTTTGCACCAGCTGGATTTAACTGTCGAGGAAAGAGGAAAGGCAAGAAAGTGAAAATGAGATGGAAATTGGATTCGTTTTGGAATGTCTATGAGTTGAGCGCTTTAAATTTCGACTCTTAGGTATACTGTTAGCAAAGCAACGGGTATTTAACTAATATTGATAATTCAGAGTACAAGAAGGTATACGACAGCAGTCATCGAAACCACTCTCGAAAAAACGTCGGGGCTTTGAAGCAACGAGTAAAGCTCTCGGTAAAGGACAGAAACAAATAGCGAGCATACTCGAAGAAAACGGAGACATAACAACAGAGACAGAAATGCTGAACGCACCCAAAAATTCAACCAAGAACTCTATTCTTCAAGACATGGACAACAAATAAAACGAACAGGATACGCAACATACGGACAATCAGTTCGGAGACTTCCCAGAAGTTAAACCATGGGAGGTAAGACAAACCATCAAACAAACAAAAAAAGGAAAAACCCCTGGACCACATAATATCACCATCGATCCACTCAAAAAAGCAGGTAAGATCGTCAATAAAAAATTTTAAAAAATAGCCATTCTATTCAATTTGTGTCTGTAACAGAGTAAAGTCCCAAAAGACTAGAACATGGCAATCATAATGCTTTTACATAAAAAAAGGAAACCCGAAAGACCTGAACAACTATAGACCGATAAGCTTATTCAACTGCATCAACAAAATTTCCACAAAATCATCACCAATTGAATGAGAGAAAGCAGCAGAATACAAAATACCGCTCGCTGTAGTATCTATAAAGGCATTCGACTCTGGAAATTCCCATCGTCATAAAGGCCATCACTCTACAATGTATAGACCCAGTATACGTCAGAGTACTGCAATATACAGTCACAGCAACTCCTTTATCAGGCTACATAAAGACTGAATCCTCCCAGCCCCCAAAAGGAGTAAGACAAAGTGATACCAGCTCATCCAAACTCTTCACAGCCTGCCTAGAGATGATCTTCTGAAACCTTGACTGGGGAAAATAGAAGCATTAATAAAACGGCGAATATCTGAGCAACCTTGGATTTCCAGACGACATCATCCTTTTTGCAGAGAACCTAAATGACCTCCAACTAATGCTAGATGAACTAAACGAAGAAAGCAAGAAAGTTGGCCCACACATGAACTGCAGTAAAACGGAAATCATGTGCAACAACCACATGGAGAATAAGAACACAACTGTCAAAATCGAAGATGCAAACCTGAAGAAAGTAGACCACTACATCTACACAGGACAAAGAATATCTATGAAACCCACAAAAGAAGAAGTAATCAAGCGAAGAATCACTCTACGGTGGCAAGCCTTCGGCAGAGCAAGCTCAACCTTTAAAAACAAGACGATCCTATTGATCTAAAAAAGAAGAGTATACAACCAATGCATCCCTTTGATGTTCAATTATAGAGCTGAAACATAGAACCTAATCAAGAGCTAGACCCGCGAACTGAGAAGCATGCAACGCACGAATGAGAATCATTCTCAACCTCACATGGAGAGATCACATGACAGTATAGTATATCAGGGAGCAAACAGGAGTTCGAGACATCACAGAATCTATTAGAAAACTTAAATGGCAATGGGCCGGTCATGTCGCAAGAATGACAAACAACCAATGGACATGGATCCCCAGATATCACATGCGAGACCAAGGTCTGCAGAATACAAGATCGGGAGACGAACAAGACAAATTCAGAAAATACTGGCTCCACGACACCCACGATAGAGAAATGTGGGAAAATGTGGGGAAGGTCTATGTCCAACTACGTACGATATAAGATTAATGATGATGATGATGATAATTCAATTATTTAACACTTTTTTGTCTGTTTCTTAAAGATTTTTGCCAAATATTAACTTAAGGAGCGTATCTGTAAACTACACAGTGCATATTTTGGCCCTCCTCACAGAAGAATTTGTAATGGTCTGTTTCTTTGTGAATATTGAATTTCGCTCACAAAGCTATCGATAAATATCACCATAAAAGTCTTGAATTGGAATTTGATGACTTCAACACCAAATCTTATATTTTTTACTTGAAAATTGTTTCAGCAAATCTCGGCATTTAATCTGTTTGTTGTGAATAGAACATCAGAAAGACAGGAATTGTCTGTGGTCAGTGAGTTATGCAAGAATCTCTAAGAGAGTATTAACTCATATTTTGTCGTTAGGTAGCATTAGGGGCGTTAGGATTTTTTTTAAAAGATCGCTTTTAATTGAATTGTGACGTGTCATATCGTGCATTTTTCTTGTTAAATCCCCTTGCAGATGCAGTGGATGAAGTTTTGGTTTCGTGTTTGGGATCGGTTTGACATTGGCTAATAACTACTCTTTTAAACTGTGATGTAAGTCGACAGTTCTAAGAACGGAAAAATATCTGTTAAGACCAGATTTGAATCGATCAACGGTGTTTGTAGAGAATTCAGTGACCCGTAAAGAAATTAAAGAGAGATACGCAGCGTTCATAACAGAGAAAGAAAGCTGTTATCTTAATAAGAGGGTGGTGTAATAAGAGAGAGAAAGAAAAATATTTTTTTATGTTACTCTACGTCATATTATTCCTTTTTTTTCAGTCAATTCCTGAGATAAAGATAGAATTCAAGAAAAATGTATACACTTCATACACACACACACACACACACACACATATATATATATATATATATATATATATATATATATATATATATATATATATATATATATAACTTTTTCTACTTCCAAAGAATTATATTGCATTTTGAACGATATTTTTCCTTTTATTTTCGATGCAATTATCATTTAATTTTGTTTCGAATATTTTGATAGGAATTAATTTGGAAAATCAATTGGAAACATTTTTTTGATATTATTGATATTGTTGATAACAGAAACCAATGTTGACAAATGTTACCAAATGCTGTCAAAATTGTATAAACAACGTCGCAGTTTTTTAATAGAGTCTGTTCTTTTTCTTTTCATCGCTAAAATTCTGTACACATTTCTTATTGCCTGTGATATTCCGATTGAGAAGTGGGGGAAGATTTTCATTCTTGGTCAGTTTATTTTCGCTAATGATTTAAACCTTTGCGCTTGATCGCCCGCTGAGAGTTCATTGGAAACCAAATTAGCTTCTTGGGTGTCTGTCCAGTTTGCTTAGTATGTTAGTGTATATTACTATTGAATTTCGATTGGTATTTTCTTTCATCTTAATCTTAATCGCTTTTTGTCGCTACAACCCAGACCATCAGTCAACGGCAGTTAAACTGTATGGATCGGAAATAAAGGAGAGATTTTCGTCAAGACGCGAACTCACATCCTTTCCGGCTCAATGCTGATAACCAGGCTTCCTGCGACAAAAAAGATATGAATGTGGCTTGTCATTTATTTCTGATCTGCGCTGTTTACTCGCTGTCATAGTCTGGCAGTCTAGGTAGTTGCGATAAAAAGTAACTAAAATCAAGATGAAAGGAAATACTTATAATGATTGACAATGCTTAATCTGATAAAAATGAAATCCAGATAATATTACTGAAGTATCGTTAAACATGATCCACTATTAATCTAATCTTAGTTTGTTTTTTCATTTATTAGATGAAGTATTGTAAATCATTATTAGTAATTTTGTTGCGATTAAAAGCAACGATTAAGATGAAGGTAAATAGTAGCACAATTACAAATATTGATTTACAATACTTCATTAAATAAAATAGATAAGATTAGATCACCAATACTAAACTACCGGTTAATGATAAAGTATGATGATCAGGACAGTGAATGAGTTTATGACGTTCGTTTTGAACTCTCCCAAGCCACTAAGTTCCAGTGGCTTAGTGATAAAAGCGGTTGCCCGTTATGCGAGTCACCCTCCGGCACATAGGATCATGAGTTCGATTCTCAGTTTGAATTTATTCTTTATTCCGATTCACACTGTTAATTTATTTACTTTCTGTTAACGGGAAATCGGTTTGCGTTTAGTTGCGGTAAAAGCTGCGATTAAGATGAAGATAAACAGTAGCAAGAATTAATAACATTGATAATGGTCCATTATTGAGTGACTAACCGGACCTGTTTTTAAACTCGTCAAACCATTGCTGGCATTTACGAACAATCACTGCACGTGGGGCTCACAGGACAAATATTCTTTATGGCTGTGTTGCATTACTGTCCTCAAGGCGAACATGACACTCATCTTTTATCTCCTGTGGGGTTGAACGTAATCATAAAGTATAAACATCCATCCCGTATAGAACAGATGTCGATATTCATTTGCGTTCCTACGAAGGGGAATGTGACATAGGGCCGGGTTTAATGTGGGGTCCCACATCCTTACGGGTGGGTTAAGATGAAATACCTTGCCCCAGCGGACCCAAGACTCTTCCTTTTTAGTTAAATGTGGAGGTGATCCCCGGTATTGGAATCCCCATGGATCAGGCACATCTATGTTGATTTTGTATTCTGTCTCACAAAACCAGACAAAACAAGACAAGGTTGATCTTAGCCCCGGAGTGTCAAAGATAGAGTGGGTATAAACTAAGTCTAGGTCTCATAGTTTATTATTTTTAACCTCGATCCTGCAAAAGATTGGTGGTACCGAATTCGAGAATATTAGGTTCAATATTTCCTATTTTCCAGGCAACTTAATTCGTTTGTTTGGGGTTGCCGTTTCTACGGATTTAGCTTCTTTTTCCCCATGTTGTTGTTGTTGTTGTTGTTGTTATTGTCGTCGTCGTCGTCGTCGCCATCGTCGTCGTCGTCGTTGTTGTTGTTGTTGTTGTTGTTGTTGTTGTTATTATTATTATTATTATTGAATCTCACACCAGTTGCCTGGTGGTAACCGCTGGAGTTTGAGTGACAGCAAGTCTCCTCAAGTCTCCAGCCCTCCTCTCCTAGTACTCATAGGTCGCAGTAATTCTACGATTTACAGTTTCACACCGGTTGCCCAGTGGTTATCGCTGAAGGCTGAGTGACAATAAGTCTCCTCAGGTCCTCAGCTAACGTCTCCTCCCTCTTTCGCATATCATGACAGAGCTACTATTCGTTGCAGTACTTATATCTCTAGCACCTTCCTCAGTATTCGTGCAGTTCCAAGTAGCGCTGTGGTCTGTACGGTCTCTATCCTCCCCCTAATCCCGATCTCCTCCAGTCTCTCCCTCAGCGTTTTGGGGACAGTTCCTAGTGCTCCCACTATGACCGGTACTACCCTGGTTTTCATGTTCCACATTTTCTTTAACTCCCTTGCTAGGTCCTGGTATTTTTCCCTTTTTTCACCCTCCTTCTTTTTTACTCTATGGTCTGCAGGTACAGCAACGTCTACTATTTGGCAGGCCTTCCTTTTTTTGTCTACTATTACTAAGTCCGGCCTTCTTGCCTGGATGAGGTGGTCAGTTTGGATGTCAAAGTCCCACAGTAGTTTGTGGTTGTCATTCTCCAAAACTGCCTCTGGCTTGTGCTGATACCACTTTTCCCCATGGTTGAATCCCATTTGTTTACTTAGTTCCCAGTGTATCATCGTTGCTACTCTATCGTGTCTATGCTTATACTCCTTCTGGGCGAGCTGACTACATTCACTAGTTATGTGGTTTACTGTCTCATCTCTTTCACCGCACATGCGGCATTTGCTGTTTGTCTGTGTTCTGTCGATTTTTGCTTTTATGTAGTTTGTCCTTATGCTTTTGTTTTGGGCTGCCATGATGAGCGATTCTGTCTCTCTCTTAAGGTTTCCCTTTCGTAACCACGTCCATGATTTTTCGTCTGCTATATCTTTTATCTGTCTTTTAAACTCGCCGTACAATTTTTTCCCTTCCCACTTTTCTTTTCTAGTTTGCTGTACTGTTCCATTGTTTTCTACTTTATTGTTTGTTGCACTATCCCTCGCGCTCTTTATGATTTCTTCACTATTTGTTTGCACATATCTATCTAGGACTACTTTAGCTCTCTGGACACAATCTTCTATGCTGATGAGCCCCCTACCACCTTCTTTTCTCTTAACGTATAGTCTATCTATTATTATTATTATTATTATTATTATTATTATTATTATTATTTGGAATCTCACACCAGTTGCCTGGTGGTAACCGCTGGAGTTTGAGTGACAGTAAGTCTCCTCAAGTCTCCAGCCCTCCTCTCCTAGTACTCATAGGTTGCAGTAATTCTGCGATTTACAGTTTCACACCGGTTGCCCAGTGGTTATCGCTGAAGGCTGAGTGACAATAAGTCTCCTCAGGTCTTTATTATTATTATTATTATTACTATTATTTACACTCTCTAAGAGTTGAATACATAATCGCCATTAGTTAAATCTGGAATTTAAGACATGAATTACAATGAGTGTTGAAAAGAAAGAGTGATTCTGTGACATCATGTCGTATCAACTCGACTATTATCAACTATTTTTTTGCAAACATTGATTTTCTGTGGTGAAAAATATCATTTTTATATAATAAAAAGTATATATACTTTATTCATTTTTCTTTTCTGTAAAAATTCCTTTGCTGCTTGGGATGTCATTAAAACACTCAATATAATAATAGAGCCATCAAATAGTAAAAAAACATGAGAATTTTTTTTTTAAAGCCGCAAATATTCATTCAGATATTTGTTTTGAGGTATCTGTCCAACCGCGTTATTTATAATTACAAATAAAATTCAATTTTCGGTAATGTTTTTAGGTTGCAATGGTCCAGGGTGCTATACCAGACATCATTAGATTTGGGGATCGAATCTATCTGTGAGCATTTGCTCTTTTTTTCCCGCTTTCGATGTCAGTGGCGGATTAACCATATATAATAATGACGAATGACAGAAGAAAATGAGTGACACCTTGCACAAATGGCAGTGACGTATGCAAAAAAATGATGACGAATTCACTCCCACTTCTAAAGCCCAACACAAATTGACTTGCTCTGCTAAAGTTAACAAATCCTATTCATAGGAACTTTCAGAAAAGGAGTTGAAATGAGACACGTAGTTTTGGAATAATATTGTCTAGAGAAATGAATTCGATTTTCTTCGCTTTTCAGATTTTAATGACGCAAAGGAGTTTGACATCAGTGTAGCCAGGCTCATTATTATTATTATTATTATTATTATTATTGTTGTTGTTGTTGTAGTAGTAGTAGTAGTAGGAAGTTTCCCCAATATCTCGAGCTCCTTTCTCACTATTCCCTCAGATCCAGCAATGCCATCTTCTGAACAGTCTAAACCCTTCCTCAAATTTCGAAATCATCCAAATCCTATTCCAGTCTTTTATGTCCCAAAGTTTCCTCAGTTCACGGGCAAGGTCCTGGTATTTTCCTATTTACCACCTTCATTCTGTGATCCACTGGTAAAGCTACATCCACTATTTGACAGGTCTTCTTTTCTTTGTTTACAACGATCAGATCCAGTCATCTCGCTTGGACGGGGTGGTCAGTCTCTACGTCGAAGTGCAAGATTTTGTCAGATTCAAAAACTGGAGTTGACTTTATCATCCTGCAATCAAGGGTGAAAAGCGATATGTTAAATCCTCTAACATGACTTGAACTCACGACCAACTGATTACCAGGACGCTGACTTACTGACTGAACTAAGTTGATGCGAATGTTTATCATACTTACATACTAGGGCTTATTTCATTCTAATAGATAAATACATTTATACAAAAGATATCTATTTCAATACAGAAGTTGCAATAATCATCTTCGGTCGGAACAGAAGTTGAGATGTTGGCCCTGTATCAACCAGCCTTGTTCTTGTGATGTTCTAGCGTGGCCCCTGATTGCGTGATGGTTCCATTAGTTCAAATGGCAGAACCCAAGTTCTACACACAGTTCCCAGAGTGTACACTGCCATTACCGTGTCATGGTTATTCTTGTGTCTCGTTTGAACCAGTAAGCTGTCTTCACCCAAGATGGGATTTACAGTTTTGTCTTTCCCTCCACAAAAACGCAATTTATACTTTGATCTACAAGCCCTGTGCCGAAAGTATTCAGCCATTCTTGAATATCCAGAGAATTAGTTACACAGTTTCGAGGTGACTTGGCAACTAAACAGAGGGAACATTACTGAGCATGCATGAAAAGACTCTCCCCAGTAGTGAGACGCCATTGAGCGAGCTTGTGTACTGTGTGATTGTCGCATTCACAATGACCATTCTTTGTTTCGTGCAAGATTTTTGGCAAAACATCGCAATTCTTTCAACTCATTCCCCTACAGTCCAGATTTGGATTCTTGTTACTTCTGGTTTTTCCAAAGGAAATTCCAGACGCGATAAAGGAGAAAGTGTCAAGATAGCTGATATCGAAGAGAATTTTTAACACTGTTTTGAAAAGTGGAAGGGACACTTGGATATCCATTTGTGGTCCAGGGTGAGTATCTAGAAGGAGAACATATCTCGGAATTTTTTAGATGAGGTATTATTATTATTTCTATTGATATTCGGACCATCCTCACCTTGGTTGTTTTTCATACAATGTTTCGCCCGTTGCACTCTATGGCCTTCGTCAGGTATCATCTGGTAGATTTGGGGAAGTAACAAACCGAACATTTTATTTATCCGACGCGGGTATATTGACCGTACTCCCCTCTTAGCATTAGTAGTATTGTTATATTGTCTCACACTAGGATCGAACCTAGAACCATCAGGTTACTTTACAGTAATTTGTCTGATGCTGTAACCACTACGCTATGTGTCCATGTGGACAATACTCCTTTTTTTTTCTCTTCTCTCCCTCATTCACTTTCTTCTCTTCTTAATCTTATCATTACAACTTCCCCGCTTTCCGAAAGTTCCTATAAAACCTCTCTTAAGCAGAAATGACGTGAAGCTAAGAAGTAATCACGATTGATCTATGAAGGAAAATTTTTGAGCGTTTCCAGACCCGAGAAAGATCTTGATCGTCGGAGGTTGGGTCGTCGAAGATTCAGAAAACTGGGTCGTAGGGAGGAAAAGGAAAGGGGTGTGTGCTGCCTCTATAACGAAACACTGCAAATCAAACACAGAACAAGATTTTCGCTTTTTGCTTTTTTTTTTCGTAAAAGCTAAAAATGGCGTCAATCGAACTTGAAAAAATTCGGGGTAAACTTTCGTCTTATCACCCCTCTTTCCTTTTCTTTCAGTCTTTCTTCTCCACTTCATCTTCTTTTTTTCTTATTTTGACATTACTTACTTTCTCTCCCCTCCCCTTCTCTCTCTCTCTCTCTCTCTCTCTCTCTCTCTCTTTATACACACATGTATATATATATATATATATATATATATATATATATATATATATATATATATATATATATATACTTTTCTGTTTTTCTTTCCCCTCTCTATCTACTGCATTTTTTCTCTTTCTCTTTCTTTTCTCACTGATTGTTATTCATTCTTTCTTCTCTTCTTCATCTTCATTACTTCCATTCTCCCCCTCTCTCTCACTCTCTCTCTCCCTTTCTCTCTCTCTCTCTCTCTCTTTAGCTATCTATCTATCTATCTATCTATTTCTCACTTTCTTGTCTTTCTCTTCCTCACCTACAATCTCCCCCGTACAAAATCTCATAATATCTACTCCCGAGGCATAATTCCGCTTTGTTTTCTGCCAGTGTCAACGCCCGGTGTTTGCTTGACTCAGTCCCCACCACCTGTCCATGGGGGTACTGGTCGCCCGTGTGACTATTGACACAAGCAACAACGATGTGGACGCTGTCCATATATGCCAAGAAAAAGCTCCAAGATTTCAAATTGGACGACGAGGACGACAACGGTATCAGCAGCAGCAACCGACGGACGCTTGTCCTTCGATTCTGAACAGCCGGGGCGTAAGGACAAGCCGTGCGCCGAACCTGTCATCACGACTCACTATCATCAGCATCTCCTAACAGGCTGGCCATTTCTGGCGGTTTTGTTGCCAAATTTGGCTTTTTTGAAAAGCATTTAGCCACGATTTCTTCTGGTAGAGCCGTATTCAATTTTTTTTTGCCATTTTGACTTCATTGCGGTAAAATTCTTGACAAGCCTAACTGCTGTAGACTCGAAGTATTCCGACTGAAGATGATTACTGCATGTTTTGTATCGTAAAATGATATAAACATGTTTTTTTAGAATGAATGTACTAATTCATTAGAATGATTTTTTTAATGACATTTTTGATAGTACGGTAAAAATAGTCATATATATATATATATACATTATTGTGTCATCCACAGACAGCTGATGTATTACATCTCTTCAGTGTGGATATAGAATTTCCATTATCCCATCCAGTACCACGGGGCAAAATTGAAAACTTCACCTCGGATCTATAGACCGATCTCCTACCTCTGGACAACGGAACGGGAGATCAGTAAAGCTGAATTTAAGCGATCTTTTTCAAATTTCACAGAAATCCCTCATACACCAGAGTGCTCAATTCCTATAAAAGAGAATTGCATAAGCTTTCAGTGGATGTTACCTCTCTTAAAGAGTGCTCAACCCTGAATATATATATATATATATATATATATATATATATATATATATATATATATATATATATATATATAGTATATGCGGTACAAATCAGGCTAGCAGTATAACATTATATAATCATATATCAATGATATAACACCACTTCTGAAATGTATAGGATTTATTTCATAGAAGGCTCGATACATACAACATTTTATTCATGGAGTTGAGTTGTTTTAGAGTAGAGCTGGAAATGAATAGTAGGTTGTGGATTCAAAACATGAGCCAGTTTGTGAAGCGAATCCACAACCTACTATATATATATATAGATAGATAGATAGATAGATAGATAGATTGATTGATTGATTGATTGATAGATTGATTTTCCTTTCGGTGAACGTACTGCTTCATTTATTCATTTTTGTTGCTGATATTTCGGCTCTGGTGACCAACGACTTTTTCAAACTGAATTATGAAGGTTACAACATTTCTTGTTGAGAATTTTTTTTTCCTTCCTGTGACGCAATTGTTTTGTCCCTCTTTTCATGGGTGGATACCAAGATTGCGTTGTTACCAATTTCCCGTCATCTCGATCCACGTATCTTTTTTTTTTCTTTTTTTTTTTTTTTTTTTTGCTAGTTGAATTTCAAGTGTTTCCCTTATCTTTCTTGTATATTTTGATGTATGTAAGAAGATTTTGGATGCAACCAATCAAATAGGCCGTGACACTCCTCACTATGTTCTCCTGCTCCTGAATCGAGATTTACGAGAAATTGGTAATTGGTAACAACCCGATTTTTGAATCTGCTCATGAAAAGAATGACGAACCAAGTGTATCACGAGAATGGAAAAACAATTCTTAACAATGAATTTTACAACGCCCATAATTCAGTTTGGAAATGACCTTGACCAGCAAGACAAAAATATCGCCAATACAAAAATTAAATAAAGTGTTAGGTTCTCTGAAAAGAAAAACAAACATATATACTTATCAGAATGGAATAAGCTCTTGCGTATCTGTGAGATAAATTTTCGTAGATTTATAAAACTTGTCAGTTTGGATCAGTCGATGAGAGAGCCGGTTGAAATTCACTTAGTCGTGATTTCAAGATACAGTAGGGAATTGTTCTTTTCATGAATTTTTTTACTTATTAAAATGAAATAAGCCTTTGCACATAAATAGCATAATTTTTTATGGACACGTAAGACTTGTTAGTACAGCTAAGTTGGTAAGGGACACGACTACCAAAAAGTTTGTTGCGATTTCAAATCACGATAGGTGATTGCTAATTATATTCCCCTTAAATTTGGTGAGGATTGTTTATTTTGTTGTCCCGGTTTCGACTTGATTTGACTATAAATTCTCATTTTTGGTGTTTACTGTAGTATTGCAATTATATATAAACTGATTATGAGATAAAAGCCTGGAGTTACTGGTTCTAGGTTTAAAATAAAACAACGAAAGAAAGGAAAAGAAAATGGAAAAAAAAGGGGGAAAGAGTCATAAAAGAGAGAAAGAATGCATTTATTTACATTTCTGGATAACCTTTTTATAGATTCCTGGGATATATATACCTTGAGGTTTCAATGATTGCTGGAATATATATGTCCCGCAGATCTTTATTATAGTTTCATTCACCTCCATCTTAATTTTTCAGTTGCTTTTTTATCGAAACCTCACTCAAGCCGTCAATTTCAAGTTGCGATAAATAAAAAAAAAAGCAACTGAAAATTAAGACGAAGATAAACAGTACTGTAAAAAAAATAATGATAATTCACAATACTTGATCTAATAAAAATGAATAATGAAACGATTATCTTAAAGAATAATTTTGGCACTTGGCCACTTGTGGCCATTTTTGCGTATTTGGCCAAAAACTTCAGCAACAATCTGGCAACACTGTCTCTTTTATTTGATGAGACACTGGACATGGCGCTACAGCAAAACACAAAGACAAGAAAAATGAAGAAAAAGTTGAAGAAAAAGAAAGACTTATTGCGTTTCCATAAATATCGAGTTTTTCCCTCACTTATCTTCTTTGAGCAAACAAGGTCGGACATCGTGTGTGTGCAGCCCACGAGCGGGTGAACACGCATGCGTATGCGCACGCGCTCTTGAGGGATTGTATTTATGTGCGACCATCATCACATACAAATAAGTCATTCGCTGCTGAACGAAATAGTTAAATTAGTTGTTTGGGGTCCGAAGTAGGTGCCGGGTGTTGAACCTACTTGCTGTTGTTATGATAGATGGGTGAAAATTGAATAGAAAAAAATGAGGGAAAGGCCTGGGGGTGCGCATTCTGGGTTTAAAAGAAGAAAAAAAACACGAAAGAAAGAAAAAGAAAAGGGGAGAAAAAAAGGGGAAGAGTCTTAGAAGAGATAAAGACAATGCATTTATTTACATTTTTGGTTAACCTTTTTAAACTCCTGTAATATAAAAAAACTCGGGGTTTCTATGATTGCTGGGATATATATGTCCCGTAGATCTTTTTAAAAAGTCTATTAGGATATATCAATTCAGGTATTAAGCACCCTCATAGGTTACTCCTGAAAGGGTTGAATATTGAGACCAAAACCAACAACCATTTGGTACGTGAATCAGTAACACCGTCATTATTAAATCTAGGTAACCGTTACAAATTTTAAAAGATTAAGAAATGCAAATGGTTGAGGTGGAGTCTGTATAATGATTAAATATAATAATCAAGACTCATGTTCAGTTCAAATTGTGCAAAAAGATGTTCAGTCTCGCGAACATCCATATTGTACCACGTTAGAGTTAGAGTAAGGATTCGGGTAGGGATCGGTTATCCGGGACTACAGTCATTTGAGTATAAGATGCGAAGAAAAAGCAATTCTACAAGCTCTGTGGGAAGGAATGCACATTCTTTTAAGGGTTACACTACTCAACTTGTAACTAATCTCATAGTAAGGAGAACGGATTTAAGGGCTTTCAATGAAATTTTTTTTTAAAAAGATTTTCCAGCTGATGATGAGAAATGATGCTAAATATTTTCTGAAATTCTATAATGAAGATTCAGGTGCCTCAACGAACAACAACGGTTGTACATGGTACGCATGCATAAATATGAGTGTGCGTACAATTTAAAAGCGTCAAAGACAAATATGAGTATGTTTTCCGGAGTTACCTTTATTCTCTACGCGTACTCACATGCACGTGCATATATATATATATATATATATATATATATATATATATATATATATATATATATATATATATAAGAATATGTTTGCGCGCTCGCGTCCAACACGTGTGCTAAAAACACACACATGCATATACATATATTGTTTCGGTTGCAAGTTTGTTCCGGTGATCATTACTTCTGTAGTGAGTTCGATCTTCACTGGATGACCTGTATTTGTGGTTTCGTACCGTATTGTTGAACTTTGTGAAGATCAATATCCAAGAACATTAATATTGTAATAAGTCCAATGCTCACTAACTGCCATCAATGGACATTGAACACTT
Organism: Thysanoteuthis rhombus; assembly: GCA_963457665.1. Classification (NCBI taxonomy): domain Eukaryota; kingdom Metazoa; phylum Mollusca; class Cephalopoda; order Oegopsida; family Thysanoteuthidae; genus Thysanoteuthis; species Thysanoteuthis major. The sequence continues at coordinate 37,541,910 of OY735222.1, forward strand.
GAGGCGTTGAGCTAAACTAAGTCAAATTTAGTAAATATCATTAAGATGGTCATAATTAACACGAGAAAAACGGGACGAATATTTGTAAATGTCTATGTGAGGCGCGGTAAAAACATTGTAATATGCCTGTCTTCATACACATATTGCCCTTGAGCCATAGTGAGCAAACTTGTTTGTTCTTTAAGCCACTGTAATGTAGTGAGTTCGAACCTCACTGAATATTTCTCTGTTGTTGTGTAATGCAAAACTTAGGTAAGCATGGAGCCCCGGGCACTAACGCAGGGGTCAGAAAACATTTTGGGCGTTGAGCCGAATTCGAAATGTTTTTTTTTATGTGTTGTGGGCCAAGGTGAATGAATAAAATGGAACAATGATCATAAAAGGTATTGAATCAGCTTGTGTACTGTTCAGATATTTTTAGCTCGAAAACATTGATTCATTTGAGGCCATTGCTATGTTGAATGAAAAATCATGCCATCATAAAAGAAAAATTACAATTAGTATTTTGCTCCTCCTCGAGTTTTTATGACTGCCTGAATCCTTTGTAGCATAGACTTCGATAAAGACTGACAATATTCACATCAAGCTGTAACATGTTATAAGTACAACCCCTGACAAAAGTTATGGGATCACCAGTCTTAAAGGATATTCATCCAGCTTTTTTTTAATTTATAGCAAAAAACAAATCACAGATATGGCTCAGAACAATAGATGAGCATTTTAGTGCCATGAAATATACCTCAAACAATCAAGATCATTTTAATCGATGGCATATTTTCTCCAAACTAATGTTAAGGAAAAAATCATAGAATCCTTAACAAAAGAAAAAATACATTGAATACTTTGTTGCTTCTCTTCGGGTTTTTCTGACACCCTGAATTCTTCGAAGCATAGACTTCGATAATGACAAACAGATATCGCTCAAAACAATATTTGAACTTTCTAGAGCCATGAAATATGGCCTTTCCGTGAAGAAAAGTTGTAATCTTTTTACTCCGTGGCAAGATGCGTAATCATCCTAATCGAAACAGTGTTCATCTAACTCCAAATCCCTCTGGGAAAAATATTCGAGACAATTTTGAAAAGATTTAGCTAAGGATAATAAAAACAATTTCAAGATTAGTTTATTGAAAAGAGAGGAACATTTCATTTTTTGATAAAAATACATTACCGAGCGTCTTTAGGTAAGTTGTATCCCTTCATTTAATTGTATTTCTTGATAATGAATTTTATTGCTTACTAACCAAAAATAGATCAAGAAATCGAAGAATTTAGCTATGCAACGTCAAATTGGAAAAGTTTAGAGAAGAAAGTAAAGGGTTTTGAATATTGAAAGAATAAATTCGACATGGCAACTTTTAACACCTCTTTACGCGCGAATCAGCAATCCTCTTAAAGCACGGTGTGTCAAAATTTCATTCTTTTAAATAATGTTATTATTGGGGTGAGGTACGTGTATTTTAGTTCCTGGTAAATGGAAATAAATGAGTGGTATATTATTTCCTATTCATTCATAAAACTAACAGTCCGTCGCATGTCACCAAAAAATCTTGGCTGTGTCATCGCTGACACGCGTGTCATATGTTCGCCATCACTGTATCACATTGATCGAATATTTGCGAATGACGGGAATTTCCGTCATTGCAGTTCTATGTTTAAGCAAAAAAATTCAGTTTTGTTGTGATCGATGACAACTCTGTTCTATCCGTGAATCTGAGCTTCTATCTTGCAACGGATAACTTAAAATGGATTATCTTGCAATGCACAAGGGCTTTTATCGTGCAATGGATAACTATTACCGTTCACCAACTTCCGCAAATTTATGGCTTGATATAAACTCGACTAAACAGCAACCACCATTACTCTAACGCACATCTATACATATGCACATCCATAACACTGTCTCAGTCTCTCTCCTTTATTCCCTTTCCCTCTGTCTCTTCCTTTCTGTCTTTCTCTCTGCGAAAAATATGCGTGTATGTCAATGTGTATGAACAAGTGTGTATATACCTACCAGTGAATACACTCGTTTAGTTCACCTGATTGTGTAAATGTAGGCCTTCGTGTGTATGCGTGTGTTCGTTTTTGAACACGTGTTGTACGCAAGTGTGCATACATATATATATGTATATATATATATATATATATATATATATATGTATATATATATATATATATATATATATATATATATATATATATATATATATATATATATATGTATGTGCGTGTGTGTGTGTGTGTGTGTAATATCTGCACATGCGCACGTGTGTATATACGCGTAGGGAATAAAGGTAATTCCGGAAAACATACTTGTATTTGTCCTTGACGCTTTTAAATTGTACACGCACTCATATCTATGCAAGCACAAGCACACGCTTTATATATATATATATATATATATATATATATATATATATATATATATATATATATTCGTATGCGTATTTGTGAGTGAGATTGCGCGTGTCCATGTGTATCTTGCAAAACCCACATCCCGCCAATTTTTCCACAGTCGCTCGTCCATGCCCCCACCCACAACGACAAGGGCGTGCGATTCCATTTCCCAGCTCACCCTCATTAATCTCCAATCTCTTACCACTACCTATCTCTCCCCCTCCTCCTAATCTTCCTCTTTCCTACCCCTTCAATAATACCCGTCCAAACCCTCTCCTTCTCCTTCATCTGTCCACTCCCACCTTCACCTTCACGTTCGTCTCCCACTGTCTCACCGCTACTCCTCGCTGCTGTCACACCGTTCTAATTATCATTTGGAAAATGCCCGCCCTTTTTTTCTATCCTGAGGGCCCCCAATCTTGCCACACAACCACTATTAGTGTTTTGTGTCCCCAAATTCACTGTAGCCCTGTCTACTCGCGTTTTACAGACATTACTACTTGCTACAACCACTTTCAACCACGGCTGCTATTGCAATCTTATTTCTGTTGCTGACGCTACTCGTGTACATTCAACTGTTGACCCCTAAAAGTGCCTCTTTCATTCTAAGAAAGCTAAACGTCTGTTCTTGTCCCTTCTTCGCTGGCTTCTTCTTCGTAATTGTTCATTCTTCTCCAAACTCCTTCTACTTACTCCACTTTTTCTTTCTCCATCCATCCTCCTTCCTTTCCCTCATTCTTCATCTTTTTCCTGTCCTTTTTTTTCTTCCTTCTCTTTTTTTTCATTTTGTCTTCATCCGTCTCTTCTTCTTTACCCTCCCTCCTTTCTTACACTCTCCCCACTTTTCTTTCACGTTTCTTCTTCTTCTTCTTCTTCTTCTTCTTCTTCTTCTTCTTCTTCTTCTTCTTCTTCTTCTTCTTCTTCTTCTTCTTCTTCTTCTTCTTCACCCGGATCTTTCAAATGCTCCAGTCCTTTTTCTTCCCCCCTCTCCCTCTTTCTTTTTCCACTTTTTCTCTCTTTGTCACTTCTTCTTCCCTTCATCTTTTCGTCTTTCTCTTCCTCATCTAGTTCTTTCCATCTATTATCCCATATTCTTTCTCCAGAAGAAAGGTTCAGGAAATCGTCAATAGAAATCAGGGAGCGAAACCCTGTTTGCCTTTTCGATTCCACTTAACGTTTCATTCTCTCTTCCTTTCGATTTGATTTTCTTTTTTTTACGGATAAACCCCGATTAACGCGCTACTTATTAGTGCGTTTTTAATTAACGAGCAAACAATTTTTCATCCAAAATATCGAACAGCATTCCCCACCGCAAAATTTTGATTACTGCAGTAATCAAAGGAAGGAAAATAACTTACCAAATGACGCTTGGTAATTTTTATTTTAAAAGAATGAAATATTCCTTTCCTTTCAATAAGCTTATAATCCTGGCGGAGGGGTTACAATTCTTGACTACATCTTTCAAAGATTGTCTCAAGAAATCTTCTGCTTTTTTTAATCTGAAATTCAAGATTAATAACATTATTTCCCAGAAGGATTTTGAGTTTGATGAATACAGTTTCGATTAGGATGATTACGCATCTTGCCACAGAATAAAAAGTGTTAAAACTTTTCATTAGGAAAGACATATCAATTCAATGACATGGCCAGCAAACACTTTGCGTCTCAATCCGATTACAAATTTATTTTAAAAATTAAAAAAAAATAGTCAATGACAAAAATAGTCCATTACAAGAACCCATCCTTATATTCAGAAAGTTGGAACCAGCTTGATGGGAATATTGTTTGTCATTATCGAAGTCTATTCTTCGAAGAATTCAGTTAGTCAGAATAACCTGAAGAGAAGCAACAAAATATTCAATGTATTTTTTCCTTTTGCGTAGGATTCTATGATTTTTCCCTTAACATTGGTTTGAAAAAAAATTTGCCATTGATTAAAATGATTTAATCTAGTTTGTTTGAGGTATATTTCATGGCACTAAAATGCTCATCTATTGTTCTGAGCCATATCTGCGATTTGTTTTTTGTTGTTTGGGGGGTTGCTATGAATTAAAAAAGCTGGATGAATATTTCTTTAAGTCTGGTGATCCCATAACTTTTGTCAGAGGTTGTACATATAGCATGTAACATAGCTACAACAAGAGAGCTTCCAAATGAAACAATGAAAAGGATTCTGAAATCCCTTCGTGAGGAACATCTAAAGTGTAGACCAGTGCCAAAATTAGCCAAATCCAACAAATATTTCTCTATCTCGTACTTGATAGATAGATAAATAGATAGATAGATAGATAGATAGATAGATAGATAGATAGATAGATAGATAGGCAGATAAAGCTTAACATTAGAGAGGTAATCCATTTATACTGATGTCCGTAGATGAATTCCGAAATAACAGTTATTCTCCACTGGCTACAATAGTAATCGAAGTCTTGGAGGACAGATGCGAGAGAAAGTGCTTTCACTTTTCAGTATTCTTCTTGCATTTTTCTTTCTCCATTGACTCTGATGAAGAGATGGGTGTGGTCGAGGAAGAACCAGAAAAGGCTGCCCCACCCCTATATCCCTCTTAACATGCGCTAACGAACCTGAGACAAGTCCTCGACGGGGACAAGTACTCATTTCCAGGTAATGCATCTGGCTAAGGTTTCCGCATATCTCCTAGATACTCAACAAATCCAGAATGGACATTTTCATTACAAAAGTACGCTTTACCCTAGTTTGAACGTGGTGATAAATTCTACCGTACTTGTTCTCAAACTGTGTGCCGTGGCACAACAGTGTGTGCCGTGGCACAACAATGTGTCCCGACTATCTCTCAAGTGTACTGCGTGAATTTTTCCAAATACGCAAACATTGTATTTTGTCTGTCCCGTCCCACCACATAGTTGCCGATCTAATTGTTTTATCGCTAGATTTGAGAGATCTGAATCTTTTCGCAACAGATGAAAGTATAATGGACAATATGACTGTTTTTTGTTTTTCTGTCCGTAACACTGGGCTCTTCCATTTAAGGTTAAGGTTTTGCTGATAAAAATATCTCCTATCCACCATTTGAAACTATGGACTCTTCAATCGAAACAAACTCACAAGTTCTTTCACAAGAAATCGTTTTATAGAAATTGAAATATCCCTAAAATTCATTTCACAGGTATTAACTAGTTATCATATAAAGGTATTTCTACCCTGTTTCATGGAAATATCCATTCATCTCTGGATTAGATTTCTGAAGTTTAACCGTTTTATTGGTCAGATTGATAGTTATTCTTTTTGGTACATTGAGGATGTGTTGTACAGGTTTCCCCGCTATCCGAAAGTAGAATTTTTTAAAATATTTTTAGTTTAGGAGTATAATAAATGGTTTCATGCCTAACCAGTGACAATAGTGTGACGTGAACATAGATTGTAACTGTCGGAGTTCGAACACGGCTCGCCAATATCATTTCCGTGTTCCCATCCGAATGGTCAACGGCACCACCTGTCGCGTAATCAATCTTATACACACCAATATTAAAAGTTTCTTCGTGAGTTCAACCCTCATTGGATGTCCCTCTAAAAAAGGTTCGATTCCAGACTACGCCAAGTTAACAAATCATATGAAAAAAAAGAACAGATCAGGGCGTAAGCTGAACCCTCTTAATCGTGAATCTTATTCCTTTCTACGAACAGGGATTGCTTTTTAGCCGAGAAATTTCATTATTCAAAGAGTTAATTAAGAACACGCGTTGGTCCTTAAGAGCAGTTGAGCATTTTATGGATTCGGCGAAGGAAGATGATTTATATTGTATTTGTGTTATTTCTTGCCTTTTGATGACGTTTTTTCGTATCTTCCGTCTTTACAAGTCAGGTCTATTCTAGATTTCTACTTCTCTCGGAAGAGATACCTTTTGTTCTGTGCTTTTTTTGTTTTAGTTTTTTATTTTTGTGTTTGGTTTGTTTATTGGGGGGGCATTTTTTTATCTGTTAATTGTTTTTTCTTCTTTCTTTTTCTTTTCATTTTCTTGTCGAACAACCATATCCATCAAAGATGGCAAAGGGTTGTATCCTTTTTCATATCATTTGTGTGCTTATTTTTGTGTGTGTTCCAGAGCTCCTGAACACACTGTTTTGTCTACAGACTTGGAAATTGGGATCAGTTCTTCACAATACCCCTTCTGGAAAAAATTATTTCCAGAAAAAAAAATTTTGACTATTGACTGTGATGGCGAGGTCTTTTTTTCTTTCTTTTTTATTTAACTCCAGTATAAAATCAGGAATTGACTTTCTTCCGTAACAAGAACAATAAAAATCCTCATCACATTCATGGGAATGAATATTCCATCGTTTGTCTGCATTAATCCTAACTGATATGTGGAATGAATATTTCTCAACTGCAACTTTTGTCAGTCGGAATAGAAGTAGAAATGGAGTTTGACCCTGTTACAACCAGGCTTGTCCTCTTTTCCTTCCTTTGTTTCTTTCTTTCTCTTGTTGTTATCCATCCTTCGACTTTCTTCTGATTTTCTTTCATCATCATTCTTCCTTCCTTCTTCTCTTTCTTCTTCTTTTTCCATTCCTTTATTTTCTGTCTTCAGTTTCATTTAGAATTCTTTCTCCTTCACCCTCCTTTAAAACAACCCTCTCTCTCTCTCTCTCTCTCTCTCTCTCTCTCTCTCTCTCTCTCTGTTTTTTCTTCACTCTTCCTCTTAGATGTCTTATTCCTTCTCACACATTTCGATGTGGTCAACCGACAACCTTTTTTTCTTTGCCTTTCTTTTCTTTTCTTTTCTTTTTCATTTTCCTTCATTAATCACCTTCGTTTGTTTTTCTGAATTTAATTCTATTTATTTGATGTGTGTCCCGTTCAAAAAACACACGCAAAAACAAGCACGCACGAACGGTCGCGTACAAGTCATCCAAACGTCCTCCATTCACCTGAGGACGACAAAATCAGAACGAGGCTACGCATCTTATTTATTTATTGTCAATCAGGCAAAATGGTGGATGACGCATCCATCACTCAGTTTAGGCCAGATTTAATAACCTTGCAAAAAGGTCAGGAGCTGTGCATTGGCAAGCCAACGACCAAATAGGATTTGCGTACTCATTAGTAGATAAAGAGGTCTCTTATTTCTGGTCAGCCTCTTATCTCTGCCCGTCTAAATCCCATATGACACGGTAGGCGAGTATGTTTTGTTCACACACTCACATTTCTTGTCTGAGGCCGACATTTTACATTAATCAAAGTACGAGCGGATTGATTGATAATATTTTTAGTGGCAACTGCTGTATCTAATTAACACTTACTTCGGTAAAGCCTCCTTTGATCAGTGCCTATATCAATTTTCTTTGCTAGGAGTCGTTCGTGTGCTGTCGTTCGTAGATATTGATGACTTTAACGATCGTTTCTTTGGGGGTTTTTTTCGAAATGTTTTATAATCCATCCAGTAATTAAGGCCTGAAGTTGGTGACACTTTCACTTTTTGTGCAAGCGAAATAATTCTAAATATCATTAAGCAATTTTTCACGATCCCAAAGCAGATTTTAATCAAGTGTGACGCAAGGCAAAATTAAATGGAGGGACCTCGTCACTTTTAACTGCTTTGCTAATGGATTCTCTTAGTTGAAGATTTATGAAAATATAAGATAAATATTCAGTAGAAACTGTCTTGTGACCAACCTCTTTTAGCAGCCTTCTGTGTTGGGGGTGATCTATTAAAACATTGGAAAAAGAGGTGATCAATGATTAACCTATTTTTCCTGCAATTTGTGGGACAGCGATCGCTAGGAAAGCCTAAAATTTGAAAAAAAAAACAAGCAGACACAAACGAAGGGGAAAATTTAGCATGAAGTTACAAAGTAAATTGAACTCTCTCTCTCTCTCTCTCTCTCTCTCTCTCTCTCTCTCTCTCTCTCTCTCTCTCCCCAAAGAAAAAATATTGAGGAAAGGAATTTTAAAAATCAAAAAATCATTTTTTTCTAAACATAATAAGGAGCAAATGTTGAAAATTTCAGTCTTCTAGCTCCATTGGTTTGGCCTGTATGCTTGATACATACTTATATAGCCAGCCAGACAGCTAGCCAACCGGAACAATTTGAAAACTGAGGAAACCTTTATTGGCAGTTTTGTTGACAGTTTTAATTGTCGGTTTCTGATGGATAGATTTGAAGAGACCAAGATATATTTGATCAATTCTTGTATTAATTTTCTTTGCAATTCGCTCGTGTGCTCACGTTCTTTGATATTGATGTATTCGTTTCAAGGGTTTTTTTTCTAAATCTCTCATAATCAATCCAGTAATTAAATCCCGAAGAAGGCGTCAGTTCCACTTCTTGTGTAATAATTCACTTCTACCAACGAAGTAGGAAGAGGTATATGTATCCTCTCATATCTGTCTATTTGTCAAAACAATATATCCAAAGGTTCGCAATGAATTTTAGTGGAATTTGCCGGAGAAAGTTCAACGGGCAACAAAATTGGCGATTAAATTTGGGGGTCGATCCAAGAATTTTCCACATCCATTGCACTGTAGCCATATATCCACACCACACAATATCTTTAAAAGTTCTCAATTATTTTCCTATGACATTTTGTCGAAGAGTAGGCAATTGGCCATGCGAAAATTGATGAAACTTTGGCATGAATCCAGTAACGTTATCGAATTACCTACTCTATTTTGCAACTATTAGAGAGATGATTTTCACACCGTTTTTAGTGACAACGGCGTTGGTTGAAATATGCGCTCTCTGATATTTTTATATATAATTCTTCGTCGGGCGTTTATTGGGGGTGAAACTATTGAGCAGCAACAACTGAACAGCGACAACTGAGCGGCGACAATAGAGCGTGGGATAGCGTGCAGCTAATTATGCATACTGTAGTGATGAAACACTTCTTAAAATATTTGAAGGTGTATGGGTGCTTATCGAAGATTTATCACTTGTCTTTATCCGCGTAAATTCAGTTATTGACACAAATGTCCTTCTATAGGCTTGAAATTCCATTTAAGCCCATCCTTGTGTGCATTTCTACTTACGACTATCTATATATGTGTTAATATGTACATACACAGACATATTCATATGTATATATAAGTATTATTAGACTTGCTTCAATCTGACCGATTGTTTCGATATCTTCACATCTTTTCAAGCGAGTCTATGTACAAGGTCAAGCATCCAACCATTTTGAATATCTTGAGAACCAGTTGCTCAGCCTTGATATGACTCTGCCATCAAACAGACACTCTCCCGTGCAGTAATTCATGTGGGAAGTGAGATACCATTGAGTGAGCTCGTGTACTGTGTAACCGAGTCTACCCATTCTTTGCGTCTCGTACAAGATTTTTAGGCAAAGCACCGCATCACCTAGGTCTGAGTCAGTTGTAAGATTAAAGTGCTTTTTCCATAAAACAATTAAGTGTCGTCCAGCAGACAAATGGGTCCATCCTTGCCAATGACGGTCTTTTATTATTTTTTTTTTTTTCACCGACCTCCGTCATTAGCTTTCCAAACCATCAAATTCTCGGACCCTCATCCCTCATCACCTTATCAAAAGGAGTTGGGCTCTACAAATGATTTGAACACCAAGGAATCTATGGATGACCATGGCCTGTAATGGTCGGGATTCGATTCACGTGACCGACTGGATGCTGACCCGGGATGACGTCTGAAAGAATATTATATACGCCAAGTGCTACTTAATGTTGGGAAAAGACAATAGCGATGTCGTTTGGTCGGAATGGGGAAATGAAAGAGAGGCCGGTCTCGAGGACAGATATATCCGGGCCCTGCAGTCTCTCTGATTTAGTCTCGATTTCAGATTCGGTCCCTGTTTTTATTCCCCAAACCCCTTACTTGCCAGATTTAATTAGATGCGACGGGTCAAATAAAGAGAGAAACCATAAAGATAATGCAGGCTCAGTTATCAGGATTTCATCCCCCCCCCTTCACCATTGTTATCTTCCCTCTTTTTATATCTTTTATTATTTCTCGCCTTTCTGTTTATCATCTTTTCTCGTTTTGTTTTTTCTTTCCAATTCTCTCTTTCGGCCTTTTCTTTTTTCTTCTCCCTTGTTTTTTTGGGGGTTTTTTCAGTCGGACTCCAATCGTAACATGAACAACAAGAACAATTCTCACCAAAATGAGGGATGTTATCCGATGTGTTAAATTTACATTCCCTTACCGTGATTTGAAGTCACGATCAACTGATTGCTGGGAGGCTATCTTACCCTCTGAACTAAATTGGCAAGTCTTAGATATTATCGAAAATTTATCATACAGATACGCATGAATTTATTTCATTTACAAAAAAATATACCTTTTTATAATTTTTTCTGTTTACAATTCAAAAGTTGCTGAAATCATCTTCAGTCAGAACAAAAGTTGGAGCAGAGTTTGACCCTGTAGCAGCCAGTCTTGTTTTACTTATATTCTCTTTCCTTTCTGTCTCTATCTACTTTCGTTTCATTATAATTTTTCATTCAACTTTTTTTTCTGTGTTCTCTTCTCTTTTTTGTTATTTTCTTCTTTTGCCTTTTCTTCTGTTTTTCTTTCTTTTTACTTTCTACTACCTTATATATATATATATATATATATATATATATATATATATATATATATATATATATATATATATATATATATACATATATGTATATATATATATATATATATATATATATATATATATATATATATATATATATATATATATATTCATTTTTCTTTTTTTCTTTCTTCCTTGCTCTGCTTAAATCCTTTCTTTTCTCGTACCCAGCCTCATTTTTTCATTCTTTTTTTTCTTTTCTTACTTTTTACTCTCTGCTTCTTTAATACTCTTTTTATTATTTTTTGTTTCTTTGTTTCTTTTCATGTCTTTCTTTCATTTCCTTTCCCTTAGTTTCCTGTCTCTTTCTTTCTTTTCACAGTTTCTTTCTATTCTCACTTTTCATTCCTTTCTTAATTCAATTTTGTCTTTCTTCTCCTCATTCTTGTTTCATTCCTTTCCTCTCTTTAACTAAACCTTTTAAATAACTCGTCCATATATATATATATATATATATATATATATATATATATATATATATATATATATATATATATATATACATATATATGTGCTCCCACAGTTATAAATTACGTTACCTTACATAGAAAATTCTTATTTGAAATGATCTCCCGTTATTACAAAGAGAATGTATCACTTGACCTAGACAAAGTAAACATAGCTCTATTTCTGGTATAGAATAAACAATTAAAGAAACAGGAGTTTGCGTTACCGGCAGCTGTTTAGCTCAAAGTAACGCTACGTTGAAGCAACTGCTCTATCGGCCAAAGGTTCGATTCTTGCAGCTGCCCCATTTTCTCAAATATTTAATTCTATTTACGTTGCCTTGGCCAAGTGATACATTTTCCGTGTAATAACGGAAGATCGTCTCAAATGAGAGTTTCGATATAATATAACACAATTTATAATCATTCTGTCGGATCATATACATCCATTTCTTAGTAACACACACATACACATGCATATATATATATATATATATATATATATATATATATATATATATATATATACATATATATATATGCATGTGTATGTGTGTGTTACATATATATATATATATATATATATATATATATATATATATATATATATATATATATATATATATATATATATATATATACGTATTTATATATATATTAGTCTGTTTATATCTATTTAACTATCTTTCTATATCTTGGTCTGTTAGCATCTGTCTATTCAAATCTGTCATTTAAACAAATTTCTTCGGGGTTTCTCTCTCTCTCTCTCTCTCTCTCTCTCCCTCTCTCTCTCTCTGTCTCTCTCAGACACTCACACACACATCCAGTTTCCTTTTCTCTATCTTCTTCATATTTCATATTCCTTTCTTTCTCATTCATTCTTTCATCTTCATTTTTCTTCGTCCCTATAGACTTTAATTTAATTTCCAACTTTTCCATCTCCAGTCCCTACTTTTCCATCTTTTTCTCCAACTTATCTCTAGTTACATTTTATCTAGTTTCTTCTTTCTCCTCTGTCCTATCTTTCTCCTTCCTTCTTTCCTTCTCCTTCTCCTTCTCTTTCTTCTCCTTCTTCTTCTTTTTCTCCTTCTTCTTCTTCTTCTTCTTCTTCTTCTTCTTCTTCTTCTTATTATTATTATTATTATTATTATTATTATTATTATTATTATTATTATTATTATTATTATTATTATTATTATTATTATCTGTTACCTTTGTATTTCCTTTTTTGTCGTCTCTCTTTCTTTCTCTGCGTTATTTCCTTCTTTTCCTCGTAACAAGCCTCGTTTTCATTTTTTTCATTTTCTGTCTTGTCTTTTTTCGACATATTCTCCCTTTCTTTCTTTCTCTTTATTCTCTATTACCTTCGTATCTTCTTTCCTTCATTTGTCTTTTTCTTTCTTTTTTTTTTCCTTTTCTTTCTTTATTATTCATTTCATTTTTTTTTTTTTTTCGTTTTTCTATTCCTTACTATTATTGTTTTATTTCCTCTTTTGTATTGCCCCTTTCAAAAATCCTTAATATAATGCATACAGGCCACTGAAATGCAACCTCGGCCTTTCATTTTTTTTTTTAATGTCATTACCAATATGACCATTATTGGCAGCAAGCAGGTCATTAATCGTACTGGGTGATGGCTTCATGAAATCGACCATTGCATTTTTTTTTAATTCGAGATTTCTTTCATTCTTAACAATATGAAAGCCAGCTGAAATTGCTGCCCTAAACCATTTGATATTAACGAACAGTTGGATTACGATCAACTGTTCATCATTTTTTCCCCACGAGCCACAGGGTAAAGCTATACAAAACTGTTTGGTTGGACGCATAGTTGATAATTATATCTTGCAAGCATCCAGGATTTTTATAATAAAAAAGAAAAAGGACTGAGCGCGGACAATACAAAAACGATATTTCTATTCCTTCCATATTAATTTTTTTCTGCTTTTAATTAGTTGAAAATTTCCAGAATTCGTTTCAGTGGTCGGCTACTTGGGATACACGATAAGACCAGTAGGTCTGTAATTCAACGCTCAGATTCTAAGCGATACCAGCTCGTTCGGTCACTTTCCCCTTTTTTTAGATTTCTGGGACGCAACTCTGAAATGTTTTTTGTCTACAGTTTTTACAAAAGGTCATTAAAATTCAAAAAGTTTTTTATCAGATGATTTATCTCCTTCTTGTTGAGTTTGTTATTTGTCCTGGTAACACGACGTTTCAGTCGATCCATTCACCGGACTTCTTCAGGTGTACTATCCGAATGTGACAGTGGTTAAAATATTTTTCTCTAATGCAAGCAACGCTTAAAACTTAGTATTCCGATGTTTTCCTTTTTTTGTATGGCTTAAATTTTCATACTTTGTTCCTGATTAGAGGTAGAAGCCACGTTGGGTTGGACTCCGCACTTGTCTGACGTACACCCAGTCTACATGTGCTGCTTCTTTGATTTTCCCCTGTTTCTAACAGCGTTCCCTATCTATTATCCGGACTTCTTCTCAGAGAGGATAGTGATCGCCTTTTACTTAACCAACTCAGCAAGGTCACAGCAGACTGGCACTCAATAAAAATCGGTCCCACTTACACAAGGTAACAAAACGAGCTTGCTAAGGATCTTTACTTTTTAAGCTTGTCACTATTGAGAAAAACAAGCCTGTCTACTGCAGGGTCAAACTCCACTCGTATTTCTATTCCGACTGATGATGATTACTTGCAACTTTTGTATTGTAAATATGATACATTTTTAAAGAATAGAAGCTGCCTCTATAACGGCTCGCTGCAAAACAAACGTTGAATGCTATTTTCCATTTTCGCTTTTTTTTCGTTAAAGCAAAAAGTGGCGTAGAGCAAACTTTTAAAAACTGAGGAATACCAGAGAGATCTATTTCATGCATATATATATATATATATATATATATATATATATATATATTTATATATATATATATATATATATATATATATATATATATATATATATATATATATATGTGTGTGTGTGTGTGTGTGCAACATATATGTATACACGGATAGGGCTGGGCTGATATTTGAACAGATAGATTGATAGATAGATAGATAGATAGATAGATATGAACAGAGTGAAATAACTAACTAGCTAGCTAGCTAGTCAGCGACCTAGAGATAGGTAGATAGATAGATAGATCCTAACACAAAGTAAACATGTATAGAAATATACACATTTTTGTACAGGTATTTGTTTATTGAAAAGGAAATAAGCCCTTGCATATCTGTATGATATATTTTCGGTAAAACCCAAGACTTGCCAATTTAGCTCAGTCAGTAAGGAAACCTCCTGGCAATCAGTCGTTCGTGAATTCAAATCACAGTAGGGGAAATGGGAATTTTACAACCTCAATTAGGGTGAGTATTGTTCCTCTTGTAACGGATATTTGAAGGTTTGAAAATAGATAGACATGATCAGACTGATGAATAGACCGATAGATATTATAAGGTTTATAAAAATAGATAGGTAGATAGATAGACAGACATTAAAAAAACATACATTCATATATACATACATATGAAGAGCCTGATAGACAAATAGATAGACTTGAGCTATTGATTGGCTGAAATACAACCATAAAATGTGAAGTGGATAAATATGGAAAGAATTCCATTTGATCAAATCAATAAATATTCATATTGGATTACTCTAATCTAGCATGCACATGTGTCTCTGTGTGTGTGCATTTATGTGTTCCGTACGTGTGCGTGTGTGTGTGTGCGTGTTGGTCAGGCCTGTTTGTCTTGCAGATCGATGCGAAAGTGCCATAAAACAGAGGGCGTGATCATTTTTGGCTACTCCATTTTTTGTTCCATTAAAAGCTGACATTTTTCCAATTTTCTCTTTTAGCCTTCAACTCACAAATCCGACGCGGCCACTTTCGATTCTGCCCCTAACCCTAACATTCGGGCCACCCGACCCAGCCCAATCCATTCGATTCTACCCCTAACATTCATGCCACCTGCACCTCAATCCATTCACGTACGAGCCAACGGATTACCTTAGGGTAACGGTAAACACTAAAAAGATCATGAGAAAGTAAAGGTTGATTTTTTGAAAGTTTGTGTTGTCATTCTAAATGCTTTTATCCATTAACCCTTTCGCTGCTGTACACATACATAGTTCGCCGGGACGATTTGATATTTTAAGCCCGTCACTATCAAGAGACAAGACTGGTTGCTACAAGGTCAAACTCTATTACTACTTCTGTTTCAACTGAAGATGATTACTGCAACTTGTGTATTGTGTACGTAATCATTTTTTTTTTTTCATTTTAGTATTCATATGTATTTATTTATTGGAATGAAATATGTTGTTTTTTTTTTGTGGATTTCTGACATAAATTTTCATAAATGTGTGAGACCAGCCAATTTGGATTAGTCGTTAAAGAGCACGATGACCAATCAGTTGGTTGTGATTTCGAATCATGGTAGGGTTATGTTAAGTTTCACTCCCTCAAAATTCTTGTTCTTTCTATGGTAGAAAAATTCCAGGTTTGGACTGGAATTTGACAAAAAAAAGCTTTATTTGCCCATTTTTGAAGTATCAAATTCCATTGGTACATCGATTTCCGCAGTCTAATAAAGATAAAAAGTATTCATTTTCACAACCAAAATTTATTTTTCAACATAGTCTCGTTCCTTACCAATGCACTTGAATCAGTGGATAATATAGAACACATAGATCAGACATAATACACTGATACATTTCAGATCGAAATCTATCAGAGAACTATGAGTAAGGCTACGGACTTAATGATCCAGCTTCGTGCATCGGTACATCAATAAATCTGTGGCGTAACGATAAAACAGTATTCATTTCACGCAACAAATATTCATCATTCTACATTAATCTCTTTCCTTATCAATGCAATTAATTCAGTGATGAATGATAATCACACACAGTTAGTGTAAAAGTATCCGATACATTTCAAAAAGTTCATTTTAACATACTTATACACTTTCAAAATTGACAGTTTTTTTTTCTAATAACTTTTCAATGTTCAGTCTTGTTTCATTAATTTTTTTGTCAGAGGGAAGCGAAGATCCGCTCACAGAACCCTTTTGGCAATGGGGTCTGCACCATTTGCAGATTCTTCCTATGAAGTTGCCTTATCGATTGTCAGAATGAGTTTGAATTCGGTACCAGAGACTTTTGGACCAAAGCACAACTTTTGTATACATCGAACTATAAAAAGCGTCCTTACGCTGGGTACGATTTCAATCGTTCTTGCTTAGAAAACTGATCCTCTGTCTTTTCAAGTACGGTGACTCTAAAAAAAGTCTAAACTGGCTCCAAGTACGCTAAAACGTTCCGTTAATTTTGAAGCTGCATTAAGATGTTTAAATATGTATACAGATACTTGATAAAACTTTCAAAATCTATCGGACATTTTTTTATACTCTATAGATTGTGTACAAAAAAAATTTCATTCTGCTGATAACCATATGTCAAGCTGTGGACTTATAGAATCACTCTTGTATATATAAAGGGTGGTACAAAAGTTGCGAATAGGGTTTTAAATATTCATATTTTTCAGTTTTGACAATTTTTTTTCAAAATTGTTTTTAACAAATGAAATATATAAACGAGGAAAATTTAATTAACCTATGTATGGATAATTGTTACTCTAAAATGCCCACCACTTGAACTTCATAAAATCTTGCTCTTTCAATCAAATTCTCCATAATATTCCTCCTCGGCACACGAATATGGTTTTCAGCATTTCGTCCCCTGATTGAGGGTGATCCCTTATTCTCGAAAACGCACAAACGACCAATCATGGACTCAGTTAACGGTGTCCATGCGTTCGAATAAAGAGAATATGCTTCTTGTTTTAACGTTGAAAATATTCAAATAAAAACTCTATTTTTTCTTAGTTCGTTGCTTAGTTGTGTACTTTTCTATAATGAATTCCCAGAGGTTCCTTTACATATCTAAGGAGGAAAACAAAAATATCAAAATAGAATAAGTTATGATCGTTTTAAATCCTTTGCGACTTTGGCGCCTAAAATATAGATTTCATGCATCGAACACAGATTTAAAGAAATCGTTAAAGTAGGGGCTTACTCCTACTCTATCAACCTGAGAGAAAAAAATCGCCTTGTTTCTGTACCGCGAAAATTCCAATTTCTTCCTTTTTTTTTTTTTTTTTTTCCCCTCTTATTTTACAACGGTCATTATGTTTGTCTCTTGCTTTTCCATGAACATCATCTTGTAATGCACCTGGACACATCATCAATAATGTTTCTTGGGGTCATTGGATGTTTGGGGGTCCATCCATAATCACCCTCACCGAAGTGACCCAGCCGAGGCTGATGAAGCGTCGACTTGTGTCTTGCCTCTTGGCCTTTTAGAAAAAAAAATATCTATTATGATAATACGTCACGTGTATTAGTATATTCATTTTCTATTTGTAAATCTTCTTCACGTCACCACATGATGACATAGTAAAAATAGAATTTTATGTTATGTTAAACTTGATTAATAAAACGCCACGATTACTCAGAGGTGAATTGAATCTCGTGAATTTTTTAGAGCCAAACATTTTTATCGAAGAAAACAATGAATGCGTATCCATATATCGACTCTAATAATGAATTTTCCTGGTTCGCTGTCAGTAACTCTGGACTCTTCCACTCAGGGGTTAAAATTTTGCTGTATTTTTTCTCCATATGATCTACTCGTTAATCCTGGTGGGAAAATTCACGGATATATAGAAATGTGTTGTTTTCTTTTTAGATAAAAAAAAACTCTGAAATTGTTTACCGTTAAGAGTGGTTTGGAAGTATTCGTGGTCAGATAGGAATTGATGCTAAGTTAATATATCAACTCTAATAATGAACTGTGCTATTGTTTTCTTTTATTAGCCGAAACACTAACCTCTTCCACTTGGGGGTAAAAATATTGCCGCTACAAATACCTCCTGCCCACCATTTTAAACTAGTCACACTTCTCTGTAAACTAATATAGTATTTTTACTAAGAAAAAATCTCTATCGGAATATATACGTGATTTTTTTTTCCAATTGGATTAATGAGTAGATCATATGATAAGAGATTTTTCAGGATGCAAGTCTTATAGCACAGAGCAGCAATCTGATTTCGCTGGACGTTGTCAGTGGGTTTGATCTCAATTGTCTGATTCCAAACTATGATAAGTTAGTAAATCATACAAAATAGGTTTAGTTAGTCACACAATAGAAACCATCACGTGACCACCTTTTCTTGATAGGTTGCCATGTTGGGGATGATCAATTCAAAGATTGAAAACGGTGGTGATCAAAGAATAAGTTACTCCTCAAACTTTTTTTTTTGTGCAATGATCTCTAAAAAGTCTGAATTTTCAAAAAAACGAACATGAATGTTGCTGTACATATACTAAGGGGTCAATTTGGCATGCACTTACATTGTGAATCGACCCCCACTAAAAACCTGTTCGGGGAGAGGGAGGTTTAAAAAAAATTTTTCTAGATATAATAAAAACTTTAATGTTGAAAATGTCAGCCCTCTAGCTCTATTTGGTGCAGGCTGTATGCATGAGACATAGTCTGACAGCAAGCCAACCAGACTGACATGAAAACTGAAAAAACCAATGTTGACTGTTAGGGGGACAGTTTTGTTGTACGGGTTTGAATAGATAAATAGACTTAAAGACGTTGAGATGGACATGAACAGATTTAGTTAGATGCAATCGAAGCAGTGTACATGTTCTTATTGGAATTCTATCATCAAATATATCTAAACGTGTGTGCCAACGAACTCCTTTGTGTATTTTAATTAAGTGGACGAATTGTGGCTTTTTTCGTCCATTTCTAAAAAGAGTGACGATGTAGAAAGTCTGGTCATTTCAGTTCAGTCAGAGCAATTATAGTGTAGACATTGAAGTAAACACAAATGTTGATTACACACACACGAACACACACACACACTCACTCGCACACGTGTGCATCTTTTATTGGAGTAATCCAATATGAATTCCTATTGTTTCTATTACATACAATTATTTTCGTATTTATCTGCTTCATTGTGTTTTATGTTTGTCGCCCAGCGATACTTCGGTCAATTTCTACCTATCTATCTAATAATTATAGTCGATAAAGGATAATGGTGCAGTACAATTGTTTCATATAACCCCAACTTAATGTCAACATGTGAAAAAAAACGATTAACTATTAACTGGTGCTGGCTCTATCGTGTCACCGTGCATCAGTTCATGAGTCACTCGTCAAATGCACCATCTGACACTTGCTTATACTACAAATGGCGGCTATTGCAACACTCCTGCCAGTGGAATCCCTATCACGTAACAAGGTGGCCACTAAGATATATTCTAAATATATTCTTTTTTTTTTTTTGGCCCCCTGCGCCACCTGCAGAAATATGCGTTGTCACCCCTTCGAAATATATGCTTTTGCCCTTACCTGGAAAAGTGGCAGCGGAGGCCTGTGTTTGTATCTATTTATCTATCTGATCATATGCATCTCAATGTGTTAGGATCTGTGTAGAAGCCAGCACACACACACACACACACACACACACACACACACACACACACGAGCCCCACCGGATCACATCAACACTTCTTGATTCGGAAGTCGGTCGAATCGAAAAGCAATTGCTCATGTCAATTTGATCGAAGTGATTGAATCGATCAGGTAAGTAAAGTGGGTCGGGTGGAATTGCAACGTCGTGTGTCTCTAACGAGCGATCATTGTGTCAACAGATGGATGGGTGGGATATAATGGGTGGGGGTAAGTGACACACACGATGAAAAAGAGAAAGGTGTGAAGAGATTTTGTTTTCAAACAACATGAAAAGAAAGAACAGAAGGTAGCGAAGAGAGCAAAAAGAAAGTCATGAGAGAAAGGGCGGAGATAGAAAGAGAGGGGGAGATAGAGAGAGAGGGGGAGATAGAGAGAGAGAGAGAGAAAGAGAGAGAGTAAGAAACACGTGGAAGACCACGGAGGAACTTACGGAAAGAAAGAAAGAAGAAAAAGAAAAGCAAGAGAGAGAGACAAAACAAAGAGACATTATTTCTTCAAAAAGAGAAAGAACGCGGGCGAAACTCATGAAACGAAAGAAAGAAAGAAAGAAAGAAAGAAAGAAAGAAAGAAAGAAAGAAAGAAAGAAAGAACGTACAAAGAGCATGTCGGAAGGAAAAGGGAGAAGATTCATAAGAATAAAAGAAAACGATAGAGATTGTAGAAAGTAAGAGCTCCTGGAAATAAAGAAAAATATGCAAAATAAGAAAGAAAACAAGAAATATAAACGAACAAAGATTGTAAAAAGAAAGAATGAGGAATGCAGAAAGCAAAACCATGGAAAATTAAATTCAAAAAAATTAGAAAATGTAAATTCTAAAAATATAATGTCGATATTATTCTTTAGCTTCGAACCCAATTCTTTACATCCCCACAAAAAAGAGAAAATGTTCATTTGATTGAATTTCATGGCTGCCTGAATTCTCTAAACGTCTGCTTGTGGTTTTTCAGTACGTTGAACGCAATAGCCATTGTTGAGACACAGTGCTATAGCATCACCAAAGCCTGGCACTTTTTTAATGATAAAATTACTTTATTTCATCGTCGAACGCCATATTTTTTGTAACATAACACATAACACATGATAATACATTTATTTGATGCGAAAAAGTATTTAAAAATGTATATACAAACAAATATCATAACAAATCTAGTTTACATAATATTAAAAACCTAAGCATTTGTAGCGTTGTAATAAATATCAATTTATCTGGTGAATGTACAACATATTCAGTTTAACCATTCCGGGAAGCTACAAAACTATCTCTGAAAAAGAATTTTTTGATATTTAATCTACTTCTTTTCAGTTCTTCAGTATGTTTATGGCTTCTTGTACTATTATGTTTTACATTAGAGAAGACTGATTCTTAACCACACATAGTTTTAAACATTTCTATTAAGTTTTATTTCATCTTTATTAAATCGTCGGACGCCATGTTTTTTATTACAACACACTTTGAGGAAGCATTCATTTTTTCAATGCACTGAAGGGAAAACTGATTAAAACCTTCTTCACCCTTGGAAAAGGAAATGAGTGTTGAAATCTTTCAGTGCCAAAAGCCGCCTTTTTATTTAAAACTGAACAAAAGTTCGTTTTATGTATGCAGCAGGGTATCCCGAATGTAACAATCTATTTTCAGAAATAATTTCTACGACCCGTTTTATGAAATTTGCTTTTGAACTTTTCTCTAATTTGATTACACTTCATACTTTTTATCTTACACGCAACTACGAAAATTATTTTTTTATTTTTTTATTTTTTTTGCACAATCATCGTCAGTAATAAGTCTATAAGTAAAAATGAGAAATTTCAAAATCATAAAAAAAGGTTTTAATCAATCTAAATGTAAAGAAAACTTGCATTTTGCACGAAATAATCATTCAATAGTTCGAATATAACATATGTTTGAAATTCCATCCATTTCAACAATAGACAGTTAACGTCAAAATTTGATATTCCAGCATTGCCTCTGCACCATCCTCTAAATGCGCTGGTGCGACTTTGTCAACAAAAAAAATGAGAACCCCAGGAAATCCAGGGCCTCAAACACCGTGTTCAACCAAGTGAACTTCCGGGCCATAACTAAACGCAGAGCAAAAGTAAAAGAAAAAAAAACAGTGCTGTAAGGCGAGTGCTCCTTCCGGCGTTCAGACTTTCTCCTGCAACCGTGCATCTCCCGCACAGGCATGGCTAGGCACCCAGGGGCCTACAACAGACGTGGTAAACAATCCCAAATCTATAATAGATATTGAATAACACATGAATTGATAGGGCCCATTTTTCATTCATCTTCTGTAAACATTTTCTCATCCCAACGACGTTTGATTTGCATTTAAACAAAAATTTAACTCCATCAGAAGAAGCTGCAGCATTAGCCTTTTAACGTCTGTCATTGAGCATGGACGTTATTTTTTTTTCTGGAACTAATTTCGCATATGATCACCAGGGATCCACATCGAGTCATGATGTCCAGCAGGTTGTCTGATATTTTTGCAACATGACCAGCCCATTGCCATTTAAGTTTTCTTACGGTTTCCATATCCCTTGTTTGTGATCCCCACCACATTCAGTACGATTCTCTCCTATGCATGCTGAATAGTTATTTGAGGGAAAACGTTCTGGTTAAGTTCCATGTTTCGGTTCCATTGGTGACTATTGGGATGATGTATTGGTTGCATTGCCTTCTTTTAAAAACTAATGACCTTTTCTTGTTCTTTATGGTTGAATTTGCTCTGCCGAAAGCCTGCCAACCTATGGCGATTCTTAGCCTAATTTCTTCTGCTTTTGAGGATTCCATGGAGATCAGTTGTCCTAGGTAGATGCAGAGGTCTACGTTCTGTTTTGGTCTTCAACGTGATTGTTGCATTGGACATTCGTTTTACTGAAGTTTAAACTTTTGCTTCCTTCATTCAATTCATTTGATTTACCAAGCCACTTAATCATTGGGTCAAGTAACTTCTTCCGAAGCTTGGCTGTTAGCTTTGCAACTGTGAAAATCACGTGAATGTTATCCGTCATTCGTGATGATTGTTTCGCATATATCGTAAAAAATCGAAATTGGTGAAGGATCTTTTTGTTTTTTGTTGATTATTTTTTTGTTTTTGCATTCAGAGCAGAAGAATTTTTATTCTCATAAACGTCTACCATAACTTATTACAGCTCGTGAAATTCGGGTACCCAAATTTATTTCTACCTAAAGATAGTAGCCAAGGTTGTGCCAATCCGGAGGGAGGGAGCTTATATCATGGATCAGCAGTCTTTTGCCTCTTGCAGCAATTTAATGAGTGAGCGGTGGGTGAGATTAATCTCATAAAAAGCTCGAAATATGGGAATTATCCATTTGAAAACATCTAGTTACATTTTGCCTCGAATAAGTGGATAATGTCTAAAAAATCATTTGTGCTCAACTAAGTATGCCAATTACTGTTTGGAAGAAAAAACTCAATTCGGTTGCAATTTATTTCAATTAAAGCACTTTTGAAGACAGAGAGAATCTTTTGAACATGAAAAAGAAAGCAAAGCGTAGGGATCGATCTGGTCTACAGGCCGTAAGTTGCCTACCTCTGTCGTAGCTCACGGTTCCCTACATGACTCTTACGGTCAAAGCAATCACAGAGGAGACAACGAGGAGCTCTCGAGTTGACTTGGAGGGAGTACCACAAGGACTATCGTTGTCTGCTACGATGCTTTGGCTGGTTGGCTTGCAAAAAAAAAGAACCCATCCACTTGAATGACAGCAATGAAAGATCTGGTAGTCAACGGGGACCAATGGAAACGGTGCATCAGGAACATGCCGACAACAACGACCAATGACAAAGATAATGATGACGAATACGTATTTCTGAGTTGTTTTTCAAGGTTGTATCTCGTTTTTTTTTTTAATTTTTGTTATCTCAAATAAGCAAAAACTAAAATAAAATGGCTGTTACAAATATACTCACATTCTTATGACTATCATAAATACCCGTCCCACGTACAAGTTATTCCGCTAGTTATAAATAGCATTTAAATTTCATTTTTTATTCTATTAGATCAATATATCCTGACGTTTAATTCTTTTTCAGTATGAAATATAGATATTTTGAAACCATAAATATACAGATAGATAGGTGAAATTCAAATGTCAGTTCGACATAACGTCTCTAGGAAAATCAATGATTTCAAAAAATTATATTTTGAAACTGTCAAAAAGTTCCTCGACGAAACATCCGTTCGAATAGACAAAAGATTCGAGTAGACGAAAGGTTCGAGTAGACGAAAGGTTCGAGTAGACGGAAGGTTCGAGTAGACGAAAGGTTCGAGTAGACGGAAGGTTCGAGTAGACGAAAGGTTCGAGTAGACGGAAGGTTCGAGTAGACGGAAGGTTCGAGTAGACGAAAGATTCGAGTAGACGAAAGGTTCGAGTAGACGAAAGTTTCGAGTAGACGAAAGATTCGAGTAGACGAAAGATTCGAGTAGACGAAGGGTTCGAGTAGACAAAAGTTTCGAGTAGACGAAAGGTTCGAGTATTCCGTGCCAAGACAATCCAGTTGTTTATCTCGTTAGTCACCCCCTCCAGACCAAATCTTGCATAACCAGTCGAAATTGATGTGTTAAGCTTATTTCATTTGTACCCCTTGTACCTAAGATTGAAAACATTCGACTAATTTTTTTTATCTGAATGGATTTCTAAAATCAAAAGAGAATATTTGTATAACGAGGGCAATAATGATAAAATACCGAATTTTTAATGCCAAATTTATCATCAGGTTTTTATCTAAAATTGAGTCAGAAAACATTTTGAGATATCATTTTATTTTTAAGAAAATCAGCAATTTCTGACACTTAGACGCAACCTAAAACATCTAATTCTAGAAGAAAAACCTCTAAAACAGTGAATTTCAATTAACTACTGTGGATTACCTCCCTTTTTGTTGTCTGCTTGTTTGTTACAGATTTTGACGTTGTCACTATCCTGTTGTGATGTGGTAATATTATTAATATTGTTAAATCATAGCAAAGATTATTATCTCCATAAGTTAAAATTAACCTACCACACCGATTTCCACGGGTTACGACATTTTTGATGGTGATAAACGAAGTACAGCCCATACTAGATTAGCCGAATATAAAATTTAAACCATAACGCGTTGTAATTATTTGCGCTGAATTGTCGTCGCTGAGTAGACTTGTGCGGAACTGTCGGGTCACGAAGAGATTTGAAACAGCAACAAAATTAGTAGACTGAGATAATTAGAAGGAAAGGAAAATGAAGGGAAGAATGTGTTGAAAGAAAGACAGAAATGCACGAACGAAAGAAAGAGAGACAGTGAAATAAGAAACAAAGAAATCAGCGACAAAATAACATAGCAAAAGAAATGATTTTTTTTAGATTGAAATGCGGAAAACTCTGCAATTCCGAACTTGAAATAATGATGAGCAAAAAAAAAAACACAGGATATCAAGAAATAGATCGAAATACAGGCAAGAAGGGTTTTTGGAAGAAAGGAAGCAACGAGTTAGTCGGTCAGTTTTTATCGTTTGCTTCAATGATCGCAATCAAGTGGGAAACTCTTGTTCACGGTCGTCGTCGTCGTCTTTCATTCCTTCCAACCACCCAAACCCTTCAAACTTGCCATTCATAAATTGGGTCTAATTCAGCAACAATGGCAAATGCCTCTGGGATAAGCCGTGTCCAGACTTGTTAATGACCCATCTGTTCGAGCCTACTCCATTGGTGTCGACTCTTCAGGTTAAGGAGAACAAAAATGTAGCTTGGCCTCGTCATTTGCATATGCTCATTTGCATATTATGATACGCCCATCACTCATTACGAGCTGCCCCTATGAAAATTTAATAAAAAGCAAACAGAGGAAGACCACAGACATAAAAATTAGAAAAAACACGAAATAGAGAAAAGAAAGTGAAAGAAAAAAATGTGATACGAGAAACTATCACATAATAAATAACATTCGTTTTTTTGTTTTCGTTTTCAAATTGTAATGATAAGAAGAGAAAAATGGGAGAAGAGAATATTACATTGAGTGTCTGTGTTTTTTTTCTATTCTTTTATTCTATTCAACTTTTTTCCATTTTTTTCTTTCTTCCATGGCCCGACCTAACTGAAACCAGACAACTGTCCGAGACGTGAGACCTGAATACAAAATGAATTGAAAATGTAACTCACTGGTGATTTCTGTCAAAATGTTGTCGGATACAAAAATCCAATTTGAAACATATTACCAAATGTTCCACACCTGCCATATTATATATATATATATATATATATATATATATATATATATATATATATATATATATATATATATATATATATATATATATACTGAACATCACCCTATGGGTAAATTTCTATTAGTATGCATATGTATGTATGTATGTATGTATGTATGTATGTATGTATGTATGTATATTGGATGGAGAGTTACAGTTCAGTTCATAAAACCTCACCTCTAAAACTCTCTTATTTTTTTCATTTAAACCGATAGTTCTTCCCTAGGCCCATTGAGAATGCATTCCAAATGTGTGCCAAATTTGATGGAGTTGCGTCAATGTTTTACCAATGCTTAAGGGCATGGCAGAGACACAAACAGCGAGTTGTTTTATATAAATGAATAATAGAGTGATGGAACGTATATGCGTACATTGATTGGAAAGTAATGGTTCAGTTTAGCATTATATTTACATTGCAAATGAGATCCTCCTCTAGAACCTTTGAAAAATTCTTTTCTCAAATCTTTTCATTTTCAGAACTTTTTACTTTAAAACATTCCCCCCTAGGTCTGTTGTGTACTCAAGCCGAATTTGTGCCAAATTTGGTTGAGTTGCGCCAATCTCAAAAGTGGGGCACGGGGACAAACGATTGTTTTATAATAAAGAGCAGCATCATATATATAGTAAATAACACTATTTTTTTCTTGGTTGTGAAAGTTCCTTTAGATTTTTCTTTTGTGACCAGGACAGTGATATCCATATGTACCTTTTTTTCCTCACTTTATTAAAATGTACAAACTTACCCGTTGGCCAATTGAAAATAAGTAGGTTTCAAACTATTGCAGTCATGGTTGCAAGAGCTTGAAGGAAATAATTGACATTTTCTGTATTCTTCAGACGTAGTCAATTAAAAAATAACGTTTATTATTCAGGAACAGACGAAAGTTAAAAAAAATTGTCGTACTTTGTAACAGAATAGAATAATAGAATCTGTAAATGTATTTTGAACTGAAAGTAAAGGTTCAATTCTGCATTATAGTTACATGTAAATCAAACCCCCCCTCTAAAACCCTTGAAAAAATGATTGTGTTTTTAAACCAAATAGTCCGAATTTCCCCCTATTCACTATACTTAGATTTGGATAATGACCGGAAGTATGACCGGAAGAATGTCTGAAAACACGAAAATCCCAAACGTATTGACCATACTTACACACTATGTATTCGGACATGCGTTCTCTTTTATGTAAGCAAGAAAAGATAAAAACACACACACATATATATATATATATATATATATATATATATATATATATATATATA
The DNA here is from genome assembly GCA_963457665.1 of Thysanoteuthis rhombus. Classification (NCBI taxonomy): domain Eukaryota; kingdom Metazoa; phylum Mollusca; class Cephalopoda; order Oegopsida; family Thysanoteuthidae; genus Thysanoteuthis; species Thysanoteuthis major. Next base: position 37,569,437 of record OY735222.1, read on the forward strand.
TATATATATATATATATTGAGAGAAAGTGGGAGAAAGAGAGGGGGAATTGAGGGAGAGAGAGATAGAAATAAATATTCAAATCACTCGTATAGATAGATAGATATGAATTGACTGAGAAAGAAAGAAAAAAAAGGAAAGAAATGGATATACCTAAGTATAGATGATTGGTAATTTTTTTCTGTATAATTTTTAGATATACCATCCTTAGAATCACCAGCGCTGGCTGCCAATAGTTGCTTGCAGTGGCTTCATCCACCACAAAAAGACTTTTGTTCAGTAAACAAACGGATTTGCTTCTCAGAATCGAATTTAAGGAGATCGATTTTGTCTGAAATCTCTTGAATTTTTCCGGGTTTTTTTTTTGTTGTTTTTTTTCATGTTTATAACCAAATCCGTGGACAATCGTAATTTTTGAGATTGTGGGGTAGAACTTGAAGCACAGGAGACAGAGGTGCAGGAGATGGAAGAAGAGAATGCGTGCTGCCTCTATAACGGCTCGCTGCAGAACAAACGCTGATCGCTACTTTCGCCTTTTTTCATGAAAGCGAAAAAGTTGCCCAAAATGAACTTTCGGAAAGCCACAGGTACCTGCTTAGCAAATGTTCTTAAAAGTATATGTCGAATTTAACTTCTATTCTCTCTAGTCGGTTTCGAAATGCCAAGTACTCATATTTGTATTGCTGCTGGAAAAGTTCTCTTGGAATATCCACAGATCCAACCCCAAAATCTAACCAACTATTTTCTTTATCCTATTTTTCATCCTTTCACAAAATTCCAATGGAATTCATTGATTACTTTTGGAGATGTGGACAGATAGATGGAAGAACATTTCTATTAGAATTCAAGATGGCAGACATTCTTGATGAATGATCACTTCTCAGACCATGTGACCAATTTTTTTATTCATTATTGATGATAAAAATGTCTAAACAAACAGAATTTCTGGCTCTTAAAATTCCAACAGAATCTTTCTATGTGCCCTACTATGTGGTATTTTCCCTCTAACTGTCGGTGCTGTGGTGGAAGCAGTACTGAAGAGGTTCAAGGCTCGAGATACACGTATTTGACAAACTCTTCCGCCACCGAAATGACAATCTAATGTCTTAATCAATAGATTTTGTGAGATATCACCCTTTCTAGCGACAGATAAAAGGCAAAGGGTTGATGGTTACTTATATCAGTCATCATATCATCATCAGTCTTTTAACGTCTGTCGTTGGACATGACCTTACCAAGGATTCACCACACTTCTCTGTCGTGAGCATCGCAGAGCCAGTACTTTCTGAATTTGTCTAGTTCGTCTCTCCATCTAGTATTCTGCCGGTCTCAGTTGTGCATGTGATCTCTGGGGATCTATGTTGTGAGTTGTAATGTCAATCAGTAGTTTGCCATTCTTGCAACATGGCCATCCCATTGCCATTTGGGTTTTTTTAATGGATTCTATTATGTCTCTGACTCCTGTCTTCTCCCTGATGTATTTTGCTGTCTTGTGATTCCTCTAAGTGATGTTGGGCATGATTCTTTCAAGTGCTTGCAACATGCTACTCAGTTTGGGGGTCAGTCTCTTGGTTAGGTTCTATGTTTCAGCTCCATAAGTGACTATTGAGAGGATGCGTTGGTTGTGTATGTTGCTATAAAAGTTCCATTCATTGACTACTGAAATGTTTTCGTCAAATTCATTTCATTTTACAGTACGTTAACTTTCAGTACTCTTCTTTATCATAATTTCAATGTTTACTGCTATTCAGTGAGTGTGGCCTAGTCTTGCACAGTTTAACTGGTACATGTATGATATACAATCACACACAAATAAATATATACATATATCTATGTGTGTGTCTGTGTGTTACGCCGAATCGGTGAAATTGCCTAAATGGCGAAATTTTAACTTTTTTTTTCAAAAAGTGAATAAATGCGTAGTTCTAATTCGATCAAGAGTTAAATCAAAACAATAATGTAAAACAATCTTTTTTTTTTTTTCACGATTAAAATTTTATACAATGGAAGTGAAATCAACCCTTTTTTAACAAAAAAAATAAGTAGATTTCGCCAATTAAGCAATTTCACCGATTCGGCATGATATTTATAAAAATATAGTAACTCTGAAAAAAAAACTTACCAGTTTTCATCGTTTAAGCAGTAAAATTGCACTTCGTGTGTGTATACACGCGTATTCCGGTGGATTTTTTTGCTGTAGATATCCCTTCAATTAATTTTATTTTCGGAAATAATGTCTGCTGCCTCTGGCTTCATTTTAATTTTCCTTTTTTCTATACCATAAGCTGTCGTGTACTGAGAATACTGAATGCGCCATTACCGGCGTCCCGTCCTTGTCAAACAACGCTCGTTTTCTTTGGTAAACTTCAGAACCTTTTTTTTTTTTGTCGTCATTATTATTTCAGCCTGATTTGCGTTACCGGGAAAATAATTTCAACAACGGCGGGCCCCTGCTAAAAGGAAGAAACCAAAAAGAAAAGAGAGGGGGGGGGCATAACGTCCCACGTAACTTCCAATGAGTATAAATAGAAAACAGAATTTTTCTTCAGTTCTGACATCGCATTTAGCAACGTCTCTGTCTGACACAATGGTTCTCAAACTGTTTGCTGCGGCACACCAACTCTTCAATCCTGTGTTTCTGAAACTTTGAAAATTCTACAAAGGAAATATTCTGACGGGACCCTATTTTCAACATTTAGTTTTTAGACTAATCAATGAACAGCGAAAAAAACAACTTTTGAACTATACAATCATATTTATTTGAACTATATGACATGTATACAAATTCAAAGATATGGTACAGGACTTACTATGATAAATGCTTTTTGATAGTATTGCTATGGATGATATTGTTTCTACGCCACAAGATTCGCAATGCTAGCTTAAGAAGGGACACTACGGCAGACCTCAGGGCAGACTCCATTCTGGAATCCACTGCTGATCCATCAAAATACGACATGTTGCACAGGCCTACATATGCACACTCACGCACGTGCATGCATATATATATATATATATATATATATATATATATATATATATATATATATATATATATATATATATATATATGTGTGTGTGTGTGTGTGTGAGAGAGAGAGAGAGAGAGAGAGAGAGAGAGATTAAAAACAACAGACAAGGGAGTGGTTATTTCATTTTTTATTCAACTTGTTTACATTCAGGAGAGTGCGAATCTGGATCTAATGTAAGCCCTTACACCGACTACGGCTTCAACATATCACATTACTACTATGTGAAATAGACAAGCACTCATTTCACCCTGCATTATTTTACCTATAGTTGGGGAGGAACAGATTCATGCCTTTCCCGAAGACATCAGCGTAAAATAAAAATGAGAATTGTCTCGGTCAGAGTTAGAGCTCGGCTCACCGAGTCCATTGTCGAAGCCGTTAGCCATTCGGCTACCCCAATGTAAATGCTGTCCGATCGAGCGCTTGGATTCATTTTGGGGACCAAAACTTCGGTTAATAGAGACTTGCTTGCTTTCATTTTGTGCAGAAACGATTAAGAGACAAGACAGGCCGATCATGCAATAAAAATCGTCACATGACCAACGTCTTTTTGCAGTTTGCCGTGTTGGGGGTGATCAATTGAAAAATTGGAAAAAGGGGAGAACAATGAAGTTATTTCTCTCACCTTCTATTTGGGCAGTGGTCACTCTGAATTTTAACAACAAAAAAAAACAAGCGGACACAAACTAAGGGATCAATTTAGCATAAACTTATATTGCAAAAAAAACTATTTAGAGGGTCAATTTTGAAGAACCAAAAAATTCTAGGCGTAATAAGGAGCAAATGTTGAAACTTCAAGCCCTCTAGCTCCATTGATTTGTCCTATACGTGTGATACATAGCCTGTGGTACAGTCAGCCAGCCAATCGGGCCAGCTTAAAAACTGAAGAAATCTATGTTGACAATTCTTGTGACAGTTTTAGATGACTGTTTCTAATATGATTGGTTAATTGGATTCCAAATCAGGACACGGCACCCGTCTCAACTGACTGGCTGACAGTGTCTAAGCTTAGGAAATTTGGATATGAATTCTAGCAGCATCCTCCATATTCACTTGCATTTCTCCTGAAGATCATTGTTTTTAAAGCATTTCAACTTCATATCCGTAATAAAAATGTTCAATGATAGGGAAGCCATAATTTGTGCTCATACTGTATTTCCGACCGCTAAATTTTAGAGAGAGACATGTTGTCATTAGACGATTGTTGGGAAACGATTATTGCCTTGAATGGACCATATTTGGATTAAATATTTACCGTTTTCTGTTGTTTGTATTGCCCTCCGTTTACATCAAAAGCTTAATTCAGTGAATCTGAAGAAGTTATAAATCTGATAGTTGTAGGTGACATTCATTTTTAGTTTGAACTCAAATATTACGACTACTAAACAACAAAAACATAGGGCCCGAGAGTCGCTGGTGGGGAATGAGTTTAAAAGTGTCAGCTCCTGCTAACCCATGAAATCTTGTGGCCGATTGATAAAGGCAGCCAGGCGTAAATTAGAAATTGGGCGGGGATAAGAAATTGGGCGTGAGCTCGATTCTCACCGCAGGCTGACTCTTCATTTCCGATTGAGCGATAGCTATTCCGTTGAAACAATGGCTTGAGTCGAAATTTACATAAAATGACTAAAATTAAGATGAAGGTAAAAATCAGTCAAATTTGATAACAAAAATACTTCATCCAATAATAATAATAAATAAGTTCCAATTACGGATCACTTTGACGGATTATCAATTGAAGCGACTGTAGCAGTAACTGTATATATGTGATTACTTCCGTTGTTAGATTAAGTTGCTTGTCTTTTTAATTTATTTTCATAGCAGATGTGGATGAAAAGCGCTCAGAATAGATATGGACGGTGGTCAGTTTGTGGTCATTAACTCTGGCCTGACTGCTACACGTGTGAAATGACATGGTCACGGCACATACAAAAGGTTTAGAGGTGATTCACTTTACTGAATTAGGTCGATACGTGAAGCTTTTAAACTGTCAACCAAATAATTATAATAAAAACTAAAAGCGTTAATTTGATAGGATATGGATGTCGGGTAAAGAATCTGTGGTCAAGGGGACTGTATGCGACGCACGAATGAACCAACTGAAAAAATGGACACAATTCATTCTATCTCTTTATTATTTATTTTTTGTAAATTTGTAGTAGGTTGTTACATATAAAATATCTTTGAATAGCAAGAATGACGATATCAACAGCACATATCGGTAAACATATAATCGAAATATGAATTGAAACAATAACTTTTTTCCAACGATCCCTAGAAGATAATATGTCATATATGGAATTCTTTAGGTTTAGTGGTCACAAATTCAAAAAAAGCACGAATTGTTATTGACCATTTCATTGTTTAAAAAGGTTTGAAAAGATGATAATCTATTGGATAAAGGTTGGGTGAATATAGAGGATGCAGCAAGACTTCATATCCCAATTTAGACACAGTCGAGTGAGGATTGCATAGTCTGGTAATATCTTGGAGTATTTCCTGGGTGGGAAAATTTACCTCCCGAGGTAAATTTACTACAGGTTGAGAACCCCTGCGATATTCAATTATAAAATGGAAAGAGACTTGGTATTATCATTTAGGTGGGAATGACTTTTCAAAAACCGGATAACTTGATGAAAAAATTCATAAAAACGCACCAGCAGATCCCATTAGTACACACATAAATTTTCATGGGAATATATTGGTTCCTGGGTTACGCTGTCATATACAGACGGACATTAGGTGAACTATAGTAGGATTCTTATAAAAATTATTATTGTAATTTTTCAGAAGAAGCGAAGAAAGAAGAAATTATTCATTAAATAGTGATTTTTAACTGTCCCCAAACAAGCAATTAGATATGAATTCACTTATTTCTTAAGCCACGAGAAGGAAATCCTGATGGGAATTGAAAAGTGGAAAATATGCGCGGTCACATTGGTTGAAAGAAACGTTAGACACAGTGGTTACCAGAGGAAGGAGAGTCTAGATTGACTACAAGATGATTAATGGTCAACTCATTAAAAAGTGCCTTAGGTGACAGGTAAAACAATTCGAAAAGATAAAGATGGAAGAGGTGATGAAGGTCACAACATGAGAATAAAATAGGTTCTGTCTTTGAGTTGAGAGGGTCTGGCTTAGAGGATGGCACAGTGGCTCAAATCTGAAAGGTTAGATACCAAATAGTGTTTTTTATTGCTAATTCAACTTGTAGAGCAGTGATTCTTAACCGGGGGTGCACACGCCCAGGGGTGCGTCAGGCAATTTTAGGGGGTGTGAGAATACGGGGCGCACTCTTTTTTCATTTTATTGCTTCCAAGTCTTACTTTTATTGGTGACAAGTCTGGTTGCTGCAAGGTCAAAGTCCACTCCTACTTCTACTCCGACCGAAGATGATTATTCCGCTTCCAGTATTGAATATATATTGAATGAAATATTGTAAAAAATATAGTTTTTATATAAATGTATTTATTTGTTAGAACGAAATAAGCCTGTGAGTATCTGTATGATAAATTTCATTGATTTCTTAAACTTTTCAGTTCGTCTCAGTCGCCAAGAGTGACGGTTACCAATCAGTCGGTCCTGTATTTCATATCATGGTAGGGGAATGTTAACTTTATAGATTTATTCATTTATTTGAATGAAATAAGCCTTTGCGTATTTGTGACATACATTTTGGTTTATATGTATAAGTTGTCAATTTAGTTCAGTCAGGTAGAGACCAGCCTACCAATCAGTTCATAAGAGAGTGTTAGTTTTTACTCTACTAAATTTATTGAAACTTCGACTGAAGTTGAGTTTGACAATATCTTGATCCAGACGCTCAATTTTTATATGATAAATTTCATCATTCCGTTGTTCACCCTTTTTTATATTAACTTTGCCAATTTCGACTTTTTTAAATTCAATTTTTTAGCACTAAGATTAATGTGTTGGAGAGTGATTTGAAATCTCAAAGGGGTCCGAGCCTAGAAAAAAGTTGAAAAAATCACTGATGCGGATTAAATTAATAAAAACATTGCAGAAATACAGCTTTTCCTCTATCGGACAGTCATAAAGACGTACTAGAAAGTAACCAGCCATTTTGAATATTACGAGAACCAGTTGCAGGGACCTTACTACGCATGCACTTTCCCATGGGGTTACTCAATCGGCATTCTGTGACCGTCGTATTCCCAATGAACGACTTGACATTCCGCCTGCGCATTCTTCATGTCTCGCGTGGTGCTTTATGACAAAATATCGCATCTACCACTTCTGTCACACACACACACACCTTGACTGTCTAGTTAAGGCTCTCTGGTAATAACTGTCTCCGGCAGAGAATAAGATGGCATAATAACTTAGCCAGGTTGCGAAGATATTGACGCCACAGCGTCCAAGATCGAGAGGTCTGGCGAATCCTGAGGAATATGTTCAACGACGGGCGTTGAAGGTCTGATTATGATGAGATAGACTGCTGATTCCGTTTTTAGTATCGATAATCGTCTCGTAAATCCGCTGATAAAAACGAAATATCAAAGAGCGAAACCAAAGCATGTTTTGAAAAGTTTCATAAATCCGGGTTTAAATGAATTTGCAAATCTTAAAAAAACTGACACTGTTCGAGCTTTCATTTCCTTAGCATTTATAATTATACATTAGCTTTTTTCCATGTCTTACAGCGTATAATTCTCCAAATGTTTCGAGAACGACCGGAGGTATAGCCTCCAGATTTTCTTTGGTTACTAATGGGACTCCAAAGCAGGTTTTAGCAAGACAGTTTGTGAAAATTCATCTTACAAATAAGTTTCTCGTGAGAATTTAATTTACCATGCAAATTTGTTAGATTGGTCACTTATTTTCTGTTCAGTATCCTTCACGCTTATTTTAAAATTTACTATCACTTTGATTCACCAAATGTCTATCCGTATTCATGTGTTAGCATAACTCAAGACGGTTAGAACTTGGCCTCCAATTTTTTGTGGTTAGTTATAGGACCCTAGAGCATGGTATATTATACATATTAGTCTTTGAACATTCAGAATTTTTTATATGGGTTCTGCGTTCGCACTCTCCTTGATGATAATGATCTGATTTCTATGTATCTACCCATCTTTATAATATTAATTATAAGTCTGATTCTGTTTATCTGTATGGTACCTCTAAGTAGTCAAAATGGTGTATTGTAGCCAGTCGTGCGTAATTAGGATACCCCTAAAGACAGTTTTGGTCTTTTATTTGGACCAAAATCTTTCACTGGAACAATCTGGAAATTCTACTTGTACGGCGAGTATTTCAGCTAGTTTAGAGAAATCAGCAAAGGTACAGGTAGCCAAGCGGTTAGCAGGACGGAAAATTGAATCGGCGTGCCTGAGACAATCAGAGGCAATCTGCGTTCTCTTCATACTTATGCCCTTGGGAAAGGTATCAATCCATCTCCCTTCTCCAGCTATGAATAAAAAGTAAGTGAGTGACGCAGCTTCGGGTGCTTGTCGTTTCTAAGTCTTTTTTCACATATCACGAATTCTCAAGTCTAGCCGAAGACAGGGGAGTGTAGAGAAAACTAGTGATATGAGATGCCCAATCGGGGACGGCTTCATCATACCCAGCGTAGGGGCGATATTTGATTTTTTTTTTTATTTATCAAAATGTTGGGTGGCATTTAGAGAAACTTGCACGATTGAAAGCAAAAAAAAACAAAAAAACAACTCCCTTTCGCGCATGCGCGCACTTGATGGTTGCAAACTTCGCCAATAGAAAACTTTTTTTTTTTCTTCTATTTCTCTCTTTTTGGTCCTTGACAAAATATTCATATGAGCATTACAAGCCAGTTTCCTTTTCTAACCATCCCCAGCGAGCATCGTTGAAGTAGAAATAATTAGAAGTGTGTTATTCGCCGTCTGAGGCAAGATTTGACGGCAGGGGAGGCGCATTTGGAGTAGCAGAGGGCAGAACCCCAATTAACCAGGAGAATTACAGCTGAGTTTTATTCAGCCTATTGCCATTCGCTGTGTTTGTCTGTCTGTCTGTCAGTCAGTTCTATTCGTCCCTTCTACCCTATCCCTCCCTACCCTTCTTCTTTACATGCAATGATTCTAGCTCTTTGATCTCAGTCAAAGAATGGTTCCGTGTGTTCCTTTAGTTGCACAGGTGCATTTCGGGCGATTCCACCTGCTTTGCACGCAAACTGAGTGGATGGACGCCGACGTAATCGTCGTAGTCATCGTTCCAGGGATTTTTCCGGCTTAAATCAAGCGTGAAGGAGTTTGCTTGAAGGCTTTGATATTTTTCTTAATCTTTCCATCTAAATTTGTCCTCCTTTTCATGAAAGATTTTTTTTTCTCTCCAAGAAATAAAAATGAAACGAATTTACAAGTGTTGTCAGAAGTTCTATTGGGAAAAATTGCCTTTATTCAATGAATTATTCTGACGAGTATCTTCATCGTTGTTGTTTTGATCACTGATTCTTGGTCGATGAGGTACCCGGTTTTCCTGGTGTTGTCAGTTCTTAGATTAAGCAAAGCAAAAATCACAGCAAAGTTGCTTCTTTGCTGAACAGCACAAGACACAATGATTTTGTACCCGGCAGAAAAAAAGCCACCCGGGACTATCATTGCTTTGGGTATCTGTCATTGTCCCCTTATTTTCAATTAGATATTAGTTATTCCTTAATATATTTCATTAAAATTTTGTATGTCGGCTTGAGAAGGGATTCAACCGGAGGATGAGTAATGGCCGATCCGGTTGTTTGTTTAGATTTTATGAGTATCATAAAATTTGGTGACTTTTTTTTTATCTTGGGATTTTTGTCGAACGATGTATGGAGACACAATCATTATTTGTAGCAATAGCCGGTTTTTAAGGAACTGGAGTGCTAAACCAACTCTTAGGATGGACTTCTTTTCTAAGCTAAAGGAAAGGACTCCAACTGACCTTCTATTTACTGAGAGTGAATTCAGTAGCATTAATGCAAAGTGAACACAAACTGTCCCCCTGATTCCATTCTTCATACCGTTAACCATTTGGCTACCCGCACCATATAAGATGAAGCATTGACTTTCTATAAATTATTCGGATCAATATCCACATATTTTCGATTCTGCTCAGTATTTTTTGATCGGAAAGTCCTTTGGTCCTCTTGAGGTATATGTTTCATCCAGTAATTATTCACGTTTTTGTTGGTTTGCACAACTGCTGCAATGAGAACGATTTATTCTTTTGCTCAATGAATTACAAATCAAACACGTATTAAGCATATGCAAAACTCTCTAGTATTTTTCAAACAAAATCTTGTATCAATAGAAATTCATTTTTCAATGAAAATAGTATTTTTACTGTTTACCTATGACGTTTCACTACCTTTCCTCCGCGGCTGAAATAGTACCAATATTTTTTCTCGAAGTAGCACGTTTGCTGAAAAGAAAACCATAGAGGAAAGTATATATATACACACACACATATATATATATATATGTATATATATATATATATATATATATATATATATATATATATATATATATATATATATACACTTTCCTCTAACTGAATTAAAAACATTTTTAATTCACTAAAATATATATATGGTGAAAATTTCAGGTAAAATTCAAAGGGTGTTTCCGTCTTCGGATATGAATTTTTAAAATAAAATTTACTAATAACTTGAAAAACTATTAATTATAAGAAACAAATCTAAACCAAAATTAGATGAATTAATTGCATATGACACCCAGGTCACTCTATGCACCCCCAACAAACAAAGAAAAGTTTTATATGCAATATTTCACTCTGCGAAATTTAGATTTGAGTGATCCAGTTCTGATCTTGATGACGCAGACCTGAAAGGTGTGCTCGAGCCTAGAACACATATAAGGGCAGCTCTTGATATCTCAAACGAAGCTATCGTCTTCAACTATGATACCACAACTTAATGTCTTTCTGTTTGATCTTTTGATATCAAGTCATTGATATATCGAACTTGTTAGAATCGCTGGCCTTGCATGGAGAGTTACATGAAGTCTAACAAGTGATACAAGTCTAAAGATGAACAGTCTGAAAAATAAGCAACACGTGGAAGAACTTCAAATCCTAACTCCGTAATCGGTTGCAGCGTTGCATTCGCAATGTTAGGACTAGTCGTCCAACAGAAAAATCACTGGTTGATTTTTCTGCTTAGAAAAGGGTCTTTTTGTGTTATTCAAATGAGCCAATTTCTCACTGTAGCATGGCACGGTAATAGTTTGTTAAGCTTTTACCAAAGACAACCTTTCTCCAGTTGATTCAAATTAGGTTGATATGAACATGAACATCCGCTGTCACTCCACCCCCCGAGAAGAATATATTTCAATCACTTATTGGCTATAAGGTTTCAACTTCAAACCCCTTCGCCCTAGGTGAGAAAGCCAAATCCGGAGCGGAGGGAGCAAATGCCCCGTTTCTCATTACCGACCTACCCAGTGGTAGCCAATGATGATGAATGCTATCCTGTATGTAGCTACGATTTTCTTCATTTTGGATTCTCATAAATACATTTCACATCCCCACGGTGTAATCCCCAAAATTACTTTTTGCGCCGAGTAAGAAAAAAATCCGGTACTTCGACGATGACCGAGGTTTCTTCCGGTGATTCCATGTAAAACCCAATTTCTAATTTTCTGATTTTTCCTCCGGTTTGCAAACGACATATTACACAACCAACAAAGAGCAGAGTGCAAATAAAAGACACTTCTCATATTTCCCCAGCATAGCGCACAAATGATACAGAGAACTTTTTTGCATCAAATCTAGCTGATGTTACCTTTTATGGTTATCAGTTTTCTGTTATGCTAAAGCAAACAGAAAGAGAGGATGGCGAGTAGCAACGTTTAACTGTGTTTGTTCGTCACAATATTACTACTACTGCTTTTGCTGCTGCTGTCTTCGTTCTCATTTTTCATGAAGAGAATTGACGTTTTTCTCATATTAAGAAGAAATTCATTTTTACTCAATTGTCTTGAAAAAAATCAAGAATAAAAAATATGAAGAGTCGTAGAAAATCAACAGAAAACAAAACTGCCGGGTCAAACTCCAACTGAAAATTATAACAGCAACTTTTGTGTGTGTGTGTATATATATATATATATATATATATATATATATATATATATATATATATATATATATATATATATATATATATAGTAAAATTTATTAGAATGAAATGAACCTTTGTGTATCTCTCTGATAATTTTTCGTTAAAATTTGAGCCTTGCCGATTTAGCTCAATCAGTAAGAAAGCGACCAGGCTATCGGTTAGTCATGAGTTCAAATCACGATAGGGATATATTCTTGTGATTAGAACTCACGTATTTTACAAATCGGCTGACACTCTTCACATTGGCGACGGTTGTTCTTGTAACTGTGTACTAGAGTTTGACAAAAAAAAACTTGTAACTTATTTTGCAAGTTAATTTCATTCTAATAAATGAAAAAATATATACACATGGTACATACTTGTATAACATATCCGAATATAACAAAAAAATCCCATAATTTTTAGGGATACAATGCAGATATAAAAATAATGCTAAACTAGACCGTTATTTTGTGTCTGTATGGCTGTGAAATTTTCTATGTCCGTCTTTATGCTAGTATGTTTTTTAAGAATATTTTAATGCTTCCAATGAATATGACCTTCATTTCTTTGAGAAATTTGCGGTTATTTAAAAAGATAAAAAAATGATGACGAAATTAACCCTAAGCCAATGTTGACACGTATGTCAGTAGTGACATGCCGTGGGGTTTTAGGTGACCTGCGATGGGCTTTGAAAAAAATCTCACTATGTCATATTTCAAAAAGGTCACTAAATTCAAAATGTCTAACATATCAACCTAAAAAAATATTCCCCGGTAATATCTAAGGATGCAGCACTTTATATCATAACGTATGAATTAAAAGTCGCTTACAAATTAGGGAATTAACAACTCAGTCGGCGCTGACAGCTAATGATAACTGCCGTTGACAATAAATGAAATAGTCTTATTCTCAGGTCCAAGTGTTGTTCATTTATTCAAGTCATTATCAAACTTTTAGTTTTAGAGATATATCAGGAAAATAGATCACTTACATATAAAGATTTACCTTAATCTAAAATAGATGTATGTAAGTGACATACCGATTACAGGATTATTAAAGAATGAAAAATGAATAAATAAAAAAATGAAAATGAAAATTTCGACATGCAGGGCTAAAAATGTTCACCATTGCTGCTCAGAACTCCAACTCAACACACTCGCGTGAGAAGCCATGATAGTAATAAAAGAACTGACCGAATAATACATAGCCATGCTTGTATAAAACGAGCACAAAATTAGGGTCCAGTTTAGCATTATACTTAATTCTACTTATAACAGGTTTAAACTTGAAATAATAAGACGCCGTGTGAGATCAACATTTACACTCACCCCTTAAAATCTAAGAACAGAATCTAGTGGTTCTTCCATTTTCTTCAAATTTACTTTCATTTCATTATTTCAATATCGTGACATTGAAGAAATAAGACTATATTTGAAAGAGCTCTCGTTTTCTCTTGTAAAGATGTCTACATGTGAAAGAAATGTGAACGTCAATTGGTCATAAGTATTGCAGCTTTTGTAAAATCTGAATGAATATTTCTAGGACAAGCGCCTTCAAAAAGTGCACCCAGTTTCATGAAAATCTTCAGGAGGTTTAACCTTGAAATAATAAAACGTCGTCTTCTATTCATGTTGTTGTTAATAGCAACAATCAAAATATCGTCCTTACTCGTAATAATCAAAACGGATAAATGCTGTTACGTCATGTAACGTTGCACGGACATATCAACTTAGGACAATAACCAGTTGTCGAGCTATCTCGGTGTATATATACACACGGAGAGATTTCTCAAATTAAAGTAAAGTGAGACTTTCAACTCTTATAAACTAAATTGAATCTTGAGTAGTTGATAAAATTAACAGATGTATTTGAAATTCAATGAAACGATTTTTTGAAGAAAAAAATGGTGAATGTTTCAGTTGAAGAGTCCATAGTTTCAAATAGTGGGTAGGAGGTATTTTTAACAGTAAAATGTTCACCCCTGAGTGAAACAGTCCAGTGTTTCGGACAGAAAATAGAACGGTCATACTGTATTTTAACTCGGGCTATACTGTGAAACCCGATGAGGATTGGACACATTAACAACGGCCAGCATGATTAGCTTGCTGGCATCATTTCTATACGACATACGTCCTTATTCATTTTCTTTTTGACCTTAGAACAGCCAAACTGATCATATTATCAATCTGTTAATCCACGTGGAAAAAAAATCACGGATATATTTGAATGGAGATGCTTTTGTTTTTGGCTTTTTTGTTTTTTTGTTTTCTTGTTTTCTCAGAAGAAAAAATTCTGAATTTGTTTACCAGGAAGAGTGCATGGTTTGAAACGGTGGATAGGAAGTATTTTCTCCAGCAAAATTTTACCTCCGCGGTGGAAGAGGAGAGTGTTACAGACAGCAAACCAAGAAAATCACTGTTAATCTTTAAAATAATTTTTGACTAGTATTATAATAAGCAACGTGCCCGCACACTTCGGTCTGTCACACTTGAATTTTTTTTTTAAATATCTTGAAAGGGGTGAGGGTAGAGGGGATGTTCTGAAGATGGTTTTGTTACACAAACATCGAAGAGAGGGGGTGAATGGGAGAGAAAAATGATGTAATGTCCATATGTAATCATTTTTCTTTCTCACTCGAGATACATATTTGCGAAACTCGTTTTAGTCCTGCATAAGACCATAATAAATAATGCACGAGCCCGACACCAAATTTGGGGAAAGTTGTACCAAAATTGAGGCAATCGCTACCAGTGCTCTTCTGAAATCCATGTATCTAGGCTTGACAAAAATGCATTATGGCAGTGTTGATCTCAACTTTCATGGGGAAAAATACCATTTTTGTGACCATACTATTCTCTGAGAACTTTGAGATATGGGGGCAAACAAAAGCAAATAGAGAAATATAGGAAGAAAAAATAATCAAAATGATTTCTGGATGCTTCCTCAACCTAATGCCCGCACAAAATTTTATCGAAATTTGGAAAATAGCATGTGGATGGACAAGAGCAAGTATAAAAATGTACAAGAAAAAAAATGGAGATCGCTCAAATTCATGGATCCATTCCAAAATTTAATCACTCCTTTCTCACGGGAACTTTAAGAAATATCGCTTAGACTAGCCGAAATTAATAGAAAAATTTAGTGACGGGAAAAAAAAGCGTTAAATATTTTGGGGGTTTTCTGAAATACTGGCTCCGCGATGCCCATGATAGGGAATTGTGGCGATTCCTGGGGAAGGTCTATGTCCAACGACGGACGTAAAAGACTAATGATGATCGTATTCGCTCTTGGTCCCCGTTATTTCTCAGTGAATTTCAATAAAATTTGCAGAAAGGTAATCTCCGGCGAAAGGAAGAAGTGATAACATTTGGGGACGGATCCAGAGATTCGTTTTTGATCGAAAGATATTTTTCCATTTTATATATTTCTGTATTCGATCACGACTGTCCATATGGTATTTTAAAAAGTACTTTTGGAGGGGTGAGCCACATTGTAAGGAGGAACTGGTTGAATTTTGTAGCAGATCCTGGAATTTGTTCTCAATTGGAAGATACTTTCACGTCTTTTTTTGTAATAAATTTCTGTATTCACCCTTGTAAGTCTATACGGTATCTCCAAAAGTTATAACGAATTTCAATGTAATTTTGTGGAACACTAAGGAAGAACTAACAGAATTTTGGAATGGATCCTGGAATTCGTTTTTTTTTTTAATCAAGATACATTTGTCAGTTTTGCTATTTTAAACATTCTCGTATTCGCTCCTGTCTGTTCACACAATATTTCAAAAGTTTTCAACGAATTTTAATGAAATATTGTGGAGAGGTAAGGTACATATTATGTAAGATTAAATTCAAACCAGGATCCGGGAATTCGTTTTTGATTGGGAGAAATTTTTGTTTTGATTTTTTGGGGGAGGGGGGGGTACTACCTACCTTTCTGTATTCGCTCCTGTCTGTGGCCATGATAACCGCACAAACTCTCAATGGATTTCAATTACATTTTGTGGAAAGGTGGGCAATAAGCTACAGAAGAAGTTATTAAATTTTGGAACGAATCCATGCACAATGATTCAGTCATAATTGGAAGAAATGCATAATCACAGTCGTTCGTTTTGAATTTCAGATTAGCTGCCCTTGAATACCACAGTAAAATTGGCAACAATTTTCTCCCTCAATCTGGCTGGTTTTTAGATATGATTTGACCTGGTTGCCAATATTTTATCCCCCCGTAAAAAATGATGATTTCCACTTTCCAATAGACTAATGATGCTTTTACATTTCTTTTAGAATCTCAGTAGCTCAAGCCATTCAGTTGCAGCAGCCTCAATGTTAGGTTAATATCCTACTGTGTCACTCATGATTTCTAGGTCTTCACTTGAACAAACAGTGCACAATTAGAAAGAAGTAACTTTGACAAGACTTGAACTTGCATCCCAGACCCCAGGAGCCCATCTTTAATCAATGCTGCCTTGACCACTTCAGCCACAAAAAATTCATTGTTCAAGTAGGACACAAATCTGTTATAATTCTGTCACTTTTCTCAAGCAATCAAAGAATTTTTTAATCCATAGTGATGGGCTAGAATGGTCATTTCTCAGGGAAAGGTGGATTTTGTTATTTATATTTTAAGATGAAGAGGTAGTATCCAATAATTAATGGATAGGCATTGGTAAATGTTGAGCACAGTGGAAGTAGGTATGTTGCTTTCATTTAGTCTTTTGGTCGATGGAGGGTAGGACTTTTTTGAAAAACAATACAAGCATACATACACCACCCCTTTAAGAAAAGTAAAAGGAGTCTTACTCACCATCAACCAAAAAGACTAAATAAAAACAACACCTTTACTTACAACCAGTCTCACATATATCAACACCAATCCATTAATTACTAGACACTACCTCTGCATCTTAAAATAGAAATAACAATAACCCAAAGTGTTGCGATAAAAAGTAACAATAAATTGATGTGATTTTTTTGTTTCCCTATCCATAACAAAGGACTCAGCTACCTTAAGGTAACTATTTGGCTGATAAAAATATCTCCTATCCACCATTTGAGACAATGGACTACCACTGATATGAGTAGAGTTGTATCTTTTCTGTGAAAAGATCACCTCATAGAAATTATCTATGGATTTGTTCACAGGGATCAAATTGTAAAATAATGATTAAAATGCTTCTTCAAAAAATTTCAGTCTTATCTGATAAACGTTAGGTTAAATAGACCAGTAGACAAAACATCTCTTAATAAATCTACAATGCAGATCATCATTCTCTAAATTTCAATATCTGTAACTCTCTTCTTGCAGCTCTCCACAAAAATGAATTTGAGAGGGGAGGGGGGGGAGAAAAGGCGAGAGGATTACATGTAACCCAGTGTAGAGTGGTACTCAAGCTAGTTCACTTATAATCATGTACATTTTAGTTAAATGCATGGAAATAGAGTACGTGAGATTTATCTTCACTGCAGATGCTTGTCCTTAGGCTTGAATTAAAAGTTAATCAGAACAATTATTCTGATTGACTTTTGGTTCAAGCCTAAGTAGCAAGCAACAACTGGGTGGAGCAGCCTGCCATAATTATCACAAAAGACAATTTTCAGCACATCATATAAAACTAGTTTTTTTATTTTGATTACTGACAATGAGATTACTTAGATTTAGATATCTAAATAACTAAATTGAGATCTATTGCCAATTTAGATATCTTATATCTAAATTTAGACCTATAATTTTAGATATTGGCTACAGATTAGGGATCTTTCATTTATTTTTTATCAGATTTCCTAAAAAGTGGTGATCCAAACATCTTTAAACTCATCACAGCACTGCTTGTGCACTGACTAATGAATATGGTGAATATCCACTTGGTGCAATGACCCATAGTTACTTCAGTATATACACACATAGGAATTTCTTCAATTATAGTTAGTTAATATTAAAAGAATACTTGACTGTTTTTGTCGAACTTGTCTGCCAAAAAATTCAACCTGAAAAATTAAGTCAGACTGCATAAAAGCAGGTCAGTTGCCAGGAATTGAGCTCAGAAGGGGCTCCATATGAAAAAAATATTTTTACAAAAAAAAAAAATATAGGAAGAAAAGATATTTCAAACATCAAGAACAAAGTAATATGTGATCTATTTCGTTTTTTTTTTACTTGAAATTGAGTTTTCTAGCACCAAAGAAATGAAGAAAAAAATAATCAAAAAGAAAAATTTATCACAGAACCAATAAATAGAGAGTTTATGAAAGAATAAGACAGAAGGCATGTTCTATTAGATGAAAAGCAGACAGAAGGCATGTTCTATTAAATGAAAAGCTGACAGAAGGCATGTTCTATTAAATGAAAAGCAGACAGAAGGCATGTTCTATTAAATGAAAAGCAGACAGAAGGCATGTTCTATTAAATGAAAAGCAGACAGAAGGCATGTTCTATTAGATGAAAAGCAGACAGAAGGCATGTTCTATTAGATGAAAAGCAGACAGAAGGCATGTTCTATTAGATGAAAAGCAGACAGAAGGCATGTTCTATTAGATGAAAAGCAGACAGAAGGCATTTTTATAAAATTTCTTCCACTCAGGAACCCCCGGATGCTCTTCCTGAATCCATACATGCAGCTACAGGGTTTTTAAAAAAAGAAAGGGGGTGCGGGCAAAAAAAAAAGGAAAAAGAAAAAAGAAAAAGAAAAGTTCATTAAAAGTTATTTTTATTCTTCAATTTCTGATCCAAGTTACTGAGAGACATGGAATTTTTTTTCACAGGTCCTGAGGTCATTAAAAATGTTTAATGAGGTCATTAAAAATGTTTAATGAGGTCATTAAAGGTTTAAAGAAAAAAAAAATTTGAAAAAGAAATGGAATGGGAAAAAAAAAAAAAAAGGATGGAAGGACTAAAAAAAACTATGAGAGAAGAGTTGATGGAATGAATGTGCCAGAGACAATGAGGTCTTTGCCTGTTCGTTCACCTCATTCTCTGAGTAGAAAGCCCATTTGAAGACCAAACTGAGTCTAGATGAAAGATGACAGATGAAGATGGAACCAAGCTTCAAAATTTGCCAAGTTCTCAGTTGTAGATGAAATTGAACCTGAAAGAACAAGAAAATAAGAACATTAGAAAACAAACTCGAACACCAAAATAAAGCAAAAGCATAATAAATACTTCATGGTTTTCATACAAAAAAAAAAAAAAAAAAAAATTCATTAATTTGTCTTAATTTGAAACTATATCAATGACACCTGTTATGAAAGTTTTCAAAGTGAAAAGCAAAAAGATGACAAATATATTACGAGCAAATTTTTCTGAAAAGTTTGATTTAGTTGATGCTCTATAAAAAAATAATTCTTTTAACTTTGTCAGGCTGAACAAGAAAGCACTCAAGAGAGCCTTTGCCAACACCATTGTCACAAAACTGACTAAAAATAAGTTCATTAGGTAGATACAATGCAGAGAAGGTAACTAAATAAATTCCTGGATCCACCCCAAAATGTAATTCTTCCTTACTTCCATTATCCACCGTTTCAGAAAATTTCATTGAAATTCATTCAGAACTTACAGAGATATTGAGAGGGCATACGACTACGATGCAGGGGAGACATAAAAAAAAACAAAAACAACATTCCTGGATCTGCTCCCAAATTTAATCAAAGCCTATGACCCACCATTCCCCAAAATCTCATTGAAATTCATCGAGAACTTTTGGAGATATTGCGTGGACAAAGACAAATGAATACATATACCTCACCCAACTTTGTTGCCGGATATAATAATTTGGAAAAAGGAAAGATTATCAGGAAATAAAAGGTGACAAGAGAGAGGGTGAAAAAAAAAAAAAAAAAAAAAAAAAACAGCCAATGCTTGATACATCCTAAACAGACATCACCAATAAACAGAGATACACACTTACATATACACCAGGGCATACATGTACACAAAGTGCACCTGTCAGCTAAACTCAATACAATGAAAGATTAGAGTACACAACAACTCCTCAATCTCTAAGCTTCACACATCACTTGGTTATCATCTACACAGACAGTTGCAAAAGGGTGGCAGTGAGAATGTGGGGAGAGGAAGAGCTGGTTATAATATTCAGACACAACAATTGCCAACCAACCTCACCTACCCTATCCAAGACTGCTGCCTACCCATTCCTAACTTCTACCCGATCCCCAACCCTGAGCTCTTTCGACTCCTATCAATCCTGTGGTAACTCTTTAAATGCAAGGAGTTCTGTAACATTAGAGAATGGCTGCACAGGAGACATGCTGATGGCTGGACAATCCGGCTGGGAAACAAGGAAGCAACCAGGCAGGCAATCGAACCAAACTCGACTGGACAAGGGAGGATAGAAACGTCAACGTGCAGCCGGGTGACAGTTGCTGGCCTAAACGTGGAAGAAGTGAAGCAAAAACCCAAGTCAGTTTATTGCAGAATAGGGGAAAGGAGCAGAAGAACTTAGAGGTTTGCAAAAGAATGACTGACTCACCATTGCATAAGGTCCCTGGCCCAACCCTAGCCATCGTTCCAAAACCACTACCATTATCATCATCAAGATGGTTGAGGAGTAAAAGAAAGTTGTAAGAGGGGAGATTGAGAGAGTGTGTGTGCACAAGAAAGAGAATGTGTGTAAGACATGGAAAAAGGGTGTCCATAGAAGCTGAAAGAGAGAGAGATAACGTTCAGGAAGCAGAGAGAGAATAGAGTTGCTGTAGTTTTGGTGACAATACAAACCAGCTTCTATTATGAGGATTTAAGGAAACTTGAACAAACCACTACAGATTGCAAAGAAGGGCTTTGCATGTCTTCAATATTCTTCCTATTAAGAGTAGAATTTAATTACATCTTATTAAGAACAATTATTAACTTTAATCATCCATCGTTCTCTCTCAGTACTTATCTAAACCTTTACACCTACTACCCACCCTTATCTCTGTTTACCTTAGGAATAATCTTATAGAAAAAACCTTTCAAGTTATGAAATGGTATGAAATACAAAGAGAATTATAAACTGAATGAAATGAAAAATAAAAAAAAATAAAAATTGAGTCCTGGTGATGAGATATTAACAGTCATGAAGAGAAAGAATAAATAATCTTGAAGATGGGCAATAGACAGGAGGAAAAAAAAAAAAACAACTTTTTTCCTTCAATTCTTTTATCCTGAGCCCCCCCCTCAAGAAAACATTAATCAAGCAGCCTTTGTCCTGAGCACAAGATGCTGAATCAGAGATTAAAAGAAGTACAGTATTGAAGAGAAAAAAAATAATACAAATGATGCAATCTTACTTCCACATGAGACAGTTAATTGTCACCACAACAATTGTAAATAATGGAATTATAATTGAAGAAATATTGTGTAAACAAAAGAAACCAAAGAAGAACAAATATATATTATATATATTATATATATATATATATATATATATATATATATATATATATATATATATATTTTTTTTTTTTTTTTTCACTTGTTCTATTTTTTGAGATGTGAGGCGACGGTATGTACACAGAAAAACTTGCCATGATTTATAGAAATAAAATTCCAACTTTTGTTCATACAATCAAATCTTTCATGTTGTCAACAACATTTCTGAAGATCCATTCTTCAGCCCTCATCATAACAAGGGCTAAAGAATTACTTTGACGACTCAATGTTTCAGCAGACACGGCAAGAGATTCTATTGCCTGAACATAAGTTTAAAGTTTAGATGATACTATGTATATAATACTTTTGCAAATTAGTATCATTACTTAATAGTCATTAACCACATTTTATTTTGTTAGATCCATTTTGAACATAAGATAGAAAAGAAGAAAGGAAGAGAGAAAACTTGTTCGTAATTTATATTCACAGTGTAATACAAAATCATTTCATCAGCACTCTGGTCAATGGTCAGAAATATTTTTTAGTTTGATTCAAATGAGGTCTCATTAATTTGAAGACACTAATCACATCTAAGTAGGGAGGCCAGAGTGACCAAAAACTTATATAAATCACCTCAGATATATTTAAAACAGTGGGAACTGAAGGCTAAAGCAACCATTAACATTTTTATAAGCCATCATCAACACAGCTGATGAGCTGAAACACAAAATTCATGTTGTCAACATGTCCAAGAGAGTCAGTTCAACCAAGTTCTCCTTTTCAGTTATCAATGTTCCTTTTGGAAATGGCCACCTTACGTGTTAGTCAAAATCACAGATCACAATTGCTTCAAAATGAACAGATCAGAAAAGTATTCATTTTTAATCAGTGCCAAGAAAATAAAACCCACTTTTCTTTTAAGATGTTTGGATATGATCAATAAATACAGGAACAATAATCCTACTGACTTGTTTTCTGATAATAGTAAATTTTAAATGGAGGAACTAAATTTGGGCTTTTGTTCTAAAGGAAGAAAGGGAGATAATCATACAAGATGAAAAATATTTCCTTTTCTTGTTCCTCCCATCAAGTGGTCAAAATCTCCAGCGGGATCCACCTGTCTGACAGGGTCAGTTAGCCCTGCTGGCCTATTTTCATAGCTGCACCCCTCCCAAGTGGGTACACAAGCCAGGCCGATAGGCAAGGCCATCAAACAATGGGCCTCAATGAAGAGGAAATTGGATGCCATACAGCCACAGATGATAATGTTGAGAAAACGCAAGAACAAGACAACTTAATTGATATGCAGAGAAAAAGCAAAGGCATCAAGATTTAACCATTGCGTTTGAAAGGGGAGAGAGGAGGAGATGGTAGTGTGGGGAAAGGGAAGGAAGAGAGAGAGAGAGAGAAAGACAATCAGCTGGTTGGCTAGCATTGGGGATTGCTTCTTGGACTCCAACTGACCACAGCAGGAGAAGATGCAAAGAAGCTGAGATTCAACCTGTCATCTACAGCAGCAAGTCTCTCTCTCTCTCTCTCTCTGCCCTGATAATTTCTGGACAGAACAATGGAGCAACAAAGAAAACAGCTGATTTCTGCAAAGTCTCACATATTACAATGGAATAATGAAGAGAAACATGTTAAGACATAATAATGTATGGGTCAGCAGACATAATAAAATAATGAGAAGATATCATGACACAAAGATGGAGATTGTTTAGCTACACCATGATAGCTTAAATATTCTATGTGGATATAGAGGTACAAACACTGAAATAATTAAACTGTAAAGAAGCGATTTTTATTTCATCACTTGGAAAATCCATCATATTAGAAGAGATGTTAATAAGCGGATCTTTTTAAAAAGAGGATCAAGTTTTGGAAAATGAAGAATTATTTCTTACAAAAATTAAATTCTGAGAAATAATCTTTGGGAATATATTTCATCATTAATACTATAGATAATCAAGCGGAAGGAAGATAATTCAATAAAATTGGAAAACAAGTACAAGAATACCTTGAATATTGCAGTATTGATATTGAGGTATTATTTACAAATTAATGTAGTAAGCACTATGAAAGTAATATGTAAGTATAAATTGAGAAAAAAAAACAAAAAAAAAAAAAACATTATAATATCTTAATGTGGTTTGGAATAGTACAGAAAACTTTTGAATGAATTAGCCACATTATTCAAGGTATACCTGTAAAACAAAGTGAGAAACCAAGACAAGATAAATGCTGGGATCTTAAATCCAAGCCAGTCAACCCTCAAATAAATGAAAGTTATCATTTTGACCACATTCAGAGCACATCAATTTTTATGCAAGACAAATGACTCCAAAGGGACATTATTGAAACAGTGTGCAACGGGATATAATTTCCACAGAAGTTCCGGTGGCCAAAAGGTTAGCAGCTTAGAAAATTGAATCGGTGAGCAGAATGCAAACCCCTGACTGAAGAAATCCATGTTCACCTCACACCAATGCCCTTGGGAATGGCATGAATACATTTCCCCCTGCCCACCACCTAGAGATAAAACAGTGGGTAGTGACAGAGGATTGTGGAAAAAACTTGTGATATGGGATGCCTGGGATGTCCAGGCAGGGATGGCTGATATAATAGTATAAGTCAATCATTTCATTTCATTATTTCAAGATAATTTCCAGGTCTCTGATAAACACCAAGCATTAAAAATGTTTTCATAAGATTTTTTCATGTGACTTCATTCACTTATTTCCCAATATCAGTTAATGTGTTTTTCTTCAGTGTTTTTTTTTTTTTCTGTTTATATATATATATATATATATATATATATATATACACTCCATTATTATGGAACTATGTATAAAATTTCTCTAATTGGGATCATCAGTGGTTTACCATGTAACTAACTGCTTTGGGGGTCTTAAGAACAAAACAGTAATAACTGGCACCCCAGTAACACTAATCAAACACCATCTCCCTTTAGGCAATGATTTTAACATATAGCTTATGTCATACAGATTATGTACCATAAAGTCTGGCACCTTCCAAACATACACCTTTGGACTGCCCTTA
Organism: Thysanoteuthis rhombus; assembly: GCA_963457665.1. NCBI lineage: Eukaryota > Metazoa > Mollusca > Cephalopoda > Oegopsida > Thysanoteuthidae > Thysanoteuthis > Thysanoteuthis major. The sequence continues at coordinate 37,593,990 of OY735222.1, forward strand.
TCTACATACTTCACAAATTGCTCATTTTAAAGACAGAATTTCTTGGGGAAGAACATTAGAAAATTACAAACAACATATTTATTATAAACTCAGTAGTACAACTTATTTTATCATACCCAAAAAGCATTAATTTACCAATTAGCAATATTAATAGGTGTGTGTGTGTGGAGACAAGGGGATAAATTTAGAGATTTTTTATAACTTACTTTCCTTGAACCTCCTGAATTTCAGATTGTCCTTAGACTTACCTAATAGTAATTTAGACAATTGTGACCTGTTGAGTCACTCTTCAAGAGTCAATTGGTGCAATCTGATGAAACCAGAATGAACCTGGATTTCTATGCATTTGCAAATAAAATGAGAGACTCCTCTGTAATTAACATTTAATGATTATCACCATTGACAAATCGGTCAATGTAATATAAATAGGGGTAAGTGCAAGATCAAACCCTACAGTATTATCCAGTTTCAAATCAGACTTTTTTTTGCATTCTCCAAGTTAGCACATTTTAGGGGTATTTTAGTTCAATTTCTGGCTACAATGCAGTTTCAGTTACTTGGAGGTCATAAACAGATACAGAATCAGACTCAATATTATACACAAATAACTAGCTTTTAAGCCTCTTACCAGAAATTAGCATACAAGAATTAAAATGAATTTGAAGTTAGATCAAAAAGACTTTCTATCAGGCCATTAAAAAAATACCATGAAACCAATATTTCTAGCCAATTTTTTAGAAATTTTAGCCTATTCTTAGCAATTCTCCAGCCATTCTAAGCTATTGGAAATGGCCACAAAAAGGCTACCTGAATAGGCAAATATTGAGAGAAGATAGCAAAGCACAAAGAGAATTCGATCCACATAATTATATCTGATGCTTCTGTACTTGAATACTTGAATATTGATAGAAGTTTATTACTACTTACATCTGGCCCCTGTCAACCACCACCAGCCTTAAAAATTCAATTCATTTTAATTCTTATTCGGTTAGCAGACATAGAAGGACTAATGAATTAGTAAATAAGTTGGGGGGGGGGGGGCTATCTAAAAGCAGGGATTCCCCAAAAGCTCAGTTATAGGCTTACTGCCTGCATCACTAACTTATCAATCACTGACCCACATGCAAGGGCACAACAATTTAATCACCATTTTCTATTGGCCTGTTACCCACAGCCCGTGCCCAGCTCCTCTAATCTCAACCACCAAAATAACTGACCCCCTCTCCCTGGCAAACTGAGTGGACAGCTTTGACACAAGTGCCCGCACCTACAAAAGCCGTGCACATTTATCCAGTGGACCCTGAATAATGTGGATACTCAGAGATTGCAAACCATCACGATGGTTTGTGTTGGGTGCAATCAAAATGCTATGCATATCTTTGCCATTGGTGCAAGTTAATTATCTTTATGTTACTAAGCCAGGATAAGTGTTCCTTTTTGCTTGGGATGGTTGCACAAGGCTTGACAGCACACAAATGTGACAGTTGACAGACAATTTAAGACATGCAAGCACACACACACATACAACTGACTAAATCAACCCACATCACTCCAAAAGCTTTCTTCCTTCAAACAAGATGTCTACCAAAAAGGAAATTGAAAGTGATTCAGGTAGAGGAGCAGCAGATTGAAAGTCAGAAAATTGTAAAGTTCAATCCCAGGTGATATCCATTTAGAGTATGAAAGCAAAACTTGGTGCATTAAGGACAAAGGGAGAAACACTGCTGCTAAATACTCTCTCTCTCTCACAAGGCATTACCAATAGAGAAATTTTACAACAGTCTATCATGCTCTCCTATTAGTTCTATCTTACACAAGTTTATGATTCAAAACACAGTAACAATACTCAAGAAAAATCATAGGAAGGTAAGAATTTTGCTGATAAAAATATCTCCAACCAACCATTTGAAACAATGGACTTTTCACTGAGACAAATTCAGTAGTTTATTTTCTTAAACAAATAAAAGATAATTGAAAAAAAAAAAATAAATAAAAGATAATTGAAAAAAAAAAAAATATATAAGATAATTGAAAAAAAAAAAAAAAAAAGATAATAGGAAAAAAAAATCCCAGAAATTCAAATACATCCATGAATTTTTTTCAATCAAATTAAAAAGTACTACAAATAAAATTGCTCTTGTCACCTAACGAATGAGTAGACATGAGGGAGGAGATATATTGCTATATGCAACCCCTTCTCACAATCCTTTCCATTAGAGGAAGAGAACAGATATTACACTATGATCTAAAACGGACGCATTCAATTTTCTGAATCTCAGGTTGACTCCATTTGCTTGTTGATAATCGGTTGCCTGAATTCCTAGAAAGAGATAGGTAGACGATTTGAGGGCCTTTCCTTCAGTTAGATATTTACAAAAGCACTGGCAGACTTTTTTCCCTTTAGAACTAGTGCAATGAGGATATGTTTACAATCTCTGATAAAAAGATACCTATAGTAAAAATATGAATGTACTATTTACAATAAGATTTAGTCTATAATGTAAGATGCAATGCAATACAATATAGTGAATAAAATTATGCACATCTGTGTTTGTATCTCGCTTTTTCATTTAATAGTTTGTTTTTTTTTTTTTCACTTTTCAAAAATGTTTGTATTTATATATATCGTGTATCACATTTATAAAAAAAAAAAATGATTTCTATGTACTATTATATCCAACCAAACAAGTGTATGTGACTGTACGCATACAATCATACATAAAAAAAAAAAGTTTTCTCCATATCTCATTCATTATGCATACTGTAAATACTCTATCTAATCATAATAAATAGTACACTTGAAATATTTTACAATAGATTTTTTTTTTTCATAAATCATAAACATACCCCGTCGCACTAATTTTAGGAAAAAAAAAACAAAACCAGTGTTTTTGTAAATATCAACTATTAAGAAAGGCCCTTAAACCATTTTCCTTTGATTTTCCAGGAATCCAAAGTTGACCAATTGACAGTAAGCAAATAAACAGCCAGTAATTTGTGATTCAAGAAATTTATGCAGACTATCTAAAGCGGTCACAAGGGTAAAATTTCAAAACAAACAAGTCTTCATTTTTTTACTGCAATTCATATCTCATTTTTTAATACATTTTGTGATGACATTATTGAATGAATTGTTCTGACATCATGTTTTTATATTCTCACAAAACTATAAGGAGGTTGGTTTGTAGCAACACAGATTTCAGTGCATTATTTTAAATTAGTAAACCCTCAAAATAATGCCACCTAAAGTAACATTGGGCATCAGACTGCGGAAGGGTAATAAAAGCCTTTTTTGCATGAACTTTTTGATTTCTCATCACACTTGGTATATAATCCACCCATCATAACCACACTCATAAATTCCAAAGAGTGCCATACTAACGAGTGAACTTCGTTTTGTCTTTTCAATTTCAATATTTACTGATTGCTACATTAAATATAATTAGACAATCAATATTAATAATGATCATAGAAGTCAAGCCTGACTTAGCCAGCTCTACATTAAAGTCAGAGTTCAGAAGAGTATTCAACTGATCCTTCTCTTTCACCTTAGATGGGAGGAGAAGAACTGCTTTGCTTCTGCCCAGTCTAGGCCCTTCCCCTAGGAAAACTGCAAAGGCTCCTCCCGTAGACTATAGGTTAGGCTCACCACAACAGAGGGAAAAGCTGAACAATGCCTGTTGTACAAGCACATTTACTCAAGCAAGGAAAGGGGTGGAGGATGGTGGTCCCAATAGATTTGATCAGGATCACCTGGTTCAGGTGTTCCGAATAACATCATGGTTTTCATGTGCTCATTAACTGGCTATTGTTGCTTAGTTTTTTTTCTTCTCTTCCCACATAGCGAGCTAAAATAACTATACTGTCCTGTATGCAAGAGAGACATTTTGATTTTAGCTGCACGATTGAGGGGAGAGAGAAAGTGCGTATATGTCCAGGACAACGGCCAGTAGCAATGAGCAGCAGTATACCAGCCATTATCTGTTATGTCACCTGTCAGGTGAGGAGGGTGGTGTGGAGATTGCTTATGACAACATGGCCACCCACCCTGGGAGAGAGAAAAAGCATACTGACAACTAACACCTTGAATTCTTCTAGATAGAAAAGCCAAGCAGATAAACCATTAAGTGGTAAAAACTTGCAAAAACATACTGCACTCATCACACAATTCTATATGGTTCAATTTATTATTCTTATTTGGCATGTCTTTATTATTCAATAGACAATGATAACAGAATGATCAGTGCTTATAAGAAAGAGCATGCACTCTCTTTTGCAGAGTTGAGGCTGGTTTCAATCAAACTATTTGCTAAATATTGCTCAAGGAACTTAGACGCTTTTTTCTTCTTTCTAAGCATGCTTTTTCCAATATCAGATACCGGGGAGGCAAGGGGGAGGAAAACAGTATCCCCAACAGTATCACAAATTTAGATTTTTTTTTTTTCCCAATTCCGAAAGTGGGAATCACTCCCTAATGTGTAAAATTTAAAAAATAAAAAGCATCTAAATTGGTAACTCTGAATTCACTAATAAATAAGGCAAAATTGTTAGGGGGGGGATGTTCATTTATACAGCCTTCTTTTGTTAGCATTTCCATGTGAAATCTCTGAAGTTCCTTTTTTTTTTTTACAAGACCATGTGATAATGTTCAGTTCATAAACAAAGATCAATAGACATTTCAGGCCGAAGATGAAAATGCTCACAACATCCATTATTACAGAGATGATCCACTTAATATACAAAAATATTACAAAGGAATGCTGAAAAGTTCTTAGACCAACCAAGGAGGGAGTGATCTAGGGACAAATTAGAAAATAAGCACAAGGATCCTGCAAATCGGTACTTTACAGTAAGACACTACAGCGACAGTGACAAAATAACGCTCAGGTTTTGGGAAGCAGATTGGACATTGTTTCTCAAGCCAAGGACTTTTTAGCACTCTCTCATAATACAACAGCAATAATCCTAAAGTGAGTGAGTGAATGAAGCTCAACACAGCAATAATCCTAAAGTGAGTGAGTAAATGACAACAACAAAAGTAAAGAAGAGCTACAGAAGAAGAAATTAACCTTCTTAACGAACCTTTCAACAATCAACTACAACGCACAGTTTGTCATTGCATACACCCTGAAAATATTTTCTCACACAGACTATATATACAGGGTTAAAATAAGCTTTTTAATATGAAGCTTAAAATTTTATGAATTCACTCAATTCAAAACCTGAGAAAAATGTCATTTAAAAAACAGATATCAATAAACGAATAATAGAGCTAAAAAAGAGAACCAAACTACTTGCTTTGAGAAGGTAATCATCTATCGACAGCACAATCTACAATAAACCAATCACGTGTATCAAGACACTTCACACATATGGTTTTGACAGCATTAAAGAGTGTTAGGTTCATTGCAAATAATTTTTTCATATTTTCTACTAAAGGACAATTTAATGTTTTTGTGTGATAAGGTAAATGTTACTACACAAATGGTTTAAAATAAGGCCTATTGATTGATAAAAGAAAAAAGTCAAATTAAATTAATATATAAAGGCTATATATATCTTCATTTGTAAACTTTGGAGCGTTCATCAAATAACTGGGGGAGAAAAATAGAATATCATCAATAGACTAATATAGATTTGAAAAATAATCTTAAATTAAGTATAAAATTATTTACAGACAGATTCATATCATTTGCCTGAATTTAAAAGACTTGGCATTGGAGAAATACAATACAATATAGTTTCAAGTATTAAGTTTACCAGTTTATGATTTAAACACTATTTGAATATCTTTTCTATACAAAAAAATTATATCTTTGTTATGAAACCTTCCGGAGTTTTCCTTACTTTGCAAAGTACAATAAAATTAATTCTATCATATTGCTTGGGTAACATTACTAGATTAAAATTTCTAGTGAATTGTCTTCATATTCTTTGCAAGAAGTATTGTTGGTTGAATATAGAGAGAAAATTTGTACATGTTATAAATACCGATAATGATTGACCTAGAGACAACAGATGCTAATATAAAAGACATATTGGCAAACTAACATTGAAATTTTACTGCCAATGATAAATATTCACTGTGTACATCATTAAAACAATCAACTATTTTGAAAAAATTCTCAAATTTTACTGTGTACACGATTGGGTTTTATACAAAATTAAAATCAGAATATACTCTTTTTTTTATTTTTATTATATTACAATAAACTATAATTCATCATCAGTCTTTTAACATCCATAGTTGGACACAGACCTTCCCCAGGATTCACCACAAATCTCTATCATGGGCATCGCAGAGCCAGTATTTTCTGAATTTGTCTAGTTCATCTCTCTATCTTGTATTCTGTCGGTCTCAGTTTCGCAAGTGATCTCTGGGGATCCATGTCGTGAGTCATGATGTCCATCGGTTAGCTTTCATTCTTGCAACACGAACTTCCCATTGCCATTTAATTTTTTTTATTAAATACCAAAGATTGAAATTTTATTTTTTTTAAAATAATGGTTTGAATTTTTGGAAAAAAATTTGATGGGTCTGACGTACAAAAGTCAGTCATTTTCCAAATATATTGTACCTACCAAGCAGCCATTTTTTATAGTATGGTCATACTTGATTCCTGGGTAAAGATTCAGGTTCTAATGCATTTATAGCATTGAAAGAAATATCCCTCATTCAATATTTTCATGTTAGGAAGTATTCAATGAAGGATTATTATTATTAACAGCTGAGACTATTAAAAACAAATTTACTTACAAAAAAAAAAAAAATTTTCAATTTGTCCTGAAAAACTAGATAGAAAGTAGGTTTTGACTTCAACTTTCTTTCCAGTTCAATTCCTAGAATCCTACCAAGACAATATATATCCATTAGGAAAAATTATCATAGCTCCTAGATGGTATTTATTCATACCACTAATGCAAGATATGCCCTCATCACTTCGTAGAATTTTCCGTAAGTATATTGCAAGCCTTAAACTATACCAGATTGCATAGTGAAAAAAATCCAAATGCCAGATTTATAAAGTCTTTTCAATTTGAAGGTTCAGCTGAACAAGCTTTCTCCTTTGCTCTAAGTTCTCAATGGGCGATTCTCTAAACTTCATGAAAAAAACAAATACTTCATTTAAAAACAAAACACAAATTATCAATAACAGAATTAACAGCAATAAAGATGAAAATTATAATTAAAATGTATTATAGAATTATGAATATCTATTTTTTTTAATCTAAAACTGGAGGAGCATAAAAGAGATAAATTAAAAGAAATATATTTCATTACATAACTAAAAGATCCAGACATAAATAATTTTTACTTCATTTTAAACAAATAATCCAAATAAAAATATTCATAATAGCATCACTGAACTATTGTCAACATCATATTTTTTAAAGGATTCAAAGTATTTGATTAGATGCTCAACAAAAATTTTTTATGTCTGTAGGGCTGACATGAGGAATTAACTGGACAGTAACAAAAAGATTGCTAAAAGTCTGTAGACTGAGACGTCAGACAGATTGTAAAAACAAAAACAAAAAAAATCTTTTTCTATCAATCAGATATAACAGTTAGGCAATGGACTTGGGTCCAAACAGCTGGATACTTTGTGCTTGCAAACAATTCCTATGCACACAAAAATGCATATTTTTGAAATACTTTAACAAAATTACAAGTGAAATAAATATAAAATACCAAACAAATTCAAGTACCAATGGGATTTGGAACTTTGGACAGAGAGGAATATACAAAGCTTTCTTAAACAATCCCTATTCAGCAGATGAATGGTACAAGAATCCAGAGAACAAATAAGACATTGGAATTTCACAGCAAAAAGTGAAGTTAAAAATGATTCCATTAAAAAGAATTCTATTTTACAATTAATGTTTCTGCAAAGCCTTTTCTTCTAGAAACAATTTTATGACAACATATGTTTTTCAACACACACGCACACACACACAAAGAAAAAAAAAGCAATGGAAACGACATCAAGGGAATAAGTGCGAAACGCATGTCAATCCAACCCTGCAAGAAATACATAAATGATTTCACAGAAAAGTTTCATATGAGATAAAAAGTAAAAATAAGAACATACGTATTTGAGAATAAAAAGAAAATCAAATTTTCTCAAAGTTGAAAATTATCACCAGGGGGGGGGGTCAAGTTGCTTTCAATCACAGAACAATGTATTGAGTGTGAGCAAGAGTTCTAAGCTTTTTTTTTTTTTTTTTTTTTTTGAAAACTACAGACAGAATAAAGACTTTTTAGCTGGAAACTTTTGCGTACATCTAATATATAGGTGTTCTGACAAGAACTCCCAAGCTAAACAATATTGATCGTGGTCAATATTTGAAATTTCAAATTGCTGAGGTGCAAGCAGAGAAATGTTATTTAAAAAAAAAAATTTCCCCTTTCTTTACAAGCATATGACATTTCTTAAACAATTTTTTTGAATAATAGTTTCAGCAGTATATTTAACCTTGGTTTTATTTTACTTCTTCAGAATAAATCCACCAACATCTGTTTAGTATAATAAAATCCCACATCTATATGTACATTTACTTTTTGTCTGTAATACCCCAAAGCAATTAAATAAGGACTGCAACTAAAGGGAAGTAACTTAATGATAATATTGTATTTTATATATATGTGGACAATATGAAAAGAATATGCATATGTCTATCGATATATGCCATCATTTTTGACAGCACAGGTACAGGAGTTTAAAAGAAAAAAGATCATTTTATATTCAAAAACTTGTTGTTGCCAAGTACATTGTACTTTTCAAGATCAAATGCTATATCAGATTATCTCAAAGAGATACAAATACTATTGCTGCAATCTGAAATCTTTGAATTTTCTCAATTCAAAATACTTCGAAGCATAGCATTAAATTTCTAGCATTTCCTCTTTTGCATGCCTTTCATTCATATGAATCTACAGAGAAAGCCATTTATTAATGTTATCAGACACTTATTTCTATCAGTTGATCCTAAAACACAGTTTAAAATGAATTGAAACATTTTAAAAACTTGAAAATCAATTTCATCTATGGATTTTTATAAAGTTATTTATAACAATGAATGCAAATGGTTTTAATTTTTATATCCTTTGCTTATTGTTATCAGTTGCCAATTATTATCAAAAAACCCCTGTCCTAGAGTGATCACAATAAGCAATTTCCTCTGTATTTGGTTTACAGCAAATGCAATCAAACTTTCTTCAAACGAAAGAAAGTCATTGATGTAGCATATGAAATACATTTGCAAACAATTCTGAAAATGATGGGATTGCGAGGAAAGGATAAAACTGATATGTCATATTAGAGAGAGAAAAAAGCTAGATAACTGCAATGGTTAAAAAGAAAATGTTTACTCCAAAATATACCATCTTTAGAAAATAACTTTCTTCTAATCCCACCCACCCCCAAATAATGAGAATAACACTCATACCTTGATTATCCATAATTAATTTCATGTCTATGATATATATATATATATATATACACACACAATTTATATCGAATAATTTGTGCTGCAGAGAGTTTTCTAGAAACAACTGACCAAATATCTCTGAAATTTTTACAACAGCTAAATTTGAGAAAATAGTGAGAATATAGCAATTTTAAAGCTTTTTGATAAGCAATTAGTTTTTCATGTGAAAAAAAATAAGTAGGGAGGAAATGTTTTATAGATAATTATACCCAATAAATTTTAAAAGATTTAACACTTTACTGACAGTTGATTTATTTAAAAGCATTCCAAAAGCCTATTAAAAATACTATCTTGAAAAAAGAAGAAAAAAAAATGTTCATAATGCAACTTAATTTATGTCTAATAAATTTTACACGCATCTGCATAATGCACAAGCCATCATCAATTCTATTTATACTTGGTATATAATCTATTAACTGCACATGTCGGCAATACATGTGGATTGGAAGTAGGACAAAAATGAAAATGACAAAATATTGCTAGATTTTTTATTCTATCAAAAGAACACAGGGAAGAAAATAATTGGAATAGGAAGAAAGAAGAGAGGGGGAGGGAAAAGAAGAGAGAGAGAGAGAAGAGATAACAAATAAATTGTAACCAGGTTCTTCCAGCTGAATCCCCAAATCAATTTTGATGTTGCATTTTCTGAAGGTCTTTTTTGGGTTTTTTTGAAACAGATGTCTACTGGCAATATGACAAGCATCTATTTCTCTAAAATAGTCGTACATTTCTGCCTGACCAGTTTTTTCATCTGGAGTGGAAGAGTAACAAAAAATAAAAAATGAAAAAAAATTGAAGGGAAGGCAGAAGAAAAAAATTGCAGGCAAGCTGCTATTTTTGAAATGAAATTGAATGCAAGTACTCAGTCCACAAAGAATAATCAACAAGAGAGAAGAAGGAAAAAAAAGGGAGGAAGAAGAAGGAAAAAAAAGGGAGGAAGAAGAAGGAAAAAAAAGGGAGGAAGAAGAAGGAAAAAAAAGGGAGGAAGAAGAAGGAAAAAAAAGGGAGGAAGAAGAAGGAAAAAAAAGGGAGGAAGAAGAAGGAAAAAAAAGGGAGGAAGAAGAAGGAAAAAAAAGGGAGGAAGAAGAAGGAAAAAAAAGGGAGGAAGAAGAAGGAAAAAAAAGGGAGGAAGAAGAAGGAAAAAAAAGGGAGGAAGAAGAAGGAAAAAAAAGGGAGGAAGAAGAAGGAAAAAAAAGGGAGGAAGAAGAAGGAAAAAAAAGGGAGGAAGAAGAAGGAAAAAAAAGGGAGGAAGAAGAAGGAAAAAAAAGGGAGGAAGAAGAAGGAAAAAAAAGGGAGGAAGAAGAAGGAAAAAAAAGGGAGGAAGAAGAAGGAAAAAAAAGGGAGGAAGAAGAAGGAAAAAAAAGGGAGGAAGAAGAAGGAAAAAAAAGGGAGGAAGAAGAAGGAAAAAAAGGGAGGAAGAAGAAGGAAAAAAAAGGGAGGAAGAAGAAGGAAAAAAAAGGGAGGAAGAAGAAGGAAAAAAAGGGAGGAAGAAGAAGGAAAAAAAAGGGAGGAAGAAGAAGGAAAAAAAAGGGAGGAAGAAGAAGGAAAAAAAAGGGAGGAAGAAGAAGGAAAAAAAAGGGAGGAAGAAGAAGGAAAAAAAAGGGAGGAAGAAGAAGGAAAAAAAAGGGAGGAAGAAGAAGGAAAAAAAAGGGAGGAAGAAGAAGGAAAAAAAGGAGGAAGAAGAAGGAAAAAAAAGGGAGGAAGAAGAAGGAAAAAAAAGGGAGGAAGAAGAAGGAAAAAAAGGGAGGAAGAAGAAGGAAAAAAAGGGAGGAAGAAGAAGGAAAAAAAGGGAGGAAGAAGAAGGAAAAAAAGGGAGGAAGAAGAAGGAAGAAAAAAGGGAGGAAGAAGAAGGAAGAAAAAAGGGAGGAAGAAGAAGGAAGAAAAAAGGGAGGAAGAAGAAGGAAGAAAAAAGGGAGGAAGAAGAAGGAAGAAAAAAGGGAGGAAGAAGAAGGAAGAAAAAAGGGAGGAAGAAGAAGGAAGAAAAAAGGGAGGAAGAAGAAGGAAGAAAAAAGGGAGGAAGAAGAAGGAAGAAAAAAGGGAGGAAGAAGAAGGAAGAAAAAAGGGAGGAAGAAGAAGGAAGAAAAAAGGGAGGAAGAAGAAGGAAGAAAAAAGGGAGGAAGAAGAAGGAAGAAAAAAGGGAGGAAGAAGAAGGAAGAAAAAAGGGAGGAGGAAGAAAAAAGGGAGGAGGAAGAAAAAAGGGAGGAGGAAGAAAAAAGGGAGGAGGAAGAAAAAAGGGAGGAGGAAGAAAAAAGGGAGGAGGAAGAAAAAAGGGAGGAGGAAGAAAAAAGGGAGGAGGAAGAAAAAAGGGAGGAGGAAGAAAAAAGGGAGGAGGAAGAAAAAAGGGAGGAGGAAGAAAAAAGGGAGGAAGAAGAAAAAAGGGAGGAAGAAGGAAAAACAGAGGAAGAAGGAAAAACAGAGGAAGAAGGAAAAACAGAGGAAGAAGGAAAAACAGAGGAAGAAGGAAAAAGAAGAAAAAAGGGGTGAAAGAGAGGAAAACAAAAAGAAAAAGAGGACAAGAAAAACAGGAAAAGTAAGAAGCAGAAAAATATGCATCCAAAAATTGTCTAATGTCGATTGTGGAAAGGACATGATTTTCCAATTACTTCAAGTGGATTACATACAAGATATCCACAATTGGACAATCCACTCAAGGGAATAACAGTCTGGATTTGAAAATTTGTGCCAAAGAAAAAAAAAGGGGGTGGAAAAAAAAAAAAAAAAAAATGTATGAACCCTGAGAAAGGAAAACGCCCGCAGCAAAAAAAGGTTTTAAGGAAGAACGAAAGGGAGGGGGGAAAAGCAACTTTAGGACTTTTAAAAGAAATTTTTGGAGCTTGGCACAAAATGAGCCTTAATGTCCATTAGTAAATTGTCTTTTGTCTTACTGCAAAACAATATGTTCATTTCACCTGCTTAAATCCTTCATCTCTCCCTAAATCACAAAACCAAGAAAGCTTATTAGAAAAGATTTCTAAATGGCCACAACTTTATGCCATCATAAATTCAAATTTTAACAAAAGAAAAGACACATTTTGGAATTGTATCATTTTTAATACTTTACTTTTCAAAGTATCCTCTCAAGTGACATTTTTCTCTTTATCTTTTTCATAATCTAAAAATGAAAAATAAAATGAAGCAAAAAATCTGATTCTTACCTAGTCTCATATTCTTTCTAAATATGGCTACTTATGATCTTCAGTGCATTAATATTCTTTGGCTGTAGAAAACTATAGTAATAATCCCTAATGAGAGTACAAAAACTAAGAGAAATTCTCATTCACTGCTTTACAGGAAGTTGAGATAATCTGATCAAATTTCAAGTACAAACATGTACACAAACAAGAATGTATGCTTCTAGCACACTAATATCTATATCAATGTTAAATTCTAATGCACATCTAGACAAAAAATAAATCACAATTGGAACCAACAGGGAAAACCCTCATAAGAATGTTGAGTGCTATTTAATCAGCAAAAATATCTCTAGTTCTCAACCAAACAGGCAATGGAATACTAAAAATATTTTGTTTCAAATATCTTAGCAATCACTAGATAATACAATGATCCTTGGATCACTCATTGGGATAAAATCAATGCAATCAAATGTAATCAAAATGAACCTGGATTTTTAACATATTTGCAAAAAATAAGGGAGACTACTCTAGCAAGTAATAGTTTTGAGAAATTGGTCAATATAATATAATTAGGGCAATCACAACTGAAGTCCCCTCACATTAATAATATTAGATTGCAAATAATTTTTTTTTTTTTTTTGCTTTTTTTCAATTTAGGGATATCTCAATTCAATACATCTGACTACTTTGAGGTCACAAACAGATAAACAGAACCTGATTTTTATTGTTATAAAAGATAATTAACTAGAACATTCTATTAGTGCATATATAGATACTCTAAGTAAACTTATAATGTATAAAATATAATTTTGAAGTTTAAATTTGATAATCCAAGCTATGTATTACCTTCAACATCAAACAAGGCTATAATAAAATGTTGCAATGCTTTACATTACATGAAGATTGACAAATAGGAAAAATACGAAGTTAAAACCAAATTATAAAAGGGTAAAACATACAATTTTTAACAGAGGGGAAAAAAAGGTTTTCCAGTTTTTTCTTCTATTGGAACATTTTTTGGTTCCAGACCTTTTTGCTACATTACTGTTGCCTAACCTGATGGTATTTGGATTGGAGTACCTAACTTTTGAAACTATCAATAACAAGACCACTGACCCACCATCAATAAAATATGATTTATTACAGTTGTTCTCAGTGTGCCACAACATTTTCCAAATAGGCAAACATGTACTTTAAGAATTGAATGTGTCCAGCATCAATGTATGTCAATATATTCTGCCACAGAGTTGTCAATAAAAATCACTAGATTTTGTGAGACCTCAAACTTTTTAGAGATAGATGAAAAGAAAAAGGAGTGATTAGTATGTACGCCAGTATAAGAGTTTCATTCATTCACTGTCAAATTCATTTCATTTTTACAGTCAAAAATATTTCAGAGTGCAAGTCAAATATATTTCTTAGTCTGCTTCATATTATAAAGCTTGAGAACTGCTGATTTACCACAACAATAGTGTTTTCTGTGAGCCGCCTTTTTGCTACTTTAAAATTTAAAGAAAGGAATTGAATTCAAACAAAGTGAAATGCAATTGATGTAGATTGAATAGCACACTGAAATTGCTCAACAGCTGCCGATTGCTGAAAAGTCGAAGCAGGGTCCAAGCAACAGCTAAAAGAAAATGAAACTAAAAATAAAGAGGCAAAAAGAGAAGACGGACAATAGAATGGAGAAACTCTAAAGATTGGGGAAGGACTTAAGTTTCAAATGCTGTTGGTGATGCTGCAACAGGCCAAGTAAAAAGTAAAGAACAAAAATAAGCCCATACCATTCTTTTAATAAGATTGCAGAAACAACAATGATGCATCACAATGTAATAAATAATGGGGGAAAAAAAAAAACGCATTGAAGAGACCCCATTTGCAAAGAAAAAGAAAAAAAATCTATTCTCAACACCTTCATAAACCTCAGGCTCCCACCTGTTCAGTAGGCTGCTCCCCATACTTTTCCAAGTAGGGTACTGCCTTACAAGCAACCCAATTTTGTGTAGGGTGATGAAGGGCAGGTGGGAAAGGATGGAGAAAATGGGAGTTTGCCAAAATCTGAGTCAGCCAGCTGTCTTATTCTTTTCTTGCCTCTGTTTTATATTCATCATCACTAACTGCTCCTCCTCCACATGTAGCCAACACCCTGGGTAGACCAATCCCAAACCATACTCACTGCCAGGTTTGATGTTACTTTGATCAAGGCACCTAGCCTTAGCGACTGACAGCAAGACCACTGACCCACCATCAACAATATACTATTTACCACAACAATAGTTTGTGGGTGAATATTATGAGGCATTATCTAAATCTTCAGGTTTTCTTTCTTACATTGTAACAACAACCATAAAATGTGATATATTCCCCAAGCTTCACAATTGTTTCTTTTATTTTCAGAGTGAAAGATTCCAGCACACTCATTGGATATCATTATAAAATGTAAATAAAGTCAACAGTTTTACTTTGAATTTTTATCTTTCTGCAAACCTTGAGCTTCATATCATTTCTAAATTAATATTATTTTCTAAAGACAATTTATTTTACAATCAAATACCCTTCTTTATGTCAGCATTTCAAGTTCAGCTAACTAGGATCTTCAGGGCAAACCAAGGTTTGTTTCAAATATGTTCAGATAGATCAGAAGTTCACAGAATGTATTGTATGATAGCACACCAAGAAATATTTGACTTACCAGACAGACCAACTTTTTACTCTGTTAAAACATTAGTCAATAATTAGAGTATGCGACAATATCATATATATAAATAAATGGAACTGTTGGAAATGATATGTAAAGTACAGTACTGTGTAAGAAAAATACACAACTGGTTAATGGGACATATGTGCTTGACTGGATTAGCATATTTACCTGGCACACTTGGGAGATAGTTGCAACACAATATCGTGCCCAAGGCCAACAGTTTGAGAACCACTGGTGTAGATTAATGATAGAGAAATCTGACGAGCCTGGCTGTTGCAGGGTCAAAATCATCTCCTAGTTCTATTCCAACTGAAGATGATGACCGCACCTGTTGTATTGTGTATAAATATATTTATTTAACTGAAATAAGCCTTTGCATATTTGTAAGATGAATTTTGTACATATATGAGACTTGTTAATTTAGCTCAGTCAGTAAGACACTAGCCTACCAATCAGATGGTCATGATTTCATATACCAGAATGGAAATGTTGATTTTTAAACCCCTAAATGTGGTGACTTGGACTGGTATTTGACAAAATTTCCTTCCAAGTGCCAGGTTGGTTAGTTGGTGTTAATACAAATTTACCTTCAAAAGAAAAATGGTTCCAAACCGAATCAATAAGACTTCCCTACCAGCAATCAATTAAGTGAAATCCAAGAAGCCAATTTTCTCTAATTAAAAAAATAGATTTGAGAAATGAGATACAAGAGAGCATTTATGTTCATGTTCTGGCAAATTTTTATAAAGGTCTTCATTGCAATGACAACGACAGCTTTTAAAGACAAATTGATGGAAATCAATCATTCATATGCACTAAACAGACAATATGATAAGGAATAGAATAACACAAATAGCACATTTGGTGAAAGAGATACAGCAATGAATGTGGTTGTGTACATACATAACCTGACATCCAAAACGTTAGAAAGATCAAATGTTGAACAAATTTGGCAAAGAATCGAACACTCATTTGCAAGAATATTCATGAAGAATTTTCAATTTGATATCTTGGTACACACTGAATGAAATAATTCTACATATTCACAATAAGCCAGCTGCTCAATAATCAGTTTTCCAAATATTTAAAGACAACAAATACACAGTTCACAGAAGTGGTAATCCTTTTAAGGCTACTAAATATCAGGACAAACAACTAATCAATGAGAAAGCATCTACAGAGCGCATACCTCTGCCAATGCTGGATGCTAACTGAACTGAATTGAAATTTTCAAAAATGAAAAAACAAAGGAAAGACCTTTGATGTACAAATATTGAGTTACTTCCATTAAATTAAATCTACCCTTTTTATTAACTGTTCATATATATATATATATATATATCTTTGAATATCTTTCAATCAGAAACAAATTCCTGGATCCATCCCAAAATTTATTCTATTCTCCTGTAATACATGGCAAACCCATCCACACAATCTCATTGAGAATTTTTAGAGATATTGTATGAACAAGTGAATACATTCTTCCAACTCCTTTGCAAGAGATGAATGAAAAAGAATTTTAAAAATTAAAAAAATAACAAGCACTCCAAGGGAAATTATGAATCAGACCCACCTATACGCACATTTTTATCACATTTTAGCATAAACTTTTATAAAATGAACCCTCCACTGAAAACTGGGGGGGGGGTTAAAAAAATCTTTTTTTTAAACTATTTCACTACTCTTTAAGGTGTGTGTGAGAGAGAGAGAGAGAGAGTTTCTACTCTGATCACTTAGAGATGGACAAAGTCAAGAAACAAAGATAAATACATATATTTGATTGTCAGAACATTAATAACTTAAACCCAGCAAAAGTGTTTAACAGGTTTGTTGCTGGTAAAGGTGATTAATAACAGCTACATGCAGAACAGGTGTGTGTGTATGTATGCCCTGAAATATCCAAATTTCAAAAAAACAAGGGTGGACACAAACTAAGCGACCAATTTAGCATAAAGTTACATTGAAAATTCTGAAGATGCAGGAGATTACAATGTTACTCCTAGTCTATCTATACATATAGAACAATATAACTACAGTCGAAAAAAGGATAATGGTACCTTTCAAGGGAATTCAAGCCAAGTTGAGAAATTTGTTACTTACAATATACCAAAAACAATTCAAAATTATTGTCTCAAGTGATATACTTTCACTTATTTACTTTGAAAACTTCATAATGTTCAAATCATACAAATAGCAATAATGAATTGTCGTGGGAAGACTAAAATATAAGAAAAAGGATAGTATAAATATTTAAACTTACTCCTGAGTTTTTACCCAAGGTGAACTAAACATATCATGTCCAGACAATATGCATATGATATCCAATCTTTTTCAAACTAAAGATTCTACAAGGAATTCCTGTTTCCTTTTACTACCTCTTCTGATTATCTCTAAGCTATTGTGGTCATAGTATATGCACATTTTGCAATCAGCACTGCAAAGAAATTAATCTGGACACAAAGGTTAGTTACCTAATATAATGTAATTAATAATCATACTGATAATTATAAGTATGACAATAATATACCAATTATACTTATTGAAAATAATCTGCCAATTAACGATTTCAATTGCACAAGACATTCAGTGCACTCATACTTTTGCCAGAGGAAGAAAGAAATAGAACAATGTAAGATTTTTGCGCACACACCAAGTACAAAACATTAGAGGGAACATTGATTGTGGTGTCTTCTTTTATCATTGTAAAATGTTTATTGCATAGGAAAGAAACATCTAATATTACACTATTTAGAAATCATACTTGCTCAATTCTTCATAACATCCTTTTTTTAGCACTCAAGTGAAATGACTAATAATAATCATCAGTTGTACATATTACTCACAATTCAAGGATCTGAAGGAAAGAGATAGAGTTGACTTTAAACAGATTCCAAGATAATATCCAGGTCTTAATCAGAATGCCGAAACAAGGCCTATATTAAGGATTACTATTTGAAAAATGATGTGGAAAAAAAACAGATATACCAGATGACATCATATTTCATGATTTAAAAAAACTAAGATGTAAATGAGGTGTCAATTTTTAGAAAGTGCACAAATATCTTCAAAAGGACAGAAAAAAGTCAGTAATGTAAGTAGAAAGAAAGAAAAAAGAAAGAAAAAAAAAGGATCAGACATCACAGAATATTAAAAATGGGCCGGAGTAGTCTGAACCTGACTATGGGGGATCAAGGTTGTTGAACAAATTGTAGAGAGGAGCTCAAAGATAAAGGGACCTGACTAAACAAATTTCACAGCAGCATTTATTCCCAAAATCATTATTCAAAAGGAAAAAAGCTGAAAAGGGCCTTTTCACATTTTTATAAGAGTACAAAGATCATAATAACAAGGTGAATATATTTTTTGATCACATGTAAAATGCCATTAGCCTCACAATAAAATTTTTGCAAGGAATCAAGGATATTCCAGTTACTAAATATGACTACAGTAATATCTTTCTTAGCACTGATTCACTATAGCACTTTTTTTTCCCCCCGAATATTTTTATAATAAATTCAGTGTTCAATTTCCCAAAGGAATAATGAATGATAAAAGACAGCATCAAGGACAGTCTCCAAAATAACTGTATATTGTATACTCTGGTAAACATGCCAAGTGTACGATAACATATACATAACAATTTATCCTCAAGGGATATGCATAGACACTTTGATATCTCACTAGCTCTCGATTAGCTACCAGATACGATACACAGCACTAATCCATTCCATCTTGTTGAGGCTAAACAACAACATATTTTTGAATTATGAGAATGACCCCAAGTGGGAGCACAGTAGCAGTAAGAACAGGGCAATGCTATTTATGCTAGGTTATATAATAATCACCTCATATAACACTGTTTATTATAGTGTACCATTTTTTTTAAAACTTATCTTGAGTGATAACTGAGGTTATTGCTGCATTAGCAAAAGTAAATTTCATTACTAAAACGACAAAACCACTATTTGGGGGAAAATTTCACTATTATGTACAAAATTTTGGAGTTGACCTGCTAACAATTCAGAGTAAGAGTGAGTGTGTGCACACAATACATTTTTAGTACTAATGAACAATATCCAAATTCAAAAAATGCATCAACTTAATTATCCTCAAGTCGTATCTATCCTAGCTTATGGTTTCACAATTACACACTGATTTACTTGGCTTAGTATCCTCATTTTGGTTGTTATAATCAATGTTTTGGCCATTGTACCCTGCAGCCTTCTTCAAGTGTCTGTCATAGTCTGTAACCTTCTGCGAATTTCAAACCAAACAATTGAATAAAGAGTTCATTAAAATTCCCAGAATTCTTTCACAGCAGACACCTGAAGAAGGCCTGAGCATACAACTGCCAAAACACTGACTATTTCAACCAAGACAAGGACACTAGTTGGAGTAAATCAGAATATAATAATGATAATCCCTCATCTCAGAAATTTAGGCAAAATTAATGATTTTAATCTTGCTAGCAGGTCGCTTTTCTCCAACAGATTAATCAACATTGAGTTCTTTTTGCTGGTCATAATTAGTGATGAGGACTGGCCTTTTCTTATGTGACCCAACACAGCATCAACATCCCCAAGGTCATGGCTGTTGAAGACTCAAATTTCCTTCTCCTTCCAACTCAGTTGATTGCACCTCAATTCTCAACAATGGCGCCAACAACACAATATCATTGCATCAGACAAATTTCTCAACACTAACTAAGATCTCATCTTGAGCAAAAGGAGAACAACAATCTACCCTTCCCAAATTTTAACACAAGCAGAGCAACAATGATCAACCCTTCCCAAATTTTAACACACAAGAAAGAATTGTAAAAGGGTAATATATGATTTTTTTAATGTAAGGGGGCATGTACAAGTAAAAGGAGAAAGGGTTTACCCAGGGGTGCCCTCCCCTTTTCTTTTATATAGTGTCTGCACCCTATAACTAAATAGAATATACGATGCAACAAGGGGTAGGTCCACACCTGCCTCCCCTCCCTCGTTACAATCATCAACAGTTGCCTAAATAAGGGAATAAAATACAAAAAGAAGTTGGATGGAGGGGGTACACACAACAAAAAGAAGGGTGCCTGACTTGAAAGGTGGGAAATAAATAAAAAATAGAATAAAAAAACCCTGTTCTTTATCCTTAGCTGTTATTTAAAGGAAGGTGGGGGAACATTAGGGGCCTGATGCCTTCGCCATCCAATGTCTCCTCCTCCATCACTTTTGTTCTGGGTCACTTCAGTCAGTCTCTCTTCCACCTCTTTTCTTTCTTGAAGGACCAATGGAGGGAAACACAGTACTAGATGCCGCAGCAGCAACCCAGCTTTGCGCCAAGCAGTCTGTAATTGATTACAATTACTCACATACAGCTTTAGTGAGTGGTATTGTATGGGCACCGTCAGGTCCACCTGGGGTTTTGCCCAATTCTTCCTTTCTTATCCAGGCAGTGAACTAAGTTTTAAGATGAAAACAGAATCCAATGAAGACGATAATGATAACATTGTGCAACATATTCCAACTCACATTTGTTCCAGGGGAGTAATTTATCTTCTAATTGATTAAGTCTAAAAAGTATAGAAATAGTCAATTTCTCCCTTCAAAATCTGCTTTTGTGACCAGGACAGTAATATATTCATTTCAAATCGATACAATTTGCACTTATTTAAATCACAAACTACATATCAATACCACTATCTTGGCCACAAAAGCAAACTTTGAAAAGGAATAATAGTCATTTTCAATACTTTGTAAATATTACTAATTAGAAAACAACACTCACTACTTACTCATTACTCAGGAACAAAATGATAGGTTAGAAGCAAAAATATTTCAGTATATTAATATAGAATAAAAGATAGTCATCATTACTTATTGCCTCAAATATATATATGGAGTAAGAAAGGACGTTAATGATATTGTAAAAAAAATTGAACATTCATACTTAATACTCCTTTTTTCTCCTTCACCATCTTGTTTCAGAAGGTCATGTCCATATAGACTCCATTCACAAGCAATTGTTCTTTTTAGTTTTTTCTTCTTTTTGATAAAAAGAACATTGGCAAGGGGAGAAAGGGATAGAGTACTGTGAAAATGTCATTTATTCTTCAAAGTTTAACAAAAAAAAAAATAAATAAATAAAAAGCATAATCAGATTAAAAACTGAAGATGGTTGTAGACTAGAGAAATTGGAGGGCCTATCTGAGATAATATGTACTGAGATAATCTGGATATTGTCATATCAGAAACTGAAATCAAAATATCACTTCAAAAAATTATCAAACAGAACTATGAAGACATCGCCATCACAGTCAATTGAACAACCATAACATCAAAATTTGAAGTAATGTAAAAAATATTCCATTGAAGAATAGATATGGTCAGAATAAATTATTCTTATGACATCACAGGAAAACATCTAAAAGAGAATAAAAAAAACATTGTGAATAGATGTTACCAATGAACCCATCAAAACAAGGCCTCAAAACAGGTCAAAAAAGCATTTTTTTTTTTAATCATATATACCAAAAATCAAAAAATTCAGAGGGGTGTACCAATGCTAATTTTGAAGTCTGTAGACAAACCAGTATGGTCAGGAGCGCTAGATCACACAAACCAATAAAGAAACACACTGGCAGCAGTCGTTCGATGAAATACCCTTCTTTATAAACACTGATTACGGTATGGTAGAAGACATTCGTGTTTATTTGTCACCTCTTTCAAACCTCCAGGCTAGTAGAGTGACATATTTTTGTCAAACAGTGCTTTGGATCTCTTAACTATCATGTAATTAGAAAGCACTCGGAGAGTATACAGTTTGGACAGAGGGGTGTGCTAAGTCAATTATGAAGAATTCCTGGTTCCACTCCAAAATTTAATCTTTTCTTCCTTAGCCCATGGCCCACCCTTTCAAACTTATCAAAATTCACTGAGAACTTTTGGAGATATCATGTGGACAGATGGAAAGACATGGGGTAATAAATGTACCTCTCCAAATTTGTTGGTAGAGGTTAAAAATGGGCTAATTGTGTTCGTTTCCAGCTAAATTTGGAAGCTCTTTGAAAAAAAGTTTATAACAAATTTGATTTTCAGCAAGAAAAAAATGTAATGCATTTAAGAATAAGTCAAAATTGAATATCAAATTGAAAATGTGATTGAGAAAGCATTTTAGAAATGTCTAAATGAAAAAAGTCATATTTTCATACAATTTAGAGAAAAAAATTCTTAGCACAGAGCAAACATGAATTAAATGCTGAATTTCAACAATTATTCATGAATACGGTTATTACTCATCAGTTGATTTACTAAAATTCATGTAAATTTCTACACAATTTATATCATTCATGTACAACAAAATCCAAAATATATGAGAATAAAAAGTTTTAAAATCGGGAAAGCTGTCTGCTGGAAAGTTAGAAGGCAAATAACTATTGAAATCTAAAGGATGCATCTGTTTGAAAAAGGGAACCAGGATTTTTTTTAAATTTAAAGGGGGGGCAGGAGTGAGCATATGCAAACAGTGGCCTAAGTTGTTAGGGCTTAAAGTGCCCCTACAATATCAAGAAGAGACCTTCTTCAAGATGCCAGCTCACTCCCATGCTTAACATCCTGCTTTTGCCAGGGCATCTATACTACTTTTATTACGTGCTTACTCAGGCAGAACACTGAGACCTTTCTTCTCCTGTTAAATAAAGAAACTGGAGCTAAAAGTGGGGCAGATTTCTAACCTTGAAAGTTTTAGGATTTCAAAATAGGGATCAGGTCAAGCCTACATTTTTTAAACCTGCATCAAAAGTTCCTTCTTTCCAGTCCTCTTAAAGTGAAGCCTAACTAATTTTCTTTTGCTACCTCAGGCACATGATAGTTGTTACATTTACATGTATATTTCATACACTATTATGGGACATAAGTAGTATATCTTACTTTGTTCTGGCTCCTCCTGAAATTTTAGGATGAAGAGAAAAAAAAAAAAAAAATCTGGCAAAAATGGAAAAAAAATTTTCTTATATATATACATATATATATGTGTGTGTGTGTGCTAAATAAATATATTGCTTAAATTCAACCTTACTGACCATCCAGTTCCGAGGAGTAGAGGTAGGATACTGGCCTCTGAAGTAAAGGTTTCAATCCTACCTCGTGGTACTGGATGAGATAATGGATAGTCTATAGCCACATTGAAGAGTTGTAATACAACAAAACGGCTGTCTGTAGATGACATATATATATATATAAGTCACATACACACAAAAAAGATTTTACGACCAGATTCCTTTCTGACTGGGATGTCATATCTCAAGAAGTCAGAGAAATATTTTTCTGAAGTGTTTGTATTCTAAGCTTAACCATAAAAACCTAGTGCATTGTCACCTTTATTCTTGCAAATTTAGATACAATTTTTCAATTCAGGGAGTCACTCTCCAATTTAAAAAACTTCTTAAAAAAAAAAAAATCTAGAAAAAAAATTTTAAAAACTAACAAATTCATCTAAATACTATAAACATTACACTGACAAATGTGCTTGGCAAATCACTCTTTAATTATAATTTAATTTGATTTATGGATTTTAAATTCATCATGAATCTTACAATTTACAAACTCAAAAGCTTTTGATAACTCCTTTTTTTCATTGCCATCATGTGACATAGGAATTCATATTTCAAAATGTAACCCATTCTTCTATATCCCAAGAGAAATTAGTTTCACAAGTACAACCAAATGTAATATATATTCAATTATACTTGCACATAAAAAATAAATATTCTATGTAAACTATGTTCAAGTACAATTTATCATGTGTGAGCAAGTGAATTTCAATATTTTTTCAAATTTAGAAAAGTAACTTTTTCATTAAGGTGAATTTTTGGTATCACTGTATTTCAGTCATTTGGGGAGTACATTATTTATATATATATATATATATATATATATATATATTTCAGGATCCAACAGGTGGATTTACAGCCTAAACTTTCTTAATGAGAACAGGTGGAAATAAGAGAATATACCTGTCCTAATCTGTCAAACTCACTATACATAGATGAAAGGTGACTAACAATAGCATCAAATCACATCAAAGAAGCAGAGTTGAGTTTTAAAAGAAAAAAACATTTGAAAAAAAAAAAAGTGTTCATGAGCAGGTGAGGCACAGTTTATGATCTAAAAACTTGGGGGGGGGGAGGCAGACATTTTGAGAAGAAACAAGTGTAACCAAAGGTCAAAGGACATTTGGCCCTACTTTAAATAGGGATAAGATCAGTTTTTCCAACTATTATTTGGACAATCACACTTATTCCCATCCTTGATGTAAACACATTTTAGACTATCCATTCTACTAGTAGATAAGAGATTTGAATGTTAATGACTCTTCCCAAAGAAGTAGACTTGAGTTTTTCAACATATTGACCTATAAATACCAGGAGGATGGGGGGGGTGTATATATATATATATATATATATATATATATATATATATATATATATATATATAAATAAAGGACTAGTTGCTGCAGGATCAACTTCTATACCAATTGAAGATGATTACTGCAACCTTCGTATTGTTTATATGATAAATAGAAATATTCTTTGTAGAAATGTATTAGAATGAAATATGCCCACACGATAAATTTTCGTTAATATCTTATACAGTCTATAAGACAGCCTTATGGCAATCAGTTGGTCATGAGTTTAAATCACAATAAGGGAATGTGGGTTCAACATTTAGTCCCCTAGTTTTGTTGAGGATTGTTCTCGTTATTCTATTTGAAAACAATCGTGGCAGTCAAAAGGTATTTCATATTTTGCATTTTGATAGTTCCAATATCCTTTCATGCAGCATAAAGATAAAGAAAACATCAAAGATTGATGAAACAATCCATTAGTAAATTGTAAAGATGCAGATGAATGTGAATCACTAATGTATAAAAAGCTACCATCCAAAAGAAACTCAATGAATCTGATGTACTGACAATGGGCATTTTTCTAAAAATTTATACCAAAATATTCCACAGGGACATATTTCATTCAACTAAAAAAATAATTCATTCCGATCTTCATAAGAAAAAGAAAATACATCAGATTGATGTTGCATTATAAGTTACTTAAATACAAAAATTCTATTCTCAGGGGCAGATACAACAACAGAGAAATTCATTTTCATGTGGTGATTTGAAACATTGCATCAGAGGTGGTGAGAGAGAAATGTCCTAACAATGTCTACTGGAATGACACATCAAAACTTCAAGAAAATGTGAAAGCTAAAGGTATTAATTTTTGACTAGTATTTCTTCCATCTTATTCCTGTTGCTTTTTATAACTCCCAGGTCATAAAGTAAGTAGCACAGCTAATAAATAACTAAGCCTCAAAAAAAAGTATAAAATCTTCAGTTATACACCAAATGATTGTCGATATAGTCTTCAACACTTGTGTCCACTCGTTTTTGAAAATTCACTTTCGAGATCACTGCCCAACAAATGTCAAGAGAAGTAATTTATTCATAGATCCCCTTTTTCCAGTTGATCATCAATACAGCATGCAGCAAAAAGATGTTGATCACATGACAGTTTCTATTGAGTGAGTATCCAGACCCGTATTTTGATATCTTTACTACTTTCATTTTCAATAGGATAATAATGATGAATTTCTTTTTTTTTTTTTTGACTTGCACAAAATTACATTTATTATGGACCTATTGAAAATGGATGGCTTAGAAAACTAAAATACCTTCTACGGTACCAAAAGCAAGAATTTTAGTTGTTGAGCTCTGGTGTTTTTCAGTGGGGGGGGGGAATAAATTTTGACATTACACACAAAGAGGGAAAAAATAGAATAAAAATTACAGAATACATCAATGTCCTCCCTCAATGAGTTCAATACGAAAAAAAACTATTTTTTTTTTGCAATTGAGATAAAAATTAACTGGGACCAGCACATTCTATAATTTTGAAAAATATATAAGCAGGGCTTTAACTTTTTTCAATTCAAGTTCCATGGTTAGACTTGAACTATTAAGGTGTCTTGAGATACTGTTGAGTATAATGAGAGAGTTTCATTGGCATCAAACAATTGTGTGGGCCAGAAGCTCAGGAAGTCAATATGGTAAGAGTTCACATTTTTTTTCAAATTCTTCATTATCTAACAACAGTTCCAGGAGCAGATCAAGCCTAGAGCAATGCTGATAATTCAAACACCAATAATAATGCCAAAAGCAGCCACCACCCTCCACACTAATTACTGGAAATCAATAACAATGACAAAGAAGTCATTCAACCAAAATAGATTATAAAATATTATCAAGATATTTCTCTCCCAATATAATTGGTTAAAATCTAAATCAATTCATTCTGGTATCCACAAAAGCCAGTCCCAGAGATCAAAGGGAGTAAATGCATGCCATGTTTGCCTCATAGTCAGAGACAACCTATTAAACTATGTTAATATCAGATTAGTGCCCACTGCTGCCAAAGAGTATTGAAAATAAGTCCCAAACACAGAAAGCAAAACATTTTTCAAAGCAGAAAGAACCAACAGTAGCAGGTGTGTGTAATGCTGGGTGTTAGTAGCCACACACACCACTGGTGACATTCACAGAAGACACCACTTGTCTCTCAATTTGTCATCAGTCCCTATTTTTGTCTGGAGACAGGGGACAGCTGAAAGAGAGAAAGGCTAATAATCTGCTTGGCTGGTCAATGAAAGCTAATGGCTTTATAACACTCGCAAAGGGATGAAATTTGGCCAGACCCTTTTTGCCTAATCATACCCATCTAACAGTGCATTTTCATGAGGCCTGTTTCACATTAATGATCACAAGGAATCAGGGAAAGGAAAAAAACAAGATTAAAAAAGCAATTTAATTCAGAATTGCTCTTGGAATCATTTATGGCCAATGCAGAGGCTGCAATGCTAGCAACGGACAAACCGAAAGGAAAAGAGAGAGTGCATCTGCTTATTATACAACACTCACTTTCTCCCTTTTTATCTCCAGCCCATTACAAGTTTTGTCCCCTTTCATCTTCTCTGGGCCGTTTTCATCCCTTGGATTATGGATTGACAATTATTAAATGCAATTAATAAAGTAATATAAAAATGAAATAAAGAAAAGTGAGGGGAAAATAAATTGAGGTCCAAAGTGATTTCACAAGTGAAAGTTAATGCATCCAGAAGTTGAGATTCTTCAGGAACTTGAAATACCCAGGAAAATATTTACTAGATATCATCTGAATGTTTTTAACTCATGAAAAGGCAGCATACATGCATAGACCCACACACAGTGAACATGTAAATGAGTTCAGTGTATAAAAGTGAGTGTGTCAGTTCAAGAATTTGCATGATACATAGGAGCATTTCTTCATGAAGGACTTTTTAAATAACGTTCTCAAAGTTGGTGGTCCTCAAACTGGGTGCCGCAACTATCTCCCAAGTGTGCTGCATCAATTTTTCAAAATCCACAAATATGTATTTCTAGCCTTAATCGTACAAGCATTATACCTATCCTGCTTCTGCCACAGAGTTGACAGTGTGATGGCTTTATCACTAGATTTTGAGAGATCTAAACTTTTTCGACAGAAGTTGAAGGGAAAAGGAGGTGATAATAAGTACATATATCAGTATGCTGATATACAACTTTTGTTCATTAACTACTGAAATATTTTTGTTTAAATACATTTCATTTTTACAGTATGTGGAGTTATACAGTACACATATTCTTTACTACTTCATATTGCTATGTAGAAGCAGGGTGAAAGCAGTGAAAAATATATATATCTCAATGAACATTCTATGTGAATTGTGTAATAAGTTGACGTACCACATAAATCATATATTTCTTAGTGCTGTGGTTCTGAAACTTTATTGTATGACAGCACCCTAAGTTGAGTGACATGTTTTCAAAGCTCATTTTTATTTTACAATATAAAAATCTTACTTTTGCAATAAAACATGTTAAGTTCCTAGAAAGTTTATATTATCATGATATACAGAATGGCAAAAACAGATACTAATTTTACGACTAGTTATTTTTTTTTTATTTAAGGGTATATTCAAATTATTACAGACTATTTTTCCAACCCTACCACGAGGAATTTATTTATTCTCATAGATAAAACAGAAATGCCAGTCATTAGTAGGATGAAAATGTTAGAATATTGCAAGTTCAATATGGTTTCTATGATTTATCAATAATTACACCTGTTTACACAATTGGATACATATAATAGTACATAAGGAGCAGTGACAATTAATCTTGCTTAATAATGGAATATATATATAAGAGAATGATATTGTCATTTCTCTGATCCAGGCTTGGAGAGTTTATAATAGAATAAAAAATAAAAACATCTGATATTCAAATTGATGGTATAGTGGGAGAGAGATGGGGGGGGTGATCGAACAAAACAAAACATAAAATCTGGAATCGACAAAATGCCGAAAAATGAATTGACAGGCAACGGCTGAAATTGATAACCCAGTATACGAATGCTTAATTAAAGTTTTCGTCAACGACTTGCTGTGACCCCAACAACCGCGTTTTACCAAGACCAGTAATTACAAACCATTTCTTTTTCTTCCTGAACTCAAACACCATCAAAAGATTTTTGCAAGATTGAAAATTATTTTAATTCTGCATGATTGTCCTGATTTGTGCCATCCCTTTTAGCATGCCCAGTTATTAGGCAGGAGGGTGCAAGGTGTGAGCAAAGCCCCCTCTACTAATGAGATGAGGGACACCTCTAGTTCACTAACCCCCCCCCCTCCCCAATTAGGGATCCTTGTTCCATTCCCTTGCCCCTCCCAACCACCAACTGCTAGATTCTAATCAAGCCATGCCCTTATGAGGCACATCTAAGGGGACAGGCAGTGAGTGAGAAAAGAGGATGGAGAAGGCACAGAGAGAATCGGCAGCCTCCAGGTAAAAAAAGCTGCAGAGATGACAGACAAGCAAAGACAAGAAGAGCTCAGCTGAAGAAGATTCGGCTGACTAAAATAAAAGGAGACGTTAATAAAGAGAGTGGTGAGGTACAGGCAAAGGAGATACGTGATATTTAGCTGAAGAGAAAGGGTGGAAAAAGATGTAAGTGAAAACAGCGGGATTGCATCTTTCTAAAATTCATAAGGAAAATATGTTTTTTGTTTCAATGACATAAAAAGAGCACAGTGTGTGTGTGTGTGTGTGTGTGAGATTTAGGCAAAGGTCAATGGCACTATAGTGACTCAGTTATAGCAAGAAACATTGGCATCATCAAGACAGAGTGGAAAGGAGGGGGAAAAGAAATGAACAATTCCTTTCAAGATGACCAAAAATTGTCCAATGGATGGGGATTGAATAACAAAATTTATTCGTCCAATTAAGGTGGGCATGTGTAATGATACAGCTATCCAGCAGTTTAGATAGAGTTAAAAATGGATTCATCATACACTTAACAGATATTTAAAAAGAAGAGAGAAAATGAATTTCTATTTGCTCCTTAAGGGGGACAGAAAGCTTTGTTCGATGCAAGCTATCGTCTCAGAAGCAGACATGTAGGAAAAAGCAGAAAAAAAAAAAAAAAAAAAAAAAAAAAATGTTGATACTCATAATAAATGAAAATATGTAAACAAAATACTTTATAACTATGGTCTTGGACAATCACCTTGCAGCCCTAAAGATTCTTGAACCAAGACTAAGAAAATATGTTTGGACAGAATATGTGTGGCTATTTTTTTTTTTTGCGGGCGGGGGGGGGGTCCAATCAATAGGCAACACAAAATCTAGATAAGATCCACTTGAATGAAGAGTGGAAATGATAATGCTTTACAAAGAGGGGAGAAAAAAATTGGAGGGGTGTTGATGTTTCAAACTAATTAGTCTTTTTACAAAATGATTTTTGCCCCAAAAGAGACAAATAATTTGGCAGTTCTTTAAGTTTGTTCCATCATTTGCAATTAGAACAATAAAACAAAAGAAAAATTTTCCTTTAAATCCAATCATGTTAACAAGAGGTATATAAATATCAAGAGACATTTGACACATCTCTTGAATTCAAATATCTATAATATAAAATGCATGTGCAACCGTAATTAATCAGAATTATTTCTATCAGTCTAAAGCATTGCTCTACCTTTACTAAATGAGCAGGTTAAAGTTACTTTTAAGAATATAACTTGTAAGAGTGGAAATAGTTTTATTACAAGACTTATGTATTTCATGAAATCAAAGTTCAAATCCTGTAGGTTGCCTTTCTTTCAATCCAACATTTTCCAAGTTATTTCAATTCTTTAAACTTGAATGCTGCAATGATTATACAACAGTTTGGTTGAAATTTTTCCTTGGCCCCTTGGTGAAGAAATAGATACACATTTCATACATGACATCTTTATATAAAGACTAAAGCCAGTTTGGTATATTTTAATTAAGTTCCAAGCCTTTAAAAGCTCTGTTGATTTATAGCAGGAAAATTTTTTTTTCTCTTCTTAAAAGTTTCCAAAATGTTCTAAAATATATAAGACACAAATCCAAAGCTCTGACTGAGTGGATTATAAAATTAAGATGAATGAACTCAAGTTCACTTGATACATATTTTATAAGAACACAGCATACAATAAGCAACGGGAAATATTAGGGTGGAAAGAATACACAGAAAAGTGACAAGAAAAAAAAAAAAAAAGTTAAATCCAGAAAAAAATGACACAGCAGTAGGCAGGTTTGTCTATGGAGAATCCTGTGGAAAAAAAAAAAAAAATACTGAGCCAAGCGGAGTAACAGTGCTTAGCAGCAGAGGCAGGAATATGAATCATTACAAGACAGGGCCCTCTGGTGAACGTTCCTAATTTAAGAACAAAGACACATTCAAAGCTAATTACCACTTCTACTCCCATGGGGTGGGAGTTAGAACTATTGCTGTTTCAGTCATATTCCACATGTAATTCTAACCACCTCCTCTTCTCTTTCTCAGTTTCCATTCTCTTGGACACTAATTACCATATTCATCTTTTTGACTGACCAGCTGCTGCTGCTATCAGGTACAAAACTTGTCAGCCCAAAATGGAAGTAACAAAAATACAGACAAACTGTGCCAAGAAGATTAGGGGAAATAATTTGATCACACCATTTTAAAGAAGCTATCTCATTGTATTCCTCCATTACATTTTGCCTTTCTTTGCTAAATCTAACCAAATACTCATTCTAGCCACAGACTTTCAATAATGCCAACACAACCACCTTTACCAGAGAAATCATTAGTTTGGCCAACTATCAATACCTTTTTTTTTCTGTTAAGAGCTTATGAAATATCTTGAAGTACACACCATAGAATAGTCTCACACCACAAAACTGTTCTTGCTACAGAGAGGATGGAGAAACACAAAAATAAGGTGATAAAAAGACAATAATCAAATGTTAATCAGAATTTTAGTCTTTCAAAAGACAAAATTAGATCTAGACATGATAAATGTGGGGTGAAAAGTCAGAAAAGGAATTTTTTCAAAAAAGAACTGGAGCAAATCAGAAAGATGCTTTGCTAAATATAAGCATCCCATATAGTGCAGTTCACAATATAAGGCAGGTAGTTGGTAGACCTCAACATTTTTAACTATTATCACCCACTTGTCCAAAAGACTGAATAATACAGAATTTCCCTTTGAACTCATTAGTCCAATATTTTGGGGTCAAGTGCTACACTGAGTCCATTTCATAACAGAATTGACAACTTCCATCCTCCCTCACTAAGATGGCATCAAACCAACTGTAAGAATGAAATGACTAGACAATGAATAAGACTTTACTAATTTGAGCTTTTCCTCCCCTCCACTTTGATCTAATCTAGTTTTAGTTCCGAGAGGAACACTTCTGATTTCAAAGCAGAACTTTCTTCAAATTGAATTTGTAACAAATGTCACCAACTCTGTACCGAAGAAAAAACTTGAGAACTTAGTAGTCTAAAGACTTTACAAGTTGTATAGAATCAGTCGAGTGTTTTGTTTCTTGGAAAGTTATTCTTTTAATGGCTTAAACTTTCTAAAAATTAAACTCAAGGTGTCATTCGAAGATCAAAAACCCAATATCCATTCAAATAAATTTTCATTTAGCTTCATTGAATTTTTTTCCTTTGGAAAAGAGATTACTAAACCAAGTGCCAGTTTAGTCATGCTTATTATCATAAGTTATAAAAGAAAGGTAGAAAAAAGGCTCTCCTGGTTAAATTATAGTTTTTTCAACCAATTGATTGAGGTTCTGGCTCGGAGCAACAGACCCACACTATAATCCTTCAGTTTAAATAATAGAGAGGATTCCAGCCTGTCTTTACACACAGACATTTCTCGTATGTCTTAGCTTCTTGTTATACAGGAAAAAGGGACATATTAGTCGCATCATTAGTTTGAGGAATATTTAAAATCAAGAATTTGTAATTCTTCAAAAAAGTTAAGTACCTGCCAAATATATTCAGGTTACAAAATCCAAGTCTAACAGAAGGTATTAGTCACATTGGAAATTCATTCCTGAGTGCTGTATATGCCTTAAAGTAAGACGGAAATTCAATTTTTTTTTAAACAATGCAAATATCATGTGGTGTTCAACATGCTGGTATTATGACTTGGAGGCTGTCTACTGACGCTCAGTATGAACAGTTATAGAACTTGGAGGACTTGCAGTGAGCAATAGTCCTTCAAATATACTAGTAAAACATTTGTCTTATAGTCCAGGATGTGATGATTTTTGGATAAAGAATCTATAACCATTGTAAACATTTCACCTAATGGTTTTTTTTGCCCATCACAAATATCCATACATTCAAAATATTGATTACATATTTCGCCTTTGAATGATACTGTATATAACAGTCTAAGGCCACTTGAGATCTAAATATTTTCCTGACTGCATATAGCTTTAATTGTTTTGTATTAACTTGGAAATCATTTATTCAAATTTTTGCATGATTATTTGTGCAATTTTCTATAATTTCATTATAACAATGTTTAGAACAATTCATATGCTGCTACTTCAGCCAACTTTTATTAGTGATATCACATCATACACCCTTTGATAAAAAAGCATATCTAAATACTTGCTTTAAATATTCAAAGGAGTAACATTGATACCATAAGGAAGGGTGATACTTTTGAGGAATTATACTTTTAAGGAATAAATTCAAAGGAACAGCTGAAAAGTACAATTATTAAAATTCTATTGAATTTGTCAAGATTTTATATCAAAAACTAAAATATTTTGACAATCTGACATTTTCAAACTTGTTCGTCATAGAAATTATCATCCAACTCAATTTTACTGCTCCAATAGTACTTCTGAAACACAAAATGATTGATTCAGAAACATTTTACAATGCCACCCCATTAAGGTAATATTTGTGTCACTCCTTTGAAATTTATCTCCGATTCATCGCTCGTTTGTTATGTCACTCCGCTACTACTAACCCTTAGAATTAGTGCTGCAAAAGGGACAAGTCCTCAAACTGTATGCAGCATGAAGGCCATTCACCAGTAAAATGAGATTTCAAAATTTCTGACATGGCAAAAGCAAACCCATACCTCATGAGGAGAAGCAACCTTTAAAAAATAACAATGACAATGTCTTCTGATCAGCTGAAGGAAGTGAACTTTAAAAAAATGAACACACAATCCAAATAATGATCTTACAAAAGTTAGCACTTTTAATGAACCCATTTTGAGAGGGAAAAAAAATTCTGGCACAAATCATCTTTATTTCAAATAAGCGGTATTAATATTTAAAAGTGAAACAAAAAATTGAAAAGCATGAAACAAAAAATATACAGAAATATTTTTGAAGTCTGTTAATTTAGAGGCTACTATTTTTGAAAGGAGAATTTCATCAAAAGGATCCCGTGAATAATCTTTTCTAGCTGAGAGCATCTTAGAATGATGGCAAATGTTAGAAATCAAGATAAGGTAGCTGGTTGCAGATGGGGTCAAAGTACTGTAGAAGAGCAGACAGTGTGTGAAAGTGATGGGAGTAAGATCTGGAAAGCAGGCAACGAGTTTAATAAGAGGAGGAGAAAAAAAAAAAAAAAAAAAAGGTGGGAAGTGATCCTGCTGTTACTTCAGCATATTTGATGAAAATAATGGTGTAACAGTGCTACAAGATGAGAGCACAGCTGGTCTGCGATGAACCACGCTGCCGAACACCGCTGCCAGGGACAAACATGGTGACTGGCTCCCTCTGCTGCTGTAAATGGGGTCACAGAGATAACCCTAAGTAGAACGTGGCCAAAGGGCAGTTAAGGGTGTAAGTCTGTCAGCTGGACCCTTAGCCTTCCTGTGCTGAGCGGAAGATCAAAGAGAGCCCTTACTCAGCAGGAGTTCAAAAGGACAAATTGGAAAAGACACGGCCAGGTTGCCAGTCAGTGACAAGTAGTTTTTAAGGGAAAATGAAAGTGAAACTTATTTTTTTCCAGGAGCCGCAATGACCACAATTTTCACAAAGTATCCCATCTGGGACATTTCCCTCCTGATAACAATTGCAACAAGGAAATGCAGGGTGCATTAACAGAAACATCACAAGAGTAACATTAAAAAGAAAAAGAGGAAATGATTAAAAAGAAGAAAGGGAAAATTGCTATTAGGGTCCTGGAGCTATTTGCACTGACAAAGTATGCAGACAAAACCCTCCAAATTGGTTGTGTAAACAAATATGCAATCACAAACAAAAGCAGCTATGAAAACAAAATGTTCAATTCTGAACAGCCATTCTTAAGGTCCACTTCACCATGGATTGAATTAATTGAAACAATTGGTTTTTATTACATCAAGACCTTGTGTGCTTTTTCCAACTCTAAATTCAGATTTTTGTAGTTTGTATTATACAAAACTTTTGTTTTGTGTTTAAATCAAGTAACTTCTTTAATTTACCATAAATCAGCTATTCTTAACTATTTGTATGTGTAAAATAGACCTAGAGGCGACAAGCACCTGAAGGGGCATATCTCAGTTCACCATTCGATAGAGAAATTTGTGATACGTAGAGCCCAGGCAGGGATGGCTGAAGTTGCAGCCAGCATAAGGGCACTAGACTGTTTTCAAATCATGAAACCATTTGAGAATAGATGATTTACTCTGTGCAGAGAAACCCAACTTCGATGGCATATCAACACCTCTATGTGTAACTCAGATTTTTGTCAGCATCCTTTCAGGGTCCTCCCTCTAAAATACTTACCATTTCAAAATTCTAACACAAAACAATAGTTTCATGCATGCACACCAATATAATTTGATTCTATCTCCAAATTATTTCTCAACATCTCATGATTATATATAGCTATCTGAAGATGAGATATGCTGAAAGAGATTAAATATTTATCACTTGCATGATAACTAGTGTTGATGCAGAGAGTAAGAAGTTTTACACTGCAAGTGAGTACCAATACCATGGAGTACCCAACAAAAAGCACCAATCTTGCCCGCTAAGACTAACAAATTTTTGAATAATATTTTCATCAATGTTTATAGTATTCACGCAGTATCAAAAATAATTTTCTTGGAGACAAGCACATCATTACTTATTGCAGAAAAACAATTTTACATGCTCTCTGTAAAAATTGGAGGCAAAGCAGCTGGGTTACCCTGGGCCCATCTCATCAAGGTGCTACCTGACTATCCAGAATTCCACTTTCTTGAATATATATTTGAGAAAGTTTGTGTGTGTGCCTAGTAGTGCATTGTAACCAGGAGTATTGATTAAAAGGTACGCCTAAAATGCACTAACTTAAAAATGCATTAGATACTGGGCTCCTTTAAGGGAAAATCACTTAATTTCTGACATGATGAATAACTTTACACAAGAAATCCAGTAGGGTTTTATTTTGCCAAATATTCCATCATTAACAACAATTCTGGATCAGTTATAGTTACTTTTCAGCCAGAACAATCCTGGGAGTTCTGCAAGTATCATCTAAATCTGGGGTCACCAAAATGGGTGATATCGACCCCTGGGGATTGATTGGACAATCCAAGCGATATACTACAAGTGGATACTTGGAACATTTTACATCTTTTTGACATTCTTGTTTTGTATTTTACTATTGATTTTGAATTAATCTCCCAATTTTGATACATAAGTATATACTATGGATTTGGTACATTATAGGACACGGTATTGGTACATTCGATATTTATCTTTTGACAGCCTTGCCTAGAGGTTGAAGGGGGAACAAAGATTCTGTGAAGGGGTCAATGATCTAAAAATTTTGGCGACCTTTGATCTAAACTTCAACAAGCCATCTTAGTTTAACTTATGTAAAGAATGACAGTGATAAAAGCAGTGTTTTTCAACAAAGCGCTGATAGCATTTCATGAATCTAACATTTTTTTTTCAAGATTTTTCATCACATCATAGGTTAACTAAGACATAGGTCAGAACAGGTTATATACCTCAAGTTCATCAGGTGCATTTATAATAAAGCATTTACTATCAGAAAACACAGGAATAGGTTAGGAACATTTAATAAAAGCCAAGATATTTTTAATAAGAAAATTTACAAAAAAGAAGAATAATATTATATATATATATATATATATATATATATATATATATATATCAATAACCAGTCAAATTGTTTTTTAATTACACATAAAATCAAATTATTTCCAACTAGAACAGGGCTCAGAGGTACATATTTGAAAGAGACCAGACTTCTGTGAAGCAGCCTGCCATAATAGTCATGTGAAATAAATTCCTGTCAGTCATATGAAACTATAGCTTCATATTATTTCAGTTACTTCCCTTCAGAGTTGGCAATTTAGATATTTCATATCTAAACCTTTTAGATTATGAATATCATCTTTATACAATGGCCTGTTGTAGAGTTATCTCAGTGCACACATGCACATACAGACATGGATTTCAAAAATTATATTTACTAAAACAATCCATGATACCTAAGGATGCTGATTAAAAATGAAAGACAATAGATGTTGAAAAAAATTTCAAGATTGAAATGAATTTAACCAGATTTTAGTGCCATAGCCCATCTCTGCAAATCTATAAATTACATTTAATTAGTACTTTATTAGGTTTTCAATTATTAATCCTTCAAAGATAAATATACACATGGCATAAATGAAAAATTAAAAAAAAAAAACATTTAATATATTTAGGGAGTAAAGATACATGTAGAATTTGAATTGTATCACTATTTGATAAAAAATTTCAATTTAAGAGAAAAACTGAGAGCAATACGGCCCTTGAAGCCATTCCGATTACACAGTATGAGATTTTTTTTAATCAATATGTTCCATTATTATGAACCATATGGCTTTTCTTGCTCAAAATAGTTAAATTCCATTGAATACAACATAGTTCAAGTATTATAGAACAGAAGCAGTTACATATAATGGTTTAATCCAATAAGCTTCACTACTGTACATAACATGCCCAAATCTAAGCACTGTATTTGATGACAGTAGGGAATATTAAGATAAAATGTATTTACCTGAATTATCCTCATTTATCACAGTTTCAACTCCTCCACAATTTCTGGCTAATATGGGGCTGGACAACAGGGGTCACATTTACCTTTTGAGCCATTATTTGGAGAAAGAAGGGGGAGAAGGTTTTACGCTGTCAAATACAGTGTATTACTCCAAGTTGAAAGATTAGTATTTAATTCCAATTTCACAAGCAAGCATCTTGGTTGTAATCTACCGATACACGACTTGGTCCATTGTAACATTTGCAGCGTAATAGCAACTAGAAAGTACGCAGAACATATACCTCTGCAAGGCCATTGTAAGGGAGATAATTGTGTATGGATCCCCCACAATCATTTTGGGGGTCTATTATCCACTCTTCCATTGCACTGAAATTCATCGAGAACTTTGAGATAGCTTTTAATATCCCAAGTCAAGAGCATATGAAGGAGAGAGAAAAAAAGAAATTTCTCAATCAAAAAAATTTGAATCCACCCCCAAATTTTACCCCTTTCTTTCATTGGCAGAGATAATGAACATAAAACTATGTTTAACTTCACCCTTTCTTGAAATAATTAAGAGTTGTTTTCAAAGAAATTGTAAGGCAGGTTAGAAGTTTTCTGAGACAATATCTACAAGTCAGTTTCATTCCCCCCCCCCAAGAGACATGCACGTGAAAATAATTTGAATTCAAAATTATGAATGAATAATTTAAATAAAAAAGAACAATGACATTACTGCAACATGAGAAAAAAAAAAAAAAGACAGACTTCATGGAAATCAGCTTTTATTATTTTTTAAGGCCTAAAAATACAGGCCCAAACAATACCTAATGGAACAACCATTAACAGAATAAATCCACAAAATCAAAATAAAATATTCACGTTTTCCTGGTTTCAGATAAAAGGGCATCATGGGGGGATACCCTACCCTAACTCTAATCACACTATGAGAACTCACAGCTATAAAATTAACCCTATAATGAAGCAAAGCGAATGAGGATAAAGGAAAATTCAGATTTTAAAAAATTATCAAAGTTGAAAGAATGAATGGTAGAAGTATAAAGAAAGAAAAGAAAAATTAAAATAAGGGAAGGGGGGATAGTAACTAGGGGCCAGAAGCCATAGTTGTATCAATGTTTTTTGACTGAAATAAAAGAGGAGAGTACAAAAAACCCTGGATGCTGTGATGTGTTCACCCTTCATTACCTCTTGATATCCTGTGTCCCCACAGCCTCGACCTAAAACTTCTAAGCTGCACGAAGAACTAACAACAAGCAATAACAGTTTCATCACCATGGTCAGGCCGCCTGCTCACATTACCAGGGTCAAAGTTCCTATTGCAAATCAAAAAAATGAATACTTTATATCTGAGCAAAGCAAACTACAATCATTGAAATCAAAGCCACGCGCACATGTGAAGGTTTACTGAGATAAGGAGAAGCAGAGGAAGACATTTTATTATGATGATAATGACAACAAAACTGTTAGTTTTGCAATGTTAATTCATTACCACATCATTCACAGTCCACAAAAGAGATGTTTGCACAGGTAAAGTATTGGCAAGTGATGCAACTTGACTCTTGTTCATAAGCAGAGCAATTATGATCATATCACTTGATTCAACTTGGGTAAAACAATTAGGCAGGCAATCAATTTATATAATGACTCCTAAATTCAGCTAAGAAAATTTTAATGTTGATATCAAGGGGAATAACTACTGCTCAATGTAACCTTCTCCAGCTCTAGGTGAATTATTTTATTGCCTCCACCAAAGAAGTTGGAAAGATTTTCAATCAAATTTTACAGGGGTGACCAATTATGATTATTGGGGGGGGGGGGCCTACATCAGTTATGTATCTACACCACATAAGTTCATGTCTGTCCAAATGATATCTTCAAAAGTTCAATGAAATTTTGTGGCCGGATAAGCAAAGTTTTATCCTGTTGTAGTAACTTTAACAAGTTTTTATGTCCGTGACTGAATAGTTCCACAGTCTATTAGAGCGGTGTCAAGAGGTTTATGAATTTAAAAGTTGGAGAAAATTCACCTCATATTTATAGAGAAGTAGGTTACTCTTCTCACTATAATTTTAGGGGTTAAATGTTAAGGTTTGTCATCAGTTATTATTAGATGAGCCAAGTCTAAAATATAACTAGACTTCAATTCAATTAGCATCTGAGAAACCACATAAGAGAATACTCAATTTTAAACACAATAAGATTTTCAAAAAACATTTTGAAGTATTATTTGGCTAGGACAGAGACAGGTTTGGCAAGGAGTGTATTCTGACTGGGCATACATCCAATCAGTACAGACAAATGTTAATTTGAATTCTATACATGTACCATATTTGATGGTATATAAGACACTTCTTACCCCCACCTCAGCAAAAAAAAAAAATGGCTTTAAAAAAACCCATTATTTTATAGATAAATTTGAGGCAACCCCTCCCCAAGTTGTTTATGTGATAAATGATAAATACTTTGACACATTTGTATGATAATCAGTGCCCAATGAACAGATACACAAAACTATATCTAGCCCCAGGGTCATCGTTTGATGAAGACCTTATTGTAAGAGTTTCATTGCAAGTTGTGTTGAAGTAGTTATCAATCTCCTTGACCCATGTCTTCTCTATTGCATGACATTTGTCTATTAA
The DNA here is from genome assembly GCA_963457665.1 of Thysanoteuthis rhombus. NCBI lineage: Eukaryota > Metazoa > Mollusca > Cephalopoda > Oegopsida > Thysanoteuthidae > Thysanoteuthis > Thysanoteuthis major. Next base: position 37,634,385 of record OY735222.1, read on the forward strand.
CAGATAGACTTGAATACAAAAGATCCTTTCCTCTTTCAAAATTTATCAAGAATTTTTTTAAACATTTCAATAATCGGACGTCCTCCTCAATTCCAACAACTTGAGGCTTATCAATTCTGGTAAAACCAATTCAAAGAAATCCGCAAATCAGCTGAGAAGATTAGTAACCAAACAACAATTCTTTCATACCAGATTGATTTTTTCTATGTGTGTATATGTACCAGTTATGCTGGTACAGAAGACCGACATTTAATTTTAAACTGAAATAGGATCCCCCCCCCTCCTTTTCAGATTTTACAGTGCGTCAAACGTGCTGATATTATGACTGGGGACCATCTACGAAAGCTTGATATGGGCAATTATTGAGCTGGAATGAGTTACAGTAACCATGAGTCCTTCAGATACCCAAGTAAACCAGGTCTTATAGTTTGTCATAAACAAATACTGAACTTATAAGAATGTTATAACGGTCAAGTTCATCAATCTAGAAATGAGTATGATGTTACCTGAATTCATCACAGTAAGGAAAAGGAATGGATTACCAACCAAAGCCAAACACTCTTTTCCACAAATTGCATAACCCACAATACCCTGAGTATGTAAGCCCTTACCAACAGCTATATTTTATAAGTGTAATGAAAAATTAAAATCTTCAAAAGTATAATCTACAGTTCAGCAAACAAAATTTGAAATTTGTTTACCAATTTACAGAGAGCATGAAACTAAATCTCACCAAATTAGCAACTTTTATACATACATATACACACATATAGTAAAGACCCTGCAATACAGCATAATATAAAGCAATGTCTGATATGTGATGGATTTATTTCATAGAGTGCATGATACATTCAACTTTATACACTGAGAGTCAAGTTGTTTTAGAGTAGAGCTGGAAACATAATAGGAAGTTGATTCGCTACACAAACAAGTTTATGTTTCTGCCCTCTCTGGACCTCATTAGGCGAATGATTGCATGCGTTTTTAGATTCTAGTTTGGGGAATTCGGTGAGAGTCTTGTGGGTGTCACTGAGTGGGAAGAGTTATTCATTTTGTTTTGTTTTTAGTAGTGTATGTTTTTGTTGGTGGTTGTAAGTTACATGTCAAAGGGTGTGAGCTAGGTGTAGGAGTTATCTATAAATAAATGCTGAATTGTGTTCTGAAGGATGTTCTCATCTTGATATTTGGCATCAAATTTATTGCCTATGTTGGTATCCTGTGTGGCCATAATGGATTGTATTATTTGTAATTTACTTGGACATGTGAGGGAGTAGATAATGTTGATTAGAAGTTTGGGGGATGAAAGGTATGTGAATAAACTGTCGATATTACCTTTGATTTACTAACGTATGGATTGCTATATTATATTTGTTGAAAGAATTTTGAATGATGCCAGCATTTTAGTGTTACTTCGTTTTTTCTATTTTATAAATATATTTTAGGTTTACTTGTAATCTTAGCAAAAGAATCTAAAAACACAGAATCATTAGCCTGATGAGGCCAAGAGAGGGCAGAAACATGAACCTGTTTGTGTAGCAAATCCACTTTTTATATATATATATATATATATATATTTTTTTTTTAAATCTCTGAAAAGTTACATAGTAAGCAACTGAAGATCCCAACAAGAGACAATTTATATGTTGTACAATAAAGTATAGGGGGAAACAGGAAAAAACACTTTGGAAGATTACATAAATTATATTGACATATCAGGAAATGGGTGACTGAAGTGACAAAAAATATCCATTGGTATAGTTTTTTAATGTTTAGTGTTTAAAGCTGTAAAGCTTTCTAGACACACGCACACACATATATACATATGTGTTGATTGAAGGACAATAGAATTTAACTAGGGAAATGGTGAGGTGAGGTAATAAAAAATTAAAAGAATTCATTACACAATATTATGAGCAAGATAATTCTCTATTCCTCAAGATAACTATGAAGAGAAGATTCAACTGATAAAACTTCTTAGCATCATTTTTTATTGATATTTGTTCATCATTCACTTTTAAATAAATGAAAGAAATATGGTAAATTTTCATCCATCTTCAAACATATATACTCACACACAACCATACATTTAAAATCAATTTCTTCAAAGCCAGATTTGATAGAATTAAAAGACAGACAGGAGGGAAAATAATGAATCAAAACTATTACATACTATGCATCACAGCTAATTATATATTTTTTTTAAAAAGAAAAAAAAAAAAAAATGGATAAACAAATTAAACTCCTAAATCAATTCCCCCGTCTCTATCTCACTGAATCATCATGATTAATATTTTGCCAATGCACACCGAGGCTGTGTATATAAATAATACATATAAAAATACGAACTCATCAAATGGTAGAGAATTTTGTCAGCCTTTGCTGTTTCGGTGCATAGAGCTAAGCATAAGCCGAGATGAAGAAGCCTGGAAAGGGCCTAATCAAAGAGTCAAGTGGTCCTTTCCTCTAATCATATACGTAATTATAAAGAAGCATCACCGAGAGAGGATCCCAATCTTTCGTTCATCATCCCAAGAAGAAGAAAAAGACAACAGTAACTTACTTACTCCTCTTGAGCCATCCTCTTAAGGAGAGGGACTACCAATTATCCTAATTTTCTTTGCAATTTAGCATTATTAATCTACACACGTGACCAACTGAACAAGCCATACCCTTTTCTCTCTTGTACCCACTTTCAATGTCAGGGATTCTTCTCCCCTTCCTCAAGTCCAACACACAGGGTCTCCTTTTCTTTCCTAAGAATTTACAAGTCAGTAGGTTCTCCATTGCAGATTTCCTGCAGGAAGATTTTTCACTGTTTGGACACAAACACAGATATGCACTCACACATATGTACTTAAAAATAGAGAAGAAACTGAAAATATTGAGATATAAGGGTAAATGAGGGTTCAAATGAAGAGTTCTCAAGAGCAATCATCATTGCTACTAACTAAACTCTCATTGCCTCTTGAGCCTCAGAAATAATTTTGAACTAATTAGCCATAAAAAGGAAAAATTTTAAATATTTACTCAAGTTGAATACTAGGAATCATAATCCGTCTGAATGATGAACTGTTTAAAAACATTTTTGTTGGTTTTGTTTATTCCTGTAGACTCCTTGTGGAGCATAGGGCCACAACCACTCTGCTACTCTTTCAGTATGAAGTAGGTTTTCACGAGTTGGAGTTGTAAGCCCTATCCCTACTCTTTTACACAGGCTTAGGGCCAGCTATGGTGACTGCCAAACTGAAGGTTTTTTCAGTCAAAGTAACCTTCTCTTACATGTACTGTCTTAGCTTGGGGGAGAAATGGATTCATGCCTTTCCCAAGGGATTTAGTACAAAGTAAACAGCCTCAGTGAAGAAACTATTTGGTTTTCCATGCCATATCAATTACACCATCAAAAACTTTTAATGAATATTAATTTCCAGCTTAGCCGAATTTCTGTAGGTCACATAGTCAGGGTTAGCCCAAGGGTTCCTGGTGGTGAAGGCAAGCTGTAATTCAGACCCTTACAAAGTATATCTTATTTATATTTTCATGTTTTACAAGATAAATATATATGAGTAAAAAGTTTATTACAATAACAAGACACAAAAAAAATAGTTCCTAGACAGCATCCAAGTTTCTGATCATCATTTGATGAATGTAATAGATTCATTATAACAAGAAGAGTGTCCATTTACATTACTGACAAGTCCTACAGTCTCAGACACATGACAGGCATCCCCAAGCACTTGGTGCGCTAGGCGACTGCCCATCTTGCTGGTACCTTGGTCCAGTCCTACATATTAATCTAAGCATCATTTCCTTTCGAACTGATAAAAGGAAAAGTTATTTCATCCCTAAAAAGACTTTGATAAATCTGCAGAATAAACAAAAAATACATTCCTGGTTGCATTTCTACAGCTTCAAAAATAAAGAGAGAAAATAATGAAAATGTTAAATAATAATCATTAAAATAAACAAACAATAGTGTTAATAAATTTAAAAGAAAATTTTTGAAAAATGATGCTGATGGTTAATAGTTTAATAATGAAAATTTATAATTTTTTTCTTGTAATCCCCAACAGTCAAATTTGACAATGGCCCTAATCAATGAACGTCACAAGTGGATATGAAATGAAAGACATTCATTGAAGTTTTTCAGTCTAAACAGAATTACCTTTATTTAATGTACACAATAGGAAGTACACAACCCTCTCAAGAGAGGTTATTAGGAGATGGAAATATAAAAAAAAGAAATTAGAACTAGATTAATAATGAGAAGGGCTAAAAAGTGATTAAACAGTGTGGCTCCCCAGTCCCTACCCATTCTCCAATTAAATCAAAGGACAAAGGGCCTTGGCAACTGTTTCTAAGGGAACTAATTCTAAGAAAGTCTTGGGAATCTTTTTTTTTTTTTTCACCCCACTTTGTGTGGAGCTCTCTAATCAGCCTGCTGCTGCTTTTGCTGCTGCTGTTGACATGCCTTTTCCAATCTTTGTTGTGTGCCATGATGAAGAGAGAATGGTGACACAATCGAAGAGTTTTCTAAGAATGCGCATGCACACACGCACGCAGCTGATGGTTAGAAGCAGGAAAGAAAAAGCTAGAATAAAGAGAAGATGAGACAACACAACCTGAAAAGATATTTTACTAAGTATCCTACCAGCTGTTGAAAGACATCTATTTGTAAAATGGTACAAGAAAGGGGGGGGGGGCACCCCCCCCAAATCACACCCCCTTCAAGGGGAAGATATTTGGTTCATTTGGCAAAATCATTGGTTTTTTGAATAAAGTTCTTAGTATTATAACTTAGCTTTAATTTGATTGGAATCCTTATTAAATAATTCAGAGCACAGCTCGGGTTTAAAGTCGACTGTTCAGGGGAGAAAAAAGAAAAAAAAAAAACAAAAAACCTTTCATCTATGATGCCACAACTTGATTGTCATTGACGATTCGAATTAGTTGATAAATAAATAAGGATTTGATTCAATTTGGAATTTTATTAAAAACTTCACTATGATCAAAAGTTATAATTTGAATAGTCAACTACAAAAGCTGTTGCTGATTATGCAACAACAAAAAAAAGGGGGGGTTATAGTTTTCAATCACAATCATGGTATGTAAGTCGATCGTAAACCCGAGCTTTCACTCAGAATGAAAGGAATAGGGCATTTTCAAGTTCAGACCAATATGTTTTTCATGAAGGCTATTCAATTATTTGTAAAATCAATTTTTAAACATTTACTGTTCAAGTATAATTTCTCTCTAGCAATGACTCATTTTAAGTTTGATAATCAAATAAAAATGAAAAAAAATATCAAAGCTACTTGAAGTTAAAATTTTAGATGACTCCAATATAACGAGGAAATATAAAATCATTCCCCAACCTTGTCATACACACTAAGAGTATTAACAAGGTCCATCACCCTTTAATTTCATAAAATTTCAAAAAGCAAACAAAGAAATTAAAAATGACTTAATTTCAATCGATATGCTTCATTTCTTTTTTTTTTTTTTTTTCCAATTCATAATCTGATTTTATAAACAAAAAATTCTATTAACAAAAACCGGTCAAATTATTGCAGACATATGCAAATGCTGTGCACACAAACTTGGAAAAATGACAAAATCAAATCCCAACTGAATATTTAAAAATAGAATAAACATCTTCAAAAAATTAATCTTGGCCTACATCATAATGCTAAAATTGTCACCTCAAATTGCGAGTAATTATGAAACAGATTCATGAATACTAATTTCTTTGAAGAGAGTAAACTATGTAATACTAAAAGTCTGATTTTGTTCATCTGTTGGTGACCAAAATGTAGCCAAAACAGTGTGTTGTAGTCAGGGGTATTGAATTGAAGTACACCTAAAATGTGCGAACTTGAAGAATGCAAAATAAGAAAAAAATGCAGGTTATTAGCAACTTAAATTATAATAGTGTGGAGGTCTTCCTCCATGCTCATCACTATCTTCTATATTATAATGACCGATTTGCTGAAGAGGATAATTTAAATATTCAAGTTATCAAGTAATCTCCCTTGTTTTCTGATAAGTGGGGGGAAAAAATTAAAAAATATTTTTAAAAAATTAGGGTTCATTTTGGTCACATCAATTGCCCTAAGCTATCTTGAAGAAAGACCCAACGGATGACACGGTTGTTTTTCTTAAAATGATTTTCAAATGAATTATTTGAGATGATTTCTGTTAGACCTGATTTGTTTTTTATTCATATTTTGAAAATAAGAATGAGATAAGCAAATCAGTTGTATCAATAAAGATGTCAACAAAGGGAAAGAAACTATTCAGTTCAGAGAGATTTAAAGATAAGTTACTTTTACCCTTCAGCCACACTTCAAACTGAATCAAGGCTTTTGCAACCAATTGGATTTAACCATAAAAATAATTCGAACATCAATCAATGTGGAAATAGATTAACCTAATCAAAATCGTAAGGCACAAAAAAAAATTAAGAACCCATTTATTTTTCGTCTTCATTTATAACACTATGAAAAAATAGTTTTAATAACCTGCTTTGCCATTAAAATTGGTAATTTTGGCAACTCCAGGAATTTCTTGGGGGGGGGTCTGAATTACATAAGATTGGGTGGGATGTATTTATCATTGTGTATGATATAATTCGGCAATTTTTCTCATCAATGTGTTCATTTATTCACAATATTTCAACTCTCTAGCATTCATTGGAGTGTTCTTGGTTCTAGAATGTGGAATCACTTATCAAGAGCAAATGCTCGATTGGACTGGACAATTGTCCAATGCAAGGGAGACAACTCAAAACCAGACACCAAAAATACAACACAAAAATACAATACGACAGATATGCCGTGTCTAGTCCAATAGGACATGCACTCTGAGAAATGATTCCACATTCTTGAACCAGGGATACACAATAAATACCAAAGAGTATACGCATGACAAAAGGTCAGATAGTACACAACTAAAACATGAACACAGACAAGGAAAATAGTCTGACCATATAATGCAATTGAATTGAAATTAAAACAATATTCTCCAAATAATTTTTTGTTTTTCATATTTAAACTTATAGATACAATAAATTATTTCTGTATGTTAAAATTTCCCTCTTTCTAACATGATTCATAAAAATGAAACAAAAATATTAATTTTCATTTCAACATTTCAGTGAACCCCCACACACACACATTATTTGGGTTAAAAATTCAGATTAGAATAAACTGAAGCTGAATTTTCAACAGATTTGTTATCGCCTAAATATTCAGTAAAAAAAGTGATTTCACAATTCCTTACCAATGCAAAAAGCACTTTGCGATCCACTTGGAAATAGGGTGCAAAAAGAACATCTCTTTATACCTTAAAAAGCAATTTAGTATTTCAATTGAAGTAATTTTGCACCGGTACTTTAAAAGAATATTAAAAAAAACATTTTGTTGCTCCTCATTTTCTTGTTTATATTCAGCCAAAATAAACCCAGAGGTTTTATGCATTTGCAAGAGAAATAAAAGGAGGGGGGGATACTATTCTGATTAGCATCAAATCTATCTTCCTTGGCAAATGCTTCAGACAAAAAATATATAACATGCCATGTCAGTAAGACTGCATTAAATTTGAGTTCAAAAGTAAAATTTACAGAAGAGTGGCTTTCCTTTTCATTTTTTCTTCTTTCTTGAAAGTGAAAACCCCTAGAATTAGAGAATTATGACTTCATAAATTTTCCCCCACTTTTAACTCCTATTTTACTGATTTCCAACATAATGGAGATGAATATTTGTTGGCATTTGGCCCATTATTTGAATGCCAAATGGCAAGGGCAGGTAACTCCCAAGTTGCCAATTCTCAAAGTTGCTTTCAGTTTCAAAATGGTATCTTAATAAAGCAAGCATATCTCATTCACACCTTTATTGCAGCGGAGTGTCAAACAATACATTTCCCAACTTCGCAAAAAACACTTGATATTTCTGAGCTAAAAAAAGCCTTTTAAATCAAATCACAGGCGAGTGATGCCATTCTTCGGCATGTCATCTTCAAGTCTATTTTTACAAATCCTACATCATCAAACTAGCAACACTATGTCTGAGGACTAACGTCAATAATGAAACACCAACTAACCACCAATGTGGACGCATGGTATAAGCCTCCAAGATACTTTAAAAAAAAAATCACTTATCCCAACAGACAATGTTTCAGAACACAATCCTAATTATAAAATCACAGTAATGATGGTATTTTTGATTTTAATTATCAACTAACCATTCATATATAATACATGAAAGTAAAAACCAGCCATTTTGTTTTATTCCTTGTCTTTTTTTTTTCTGATATTATAGATCTGTTTGAATTTCAAATTGTCACAACAACGAATATCTATAAGTATCAATATATATATATTGTATATTTGGTTCTAAAATGACTTACTTGATCAACCTTTTGAGATATTTCTTTTGAAAATTTCTATAAGTTATCTGAGGAAAATATGTATCTATCTTATATTTACCATAAAATGTAAAACAGATGTCTAGTCAAAAAAACAAGCTCTAATTGCTGAATATGTAAATTCACAAATTTCAATTTCTTTATTGATATTTTTTTCAAAGACATGCATAAATATAACATTTGGTCACAAGAGGGGGGATAAATAATAAAAATTTTAAAAAAGAAAAAAAATTATTCACTTTTCCAAATTCATCTGCCAAAATATCTAATCTGTCTGCATCATTTTTCTTTCTTTTTTCAATTCTTAAATCCTTCTTCCCATATTTCTCCATCTTGTTATCCAGATTCATGTTCAGGGGCTGCCTTCAACCTTTGAGTCAATCTGCTAGAAAATATTTGCCCCAAAGAAAGTTCCTTCTCCTCCACCTTTTTCCTTTACTTCTTAATACTTTCTTCTTAGTCTAATAATTCCCCAGGGGCTCCAATTTGCTTAATCCTATGGAAATTTTAGAAAAAGGATTATACATGAAGAAACTTCTTGCATGATGGTGCATTTTCAAAAAAATAAATAAAACAAATCAAAGTATCTTTCAGTTTTGGTCAACCCAAATTATTATTTGGAGCAAAGCTGTTGGTGGTACTGGTAATAAGTCTTTCCAAATATAAGCCTGGCGTCTGACAAAATCCAAAAGATTTTTTCCAGGAAAAAACGGGGGGGGGGGTAATTTTATTATAACATCATAATATGTTCAAATCTAAATTCTTTTTATCCCACCCACAAACTCCATATTTTAAAAGTGACTGGAAGGGAGAAAATATAAATTTTAAAAATTCATAGCAAATTGACAAGATTTCGGTCTAAATTAGATTTTTCAATTCATTTTTGATTTATCAAAATTTAACCTCTATTGTTATATTTAAGGAAAAAAATTGAACTTCTTAAATTTTGCTGTTGCATATGCTATATTTTATTTTATCTTTATTACAATAGGCACACACTTTAATCCGGATTATTACATTGGAGTTATCCCATAAAATAAAAAAAAAAAGGATAATTTTGATGGTTCATTGCTATGAAAAATAATTTACTACATAATTACATTAGGGGGTAAAGGCTTCTAATATTTGGCAAAGAAAAAATATTCATCTACATTCAAGAAAATGAATAAGGGATTTGGGCATAATACATCCTGGATCATATAATACTAACCTCTAAAACGAAAAATAATAATAAAGATTAACATGAATGTGTAATGTCTAAAGAATGTAAATGTAAACCTTATCTTGAAGTTCTTAATAAAACCAACAAATTTGGTTCTTTATTCTAAATTTCCTATCTCTATGTGTGTGTTGTTTCTAGAAAGAACTGCATGCATATATATATATTTGCTTTTGTTTATTTATTGGCAGGAATCAGAAAGGAATAGCTCATTGAAAGAATATGTAAAGCATCATCCTTACCAAAACCAATCTGGTGGTGCTCTGGAAATTATTACACAAGAGAGCACACAATCATTTTGCATAATGAAAATGTTAATGTCTCTCCTCTGGGTAATGAATTTAGACAAATACAAGTTATATATTGTAAATCAGAGTAACAACTGAAACAACATATTCGGATAGCATTGTACATTTGAACAACTATAAAAATCAATGCAAGAACTTTGGAAAGGCTTGCAAAGATTTCAATTCAGATTTCATGTGGGAGCAATAGACACTCCAAGGAAACACTTGAAAATATATCAATACAAGTCAAACCATAAAACTGTCAAATTTTTTTAGGTAATTTTTTTTTTCTTTTTAGATTGTATTCAATTATATTCATTCCAATTGAATACTCTTTTCTTGCACATACAAAGGTCACCCTTGTGCAACACCTGTCAGAAGCTGAATGTTTTTAAAGTTGTCTATATGGGATTAGACGAGGAGATTGAAAATTAGAAGTATGTCACACTAAAAAGCCTCGGCATCTCTGTGGTTGGTTTCCTGTCACACTAAAGAAATCAGAAATGAGGAAGGAAGTACCGAGAGCACACGGGCATGAAATGGACCAAGGCTCTGTTGTTTGTGTCTTCACTGGAAGTAGACAGCAAGTAATATCCCTCCTACTATTGTGTCAATTTTGTTTTTCTACTCATTTCTGTTTCTTTATCATCTACAATTTTCAATTTTTTCAAACAATACATTGGTGGTAGGAAATCCTCAAACATTAATCTCCATTTACGATACATATATTTACACTAAAATATATTTGAATAATTTTTTCATATGTAAATAATTCCATTATTTTTGACGGGCACCATGCTAGTGTGAATATAGAAATAGTATGGCAATAAAATTTGTGATCCATTCAAAATTGGAAGATTTTTTTTTAATTTTCAAAAATTATCTAAAATTCATGGAATAAGGGTAATATATATATATATATATATATATATATATATATATATATAATAGATAAAACTACATCACAACGAAGAATGAATGCATGAACTTGAATCTAAATGGTAATTTAGTAGCAGAAATGCCAATTTAAAATCTCTTTGTATTATCAAAATTTAAAATACAAACTGACGCAAACTAATAATTTCTATTTTTATCAATGTCATTTGATCAAAAAATGAACTGTTGAAGATCAAAAGAGAATCAATCAATATTTATGGCTATAAAAATATTCAATGCTCAAAAGCAAGGGTCAAGATGAAAAATCAAAAACTAAAAAGCAACCAGAAATAATAACCAACTTTAGTTTGTTTGGGATTTCCACAGATTCTGACAATTTGTAAAGAAAATGCCAAGAAGTTTTTAAACAAGAGGAATTTGTTCAATAACACACAATGGCCAAGGCATGAAAAGAGAGTAAAAACCAGCAATTAGACCACTGGTTTCCAAGAGCCTAACATCATTTTGTTAGGCAAGAACTATAATTCTTTATTCCTCAACCTCCAACCTTTCCATTTTTGGCCAAAGCCATTATTCAGAAGTGGACAGGGTTCAGCAGAAAAATATTGAAGTGCTGGCTTATGTTTTAGGCAGCCGACTGTGAAGCTGGCCCTAACGTATTGTGCTTGGCCCAAGTCAATAAAAGGGACGGTGGATGTAAGAGGGCATACAGTGGGTGGGAAATGGAAGGAAAGAGTGCCCCGAGTAAAGCACAAGAGAGATAATCCCAGCTGTCAAAAAAAGAACAGGATGGTCAGTTGACTCATGAGCAGTTTTCTATTGCAAGGATTGTTCCTCGAAAGATAATTCACATGTCAAGATGAAACTAACAGGAGGAGATGATGAGGCAAGACAAAATAAGTATATTAAAATGCTAAAAAGTAAAAATAAATAAATGAATAAAAATAAAGATTAAGAAAAAGGAAAAAAAAACACAACGGGGTTGTCCTTGCTGAGTCCGAATGGACAACAGGGAGGAACACAATTGGTCAGGCTAATTGTAAATTCAGACCATCAAACTTAGAATCCCCACTTTAACTGATGTGAGCCTAATACAAAATAATCATGATATGTCCATTTCTATAGACCAGCCTAATGACAGCAAAACTATCAAGTGAAACAGACAGTTCAATATAATTCTCAGAGACTATTCACAACATTCTACTCAGGTAGCAAATAATTGATAACATTTCAAAAACATTTGCTTGCAAAGTACATGGCTAGCCAACAAGAAATGGGAAAGTCAGGAATTCAGGCCGACATCATCCACTCAACAAAAAGTAATTATTTTGTAATAATTTGGTACAAAGAACTGAACACTAAATCACCTAGCAGTCAATTATTCAAATTGGCACAAAATTTCATTTGTTTTTTTTTCTTTAATGCACACATTTTTGGGTACACTGGGCCAATGACATGGCAGCAACAGATATGTCAAGAAAACATTTAGAATTCTACACCTTATCGAGAATAACCAAAGCATTCTGGGAAGCAATAGTTATACATCTTACATTGATATATGTAACATGGAAAAATTTGTTCTAACAATGGGCTGGCAAGCAAGGTTTTAAATAAAATATTTCAATAAAATAATTTGCAACCAAGTATTAGGTTATTCAAAAAGTTTGTTCTGCTTCTGTTATTAGATGGTATGAAACTAATTTCATTCAAAAAAGTTGCTTTCAATTTTATTGTAATAGTTGTCATATCAGCATGTATTTTTTGAAAATACATCAAAATTGATGAATTTTTGTTGATGGATGAAAATGGGCAACATTTTAAGCATAATATACCTTTTTTATATCAAGCAATATAAAATGCAACTGAAACACTACCTTCTTCATAAACTGTATGTGAATTTTGTGTGAATGATCAAAATTATCAAGAGAGGTTCATTAAGTTTCAAGAAATATACTTCATACTGAATGATGCTCCACTCATATTGATGAGCAATCAAATCAAGATATTTCTTGGGAACGTTTCATGACGCAAGAGATCACATCCATACTCAGAACATCCAAGTCAACTGTTGAAAATCATTTGCACAAGGAAGTTGCTGAAGTAAACAATCAGCCAATGAAGAATGAAGACTGACAAGAAGATTGATTCCAATTGACTAACTTTCACATAATCTTATCTTTATATTTGCACAAATTCACTAAAATCAAGTTGACCCAGCTTCTGACAGGTGTTGCACATTGGGTCAAAACTTGAATTTTTTGAATAATCCCGTTATCAGTGTCACTTGTATGTAAAACCATTTTCTCATAAATACGTGATATTTTTCTCATAAAAAGTTGAAATTTAATAAGATATAACTTGAAAATTTAGTAATAAATCTAAGATAATGAAATGAAGCTTTTTAGAAAGTTTACAGCCATCATGTGTCACCTCAAAATCTGCAGTATGTCACTATAGACACACATTAGGTTTGCCATCAGACTGAAAGCTATTAACAGCACCTTACTTGGACAATCAGGGACATTTTAACCATAGCATGTTTATTTCCCTGATCTTGAGTAATTTGACAGCAATGGATTACTGTTGCTTTCTACCTGGGTGTTAATATTTGGATGGGTGGGTGGCTCAACAGTCAACAGCACAGAGAAGGCCATCAGCAAACTGAATTCAAACTCCAACTGAGAATATGTTCACTTCATACTAATGGCCCTTGGAAAAGGCATTACCCCCATCTCTTCTTGTCTCAGGTATGGATAAATAGAAGGGCAGACTGGACTCTAGCAATTGTTGGCAATCAGTCAAGGAAGTGGACAACTGATAACAATTCAACTAGTTGTGGAGCTCAAAGAGTTCAGTGTGACATGTAGAGTAGCCTAGTCATCCACTGTGTGCCTAGTCATCTCATGTCTCGCCACTAGACCGAGGCAGGCAGGGACAAAAAAAAAAAAAAAAAAAAAAAAAACTGAACTGAAACCATGGTCATCTTCAACCATGTAAGAAAAACATGATTATGATGATCTGAATATTCACACTTCAATGTGTGGGGAGTTTGGAAGTTCATAAGGGCATGTATACAAAATTATTTATGGTAAACATAACTTGACACAACATCAATATTGATAGGTTAGGATTTTACCAACAAATTCCAGTGGTTCTTAATCATTGAGTCACCCTTACATTCAAAAGCAACACCATGTCATAAAAACAAATTCTGGTACTCAGTAAAATAAACAGATTTGTTGTCATATAACAGAAACAAAAAACTTCCTAACTGAAAGGTAGTAAACAAACAAGTATACACTTTATATATTTTTTACATAAACCTTCTATTAATTCTGGAAAAACAGTGGCTAAAAATTATCAAAGATTTATTGGAGGCAAGAGTGGCTTGACAATTAACGACATGGATAATGGAATCAGTACGCCAAGTTCAGACTCTGGCTGAGACAATTTGCATTCACTGAATAGGCATGAATTCATTTCTTCTACCCCGGCTCTGGGTAAGTAGTAGGGCAGACTGGGCTCTCAAGCTATGGTTGGCAACCAGACTAGTAGACACAACCAATTCCAAACCAGCCAGAAGAGTGAGGGTTTTATCAGGCTATCTTGCCCTTGACGCACTGATATCTGTTATACTCCAAAAGCCCTGCACAGGTTTACAGGATAAGGGAGAAAAAATATGAAATGATTCTCAATGGATCTTTCCTTCAGACAAGCATATTTATTGCAGGAGTTTTCAACATTGTCAGCTAAGCGTCACCAGATGAAAATAAGAATTTTGATTAAGATGCAGTCTTCAAGGCTAAATTTTCATAATGGCAGATAGATTTAAATATACATTTGAAATTTTCCTTACAAAAAACAAACATCAACTTGAAATGTTACTTGAATTATTGCTTTCACATCAATGACCATAGATATTAGAAAGCTAAATAGAATAAAAATTTGGGAAATGAAAATGAAAGAAGAAAAAAAAAAAAAAGACAAAGAAAAGTGCAAGAGTGGTCACCCTTGACCATTGCGTAGTCCATCATGGCATTTTGTCAGCTGAGGGGCAGCCAAGGTGTCCACAGACTGCTGGGCGCACTGTCACAACACATAATGATGGACACCCAAAACTGGCCCTTATTAACATCTTCTCCATTTAATTAACAATCCAGTCAGTTGGAGAGAATTTACTTCATAATCATATTTGCCTGTCCCTGTTCATTACCCAACAATGCTGCAGCCACTATTGCAAAAAGCACACAATCCAAGAATGAAAGGTGGGTGTACTGGTAAAGATACTATGACTACTACAACTACCACTGCTGCTAACACCTCAGCTGCTGGGAGGCTGGCCAGATAGATGGGTAGACGGATGCTGCAGACGACACACTGCTCCGTCACCATCCCTTTTTGTCTGATGGAATATGCAGACTGCTTGCTGGCTGGACACTTAACCCAAATGCTGGCCACTCTTGACTTTCAAGTCTGATACTGTTGTGATACATGGCAATACTCCATATCAAGTGTCTCCTGAGGAAAATATTAGCACCGAGAGGGAGAAGGCAGCAGAAATGCAAGGAGTCGAATTTTGTGCTGACGAAAAACAATATTATGCATCTCTTGACCTCTCGTGTCATTCATCTAGCTTTCATTTTGTTCATTTCGAAGGCAAAGGAGTGAACACCACCAAAGCAGGAAGAATTGCTTTCGTAGATTTTAGCTTTATTATTACTATTAGTTTTAATGATCTTATTTTTCTTATGAAACTCAAAATGTTTGTTATAAGTTGGCAAATAATTCATGCAAATGCAATCCGTCAAAAAGTCAAGAGTTGGCAAGGGTGTAGACACACATGACAAATATTACAATACCTCAAAATGTACTTTTGTTCGTTTTTTTTTTTTTTTATAACAAAAAAAAAAAAAAAAAAAAAAAAAAAAAATAGAATAGAACAAAAATAAATGAGAAGAAAAAGAAAAATTGAAATATTTTTTTTCAACAAGCAAATAATTTGCGTACTTTTTCAAAAATGTTTTGAAAACATATCGAAAATTACAAGATAATCCAGTTCCATATTACTTGCAAACCAACAAAAATTCTTTTTAAGCATTTTGAAGAGAAGGAAAAAAAAAAAAGAGGAAAAAGAAAAAGAAAAAAAAAGAGAAAGAGAAAAGAGGAAAAAAAAGAGAAGAAGAAAAAAAACCTTGTTTATTATTACATGGACATTTTGACTCCATTCTCTGCTCCTTTTCTTCTATTTACGGTTATTGAGTGTACTTTCATAAGAGATACCACTGAACACTTCAGTTTTGCTGCAATGAATAACTCTGACATCACAAGAAGTCAATTATGTGAAATTTAATGAACAATGATTATAATTCAAGAGGAAATATTCAAAATAATTTTTTCTCTTCCCATTACCCTCCAGATATCCAACCTTATTAAAATTCAGCCATTATTTTTGGAGGGGCTTCTAATTTCTCCAGTTTGTATTCAAAAAGAAACATTTAAACCCAATACACATTCCATAATAAGAAAAAAAAGATTCTCTAAAGTTATACAAGGGAGACGATCAACATAAGAAAATTGGCAAAGGTTAACGAGACTGTGGTCAAAAATGTATCCGATCATTGGAATAGATTTGACCCATCACCACTAAACAAGCTAAAATTAGTTCTGTAAAAACTTTTTTTTTTCCCAATGCAAAAATTACCATTGCACTATGTAAGCAATTTAATATAAAAAAAACAGGGTCAAAAATTGGGCAAAATATACACAAAAAGAAAAGTAGATTACTGCTATGAAAATTATATTATATGCTTGGTATGAAAGTAACAAATATTAGCTTTTTTAGCAGTAATGGGTCAAACCAGTTCCAATGATTGGATACATTTTTGACAGTGGACTCGTTAAACTTTACCAGACACTATAAATTTGAGATTGATGTGAAATTGACAAATAATGTAATTTGCTGATACATAAGACACACATTTTAACTTTTAAAAATTAATTCTGATACTACACAGCATACAATGTGCAGGTGTTATGACTAGAGGGCCGACTACTGAAGCACAATATTTACAGCTATGAGGTTTGGAAGAGTTACAATGAGTGGTAGTCTCAGACACCTGGTTCATAAGAGTATTTCAGATAGGCCAGCGAATACAGAACATCAACAGATACCATGTAAAACATTTAGGGAATGCAACTTGTACATGAAATATTTCATGAAAAAATTGGTCGAATCCAATAAATGTTAAGCCATCAAGTCAACACGTAAACTAATAAATTCAAAATGACTTGATACTTTTTTTTTTTTTTTTTTTTTAAATGAACAAAGTGCAAGATAATTGAATGATATATTAGTTTATAATCTCAGGTTTAGACTGAAAAAATTAAGTGAGTAATTGTAACCAATCAATTTGATTAAAAGGCTATTATAAAAAAAAAAAATACAAAACCTTTGAAATTAATTTTAAAATCAAAAATACAATTTTATTAAAAATATTGATAGAGAAAAATTTTGAAACTAGAAATTTATAATGCACTGGGATGGAAAATATTCAAGAAAATTCATATTCTCTTCCTGTTCATTTCATCATACACATTCTTAACCTGCTTTTCTTCTGGTTTTAAATAATCATACTCTTTTTATACATTAATCATATTTTATTTAATACTTGCTAGTATTTTATATTCCTGCAACATGTTTATGAAATATTTCAATGCAAAAACTACCCCTGGTGTAGTAAAAATAATTGAGTATAGTGAAAAGAAATTTTATTCAAACTACACAACTATGTGCCATCGAAATATTCAATTGACATCAAGTAGGGATAGAATAAAAGGAAAGGAGAGCACTGGTAGGAACCTGTGGAAATTTCATAGTATAATTTGGAAATAATCTAAAATCATCAAAATCAAATATTTAAATCAAGGAAATCGAATATTAAATCAATAAATATGCTGTAATTGAAGCCCATTTTATGCTTCCAATCCATCTGGAATTTGGATCTCCAAGTCAAAGAGATTTTTGATTTCTGTTGACATGAAACGAAAGATAGTCTTTCCCTTTAAATTTCCATGGGTTGGAAGGAACCTATTCCCTTACTATCGTAGACATTGGGTAAGTTGGAGTTGGTGGGGAAACAGAAGTGTCCTCTGGAAGTGTTTCCACCCTCTCCACAGCCTGGTCTTCACCGTGACATGATAAATAAAAAGCTGTTATACACTTCAATCATTGTGATTGGTCCCTACCTTATTGAACTTAAGCATTTTTCAGTAATTCCAGACACTGTAAGTAGAAACAAAATCAGACTTCAAATCTGGTAGAGGGTAAAGAAACTTCCAGTGTAAAAATTACTCCAGTCAGGATGATACAGTTTTGTCAGGAAACAAAGACAATTTCAAAGGTTCATGATGAAGGATATTGTGATTCTTCTCTAGAAAAATATGGATAATATTAGACGTTTGTTTATTTTATGACCTCCAAGTAGCAGAAATGGTGCATTGTAGCAAGAGGTATTTAATTAAGGTGCTCCTAAAATGTGCCAACTTTAAAAAAATATGCACACACACAAAAAAATCTGGCTTCATCCTGGTGACATCAGATTGTATCAATTTTCTCTTAAAAGGGTGACCCATTAGGTAACATTGTTGTTGGCAATTTTCACCTTTCCCATATTTAAATTGCCACTTTTCCAACTTCAGAATAACATAGGCTGAAAACAAACTCTATGGAACAGCAGCCATTTTAAAACATGCAAGGTAACTGCCAGCCAGGTTGTCTAGTATATTATAAAAGTGTAACCCCTGAGAGTATATATTATTGCAAGTGTTTAGCAAAAATATATGGAATGACCATAATGCAACATATTTCAGTGAACATCTACGTAAATATTTGGAATTTCTGTAAAAATGGTTAGATAGGATACCTCATACCCACAAAAACATTCAAACTAACAGCATTTGATTTACAAGAGCATTGCTCTGAACTGCTAAGCCAAAGGGGATATAAAATAGATGGTAACAAGCACAGAAATCCATGAGCTAATTATGTTGCCGCATCATGCAAATACCTTGGTAACATCAGAAAGAAAAAGTGCTAAAAAAGATATGTCTATTAAGCATTCTTTTAGACAGTAGTACAACTCATGGAACTGTCATCTACTTCATTCACCAAATGAATGTAAGCAACTGATCTCCGAACTATGAGTTTGACTTTCATAGTTGTATTGCCATGTCAACGTCATTTATATATAAAAGCAGACACACAAGTAACAGGCTTTTAAAATCACTAAATGCACAAAATCTTGGCACCCTTGGAAAAGAATGAAAAATACTATAGTTAAACAAAATATTTCCATACCATAAGCTCAATACAGTAGAAAGACAACATATATTACTATCTGAAAACAAAAAAAAATTTTCTTCAGGTCTTTTTTTTTTCGTTTAGTACACATAGATTTCAGGACTGCCAATCAGAGTGTTCTACTCTCGCCAAGTGTCCTTCAAACTTGAACCACTCAGGGAACGCACTTCAATAACTGAATCTTCCAGGGAACCCTTTCAAAAAATGTTTCCCCTTCCACAGATATATATTTACATATGTAACTATTCATTCACACAAGATGAGTAAATATGCAAAAATGTCACTTGGTATTGCAGAACCCCAGGAAAGGTTCTGCAGAACACAGTTCAAATATGGCTTGCCTAAAGCAAAATCAATGATAAACTGATAACTAAAAATTCTTTAATTCTGAATGGAGAAGGGGTTTAAAAAGGAAAAAAAAAAAAAAAAAAAAATTATATATATCATTACACACACACATACATACTAATGAATCCAGTCAAGAAAATATTAACCCCTTTTTGACCACAGTCAATATATTTAACTTTCTTCCATACCAAAAGTTTGTGAAAGAATAAGGTTGTTTGTAAGATAGCCAAGATAAAGCTAAAGGCTGATCAGGGGCCAAAACACATCTCCTAGCAACGCTCTACAGCATCATTTGACAAAAGAGGAGAATAGAGTTTCATCAAAAGAATTCTTTTTCATTCTTCTTCAATAGAAAACAATTTTTTTCTTCAAGTCTAAAGCTTGTGAAATGAATAAATAAATAATTTGAAAAGAAAAGAGAAGAGGAAATATATCTCGGATTTTAATCAAAAAAGAATTTTTGCAGATGAATTTCTAATTTCATATTATTGCTTTTAGATGAAAATAAATTCCTTCCTTGGAAAAAAACAATCAAATTTTGCTTTCATCGTTTATTTCCCTAAATTTCTAAACAGCCATGAATCTGCATTCCTCACACTATCTTTTTTTTTTTTTAATTATTACAACCTGCACCATTTCTTTTTCAAAAGAGCATATTCAGGTGCATCTAAAAATTAACACTCATTAATATCACATTGTACAATCAAAGCTTCAAGCTGTTATAAAATAGAAGATATATATATATATATATATATAAGTTAGACTCAAAGAAACTTCATTCCCAATTATCAAGTTGAATTTGATCAATATTCCAACAAGCTCAAAGTTCAGAATGAAATCAAATTCAGCTTTTTATATACTTATACAATTGCCTATTTAGATGGATGATGCAATGATAAACAGAATTTACAGACGTTCATCTAACCTTAGTAAATAGAAAGACAACCGTGACTAAAGCCCAGTCAAGCGGTGGAATATAGTCAAGAAAGCCAGAGTTCACTCACCTCAGTGAGGTGAAGTGGTGATGACTGCCAATAAATTACCAACCAAAGAAACTCTAAAGAGATGAAATTTAGCAAATATTCATATCAAAGACTGAAAGCATCCTAACTTCTCAGTTAAATTCACTAGACTAAAATTTTTTTTTTTTTTTTAATACTGCATTGGAAAGAAAACCTTCAACTGACATTCCTTAATTTATAAACTAATAAGTTTATTTTTCCCCCATTTTACAGTGTTCTTTAATCCGAGTAATAATAAACAAATATTGATGGATCCAGGCTTATTCACAGAAACATTGCATGGATCTCAACCCCAAACTTAATAGGATATACATTGACCTTATTTTCTCCAAATGAATAGTTTCAATGTTACTTTTAAGACGATATAAAATCAAGACTCATAAATGAACTAGTGAATTTTTGTACTACTTCACTACAACAGTACTTGTTGCAAATGAGTTAGTTTCACAAAGCATTGCTAGGGTTTGATTCTCATTGATTGCCTCACAAATTCAGATCCGTGCTAAAGTTGGCTTCATTCAAATATCACTTTCTATTGGATATTTTTTTTCTTTTCTGTAGACAGTTTTAACGTAACAGAAACATGATCTAAACTTTTATACAGAGATATTAATTATAATCATAGATTATGTTATCAAACCACTATGGTTATTAAAACTAGTCAATCCCAGCCACTATATTTACAATTAATTTTTCAAAAATAAAACTATTTTTCATATTAATGCTTTATTATATGGAGTTTATATTGAATTCAACAACAATAAATTTATAACAATGAAAATAGATTGTTTAGATTGTAACCTTTACCTAATGTTATCAGCCAATTATTGTTATCTGAGAAATCCAAAGTGATAAACAATAAGCAGCTTCCTCTATTTCCAAAAGGTATACAACTTTTTTGGCATATCGTCATCTACATGGAACATAATGCAAAGTATCCAGTTATAGTTTACAATGACAAAGGACTTAGTAAATCCATATTTTGAAAGAAATACAGAGTTAAGTTCCACACTTCTGAATAAAACAACAACAACAAAATGTACCCAATAAAAAATTCATAGTCTCTTATGAACCAATAAACAAGATGAAAATTTTAGTCTTTTAATTGAGGAGTTCCAATGCTTCATCTCTTTGATGTGAAGATTTGCTAAATTTCTTCAGGGTTTCTTTGGTAGCCAATTTATTGGCAGTCATATTAACAAAAAACAAAACTTTATTTTCTGAACTTTTGCTTTTAGTTCATAGAAATATCATTTTGTCTCCACTAAAGAAAAATCCATTGAAATAATTAAAAGTGTTACAATATTTAACTATGTGTTATGAAGCTAAAATGTATAATTGAAATCCTTTGCTTCATTTCATATTCTAAGCAATGAAATATTGACTGTTTTGTACACTTGCAACTAAACTTAGCTTAATTACAAGGCATTGTGGAAGAAAATTGATTAGAAATTTCAAATTAGCATTATTTGTTTAGGCTGGATTCTAATTAGGTTTTATTTCATACCTAATTAAAAACAATTCCTTTGCAAACAAATTCTTCTGATAAACATAAGATCAGAAATTAGTCATTTTTTTTTTTAAATCAATCAATCAATTACTCATTGAATCTCTGAAATGAAATAGGAAAAAAATATTTTGAAACAAAGATTAGCACTTCTTTATCTATACCAGCAAGACTACACAATACTGCCTGGGATAAAATAGCTGCTGAAGTTGACTTTTATTAAAAGTAAGAGTTAATTAGGCAATAAATAATTTTAAAAAATAAGATGAGAAGTCAAGTCCTTCATTTTAACTGAACAAATGCCAGTAAAAACCCATTTTTTTCCAGTCGACTTATAACAGCTTAGTATTTCACTTTTGATCTCAAAGATATGTAGATTTTTCTAAAATTCCATTAATTCTACTTGCTTCAAAATAGAATGGGATAAGAAAAAAAATTTACTATTTACATAAGATTTACTTTTACAAAAATACCAGCACATTTTCAATAAAATGAATCTAGTTTCAAAATTTAATTGAGATTCCATGTGGATGGACTGACACAAGAGAGTACATATACTTCTCCCAACTTCATCAGCAAAGTTAAATTTCACAGTCAAATGGTTAATAAAGGATGTGCAGCCTGTCTTATGCTTTTTGAACTGAAGACAGGACAGAACAATCAAAAGTACGATCAGTTAAGTTAAATAACTGATCACTTCATTTTACTGCTTTATACTTGTATACATCACACCTAGCATAGGAAGTCTGATATTCGTACTGTATAGAGCATATACCTAACATGTACCCACTCTTATGCAAGAGAAAATTGTTCTGGGCTGTTACACACTTTCACTAATATAAATGGAACAGGCTGTCGAAATTATATACAGACTGATAGACAACTACAGGAGATCACTTGAGATCAGATTATAAAAGATCAGTTTCAGATCTTATCAGAGATCAGTCCTGAAGTAAAGGAAGTAAATTATCATAGCTTCTGGTTCTTGAGTGCATTAATCAATATAACCATTAAACCAACTACGGCATATAACTTCAATTACCTAAGAGGAAAGATCCAAACTGCAGCAAAATATCACAAGTGCTGCTAAAGTTTACAAAAATTCTTACAAAAATACAACAAGGAGCAAGTAGAGCTTACAAGGTAAAGCAGGAAAATGATAATGAAGAACTCAGTCTGAATTTTGGCAATGAGGAATTATTATACACTGATTTAATGTCCATATTTTTCTTGTTATAGTTAAAAGTGTTGGCTATTGTAGACTCTGTTGGGCCCTTTTTTCCATCATTTAATTTTCAGACTAATTAATGAACTACAATAAAAAATAATTTTTTTATTTTTAAAAACAATGTTTATTCAAAATGGATTACGTACATTCAAATTCTAATACATGGTAACAGTCTGTGTATTATAATGTTTTTTGATAGCTGTGCAATGGATGTTTTGCTGATACAAGATTTATGTTGTTGAGTTCAGAGGGAACACTGACCGATTTTGAAACCACCAATCAAACTTATTTGGGATATATTACAACTTTTTTCATAAAAGTTTTCGCATTATTTTGTATCAGATTCAAGACTAAAAATTGTCTTCCTCTTACCATTGCATGCATTAGTTTACTAATTATTGTTTTACTCAGAAGAATATCAGTTAAGAAAAGAGAATCATAAGTAAGTGAAAAAAAAAAAAAAAACAATGACAAATTAATGATCACGTATTCCAAAGGGAAAAAAAGCTAATGAGAAAGCTTCAAACAATGCCAAAAAGGATTGTGTTCAACAAGCACTCTCCTTGCAAATTGACAAGTGTTCTTTCTCATTGTAATGCTATACTGTGCTTTGATTCTGACACCAGGTCACCAGGGCAAGGGGTTTGGTTTCTCACCCTCCATCCTTTCCAGTGTGCATCATCCACATTTCCCCTAACAAGATGGAGAAAGAAAGGGACAACCCATGATAAAAAGCACAATGTTAATTGCATTAAAACTCCCCCACCCCATACACATTGATAAACCCAGTTAAAAATGTCAAGCTGAATCTAGCTTCAGACCAGGCCCTTCTCCTCACTGAACTTGTCAACAAGGACACAAAATATCTGACAGGCAAAATTTACAGCTCCCTAACAATTAGAACATTAAAACTACAACCCACTCCACACAGAAAAAAATACATTAATATCTTTTTTGAATGATAAAGAAAAAAGGATTTTTTTTACTCTTCATTTGGAGGAGACAAAATAGGATATTACCAACAATTTGATGTGTTTAGATTCTAATTTTCATGGTTCATGTAGCATCAAGAAAATTCTTTGTAACAGCTAAGACTTAGTATTTCTCACAAACCTGTAGACAAAACAGAAGAGACAACCAATAACACTAAAAAACACTGGTTAGTACCCTGATCTCTCGTAAAAGTCAAATCCTTTCCTCACAAAAAGGCACTAATCGGATACATTCCCAAAATCTTGTATATAGATAAATATGATATCCTTCAGTATAATGAATCCAGTAGAAAATCTAGATTTTAAAAAAAGAAAATTAGAGAACTTTCAATCTTTTGCAAAAACTTGTTATTTAACTTAAATACGATCCAAGAGTAATGACAGTGGTGATTTACATATAAGGTGCGATTCAATAAATCCATAGTTCAAATCCATGAACTCTTACTGGAGCACAAGGCTCTATTTAAGCCTTCTACAGGGACTAGCTATGGAAAAAAAAAGGGCAAAAACAACACGTCCACAGGGCAGGTTTTCAGCTAGTATTTAAAATGAATGCAACAAAACAAATTTCAGGTGAGGGTGACAAATGGTAATTTTCTCCCTAATGTCACAAAAGCACCATCCTAATCCCAATCAGACAGAGGTCCATTCTGTTACAAGACATTTCCATCATGTGTTCTTTTAGCTGCAAGCTCTACGCATAGTTTGCACAAACTAAAAAGAATCATGCCAGCCAGATAAAGCTTTGAGAACATGCACACCATAGGAATGCTCGTGAGAGGAATTAGATATTATAAGCACTAAAATGAATTTTAAAATGACATGGGGGGGGGGGGTCCACACAAATCTTTCATCTCTGCCAACAAAAATGGAAGAGGTACATGTATTCACTGGTGTTTGTCCATCTGTTCACATAATATCTCTAACATTTCAATCAAATTTTGAGGGAGGGTGGCTCATGGGCTAAAGATTAAATTTCGGGATGGATCCAGGAATTGGTTTTCATTTGAGAAATTTTTTTTCTTTTAGTTTGTACGGCTTTGACGGATATATGCGCTCTTCAAGTACTTTCTAATTCCACTTTTATTTCATCGGACAGGTAGAGGATTCTTTCGATGACGAATCCTCATGTCCCTACTTGATACTGGTTCACTGCATCTGTAAACACGAATTGGCTCGGAAGAAACAAGAAGGTCAGATTATAAATGTAGGTCAGGTCGTGCAAAGTTAACATTTCCGCTGCAATTGATCCAATTATTAAGGTTGGGTTCAGACACATCTTCCCACCCCTGATCACTTTAATAACAAAAAAAAAAAAAAAAAAAAAAAAAAAAATCTGAGTTATCAATCCCTTGGATAAGGGTTCATCTCTTTTGGCAATATTCATGATCACTGAAGCATCTAAGTTTCTCTACAAGGACCCACAGAGGTCTGTGAACTGATCAGTAAGTAAGCACAACACAGAAGGGAGCACCAAGTTTTCATGATTGATTGACCAATGATCCTCAAAGAAGTGGCTGTAAAACATGACATCTTTCAATTTAGCACAGGATAGTTTCTTTCACTCATACAAGTTAAAATTTTCACATCAAGAGTTAAAAATTTAAAAACACTACCATCCTACTTTTATTAAATAAATCCTTTACTACTGGTGCAGAAACTAAAACAAACATATAAGCACCACTTGTAACCAAGTTAGTATAGCTACATGTACAATAAACTTGGCTTCCCTCTGGCAAGAGAGATGTAATTTTAGTCTCACCAAGAGAGATTCTTCATTTCTAATCTGCACTATTTAATCACTGCCATAGATTGACGGCCCGGGTTAAGTTGTGATAAAAACCAACTAAAAAATGAAAATGACAATCAGTAAAAAGATTACTCCCAAGAAGTTCTCTAAAAATCAAACTGATATGTAAAATTAACATTCTCCTACCATAATTTGAAGTCACAACTATGTGATTGGTAACAAGCTCTATTGACAACCGAGCCAAACTGACAAATCTTACATATGTATGGAAATTTACAAATACACAAAGGGTTTATTTTAATCTAATAAATAAATAAATACATTTATACTAAGAAATATATGCTTTTTTTTTTAAATCAAATATACAACACTAACATTACAGAAATCATCTTCAGTTGAAATAGAAGTAGGATTTGACCCTGCAGCAGCCAAGCTTGTTCAAACTGCATTGGCTCATGAAAACATTTTTTCTTTTTAAATGAAAAATATACTTGCAAAACAGTTACATCTACAAAATAGCTTGCATCACAGGATTGAAATTTATGATAAAAATTAATTAAAAATTAGATAAGAATATTTCATTCATAAGTGCTTAGTCATGATGACTGAGTCGTCAAGTTAAATATCTGAATTCTATCAAGAGCAGATTTGGTATTCATTACATAAACTTTAATAATCTATAATTATCTAGCTTAATTACTTGAAATTGAATTTCATAAAAGGATAGAGATTTAGTCTATCCAATTCAACTTATTTTTTTTACCAAGAAATGAATGCTCAACATGGGAATCTGACATATATACCTTTTACCTACAAATTATTTGAGCAAGAAGGAAAGGATGAGTATTTAAGAGCTGACAGTTTTCCTCATGAACTGCTTGAAAATGAACATATATCAACTTCTGGATTTTTCTTTCAAGGCTTGTAAAAAACATGCTACAGTTAACTTATTCCACAAGGAATAAAAAGCAGAGTAAACCTCGAAGACACTAAGATTTCCCTAATATTGTGCAAAATATGGTGCTGGGAACTTTGGGGGCATCAACCAAATTGAAAGGCATATAATGGCATAGCCAGGATTGGCTGATCTGATTAGTTTGATGCTCAACAGTATAGATCACACGCATCAGTGCAGATGCAAAAATTTTAATTTTCCAATCAAATCATTTGTAATCAATGTTAGGTAAGAGATTTCTAATTACAATCTCAAAAGATAAATATGAAATAATCATGCCAATTAAATTTGAATTCAATACAAAAAGTTCAAATTATCACTGCTGTAAACAGTGTTAAAATCTAAAAAGAGATAACAGACAAATCTGGTTATTAGATGTCTTTAAGCAGCACGTCATGTTAGGGGATAACCAATTGAAAAATTAGAAGGGCATGATCAATGAATGTTATTTCTCTCGCCTTTTGTTGGCAGTGATCACTAAAAAGTACCAAGTTCCAAACAAAAACGTGAATGCCGCTAGACAAACTAAGGGACAAATATAGCAAACTCACATTGCAAAATTGAACACCCTACTAAAAACTTAATGGGGTGGATTTTTTTTTCCTGAAGTTTCTACTACCAGAAAATGTTTGAATTCTCAGCCCTCTATCTCCCTTAATGTGGCCTGTATATGTGAAATAGCCAGTCAGCCAAACTTAGAAATAAAAAATATATAGAATAAAATAAAAAAAATTTTTTCAAAACAAAAACAAAAAAAAAAAAAAACTAAGAAACCTTCGGTGACAGTTTTGATTGATTGTTTCTAATATTTAATAAATCTCACTCAAATATTTTACTTCCCAATAAATCAATATTAAGATCCAATATTCACTTTCAGCTGACAATAAATCCTGAAATTTTAAAGGATTACTGCTTTGTGAGGCACTTTTGATAATTTTAGATTCCATTTTAGTCACCCTCACACACAGTAAGCCTATGTTCCGAACATAAAAATTATTTTGTAGAAGTAGAGCAGATTTAGAATTTGCTCGTTTGCTAAAAAATATTTCAAAGAAAATTAAACCGTTTCTGTAAATTAGATTTAAATCTCAAAATAAATTGAAAATTTTTTAAAAAAATAGAACGAATTTAATAAAAGGGTTCAATTAAAATAGGAGAAAAAAAAAAAACTTAATTCAAGAAATGATATTATGATTAAAATGTTTCTGATCTATTTTCACTAAGAAATAAATGACAAAAAATTAAAATTAAAATTTCAGATTTCACCAGGTCAGAGCAATGTCAATTGAAAGGAAACCTTTTGAGCAGACTAATGTATCAAAAATGGCATATACAGCAAGAGGTTTCTTTATTCCAACACCAGGAAAATTATTTTTATAAATTTAACTTATAGTACATTCCTAAAAGTTTCAATTTTTCACCAAATCAAAATACAAATTTGATAGAAAAATAGTATTAACATTTTTTTGTAAAGCTTATATAAATAGATAGCAACAAAGCAATGAGCAAACGTTTATCTACAAATCAACTAAAACGTAACTATTTGAATTATCAAGTAGTTTACCGAACAAGTGAACCCTATCAATTTTAAATACTGCAATTTTGATGAATGCCTGTTAGGAAGAAAATAAGTGTTGTCTTACTTTCTTCTCAGTTTCCATTCAGGTGAGTTAAAATTCATTATCTATAAAAATTGAACATATTGCATCATAGATGAAGGCAACAGTCCAAAAAGATTTATATAAAGTAATGATTCCTCATCTTCAAAATTCAGATAGAATAGTGAACTTGGTGCAATGTTTACCCACAAATGAGCAATCTTCCTGTTTTGTGAATTATATTTTTGCAATGGAAACAATATTTCAAGTACATTGACATCCATGCAAGTTAACCAAGCATCATTCCATTATTGATATATTTATACAATAACATTGAATTAGCAGAATTTGTAGCCTTGGATAAGCTTTTAATCTAAATCCATTAGGAATGTATGTACTCTTCCTGAGCAACAGAACTTTTAAAAAGTTATAACTTTAGGATTTGATATGCAATCCTACAGCATTCTCTCTAACATTTAATAAAACACTAATTCAGCAAAGCTGGGCCAGCTAAGAATTGAACTCCATCATGGAAAAAAGGAGATAATCAACAACTTTTGTTGGGCAGTGATCACTAACAAAAAATTTGAATTTTTATTTAAAGTATGAATGCTACCAGACACAAACTAAAGTAAAAATTTAGCATAAACTTACATTGCAAATTGAAACCCCTACTAAAACCTCATTTCAATTTTCAAAAAACAAAAAATTTTCATGGACATAAGGAGTAAATGTTTAAACTTTCAGCCTACTAGCTTGATTGTTGCAGCCTGTACACTTGATACACATAAAGCTAGCCAGACTAACTGGAGAGAAGAAACCTATATTAACAGTTTCTGATAAGGAAAAATAATTGACTAGGGTGATTCAACTAAACACTCAATTGTTTGTTTCTATCAGTGATTTTCAAAATTGTAATGAACGAAGACAGAGTGGCCCATGAACTAAACGTGTATCAGCATACTGATATACATACGCACACACAAAGCTTGAAATAAGTTTGCATAATTGGAAAGTTTTATGCAGCACACAGTTTGAGAACCACTGGTTTATATATTCTTAATATTAGCATCACTGAAATGATAAAGCTGTAAAATAATTATCACTTCATTGCATCATCAAAACATTTTTTCATCACCTTCATTTCCCCCGATAATATGAGCTATATCAAAAATCTTAACACTAAAAGGTTATTAAAATTAAAATATGCCATGATAAAAATCTAATACCTCACAAGAATGGAATGATGGTTTCTTCTTGAAGAGTCAGTTTCAATAAGTTAATTTTTCATAATCTTTTGTAACAATTTCCCTCAAGCATGACTTTCTTACATTCAAAACTGACAACTCATATGTATGTAATGTAAGATAAATTATCATTCGTTTATTGAAGACATCAATTTTTATTCTTTAGTTGTTATGGGTTTTTTAACAATTTTATTTCATTTTCAAAACTTAATTTCTGAAATACTTCAAAACATTTTAAAAGAAAATTTTTTTATCCCATCTTACAGTAAATGCAGCATTTTATTGTAGTGATAGTCATATCAGGAGAAAAAAATAGGTATATCTATCTAAATATGATAAAAAAAACCTCTTTGATTGTTAAGAGGAAATATGCCCCCCACCAAAAAAAAAAAAAAAGTCAGTGGAAAAAGCTGTTATGAGCAATACTGATTGTATTATAAAAAGGACTTGAATATTATTAAAAAGATTCAATAAAGCACATTCACAATATGAGGCTACATTTAAAAAGATTCCAGGAAAAATAGTTTTTGCTGCATAACATTCAGAAGTGTCTCGGAAATGATTACAAAAGATTATCAAAAGTGAACTTACTGAACTAAAATTTTGAAAAAAGGCAATTGACATACAATAAACTATCAAACACAACAGACCGTCTATGTTTTCAGTCTTAAACATAATAGAGTCACGCCGATGGAATTACATTATTTTTAAAAAAAGATTTTTTCCTTTTGGAGATTACACATATACATGAAAAAGATCAAAAGGAAAAATGTCAAGAATTTTGGAAATATAGAATTGGCTTATGTTTCCGTCTTATAATTACATTGGCTTTCTCACTGGGTCATTGTGAACTTTAACAATGTGGAAAGAAATTCCATCTCGGGATAATATTTTAGAAGGTCAAAATTATTCCTAGCCAAGTTTAAAGCTCGAGAGACAAAGTGAAAGAAACGAGTAATGAAAGAATTGGTGGCTGTTTTTTTTTTGTTTCAAGACAAAAATATCGCAATCCCTTTTATCAAACAACAAAAAATCCTCCACTGCAATTGAACATAAGAGAAAGTTATTTTTATTTAATGGCACCATTTGAAGCTGGGTGCTTTCTCAGCAAAAAAAAAGAAAAAAGAACATTATGAAAATGTAACTTTTCATAATTTCAACTTTCTTCTCAGCATCAAATTTGCAACGAAAGAGAAATATCAAAAGTAAATAATCAAAATAACAAGCACAAAGATAATTGTCTGATGTTATAGAAAAAAAAACAGTAAAGTTTGGGCTTGTTTCAGCTTTATGTCTATTTCAAATTGTCTTAATAAGTCATAATTTATACACTCAGATGAGTTGAATCATAGTTATCTAATGAGAGATAAATAAAATAAAGATAAGATAGAAAAACAAAGCCGGTTCCGTGGTGTGATGGGCATTTATCAAAAATATCTACAGAGTTAGCTTGGTGGTAAAGTTATAGGATTACAAAAATCAGAGGTCTACTTCTGAAATGGTAATAATCATCCCAACTCTAAGAAAAAATTTATTTTAAAGTAAAAGTTTCATCTTCAGTAATCAATCTGAAATACAGATTCGTAAGTCATGTGGAATTTGGTACCATTTCTTTTTTTTCCAGACAAATACCTCAAGAACAACACAGATTTTCTCTGACAATCCACAGTTCTCAAGTAGTTTGGAGAATAATAGCATCCGCTTTATACGAAAAGATAAAATAGCTCATTATCAAGATATATGAAATTACTTAATTAGTTAATTAATCATTCTCATCAAGAGGTACCCATACTTGAAGATCAGAAATTCTGCAGAACCTAACTAAAAAGCACTCAGAGTGCATGCCTGTGTTAATGCCATAAACAAACCAAAAACTGTAGGAACATAAAATATCAAACAAGGGACAGAAGTTTGAATACACAAATATTGAGTTACTTCCCTCGGAACTCAACTAGAACATTTTCAATAACTGTTTGTTTTTTTTGTTTGTTTTTTTTGCTTGTTTTGTTTTTTTTTTTGGTTTTTTTTTTTAAACTCTTTCCCTGTAGAATGATAAAAGTATTTTTCATTCAAAAACAAATTCCTGGATCCACCCCAAAATTTAATCAGTTCTTCCATAGCCTATGAGCCACCTCCACAAAATTTCATTGGAATTCAATGAAAACTGTTGGAGATATTGTGTGGACAGATGGAAAGACAAAAGTGAATACATATAGCTCTTTCAACTTCATTGGCAAAGGTAAAACTTACAATCAGGAATTTCAATGGTGTATCTTCCTAAATATACGCACTTCATATCTTGTCACTTGTGGGGTATTTCTCAAGTGTAAAGATCTTCATCTACATAGTCATGACTTATTTTCCATTTGTTTACAATAAGCACACTGCTTCATTATTCATCATTTAAATCATTTATTAGATAAAAAGGCTGGCTGATACAGCAAATGGATTGTGTTTACAAGAGAAAGAAATCTAAACTTAAGTGCACATTAAACCACCTTTAGCACTCGCATCCCCCCCCCTTTACCAATCCTTTCACTCTTCTTTGCCTCCAGCAATCTTTTATTAATTCAAAGTTAATGTCTTGAAGCCAAGGATGAATCAGCAAATCAAGAGCTGACCAGTTGGCTATTTCACACATGCCATACAAATGCTCCATTGTCCAGTGCAGACTCACAAGCCATTAGAGGACAGACCAATTTGAACCATAGACACAGCAATAACCCCAGACCACCACCACCACCACCACCCAAAACCGTCTATATCCAACTTTGAGATTGTAGCAAAAACAGAAAATCCCTTCCTTTCCTCCCAAATATGAACCAAAACATCAAGAAATCAACATCTCGGTGGAGGCTTGCTAAAATGGAAAAATCCACTAACAGCACTACCCAAAAATGTGAGGCAGCTTCCCTTCGGTTAAACAGGAAATTATACTTGTAAAAAGGCCATTAAGACTGTATTGAGGAAGTACACGCCACAGAAATAGCCTACAAATGCTCCCATCTTGAGACCTCTCCTCTTCTTCCACTGGTCTTGTGCTCAACAGATTGACAATTTCATTAGGAACCATTATTAAAAGAGACAATAGAATTGGCATTGCACTAATTGGATACCATTTACAGAACGGTAGTTGAAAACGGAAAGTAAATGCCACAAATGGTAACTAAATCTTATTGAAAGACTATGAATGCTTTATAGCAGGAAGTATATTAGTTATATAGGAGAGTTTCCCCCCTCTTCTACTGGCTGCCCTAAACTAATTTTCTTTACTCATTGCAATATTTAATAGATGGAACCGATTTCTATTCAGCAATAATAATTGTCTCTTTATAACAAATGCTAAGACAGCTGCAAGTTGCATTTCTCTATACACAAAAGGAGATCCCCCTCAAAGATACACTACACATTTTCAAAGCAGATGGATTGATATTAATAACAATTT
The DNA here is from genome assembly GCA_963457665.1 of Thysanoteuthis rhombus. Taxonomy (NCBI): domain Eukaryota; kingdom Metazoa; phylum Mollusca; class Cephalopoda; order Oegopsida; family Thysanoteuthidae; genus Thysanoteuthis; species Thysanoteuthis major. The sequence goes on from OY735222.1 coordinate 37,667,660, forward strand.
CTCTCTAGTGCCAGACTTCTTTGTGGTTCAATTCCTCCTCCAATTCTGAAGCAAGTCAAGAAATCATTATGATATAGTCGACTGGTTTTTCCTATAAGTACAAAACTAGCTTGTTTCAATTCATTGCAATGAAAAAAAAAATCTATCAAAACAATTACCAATATGTTTTTATTTATTTCCTTACACTGAAGGAAACTAATTAAAATGATATAGAACTACCAAGATCTGAACTCTGATGCAGACCTGAGTAGCCTGATGAATTACCAATAGGCCAAAGATACACTGGTGACATAATGTTGAAATTTCAAGTATTTCAGTCAGATTATATACACTGGGAAAAGGGAACAATATATCAAAGCAGCCAATGGCAAAATAAAACTTATTTTTTTTATGATAAAGGAATATTAGTTCTATTTTTCCAACAATTAGTTGTTACGCTCCATTTCAAATCTTAAAGTCAGGTAAGAATCAAATTAGAATTAGTGACTGCTAATGAATAGAGAGATGATACCAGATATAACTGGACTCACCAGGTTTTTGATTATTCATTACATATTTTCATACATTTTTAACGATAAAACTTGAAATATATTTGTTAAACTTTCACCTTGACAAAAGAACCTTAGATGAAAACAAGCAAAAGATATTTTACCACTTCAACCCTCAACTAATGATACATTTTTTATAAGACATGAGACAAAGCAACAATTTTACAACTGGAGAGTTTCTAAATTTCTACAAAAAACTCAAGTATTTTTACTGAAAGCTATTTACATAATTCCAAACTAGAAAGCACTCAGAGAGTACATACCTCTGCCATCACCATACATAAATTAAAAACTGTTTAACAAAATATTAAGGACCAGAAATTTGAATGTACAAATATTAAGTTACATCTCTTAAAATAAAAAATTAGTTTTTTTTAACATGTGTTCAATTTTAACCTCTTGCAGAATAAAGAAAAATATCAAAAACAAATCTGCCCAAAAATTTAATCTCTTCCATAGCCTATGGAATACCCTTCCACAAAATGTCATGGAAATTCATTCAGAACTTTTGGAGATATTGCACAGACAAATGAATACAGATCCAGTCGGCAGAGGTAAATAATGTTGCTTAAAATTTATAGAAAATTACTGTAAAAATGCTTGTACCATGAAATAATTTTTTTTTTCTTCTGTGAAGGCAGTGGCTGAAATGCCTACTGAAAAATGATCTGCTAAATTAACAAATGAATTGTTTCATTTTATTTTGATAAAAGTCTTGAGAATAGTGTTTTTCTTATTTTTGATGATACAAAACCTTTGTTTCACATTCTGAATTCTGCAGATTCAGTGTTCAACACTGCCAAAAATCTTAATTTGCTTTAGAATAAATTTATTCAACATGTTAGGCTTGTTGAACACTAGGAGAGCTAGAGCATTCTTATCATTCAATGTTCAAAAGGAAGCTAGCATAGTTGAGACGTGTTACAGCGGTAATACCACAAGAAGTAGAATATCATGTTTACGCTTAAGGGCAGACATAAAACTAGCATAAAGATATTTTTGTTATATTTTCCAAGTACCGCTAATCCAAACAACTTTAAACTCAATACTACAATGCCTTGTGTGCCAATAGTCAGTTGTAGAGTAATCGCAATGTGCGATTATGCATTTCTATTAGACATCTTGGTTTCAATATCTTAAAAGAGTAATAAATGCTTTATGACAAAAACACTTCACAGCAAATTCTCCTCACTGTTCTTAGATTTGTCCATAGAACCAGATTATTGCAGTGCTTAATGAAGAAATGAACCTCAAATCAATTGATGAACAAAATAAAAGGATTCACATATATTCTCATGAATACAGATGGGGGAGGACAAAAGAAAAAAAAAAGCACAAACCTCTTTCCATTCATTTTCTTTATTTCAAATTTTAAGATTAATTGCAGCATATTAATATTGTATTATATGATAAAATAGAAATTTCTAACTTGCATTAACTATATTCAAACTGCTTATAAAAGGAGTCAAGAACCCCAGTTGTGGAAGCTATGTAAAATATTGTTGGAGAGAGACATGAACAAATAAGACAAAAGCATAATGCATCAGTTAGCCAGCAAGATGTCAAAAGAGATGATCTTTCAAAGTCCAAAGAGTTAAACAGGGAAAACAATCTTTGAGCCAAGATTTGTTTATGCTAAAGACTGACTCAGCTTAAGCAAGACAATTCAATGTTAATTAAAGATGAAATCATCACAGTCAGGGCTTAACAATGGTTCAGTCCAACAATGGGGAGATCAAATGAGACAGAAATCTAAGACTTGAGAAAGTAGAGAGAGAGAGGAAAAGGAAGAGAAGTGTAGGGTGACAGAGATTTCAAGGAAAAGAGGAACAGCAATGAAAAGGGGTTTAGGAGTATCAAAAAGAAAATGAATAAAAATTGAAAAAAAAGACATTACAAGAAAATGTAAAAGGAAGTCAGCATGTGGGATATAAATGCAACATATTACAAAGTAGGGGCCAAGTCATCAACAGTAGCAGAATGGGTAAACTCCCATTTCTACATTATCCCGTAGATGGCATTGATGATAGTTGACAAATAAAAAGGAAAAAGACATCTAATTCTAAGAGGCAAGAATTATTCATAAGCCTTTCTGATCATGAAATATTGATAACAAATGAACAGAAAATCTTATTTAATCTTAATGGAGATTTTTAAACCCTAAATGTTTGTTTTATGTATTTATTCAAAAATACAAGTTGAACAGAAAATTAAGCAATTTTTCTATATTTATCTTATAAGGGTGAGTTTTTAAAAAGATACTTGGATTTCATGGATGGGGAAAAGAAAAAGAAAAAACTAGCATTAAAATATATGTACACAATATTATGGCTTATAGATGCCTATATGGGTTATGAGAGGTCATCTTTTGAAGAGAGTTTTTGTTTTGTTCAACAGAATAATTTATTTTTCTGTTGGAAGACAAAGTAGAATAAATATTTTTTATAAATATCATAGTCACTTTTTACAAAGCCGAAGACTGAACCCACATAATTACAAAAAAAAAAAAAAAAAAAAAAATTTATGAAAGGATTAAACGTGACATAATATATACACACACACACACATATATATATATATATATCTCCCAACTTGGGGGGGGGGGGTCACAATTTGATCCCTTTTCATCTTCAATGGCTACATTATATTGTAAGGTCAGGTCCATATTGACTCATCTTCAATGTCACAATTGTTATAATACAATGAAGACATCAATGAAAAGAGATCAAATTGTCAAAAAAAAAAAAAAAAAAAAAAAAAAAATTCTTATACTTCTCAAAGTTAAAAACATAAGTAAAATTCTACACAAAGCATGATTAGAACATCCAAGATCAGACAGAAGTTTCATTTTTATCAGTGACTTTTCACATGCCACAAATTAGAGTTAAGTAAACATCATATGCAAACCAAATGGGAGGAGGAAATGAGTCTAACAAATCCTACCAATGTCTAGGAAAGTTACAGTGTTGCTGTGTGGCTCCACACAAAAACTAATCATATTGCGCAGCAAGGTTTTAATGCTGCTCGCAGTATAGGATTAAATAATATTAAAAAGAAAAATCAATTCATCAAATAAATAATTTTATCATATTCTGTTAAAAGCAACTGACCTTTAAAGCTAAGACAAAAAAGAAAAAAAAAAATGTATTCAAAGATAGTCTCAAAAGTAAAAATATTTTTTCCAATGGCTAACAGGCGTTTTGGTCCTATGCAGAAAAAGGCGGGCGGGGGGGGGGGGGGCATTAGTATTTCCCATGGGTTGTAACTTTTGTCTTCGAAGAAGATACTAATCCACTCGCAGAATGACATGCATGACAAAGTCTGGAATCCAGAAGGGGAAAGAAAGAAAAACTGGGTTAATCTAAATGGATCAATTGTGCCGCTAATCTAGAGATCTGACAAGTAAAACTCATGCAGACCCTTCAATCTTCCAACAGACATTTATTATTTGAAATGCTGAAATCAAAACCTGGTGCAACAGGACAAAACTGTGTGGGCATTTTCTACTACGAAATCCAAGCAAGCCATACTTAAGATAACTAGTATAGCACTCGGAGAGTCGATACCTCAGTCAATGCCATTGTCACTAAAATCTGAATGAAAGTCAGTACATATATAACTAAGATGTAATGGAGATTACTGTAAGAAATTTTTTTAAATTCCTTGATCCATCCTCAAATTTAATCAATCCTCCATTCAATAGTGCACACTTCCACAAAATGTCATTGAAATGATTTCAGAACTTTTGGAAATATTGCATCAAATAAAAGGAGGGGACACAGGTGTAACAAAAAAAAAAAAAAAAAAAAAAAAATCTCAATTGAAATGAAAATCCTGGATCTGCTCCAAAATTCAGTCAGTTCTTTGCCCTACAGCCAACCATTTCAGAAAATTTTATTCAAATTCATAGATAACTTACGGTTATGTTGTGTAGACAGACATGAATGAATACATATACCTCTTAACTTCCAAGATAGAGATAAACTGGGAAAGCTACTGACAAGAAAAAAAGGGGGGGTGGAGTTATTTAAATTTTCATAACTGTTAATAATCAGAATGCTTGATTTGTACTTTAATGTTTCTTACATACAAGAATACAAGCATGAGAGTCAATTTGACTCAAGAAAAAAAGAAGAAAAAAAAAAAACTTCTATCAAGTTATGACACCATATCCACCAATTGGTTGTAAAACTAAACTGACTTGGGATTTTTAGCCTTTACCTGGGAAATACAATACATCAAATCATTGATATTTACTAACTTTAGTGAAAAGATTGTTGTTCCCATCCTTCAAGTATAGAAGGTCTTCCTGACTAGAAAACTAGGATTCAAAGTTATGGCTTTTACTTGGGTTCAAACACCAACCAGTGTGTGGTATCAAGTAGGTTAAGCCAGTTTGATATTCATACCATCTGCAATGTCAACCCAAAATACATCCAACACATGAAAATTCAGTTATACCTCAGATGCAACAGACTACAAGAGACAGCCAAAGAAGACCAGAAAGTACAACAGCCAAAACATTGTGCCTAAACAACCAAGATGAGGACAATAGTCTGACAAAATCTGTATACAACAGTGAAAAAAGAAAAAAAATTAATATTGTTGATCAAGTTTTAGGCTAGAGCATCAAGTAAGGACCAAACTTACAAATGGTCTATAAAATAATTGAACAACAGCAATCATTGCACTTCTTAACCTCATATAAAAATGAATTTGTAATTCAATGAAGTCACTAGAAAAGTGGATGGGAAAAAAAAAAAAAAAAAAAAAAAAAAATCAGGTGACCAAATCAGTTTCCAGCTTATCCAAAAGAGCATCTGCTCAGCCCCCCCCTTTTTTTTCCTATAGAAACAAGAGACGACATTTCATATTGATCACATCAACAAAGAGAGTTGAAAGCAATGGAGAAGTAGGCTAATCAAATATCAAGTTTCTGCTTTCAAGGGTGAGAGCATCAAATTCACTTTATAAACAAACATGGATTATTTGTTCAACATGCTCTAATGGAAAACGGTTATGAAAAATGAAGATCTCATTCCTAACAACACACAATGTATGATTGTGAATTCAACTACACTTGTCAAATTTATAAAATTATTGGGTCTTGGGCACTTTTCAAACTATTCTATAAACTTTTTTATTTTTTTTATTAGATGAAGTGTTGAAAATCATTTTTTATGACTATTTACCTTCATCTAAAGTTTTTCTGTTGCTTTTTATCACAACTTTACTAAGGCTATCATCCAATGGCAGAGAGTAAATAGCCTAGATTGGAAATGAAGAATAAGTGCTAGGCCAGAGGGAAACCATGTTAATGCAGAGCTGCTTTTTATATTTCTTTTTTTTTTTTTTTTTTTTTAAATCAAATAAAGTTTATAAAGCAACCAAAACTTGGTTGAAATAACAAAATCACTGGAACCACAAATAGCAATTTGTACCGATACTATGGTTGCTGTAGGAGAAATTACTTAAATTTGAGTTGAGGAACAATTTGAAAAATTTGATTTAAATCTAGTATCTCAATGTTGTCACTTCAGGAGTTATATTTTGACTGGATACCACAAGGTGTTTAAATTCAGGATATGAAACTATTAATCGCTAAGAAAACTGATCTGATACCAGAGACAAGGTTCAAATCAGTAAAAATTAGTACGTATGTATTGGAAGGCGGTGAAAAAATTACATAAATTCCCAGGAAATCGTTTTATAAATTACATTAAGAATTTAATAGTCTGGAAACATTGGAATAAACCAAATTTATGGGGGGGGGGAGAAATGAATAAATAAAAAAGATAAAGAGCCTTTCCCCAAAATCATATATATAAGTTGTGTGTTACATTTATAGTACCAGTAGTAGCCATCAGTTGTGTGTGGTATACTGGTGATAACCATGAGCATAGAGATCAGTCAGTAATATACAATATGCAATGACAGATCTGCAAAAATTCTATTTCAATACATAATAACATGACTTGAAATAAATAGGGCAGGACAAACATCTCCATTCCTTTTATGGGATTAACATTTCCACATAGAATGGGATCAATCAAAGATCTAAAAAACATCCAGTATATCGATAGAATATTAAAGAAATTACATGAGTAAAAAAGAATTTTAAAAAATCATATAAGAAAAAAAAAAAAAACTATAATGGAAAAGGGCTGATAAGTTCTTGGCGGGGGGGGGGGGGGGAAACAGTTAGCGGTTATTTGTCATTACCATTCTTTCACCCTCAGCCACTGTCCAGATGGTCAGCTCTCATTCGGAATATTTGCATAAATTTAGCCAAAGCAAAATGATGAAAATCAGATATTTTTTGGTTTTGTTTTTTTTTTTCAAACCATCCCCTCTACATCACCCAGTTTCACAACAGCCTGCTCATAATTCCTGATCCAGCCAGATATACATTGGCACAGATCTGGTCAGCATAGTGTTATGCTAAAATGAGGTCCAACAAGCAATCCTAAGACAAGAAAGGAGGAACGGGAGACAAAAGCTTTCACCATTGCCACATGGGTGGGGAAGAGGTGGGGTAGAAAGCTGGCAGAACAGTGGGAAGGGGGGGGGGCAGAGGCTAGGGTAAAGCATAGATTTGCATCAAGGAAGACAATGAGAATCTCAACAGATAAGCCTAGGGAGAGGCTCTCAAATCCACCCATACACTGGAAGGGAATTAATTTTTAAAATCAGACGGGATGTCATGAAAATGGCTGCATCTTTGTTCATTGGAACGTAATTAGACATAAACCCCAGACACAGATTTGTACATCAAAAAGTCACCCAGCTGAGAGGACTCAAAAAAAAAAGTTCTGGGGAAAAAGGATTTTGAAGAGGAAAAAAAAAAAATTAAATAAAAACATCACTAGAAATAGACAGATTTCAGAGAAAAGAAAAAAAAAAAAAAAAAAAAAGTGATTTTCCTTCTATTACAAAAAAAAAAAAAAAATTAGATGCGGGTGGAGAATAAAATTGATTAAATTTCTCAAGTAACAAAGGGAAAAAAATTAAAAAATAATCAGGTCATTGTACTCATTGCAGAAATTCGGGTAAATTGTTGGTTGCTTGTAAAACGTGCCTAATGGACTTTCACAACCAATAAGATTTTTTGGTCTTAAGAAAAAGAGGAAAATTTTGATTTTTCAAGATTGTTTCAATTAATTCATAAAATTTGACAATGAAAACCAGTCCAAGATTACTAAAGATATCATTTATGGAAAAATTAAAAACAAAGACACCTTATCAAACTTACATACATATATACTGAACTATGCACTGGTTATCATTCGATCACTGAATTCAACAGTATCAAGCATGATCAGTAGATTGGATGGGTGGGTGACTGCTCGGGAACAATGGGTATGGTAAGCATGTGCTGACAACATGTATGCAAAAGGGCTCCCACATTGAAACAAACTTATGTTACATCCTACCCTCATAGGGAGGTAGTTAAATAACTACTTAGCTATGCAATCCAGAAACCAATGATTACCAAGCATTCATTTAGAACAAATAAAATTCTTGATACAAAAAGAATGAGAAAAGAAAAATATTCAAAAATGCATAAATCAGTGTCCTAGAAAATCAAAATTTAGCCAAATTTCAAAATTCAGCAACAAAAATACAAAAGTAATAATGTACAAATAACTTCTCAAAATTTAGCCAACTTGAGAAAAGAAGTTCAATTTCTTACAGAATTACAGAAAAAAGTATATTCAAAATATTGGTAAAAAAGCCACCATAGAAATTTAAGAGAAACCAAAAATGAAATTTATTCAGATTTCATAAATGTATGGAAAAAATGGTTTTCAAAAAATCTTTTATTCATTCATTTGGACTTACATTTATATGAAATAGATGAACAGCATGAAGTTAATTTTGAAGAAATGTTTCCAACACAAAGTGAAATTGTAACAAAAGATCAATAGACTTAATACCTTATTCAAAAAAAATCATTAATAAAAAATTAAAAAAAAAGAGAGAGAGAGAGAGAGAGATAGAGAAGGGGAAAAAAAATGATGTTCAAATAACCATAGAGGGATTATTTAATAAAACTTCAGAAACTGAGAAAAACAGATGGATTCAATAGTTGGATTTTTTTAATCCAGATGTGATTGGAAAAAAAAAAAAAAAGTAATGTGTAGTTAATTTTTCTGTGATACAACTTAAGTGTTTGTTTCCTAAAGCAAGTGGAATTTTCAAAATGTAGCATTATACCCAACTGAATAAGTCAATGAAGTGGCAAATGATAAAAAGAGGTATATCTTACACAAATTGATAAATATGCTCACAATTGTTTTGTTTTTTTAACTATTTCAATTTTAGTTGAACAAATTGAAGCTTAATACAAGTGACTTATTTTTCAACAAGTTTGATCCAATATTCGTCAGTGCAAAAATGAAAACAAATGGAAAAAGATGAATTTCCAAAAGATGAAAAGGATATTTTAAGAAGGTGGTTATTGCAGCTACGGTGATTCAACTATCGTTATTCAAATATGATAACAATTTTTTTCATGAATAAATAACATTGAAAAGATTTCTGAATCAAGATTTGATTTAATTGGTGAAATTGGAAATTTTATCCAGAGACTTCAAATCAAACTGACTGGAGTGTTGGACTATCAAAATACCATACCTCAAAGGATGGTACCAATTCTCCATTGTAAATTAGATCACAAACCTTGTGAAGTGAACAAAAACAAGCTTTCAAATTGAAAGCATTAAGAGACCACATACTTTAGACAACACTATTGATGCTAAAATCTAAGCAAGTATGTACCACCCAATTGTGAAATCCTATACCCTAAATAAAAATAAGTTCGTACATAGCTGTGGCGCAGGGGAGGTAACTGAGTTTTGAATAGCCATATTCAAGACTTGCTCTATTATACGAAAAAATATCTCTCAATCAGTGGGGGAAAAATAATCTCATATTCAACTAAATTTTAATTCTCAGCTCATGGCTATAATTTTTCAAAATGTTAAGGATGAATTTTGAGGATATTGTGATGATATCATAACGAGAGAATACATATACCTCTTCCAACTTTGTTGACAGGTAATAACGAAGGCCGTTTGCAGACTAAGGGAGATAATTCGTGCACTCCCCCCAAAATTCCTGCTTCAGTGAACTGAGAAGTTTCATACTAGATTGTAAATAACTTTTTTCCTATGATGTACAAATATTTTCAAGTTTCAAACATGATAATCAACTACCAATAAAATTTGAACAGATAACCAAATCAACCAATCAGGTGAATTTATCAATTACATGAATGATTCTATTCAAATCCAGATTTCTGTCACTTCTCAAACAAAAGAATGATTTTTCAAAGCCAAGTTATCTAATTCAATAACATTTAAATGGAAATCTTTTAAGAGTGACAATTTATTATTCATTTTAATGAAGAATTGATCCAGCCACAACTTGAAACCATGAAAACAAGACGATCATATTCAAGTCGATACTTTGATTCAATGCTGTACAACTCAATACACAGAGAAAATAGAATTCTCAACACAGAACAATTTGGAGGATGAAAACATTTCAAAATGAGCAAATAAACTTTAACATTTCAACAAAATAAAATATCAATCTACCCTTTTCTGATAGCCAAATAAATTCATAGTATTTATTCCACAATTGATTTTACTTATAGTAATAGCAGTCAAATTGCTTTTAGTTGCACCATACTAATAATTTGTTTCGTCATCTGCACATTCACCGTTACAGGTTTTCTAGTCCATAAACTGAACACACTATAGAGGTTAGCTTGGTCTGGCAGAAGGTGGAATTGAAAATAAGAGGTAGGACTTGTGCGAGTCTTCCAGATGAATGTTTAACAGCCTGCTGTGAGAATCAGAATTTGAAATTATGGCTTTCATCTGAACTTTAGTACTGATCATTGGTGCTGATGAGAATTATACAACTATTTCAGTCACAAGGCTACCTATTTATTGTCCCGATATTGTTCAACAAATAAAAACATAAGACTGAAAATAATGATAATCAATGAACAAGCCTCCACAGCAATGAGTTCAACTTACAGGAACTGTAAATTAGATTGGCAACCAGATTGAATAGCACTTTGAGGAAAAACCTTTGATGCTGGGCTATTACACTAGTTTAGTGACAACCTAAACCAGAACCCCTCAGGGGGACATAACCAAGTGGATAGAAGCATTACTTTAGCAGATCTAGTAACTTGCCTGACAGTCACAGGTTCAATCTCTGGATCGAGTGGCACAGAAAAATCACTCTTGTTCGGGCAAAGAAAAAAATAAAAAAATAAAAAAAATAATGCAAGGACTAGGAAGAAGTAACTGATGGGAAATATCCTCCGACATGAAAAGTGAAATGAAAACAATCTACCCAAGTAGATTGAAGGGTTCCTTTCAAAATTCTGAGAAGGTTACCTACTACGAGAAACACCTGAAACACCAGAGACTAAAATAAGACACTAGTCCAAGTAATTCAGTGTATGATAAACTAAACCAGTTGATATGCGAGTAGACTACCAAACTATTAGAGCTATGGTTGAAAACTGGCAAAAGATTTTATAATTGGTAAAAGGTGAAGAAGTTGGAGAAGTAGAAGTAAAATTATCCTACCTGCTGAGTGCCTGTGGTAGACTGGAAATGATGGGTCCATAGCCAGCAGCATTATCATACAATTCAAACAGTGGAGCAGCCACAAGTTTGTAATTCCTGGGTACAGCAAATAACGCTGAAAAAAGACAGAAAACTGATTAAATATAATGAATATAGAACAACTGGCTGAATTTTGTTTCATCCATCATTGCTATAAATTAAGCCAGTGGTTTTAAAATTGCATGCCACATGTATTTCAAACCTTGAGCATGTCCAGTACAGGTTTTATGTCTGCCCTGTTTCCACCACAGAGTTTTATCATTTCAAGAAAAGGGGGCGATGAGTATGTATATTAGAGTGCCAATATAAAAGTTCTGTTCATTGACTACCAAAATGTTCTTGTCTAATTCATTTCATTTTTACAGTTGATGTGCAGCATGTCAAATATATTTCTTAGTATGTCATCATACAAAAAACAATTTGAGAACCACAGGATTAAGTGATGAAAAATTTTTCGTGTGTGGATGTGATAGAGATCACTACTGATACAAGAGCACAGTGCAAATGGGGGATTACATAAAAGGTGCATATATACAACTCCAATTGGTCAATTCTTTTTTTTTTGAAAACCCATCTGAACGTATCTTAATAGTGTCCAAAGATTTCATTTAGAATCTAGAAATAAATGAAGCCATCAGATTACTAAAGATTAGAGATCAGCAGCCTATAATAGTAGCAGCCTGGGATTAGAGACACAAAAAAAAAAAGTGTACACTACTGGAAATAGACAAATAGGTAATATCTTGTATCTACATGTCACTTCCTTCAGTTTTTATTAGTTTATGCCTGGCCTTACGATCCACAGACAATCTCAGTCCATGAACCAAGATTACAGACAATGTTAGCGTTTTCAGGTCTGCCTAAAGGCTTCTCTTTTTCAGAATATCATCATTTGGCAAAGATTAAAAATATTTCCTCTCAGTAGCTTCAAGCTACAGAGTGGTTCTCAGTGCAAACAATCCAAGAGAAATTGACATCACTTTTAAATAAATATAACTCTTTCAGCTTAGACAATTGTTATACATTTGCCATGACCATAGTTAGTCTACAAGGATTATTGCTTGGTCATTGATAGAGAGAGACAACTCCACATTTGGTTATTTTTATACTTTCATCTTCCAATTAGAGAGCAAATACTTTAGAAATGATCAACTGTTATTTTCTCCTGTAGCTTCATTTTGTTTTTAAATAAAAAGTTATGATCTCTCCACCATATGCTAAGGTTTGTGCAATATTGATTTTTGAGATTAAAACAATATAAATTCAAAATAGTTAGCTGACCCAGTATAACAATAAATGCAAAAAATTTTTAAATTGTATTGGTTCAATCTCAATCGAACAAAAAGTCCAACACTTCCACAGAGCATTTTCTCCAAGATCAAAATATCTTAACACGCAGCCATACCTATGAATGCTAACTTTGAAATTAAAAAAATACTTGACTAGGCTCCATATGGATCTTGAGCAGGTAGAAATGCCAAGAGCATAAACAACGATGTAAAAGGCTGCAACAATTTATCCATGGCATCAGAGTTAAAAATTAACACTTTCAATGCCTTCTACAAAGATGCTCAGGTCACAACTGTTGAATATTAAGTTCACCTCTCTAGCAAGACTTCCTAAACTTACCTAATGTAATGGAGTACATATATTTAACTATATGATCATTCCATAATGTAAGCAACATTAACCACTTGGAGATGTTTGGTCTCATACAGAAAAGGAAAAGATTTGAAAATATCTTTCAGTAGCTAACAATTTTTAGTCTCTTCAATCATCAAGAAAGCCAAAGAAATCAAAATCAGGACTGAGTAAAGCCATCAGATTACTAAAGATTAGAGATCAGCAGCCTATAATAGTAGCAGCCTGGGATAAAGGACAACCACAAAAAATAAAATTAGTGTATACTTCTGGAAATAGACATATAGGTAATAACTTATATCTACAGGTCACTTCCTTCAGATTTTATTAGTTTATGTCTGGCCTTACGATCCACAGACAATCTCAGTCCATGAACCAAGATTACAGACAATGTTTGCAACTCTGGTTGTATTTTCAGGTATCCCAAGAGGCTTCTCTCTTTAAGAATATCATCATTTGGCAAATTCTCTCAGACAAAAACTGAAGTTGTTTTGTCATACAATCCACATACACAATAATTAACAATTCATAGACATCCTCCATCACATTAGGGATGCAACTAATCATAAATGCATTAGCAAAAGCAAAAAGTGGTTCCATACCCATTCTTTATTATACCATTATTTTTGGCCTCTAGTTTTAAATTTTACACCCCATTATTATTCATCTAAGAGATCTATCACATCCTGTTCATATGAAAGCATTTTGAGCCAGAATATCCTTCAATATATATATATATATATATATATATATATATATATATATATATATATACACACATACACACACAGTACATGTGGTACAGTTCTGGCAAGCAGTATAACATAATATAATACATTACTAATGAGGCCTGGAGAGGGCAGAAATATGAGCTAGTTCATGTAGCAAAT
>OY735222.1:37696390-37818890 GCA_963457665.1 Thysanoteuthis rhombus
AAATTTTTTTCAACAATTAGAGGGAGCAGTAAAGTTATGTGAACTTAGTTCTAATAATATACACTTATACGTGTATAGTGCAAAGTTCAAGTACAGTATCTACTTACATCTATGTATAGTACAAAGTAAGTCTACAGCACAACTTTCAAGAATTCTTTCAAGAGGAGCAAGGAAAGGTAAGTACAATATCTGTACCTCATATAAATGAATAACCATAGCCCACACATGGGCAGGAAAAAAAATAAGGAAATAAATCTCTAATCTGGGGGAAAAAAAAAAAAAAAAAAAAAAAAAAAAAAAAACACCAGTGCAAGATTTGGGCATGAAAACCAAGAAAAAAAAGAGAGAAAAAAAAAAAATGTTTTTCAAGGGTGGCATGTGGTGTACTCTGGTGTACTCATGTAAATTTTCAAGATTGTAGCCCCAAAAATATGACCAGGAGTGCCCGCAGGTATACTTTGAATCTTACTGAAGCACATTTGTTGCAGCGAACTAACTCACTTATTTACTAAACAAGGGGGCAACCATCAGGTATGATGAATTTTGGTCTTCAACTAACCATCTCCTCCTCCCAAATAGTTTGTTATAGCGAGGGTTCACCGTGTTATGAAGTGCAAATGATATACACTAATTCTTGGCAAAGAAAATTTGAAAAAAAATTTTTTTAATTATAAACCAAATCAATTTTACTAATTTTTTTCAAGATATGAAAGGGAAAAAAGGAGTTGGATAAAGTTATACAAATAAATGATTCTGATAATTTAGTCCTGTTTCATGCACCGTATTTACAAGAGTATAATGTGATCTTGAATATAATGCAACTCCCCACCACTTTTTGTAGCTAAAAATCAGTACATTGTGTCAGATTATCATAGCACTGAAGTCAGAGTCCATAATTTTCTACTGCATTAAAAGTGAGTCAGTGTTGTAACGAATTCTCCATTTTTACAAACTTCAATGTAATATGTGTAGAAATTAAAAGAAAACTGGGAGGTAGGGTAACAGTGAGGCTAGTCTGGCAGGAAGACAAATAAATATTAAAATTTTTTTAAAACCTAAATACCTCACCAGAAGTTTAGATATGTATGTAGCGAGTGTCTACAGAACAAATTTGGCAATACATTAGTTATTGTTTTAGCAGCAGATGAAAGGAGCATCAAGTTTTGTTTATTAACCAATGAAATGTCTTCATTTATTTCCTATTTATAGGAAGTGTAATCTGATCCAGTAAAGGTCTTTCTATTTAGTCATTATTTTGAGAGCCTAATTCAACGTTTTCAAAATTGGGGTCCATGCTCAAACCACCTTATCAGTAATTTCATGTTACAACGGGCCTACAGCATATGTTTTTGTTTTCATTCGAGTATAATGCTACCCCTACCCACCCAATTTTTACATGAAACTCCTCGCATTATACACAAGTAAATATGGCAAAAAAGTTTCTAAGAAGAAAAAAGGAGAAGAAGGTGTTGCCAGGGTAACATCTGAGAATTGAAGGAACTTTTTCTTCCTTCTCTCAATTAGATGAACTATTTTGGACCATTATCAATTTATGACTACTATTCAGCTTATTGTTCAATTATGATCTGTAGATTGACAGCCACAGTTATCTTGTGATAAAAAAAAAAAAAAAATATTCAAAGAAAAACAAATAATTAACTGAAAAAAAAAAAAAAAAAAAAAAAGTTCAAAGATGTATCCAGCATCCATGGTAGTTGTAGTAAGATGTGGATGGTTAACCTGAAAGTCTAGACCAAGTTTCATATCAATCTAACATGATATGGTTGAAAGGGGAATGAAAAAAATTAAATTTAAAAAAAATCAACTTATTAGGGACCAACTAAAAAGTGTCTTATTGAGATGCATGGACAAATCTAAAAATTAAGACAAAAAGATAAATAGTAGTCACAAATTAATAAGAATGATCTTTTCCTCACTGAAATTCTTAGATTAGGTATTGTTAGGAAATTATAATTCGTTTTATTGTTACATTCCAGTTGGTCCATTCTACAAGAAGAAATATTCACTAAATGCTAAATTTTTATTCCAAATTTTCTCATGTATAATCCACATTTTCTACCGAAAATTTTGAGCTATAATAACCAGGTGCATATTATTTATGTAAACAATCAATTTTATCACACAGGATTATGCATTTTTCATTCAAAATTGAAGCTCAATCAGGGGTGTGGTGCAGATTATCTATGGTAGCAGATTATACATGGTGAAATGAGGTATTTGTTCATGACAATAGCATCATTGATATTATAAACAAATTGTTAAGACTATTCATGGGGTACCACATTGTCCAGAAGACGGTTGGAGAAATAACTACTTAAAACAGTGATAAGCTACAAAATGAGGATGTGAAAAAGGGAAGAAAAAAAAAAATTTCAATTTAGAATTACAACTGAAAGAAAAAAAATTACAGATTTCTTTTAATAAAGAGGGATAGTATAATGTGTATGATGAGCAAAAAAAGAAAAAAAAAATATATATATATATATACATATATAATCCTTTCCAAACAGAAATTTTTTTCTTTTTTTTTTTTTGAACAAATTACTTGCCACACATTTGCATGTATCTTAGCCAAACTTAGGGAATATACACATTATCAAAATTTCAAGCACAAAGAATTGAGGAGGGGAGGAAAAAAAAAAAGAAATTTTTTTTTTTTTTTAAATGCACAAGTGAAGGATTCTCATAAGATTTGAATCAAATCAATAAAAAATAAATTTCTATTTATATTATACATCACATCCAGGTCTATATTTCAATAATTATTTTATGCTAGTTATAAAGTAATTTCCTTTTATTTTTTTTTGCAAATGTGTGGAAAAGAGAGAAAAAAAAAAAAAAGAAAAATCTCTGTTCATCCTGGTTGAACATAAACAAGAAAATGCAGAGCAACAGAAGGGTTTGATGATTTTTGTTCTTCCCAAGTATAATGCAATGGCAAATGTATCAAAATACTGCTGCCATTTTTTGAGAAAGGGAAAATTAGTTAAAAATTGCAAAGACTTTCATTATATAAGATTAAAGATTCTTTTGGCAAGTTAAAGGCCAATCAGAATAAAACTGAAATTTCATTGAGTTAATCAGTCATTGAACTGAAGACTGAATTTTCCATCATTCACACTTTATGGGTTAACAAACAAGATCTGTCTTTTATAAAGCTGTGGATGACACAAAAGGATTTATTCCACAACCTTTATATAATACAAGATGCTTCCATATATATATATATATATATATATATATATATATATATATATATATATATATATATATATACACACAAAGTTATACTTAACAGGGAGAGTGAACTCATTAAAAAATAAACCTGATAAAATGGTTTTAAATTCAATTTTATCACAAAGTTATTACAAAAGAAGAGAAATTGATATTCAAGTTCTGATCTAATATATAGGCAAGTTTCAATCTCCATAGAGAATGGAAGATTAGCTGAACAAGTTGACAGACATCCATAATGAGTGTATACTTAATATCAATTGTAAATCCAAATTTCAACTATTGTCAAAATAAATTGCATTGACTTACAAAATTTTTTTTTGAATATCTAAATTTTAATGTATTTCACAGCATTAGAAGAAAAAAAAAGAAAAACTGAAAATCAAGTTATGAATTATCCACTGTATAAAACATGCCAAAATTCTGACATATGAACAACTATGGATAATAAAGTGACAGAAAAACATTTGGCAAAAGACCATTTGTTGCCTTTCCTGTATCTATATAGGAAAAGGAAAAAGTGATTTCCCTCTGCATTCTCTAGCGTTTCAATTCTTATAAATGAGAACGCTCTTTGCAGAGCCTGCTTAAATTTATGAGCTGAAGTATGAACAACCAAATATATTACCTACAATGGCAAAAGTATATTCCCAAGATTAAATAGGAAATGATCTGGTTAAAAATATTAACTGCTAGAAGTTTGATCAGGAAAAAAAAAATAAAAATAAAAAACAACCAGCTAAAAAATTAAAAAATTAAAATCGGGACTAAATGAAGCCATCAGATTACTAAAGATTAGAGATCAGCAGCCTATAATAGTAGCAGCCAGTGATTAGACACGGGAAAAAAAAAAAAAAGTGTGCACTACTGGAAATAGACAAATAGGTAATATCTTGTATCTACATGTCACTTCCTTCAGTTTTTATTAGTTTATGCCTGGCCTTACGATCCACAGACAATCTCAGTCCATGAACCAAGATTACAGACAATGTTAGCGTTTTCAGGTCTGCCTAAAGGCTTCTCTTTTTCAGAATATCATCATTTGGCAAAGATTAAAAATATTTCCTCTCAGTAGCTTCAAGCTACAGAGTGGTTCTCAGTGCAAACAATCCAAGAGAAATTGACATCACTTCTAGAATAAAACAAATATAGTGAGACTTCATGGCTAAAACCAGGGGTTGGCAAACTACTGCCCACTTCATTTAGTTAGTGAACAATGAAATTCAGTTTGAAAAATAGAACAAAAATCTCAATGGAATCAATGTTTTCTAGCTAAAAACTTTGACACTGCATTCCTACTATTCTATTAACATATACAATTGAACAATACTTCGCCAAGAAGAAAAAAAAAAAGTTTTAGTTTTCATTTACAGTATATGGAAGTTCATTCAGATATATACTCCTATAATGAAAAAAAAAATGCAAGACATGAAAACATTTCTAATCCAACCTGCCAATCCGTAACACAAAAAACATACACAAAGCACCAATCTTAACCCTATGAAGACAATTGCTATGACTATAATTTGTCTATGAGGATTATTGTTTGGCCATCAATAGAGAAAGACAATTACCCATTTGGTTACTTTCATGATTACATCTTCGCATTAGAGCAAATGCTTTAAACATGGTTAACTCACTTTATCTAGAAAGTTCATTTTTAAAAATGAAAATTTTAAAAAATGAATGATTTCTTCACCATATGCTAGGATCTGCCTAATATAGATTTTGAAAATAGAGCAAAACAAAAAAAAAAAAATGCAAAATTTAAACATTCAAAAATTTGTTTTTTTCACCTCACCTTGTATAAAAAGGATATTAGATTATTTCTATTTGATTGCTATTAAGTTTTCTAATATATAAATTCTATAATCAAAACAGGAACACATGGCAAATCTGATCACTGAATCAATAATGAATATAAGAGTAAATAGAACTTGAATTTATAACCTACAATGAATACAAAACCATAGAGTATGCAGGTCATTCACCATTGTGAAGGCTCAACAGGCCAACACTTTGACAAAGGATTGAACATCAAAGCAGTTTCACTTATGAAGATGACACCAAGGGCCATATTTAAGGCAGTGCAACAGCACAGGGCCCAAAGAATATATGGGGAGGTGGAAAAAAAAATGCTTTTAAAATTTATATTCAAGGTTTCTATTCATTTGAGGATTTATGTGAGATTGATCAAAGAAATGTTAAATGAAAGTAAAACGAAAATGAAATATTCATAAAATTATTTGTTTGAAAATAGTGGCTAAATACAAAAGAAGGACCTCATAAGATGTGTTATGTGCTGGGCCCTATCAATGGTGAATTCTGACCTGATAACATGTTTAGGACATAAGAAGACAATCAAAAGTACAAGTGACTTCAATATGGACAAACTAATTTTTTGTGGATCTCTTTAGCAATTAGGATTAAATTCAAGATGTGCATCTACTATTGATTGGAGAGGGAGAAAGTGTACTTTGAAAATTTCACAATTTGATGATGAAGAAAACCTCTACCAAATATTACCTTGCGACAAGTAGGTGAAATTTTTTAAAATAAAAAATATGGAAAAAATTTGAGTTATTTCTGACATTCAGAAAATTTGATAACTTTGATGTTTCAGTGAAAGATATGCAAATCAAAATTCAATGTTTTCAAAGAAAAACTATCAGGAAAATAGAAAACACTCTGCCAGGGGAGGATCTGCCACAAATTCAATCATTTTGTTCTGTGTATTGTCCTCCATTCCACAAAAATTGATAGAAATTTATTCAGAACTTTTAGAAATATTGTTTAACCAAAACATGAGTGTATACATAAATATATGAAGAGATCAAAATTTAACCACTTTTTCCTTATCCTATCAAGTAGTTCAAGATACTTAAACTTCGTTGACAGAGGTACTACACAAGTTTTATTAGTAATTTTCATTAAATCAAGTCTTATAACTTTACAGAAGGAGCATAGTTTTGTCAGATTAACAACTAGTTACGAGTCATGGCATCTCTAATCATAATATTCATTTCTATATCAAACATCTTGTGCTATAGTCAATGAGAAGGTAGCAGTTATTCTATGAATATACATACACGTATGAAAAAGAAAAAAAAAAAATACCAAGAAATTTATCAAAAATCTGTATTGACAATACTCAAAATATTCTTTTTTCAAAGGCAGAAGAATAAGATTTGGCCTTTCATAAGGTAAAAATATAAGGGAATAAGCGGTCAAAATTGAAATTATTTCATAAAGATGAAAAAAGGTAGGTTTTATAAAACTTTAGGTATCCACCAGGAGAAATGTTGGGGTGCAAAAGGCATGTAAAAAATAAATAAATGAATGTAAAAAAAGCATAAATAATGAACTTGTTTGTCACAATGAAATGATAGCACAAGCATTTTTTTTATGAATAAAAGTAAATGATTGGGTAGGAAACAAGTATTGTTAGTAGGAAGAATTTTTTAAAAATGAAAAACTAAAAATAAAATAAGAAAATAATTCAAAATTGAACTAGCATTTTTTCCAAGGCCTTTTTGTCCAACAATCACAACCATTAAAAACTGGAAAGTTTGTTTTTTATAAATCTATACCAATACAATGAAACATAGAACTATAATTGATCTCTTATCAGTGAGATATATTCAGCAGCAATGAGCAAATAAGATAACCATGTCTTAAGCTTGGAGTGGATGATACCACAACTTTCCATTAACATCCAGGGCTTGGCTTCTGCATTATTCTATTCTTATTTGTCACTTGATGAAGGAAAGGAAAAGAAAATATCTCAACCCAGCCAGGGAAAACCAACAACCAGATTTGTATTCACACCAGAGATAAATACAAGTCGAATACAGCAGCAGAGGGTTAAGAACCTAGCCAGAACAGTAAACCAAAATAATTTCAAAATTCTACCAGCCATATGGCTTTAATATAGGATCAAGTTCCATCACTGGCAACTTTATGTATATTCTATACATAAATGCAATACATTGTTTTTTGTCAATTATTCTATTTTAGAAGGCTTCCCACCTGTTTTCAATAAGAAGCTCAAGAGAAAATTATTCCAAGACCATATGGTACAAATACAAATTGCATATCCACAACTATAAATCCACTGATACCTCAAGAAAATACAGCATTGAAAGATGAAAATAATTCAAAGCAAATACATGTTAATTCTAATCACTACATTGCATCCAAGCTTGAACAAGTAAACTGCTTTTATGAAGAACTATCATATATTCCTACTTCGTGCATTGCAAAAGTTATCTCCCTTACTGTTGAGTTGGTAAACATGGTTTACATTTAAATTTGTCAAGACCGAGAAAAGCTGGTTGATAGTTATCAGTATGAAGCAAAGAGATAGGTCTTTTTTATTGACTTTTACAAATAAGGAAGGATGCAGTAGAACTTGTGCTTTCGATAGTTTGCCATAAAATGGAAGGAATTCAAGTGATCAACACCCAACTTACATGAGATGCATTCATTGCACATGACGAGTTAAAGCAGATTCAGGCAAGATTTTTAAAAAGGTGTGAGAAAAAAAAAAAAAAAAAATAAAATAACAGAACTCCTAGAAAAGGTTTGGAAACCACACTAACCCACCAGCCACCCAGGTTGATTATTCTCAATACCACTAACATTTTAGTCAACCTTAAATATGTTAAGATTGTTTTTTGCTCATTATTAAAAAAAATAAAAATCCACTGAATCTTAGATTCTTCTCATCAGTATCTTAGAAATTTTCAGAGACTATTTCAGTTTATTATCAGGAGAAGGAAGAATTAAAAGTTGAGATAATGTTACAAAGAAAAAAAAACAGAGTGCATTTGCTCTTTTCTGGAAATAGGTAAACAAAGTTGAAATACCTGGAGAGAGAGAGAGAGAGAGGTCCAGTGATGAAAATAGATTTTAACAACTTGGTTATTTATTTAGGTTGGAAAAACATTTAGATTTTTTCTTTTTCATTTCATATTAAATATAAAGATTTTACTGAATGATGTTGAAAACATAATCTATGCTACATGATTAAAAAATAATTATTCATGTCTTTGGTCATCTTATTTGGAGCTTCTTCAAACTTTAGTATAATATACTTTCACACTAGATTAGTGTATCATCATCTTTTAATAAAAGAAAAGATTGCAGTTTTGAGAAACCCCCAAATAAAGCCAACTCCAGAAATGAAGTATTTTCAAACAAGTATATGTGAGAAAACACTCTTGGAGGTATAGCTTAATAATAGAATGGCAAAGAGGTACAAGATTCCATACCAGATGTTAAATATGTGAGACTATATAAAAGAAATTAAAAAACTCAAGGAAAATTTTCCAGCCATATAAAAATACTCCTATCCAAGCAATACTTTTATCACTGGTTAGTTTTATCAGAAAAGAAAAAAATCTGTGATATAAATAAAAAATTAAGAATGCGACTAAAAATCATGTCAGAAACAAATTTCATAAGAATCAAACAAATTTGATCAAATTTTATAATAATCACTGGACACCAACAAGCAAATATTTTTCAAAAATTTGAGAATTAGTGAAAATGGGTTTTGCAATATTGGTTCAACTTTTAAAAAAATGTTTTCATCTAAGGTGTTTGGATTTTGTCTGCAAAATAGAATAAAGACTAATTTTGCAATTCAAGTAAAAAAATTTTCAAAATAAATAAAAAATTAAAAAATTATAAAGTTTTTTTTAAAAGTTGATAGAGAACCAAACAGTCATAAGATTTGCATATTCATTCAATTCAGATTCATAAATACAACTGCAGACAAATTAGACAAAAGTGGGAATTTTGCACAGGAAAGCTTTCAATTTTTTTACCGAAGTCACTCATAGAAAAAACAAGAGAACAAAACAGAAGATGCTTCTAATTATCTTGAAAAAAAAAAAAATAGTGATTATAGATAGAAAATATACAGAAATTAATAAAGGCCAGCTCTTCCTTAACTAGGAATTGATTGAACTCTTCATTTAAGCACAGAAAAATCTTCTGGTTTAGAGAAAGTCACTAGCTCAGTGAACAAAAAATTAGATATATGGAAGACAGCTAATACACCTCATGGACTTTACAGAACACAGAAATGGACTAGAGATATTCTGTTTTTTCAGAACTTGTTTACTCAATCATATTGGGTAATCATATGAAAATAGAAGTCAGTTGCTGGAATACATTCACTATACAAGACATCTGTAAAACATTAGCATAAAGAGAGATGGGCTGGGTTACATTATCTTGCCCTTGACCCACACCTGATGAAATCATCTTTGGAGCCCTCACAACTATGCACTGGGTTACTAGATACGTTACAAAAAAAAAAACGATTGTTCAACCAAATCCTTTTATTTATAATCTTAAAACCAGAGCTCTTTCAACTTTACTATACCTCAAACATATTCTGAAACAATTATCATAGAAAAAGATCCATGCAATAAACAAGAGACAAATTTTGATTTTGTTTTGGTCAATGAATCAAAGTATATAAATCAGGGGTTGCCGGCATAGTACACATCGACCCCTGGGGATCAAGAGGACTACTCAAGAGTTCAATAAACATGGCGAGAGGTCTATTGAATATTTGGTATATATTAAATATTCTTGTTTATTTTGTATTTTACTGTTGATTGCCTAATTTTGATGTATAATCATACACTATGGATTTGGTATGTTTTTGGATGTGGTATTGGCATGTTTGATATCTTTTTGGCAGCCTTGCTTGGGGGTCAATGAGGGATCAATGATTTCATGAAAGGGGTCGATGGTCAATTAGTTTAGCAACCCCTGATCTAAACATTACACAATGTCTTCATTATAGTATTAATCAAAGCAGATATACTAGAATAGTAATTGGCATTTTATTTCATTAAGTCAATATATATTATCAGTCACAAACTAACTAAACTATATTTCTAGAATAAATAAATCAAAGTTTTAACAAATGACTTCAAATACAAGAAAAACCTCCAAATTGAAAGCTTGCCTGGGCAAAGTTATTTTTGTTCTATTCAAAATGAAGATTTTTTTTTAATATTTAAAATGGGACATATAGTCACATTTTAAGAATTAAAAGCATTCCAAAAACATGATTATAAACAAATAAAATACATTTAAAATTAATACGATTCTGTAAATTGTTATTAAGCTAATGGAGAAAATGAGAAGAAAATGTACATAGGTATACAGGTATGGACATTTTTTTTTCCACAATATGAACAAGAATACTAGTAGGGATAAAATGTATATACATGTGCGTATCCATGTTTTGGGATGGATACACACAGTTTCATAGATACGCAAGTGTAAATGCATGAAATGAAATGTAAATCTACAATTTTATGTTGATTAGAATGGAGAGTTGTCAGACACGCACTTTTTTTTTAGCCGTGATTTCCCTGGTCTCCTCCGCAGTTTCACTGTAAGACTGTATCGTAGATCCCCTCATTGGAAGCCACTTCACAGGGAAGAGAGAGACGGTGGCATTAGGAGATGTGGACACACATCAGAAGAAAAAAATGGGTCAATTCCCAGAATCCAGCAGCAAAATGGAGATAACTCCTGTTAACCTTAAAATGAAGTAATGATTATCTCCCTTTTCAAAACCCGGCATTCAAATTGAAAAAAATTTTGAAGGAAAAAAAAAAAAAAAAAAAAAATTAGCCAAAAAGTCCAATTCACACTAGCCCACTATGTTAAAGACAGCATACAAATGAAAACAATTTAACTATCTAATTTATTCATAGCAATAAATGATTTTCTTTCGAGGGGGAGATAATTGATTTCAAGGCTAAGAAGAGTTATCTCTATTTTACCACCAGATTCTGAGAATCTACCAAAAAATGTTACAGCATTCAATTTTGTCAGACTTGCTGGCAATAGCAACTCAAATAGACAAGTTAACTCATGAGAATAAACTGCCTTGAAAAAGAAATTCAAGTTTAAAAGAAAAAATGTTTCTTTAATGCGAAGATTAAAAGAGAAATCTATGTTTGGTATCTTTTTCTTTTTAAAGAGTGCAATTAAACATATTCACTCAATTTCATAGCATTGAAATATTTTTTCATAAATCTTTAATATAATTTGCAAGCTGTTAGTCTGTGACATGAAACACAGAAAGAGAAGGGGGTAATGCAACACAAAATAGCTGTTCTGCAGTGTGGGGCAGCCAATAATATTGGCTACAATTACTGCAAAGGCTGCTGCTATTGTGTCAACTTTGATTTTTTACCCATAGTGGATACAAGAATTTTAGTTAATATCTTGTGTTAGTTTTCAATCAGTAAATATATGGACGTAGACAACTGAAGGTATAGTGTAAGCAAAGTAACAGGCATTTACAAGTTCAGATTAATAAGCATAATTGTTCACATAATTCCAAGCTATCACTTGGGTTTATGGCCAACTTTGTGACAGATGAGTTCAAAAATACATCTTCCATCTATAATGCCACAACTACTATTGGAGACTATACACTTTTAGCTTGAGATTATCAACTGCCATTGTTGACCTTTAAATCATTAAATACATAGTAAATAAATAAGAATTCAAATTAGAATAGGGTCAGTTCCATTTTGCTCAGATCAATAGGTTATAATCAATAGTCTTGTAACCACTGCTACCAAAAATATGATTTTAGTTGGTGATCAATTGAGTGGTTTGCATAAATTGAAGATTTTCTCAATTTCTTCACTAATGTTACATTTGCTTAATGACAAAAACAGATGCAAAATGCTAACCACAAGAAATTTCACTTAAATATATCCACTATGGAAATATTTGAATATGAATACATAATAAATTTCTTATTGGCAGGATTTGAATAAAAACTCAGTTGGAACATAACACCTACAAACGTTGTGCAGCCTCAAGCTAGGGAAACCGAGCAAATTGAGTTGAATAATTAACAAAATACTAGAGAATACCTTTGTGTTATGTGTTTCAAAGTGAAAATCTGAGAAGAGTTCTTGTAAGTGTACTTTGATAATTCTAAAAATAAAAAAGGAAATTTTTTGATTACATATAAGCCAGATATAGCCCAGGGCCTTGATACAAGTTTACTACTTAAATTAACATACAACCAACAGCAATTCAACAGCAATTCATTTTTCTAACATAAAAAATATAACCAGAATACTATTTCTTTTTCTTCAATAAATAAAAATATCTACTATGCTTAAAGTGAAATCTTTTTTTTTTTCATTCAGTTATAACTCTTAGAAAAGAAAAAAACCCGAACATAGATTTCTTAATATAAGTTGTATGATTTTTAAACCAACAAAGTCAATTTTAAACTGACAAAATTGATAGACAGGCATTTTATTTTTGTTTACTATTCCAGTTTACTTTCATTTTTATCCCAAACATGCCAGCAAAAATGGTTAAAAAATTTACACATTGAGACGTTTAATATAAATTTGCAACAAAATAGAAAATAAAAAATAGGTAGTGTAATACAAAATGCATTTTTCTGGCATCCGTTATAATACTAGCAATAATAATAATCAATGATAATAGAAATTAATTGCATAGCATTTATGTAACCACAGGTGGACTAGACATGGTAGATGCAATGAAAAACATTTAGCTAGCTTTCAAAATAAAATTTAAAAAATGAGTTGAGATATGAAGACAAAATTAAAATAAAAAGAAACCCCTACATTAAAAACCCACCACAGAAACTGAGTCTTGAAATTTGCTACAAAAGAATCTTTTACCTATATCTTTGCACTATTCAATATTGGGGATATTCATTTTTAAAATTCCCTTCAGGGTGATGATGAGCATCAAGCTTGCATATTCAAACTAAACAAATTTGTATTTGATATTCAGGCTTTGCCAAAACAGAATTGAACAGCCAGTGTTTTAAATACTAAATCAAATGTGGGGGAAGAAAAAAAAATTCGAGATTCTGTTGTAGGGGTATATTTCAATATTTTTGACCTGCACCAAAAAACTAGGAAGAGAAAAAAGTCTTTACCAGTCATGATCATGTTACATCACTAGAATAACTCAAAGGTTTTGAGAATTCTAAAAACAAAAAATGAATTAAATGTAATCTTATTAATGCTATTATTGAAATTCAGTTGAGCAAAAACATTTAGTGTAGGGATATGCAAGCCAACTTCATCCCATCAACTTTTGGAAATAAAATTTCACTCATGAGCTAACAAAGTAAATCTAGCAAAATCAAGTAAACAATATTTCAATATTTTAAGTGCATGATCACCTATAACACATGTTAACAATTAATCTTATGTAAGCATTATAACTCATGTTGGAGAGAATACTTTATCCATAGCAATGATTAAAAGGAAGTTAATGTGTTCAATTAATGATCATATCAGTTTACAAAGCCATATGACTTTAGCAGAAGAATGAATTAAGAAAAGATTAAAGCTATGTTTTTTCAAAGCATTTAGAAGAAAAAGGATCTCCATAAATCAGCCTTTGAAGCCCGTTGTTTGACATAAAGCAACCTTAAGGAAGGCCTCTTGTTGAGAGTGTAAGACATGGGGAATGATGGGCCTTATCCTGCCCCATGTTTGCAAAGTTGGAGTGCAAGGTTTGGCAGCTCAATCTTGGCCTCTTCGATAACAGGAGACATACTCAGTAGAGTCCTAGATCTTAAAAATCGTTCCCTTAGAGCTCTGAAAATTATGTACGTCTTCATTGTCGGATGCAATTAACTCCAAATAAATAATATACAAATAAATATTTAAATTTTGATTACATCCATTAAAAAACTATTGTTTTCTTATAGCTTTGAAAATTATGTCCATTTTCTTTGATTCTCAGACTCCAAAAGAATATAGATTATAAATCAATAGAATATTGATATATAGTTATTATTTGAAAAATACTAGATGAAAAAAATTTTTAAAAAAGAGAAAAAAAGTTTTGGCATGTTCAAGAAATTTATGCTGAAATAGTAAAAACTATGTATTCGACCAACTTTAGATTAAGTTAAAAATAAAATATCCTATCCCTCACAAGAAAACCCTCTGTGTCCATACTTTCATTTAAAGTCTAATGAACATATTGGCTGCAGCATACCAACAGTTTTGAATAATGAGTGTGCAGAAGAGGGAGGATTTGGATCCCAAGACCAACTCCCTATTGGCACAGACCAAGTGTTGGCAGTGGTACCTAAACCAATGTACTTTCTGCAACATCTGAAAAAAAGAAAACTTCTTACTTCAGTCAACAGCCTCTTCAGTCCATCCACTTGGTCCTCATTTGGGTTAAGCTCTCCACCTGGCCTGAAGAAAAGAATAAAATTAAGATTCAGAAATAACACAGCCCAATAGAACAAATTAGAAGGTAATAGACCTTTTAACAACGTACCATAGCGAGAATGAGCTTAAAACAATATCAGCTATTCATAAATGATCGGGGCAAATTATCAAAAGCTACTTTGCATTCTGTAAACATACTTTAAACCTCTCCATGGAGTTACGTCATCTTACGAAAGAATAAGACCATCGTAAGATGAGTTATCTCATCCATAGCACTGAACTGA
Source organism: Thysanoteuthis rhombus (assembly GCA_963457665.1). Taxonomy (NCBI): domain Eukaryota; kingdom Metazoa; phylum Mollusca; class Cephalopoda; order Oegopsida; family Thysanoteuthidae; genus Thysanoteuthis; species Thysanoteuthis major. The sequence goes on from OY735222.1 coordinate 37,711,170, forward strand.
CGGTTTGCTGGAAAGAGTTATCTCGTCTGTGGCAACAAACAGGTTGAATAAGACAATATTTGCAAGTAAAACATCAATTCTCCTTCTCTCAAATTTAAAAAAAATAAAATTGACACCCTTTTCTAAAATAAAACTTTGCAAATGAGCAAAGATGGTCAGTTCAAATGGTCTCTCAATATCCTTTCTTAACCTAGATTTTTATTTTCAACCAAAAGGCAAAAAATGAAAACTTGCACCCTACTTTAGAAAAAATAAATAATTAAGTGAATACTTTCAAGTTTTCAAAGTCAGGATTCGAAGTTACTCTGCACGCTTTCACTGAGGTTTCTACATAAATTGAAACATATTTGCTCAGTTTGAGTTTTAAAAATTAGTAATATCAATCAGTCATCTACCAACGAAGAAGAAATGAATGAAGCAAATATTAATTTAGGTTGATCATGATACATAAGTTATCTCTAAAATAAAATGTATCAATTTTTATTCAGACCATTTTTTATCATTATTCTATAATGAATGTTCTTGGTATTTAATTTTCTTTTAAAAGTGGTAATGTTAAACCTTGCTTGATAAACCTGTAAAAAAGAAAAATTCCGGTGCGTGCACAAAAGCCTATATTAATTTTCATACATTCAGCATTTCCCATTGAAGGCGCTCATTTGCAGACATTATCTTTATTCAGAAGATACAGAAATCTTCAAGCTGAAAAAAATAAAACCATGTTCATTGAAGCAAACAAGAAAAATCAAACCATAAATTCATGAAAATGTTTGATACTTACAATAAATTCCATTTAGCTTTGATTTACCAAATTTTGACAACTAGCAAATCTCTATTTTTGCAAAAAAGTGTTTATGTTCTTTCTATAAAACAAACAATTTCACCTTGAAAAGATAAGGCATCAAATAATGAGTTTGTAATGTATCTTTTCCTTCAAAGGGGGTGTTATATTATTAAAAAAAAAAAAAAAAAAAAAGTTAAATTCCAGAAAACATACCTTGAAATTATTAAAATTAAGATATTGGGGATTCTAAAGTTATATGACCAAAAACCAAAACTTTAAAATAATCCAACTGCTCCATCAGCTTTGAAGCATGCATTGAACTAATTGCTATTATTACTACAACACATGAATTAACCAACACTAGTTGATAGTTGATACGCACAACATACCAAAGACGACATGTCAAGGTGACGACAGTCATGTAATGTAAAAATCTCATCAAAATATACACAGAATATCAGTAGATTCTTCATACATATACTTACTCATTGATACCAACTGACACACATAGAACCTAGCAACCAACACAAACTTCAAACTCTGATTATACCGATTATATATTGAATGAAAACTAATCAGACGTGCACAAAGGGTTCAGTTTAGCATTATACTTAATTTGCTAAAAACATGTTCCACAGTCTGATTAGGAACCACAGGAAACTTAGTGGCCCAAGCTTTGAATTATGCAAACATAGATGGATAGACATTCAGTGAACTATAGTAAGAAGATGGATTTGTTCTTATTGCTGTAGACCTGTTCAATCTTAACACAGTTAAAAACCCCACAACTGTAATAAACAAGGATGCAGTCAGTACAGATTATTCAAGAAATGGAGACAAAAATTATTGCCTCAACATAGCTTTGCAATCAATAAGCAAAAAAGTGTCTATGCTAGGAACGCCATAATGTACTTCCCATTTTACTTTAGCTAATAAAGCACGTTTGAAGTTCGGAAGATTGATTGACAGAAATTACTGGGAAACTTGACTAGAAAAGAAAAGGAAAAAAAAAAAAAAATTGGTGAAGAAATGGGAGCAAAAAAATGGTGTTACTCTTTGACAGGTTTTGAGGACAAAATAAAAATTAGTTATGAATTCAACTAAAAGTTAATTTGAAAGTTTTAATAGCCAACTAAGGCAGCCAAAGAAATGAATCAGCAAGTCTGGATGTGTAGAAAGCTGGTTTGAGGACACAAAAACAAAAAAGGGATATGTAATCTGCAATCACTCTAGTTGACAAATCTAATACATCTAAAACAGAATTCTCAATACATTTTCAACCACAATCCAGTTGGCTTTCAAGCAATAACCTCACATACCCCAGATATATCTCCTGTTCAAATTCAACTTGCATAAACTAAACAGAAGGCAACTATTAAGATTTGATAGTTCAACAAATACATCATTTATGACAAAGATATATTCATATTTCAAATCTAAATCATTTTATTGTGACCAATATTTTTCTCACTTTCTATTTATTTATTGTGAAACTGTAACCTAGTCAGCAGGACCTTGGAACCCAGTAATGGGTTGGAACCAGTCCACTTTCCTAGAATCCACAAAAACTTAAGCTTACAAATCTTTATAAAATTTTAAAGTTCCTCTAACCATATTTTCTTGATACAGCATATATCTACATAGGCAGAACCAAACATTTCTGTTCAAGCCTTTAAATCTCAAAGTTATAAAATTGTCCTAAAGGCTATTCCACTCAGCTAATAGCAGAACACCACATCCTTAACCCGTAAGGAACCACTGTCATTGAATTGCAACCACCAATAAGTGATATGGAAGTATGGTTAGAAATCTGCTGTGCATATGACCAATAGGTGGCACACATATATTGGCACAATTCTGAAGTGAAATATAGCAATCATTTTAGTCATATTTCTGCCGTAATTTCAAAGTGAAGATTGTGGATTTTGTAGAATGTTCAGAAAGTTGGACTGAAGATTCTTAAATCCAAGATGGCAACCACCCGATGTCTTCATATACAAATTAGATATTTTTTCCCCATCTTGTGCCATACTGATCATTTCATGTCTATAGTAACTTTGTATCATGAAATCATTTTCCCTCTAAAGCCTTTCAAATACCTCAGTTGAATTTGTAAATTTTGACTCACAAACTCAGTGCCTAAAAGGGTTAAAATGATTTGTACAAGGAACAAACATCAACCATTTTTTCTGCCTGATGATTTGGTATTATGCCAAATTAAAGCCAACTGCCTGAACAAAGGGTAAGAAGGAAGAACTAGACAGAAAAAAAATATTTGGACATGAATAAACAGTAATATTCCGCTCAGTGCCGATTCAATCTTTTTAAAATATTTCTGTAATAAATCTAGTAATGTTAGATTTTTTTTTCTAAATATATTGTATATTTTAGTTAATGTGCAGGAGAATGAACGCGCGCACACAATTCATCAAGTATCAACGTACACACATATATATTACACACACACCTGAAATTAGCTACTAAATGAGACACACAGCAATAATCCATTCCATCATGTTGAGATCCAATAATGGCATATTTCAAAATGATTACTGGTACAATATCTTTGAGCATATTGCACCATGTACATCCATGATGATAATAGTATACTCACATGCAAGAAACCATGAAACTATTAATGCTATGATGCACGTTTAGCACAGCATTTAAGAACATATCTGGACAGCTACCACTCAATACGAGCATGGTGGCTCCTAAAAGAGCACAATGTCAGTGTATATGTGAGAAAGGACCAGATGCACAGTCCAGTCTTAGTTGATTAGCGAGAGAATACACCGAGACGGCCACAGAACAATCTTGCTGTATACAGCACCTGGTATTCCCAGACTGCCTCCTATCTGGTTAATGCCCAGTTCCAATGCGGTTTAATTCCAGAGATCCTACTAGAACTGGTGTATTAACACGATTTGGCTATAGCCAGAACATGAACAGAGGTATCATAGTATTGCAATAAGCATTCACAATAAAGTAAATATTCAAAAACATCAATATTTCATATTATTCCTACTAAAAAGTAATATATAGGCATCATCTGCTTCTCAATCCAAACCTAACATACTATTACCATTTTTAGTGTCTGGGAGAGCTCTAAACAATTTCCCATATAGATATAAATTAATGGTAATTGATTCTTCACTTCATGCCATTTTATAAAAAGGTAGGGATGCTCTTTTTTCAGATAGTGAGACAGATTTCTATATAAATCTCAATTAATCATACAGGAAATTTCTCTTTTTCATACAACATCAAAAATGATGTCTTTCAGATTTTAGAAGTATTTCTGCATCATGAAAACATTTGAATACTAACCAATAACCCAACCATTATAATTTCAAAGTCCATTCAACATTAATGTTCTCAACAAGAAAAAATTTGGAAATTGATCAGCTACACCAGATCAGTTTCAAAAAGAAGGCAACATCCTTGGATGATGTTTTTAAAGAAAAAACTCACAGTTTGAAAAATGTCGTCCCTAACTGCAAAAGAAGGACATGCGGCAGGCCATGTTCATGGACAATCAAAACACCTTCCACAGATCTTCGCATTCCAATCTTTTCAAACTCTTCTCTCATCCTCTGGAACCTCGCTGGAACAGAACTGTCCTTTTCATAGAGGGGCTCCTTTGTACCAAATGTATAGTTTGTTAATGGGTATCTAGGGAAGGGAACAAAAAGCAAGATTTAGAAAAAAAAAAAAAAAAAAAATTTGAATATATCTTTGCAAATCAAAAACACAGACAAACTGAAATTTTTGCCAAGATTTACTGAGATAACCAGCTTAAATATTCACATGAAATATTTTATATGTAATATCTATTTCCATTATTTTTTTAAATAAAAAGTTGAAAAACTTAGAAAAATTAATTTGCAGTATAAGAAGATACTGGGATATAAATTGATAAGTTATAAAAATTTTAAAAAAAAACAAGCAACATGACCCAGTGTCACCAAGGTTGTTTTAGGTAAACAGCTTTCCAAAAATACACACTCTTTACCTGCGATGAATGTTGCCACATCTATGAGAGTCAAATTTTCTTTCAGACCAAATTGAGACCAAGAGAGAGAGAGGAGAGAGATCCACAAGATCCAGATTTGCTCTCTTACAGACCAAATTGAAAAAGTTGAAAGCTGCTTGTGGAAACAGGTTAAGAACTTTGACAAGAGAATAGGGGAAATAAAAAATAAAAAAAAGCTGCTTGCAGTAAAGAACGGGGGGGGGCGGGTTTATGAGAGACAAAATCACTTTCTAACCAAATTCAAAAATTATTTAAACAACGTTGCAGGTTTTGAATGTAGTCTGTTTTTGTCTCATTCAAGTACTGGGCAAAAGGCCATACATTGCAATGTTCAAAAGACCAACTAGATTCTTAGCACAGAGAAGAGATTTCGATACATCATATCTACCAACACTTTTCTTTTTCATTCATGTTGATTCTTATAATCGTTAAAACTTCTTGGGGTAGTTTTCAGTAAATGACACACCATTGAGGAGTTATGACATGATAAAATGTAAATGTTAAGTCTCAGAAATGGTGTAGTTTAACAAGAAGCTAAAAACAGTCCTGATTTTTTTCACAATGGATTGAATTCATCATTCATTAAGAAAATTGTGATTCATACAAAACTGCAACTACTCAAAAATGTGAAAAATTGTCTTCGAACTTGAATCAAGTGTATTTTTACTACAAAGAAAACACACACGAACAAACAAGAAAATGTTTCAATCGACAAGAGACGAATTTTTGAAATTCAAATAAAAGGTAATTTTATGAATATTTCTCTACAATGCTAGATAAAGAATACCTAAGACTGAAATTATTTTTTAAACTGAAAAAAAAAAAAAATAATTAAAATAAATAAATAAAAACTCAGTTAATATGTTTAATGGCCACTTTTATAGGCAGATTGAAAAAAAAGTTACAAATCGTTTCAAAGTTTATTTTTTCTCTTTAAGCCGTCGTATTTAAATGTCATCATAAATTTAAATTGCTAATTCAGACAGCCAAAAACCGTTGAAAATATTTCTGCACTTTCAATCAATAAAGCCTCCACTAATTGGAAAAGTGTCAATTTTGATGAGAATTATACTTCAGGTTTCAAGGGGGGGTGCATTTCCGATGCAACTATAATGCAGAACTAGGGACCGTTTCTTTCAACTTGATTTTTCTCGTCATGGTTAAACTATGTAAATCTTAACCAAGACAAGATGAAAAAAAATACTTTTAATCCATTAAACCCAATCAATTTTCTTGGAATTCGTTAGTTTTGTTTCGGGTTTTACGTGGGAGATTTCTATTTACTAGGTTACAGTAGTGGTAAACTGGATAATTAGTTCCAGTCCGTTGTACGGAAGTGAGGCTTCGATATTCTAATGGCGTTTTTGTGCTTTGACTGAACTCAGGAATTATTCAATCTGATAATGCGATTTTCTTTTTTTCCAACCAAGTAATTTTTTGTTTCTGAGCTTTTTCAATCGGGCAGGCCCACAAACGAAGGTCTTAATACTGATTGAAAAATCACAAAATAAAAAACCGATTAAAAAAAAAAAAAAAAAAAGCATAACTTATTTTCAGATCTAATTTTATTTTGTAAGTCTAACGTCTTGTATGAACTCGATCTGTATTGATAATGACAAAATCGAAATACTTTGATGCCATATTTTCGTACGCAAGGAAGTGAAGTAAGGGTCAAGTTAAGCATTATAATTACATCGTAAACAGAAGCCCTCTTGCTTGAAACCTGAAGAACTTTCTTGTCAAAACTGACAATTTTCTAAAAGTAGCCGAGATCTTATTGATTGAAAACAAAAAGATTTTCCTGAAAAATGTTTCATGGGATTTTTGGCTTTGACTGAACTCACAAATCCTAACCAGAAAATCTAATGATGAAAGTAGGAATATGTATATGCTTTTTTTTCAACACTTTATTTATTTTTGAGCAAATTTGTTGTACTGTACAAAAGAAAGGAAAAAAAACGGCAAGGTTCGTTTCAGCAAATTTTCAAAATTTACTTATTTTCTGAATTTCTTTGATTAAAAAAAAAGAAAAGGAAAGACTCGCTGCTTGAGAAATATATATAACTATCGTGGAAACAAAATAGAAATAAATCGGAGAAGCAAGTAAACCTCTCAAAATGTGTTGAATTACACGAACGATTTAAAATAATGGACACAAAGTGAATTCAACAGAAAGATAATTTTAAATTTGAAGATGAATTTTTTAAATATTTCTCTCCTCTTTATATACAAGAATGAACGAAATGATTGAAACACCAAGTCGGCTAATTAGTAATGATTTTTCAAAAGAAAAGCCAAACGTTCTCCTTAAATCTGAATACAATAAAAAAAAAAAACCAACGAACTGAAAATTAACTGAAATATGAGATTGATTCTTTCTCGTAAACAGTTGAGTTGATTTAGCTTATTTGATAATAGACCAAAGTTCTAGTTACGCTAATTCATATTGATTGGAACAATTGCAAAATATGTTAATTAAAAATGAAGTTAATCCGCGTGCTTAAATTTTTTGGTTTCTAGAATAAAAAAAAAAAAAAATGAAATATATTTCTCTTACTTGACCGGTACATAATAGTTATACCTAGTCGAAGTGAAATAAGCTTCGAAGTACGTACTATGATTTAGAGAAACTTTGATAAGAAAAATAAAATAAAAATGACAATTTTAATACAATTGGGGATTTTTTTTAAATTTAAATCTATTGAACAATTCAGAACAAAGTACGACTGTTATTCTAAAAACAAATTTCTACGGAGTAATGGCCAGAAGCAGTTATCTCCCCTTTACTTGGAGATTCTCTCATAAAACAACAAACTGTGTTTTTGTTTTTCAACTAAGCATAGCATTAATGCCTTATATCGGAAATGAAGAAAAAAACTTGAAATTAAAGAAAAAAGAAAGCAAATTAAAAGCCAGGTAGGCTTTCTTTTCAACTGAAAAAGCATGCAATCTAATAATCAAGATTAATATTGTTATGTATGATGGACGACATTTTAACTTACAGGTTGATGGTCCTCTCCAACGTGATGGACGAAGAGGAGAGACGTAAGTTCCCATATTTAGCCGTACTATGTTGTTGTTGCTGAGAGCCGCCGGTTGCGGTTCCACCCGTTCCAGAACCAGTTTTAGGCCAACCAGCAGACCTCGGGTACGACGGCATTTTGGGGGCCTGCTGAGCCATGTGCCACCTCCTCCTCTTCTAGACAGACCCGAACAAACTTCCGTGCCACGATTGAAGCGCCATCATTTTCACTATTCAAACAACAAGGGAAGATAATCCGGAAATAAGTGCAGAGGAAACCCGTTTATTATAATCACGGATAATATTATCAGGCGGTTGTTGCTATTTTAATCAGTTTATCCCAAACGCTATATTTTAATTATTTAAAAAAAAAATAATAATCTCATAAATTCTACTGATACAATTTTCATATATTTCATTTCATAAATTTCGTATAAATTGTTTAGCATTATAAATTCAATAACATAATGTATTTATAACAATGAACATAAATTGTTCCAATTTTCTTATCCTCTGTTCAATGTTAACCGGTTTTTGTTATGCAAAAGACTCCCTAAGTGATCATAAAAGTGGTTTCCTCAGTGAAAGTTCATCAATAAAGCATTTTTCATTCTAATTTCAAGTTTCAGGACATAATTATTTTCCCCGATTGAATAGGTATTTTTAAAAGTAATTTAATGGAGGACATGCATCAGATATTTACTTTCCTCGTGTTAGTCTGGCACAAGGCCACAATTGTAGAGCATTTAATAAACACTGACAGCCATTTGCAAGCATAGGCGAACAAGCCAGGAGGCAAGGAGGGCAACCCCCCGTCCCATTCAACATTTTAAATTTCTATTAAAACCATGGAAAGATTCCGACAAGTCAAGCCTAGGAAGAGTTCCGATATGCCTGTGTTTGCAAGACTGCAGCTGGTGTTCTAAGAGAGAAAATGCTGCATATACATTTTAGAAGTGTCGTTTTGATTAAATATTCAATTTGGTAAAGGCAGTGTCTGATTAACCATTAGACTAAGTAAGCCTAAACCAGAGGAACTAGAAGTGGGGTTCCGAGAGCAAAAAAAAAAAATGGTTTAATTGGTGTACTCATGAGTATTTTGAATGATATTTCAGTACTTTTACATCTGGGATATTACAAATACAACATTGTTTTCTAAAATGAAAACCGATATAAAATCGCTGTAATTGATTCATTTAACTTAATGATATCATACATGTTATTTCTATTATTATTCGGACCATCCTCATCTTGGTTGTTTTTCACACAACGTTTTGGCCGTTGTACTCTATGGCCTTCATCAGGTATCATCTGGTAGGTGTGGGGAAGTAACGAACCGAACCCTTTATTTAACTGACGGGGGTATATTGACCGCTAAACTTTACAATTTTTACTTGGAATTTGTTAGAGCAAGTTTCAGCACATGGTCTGTATGTTGTGCATTGAAAATTAGGAAGAATAGCATAACTGACAGAACAGAGCTATCATATGTTTAACTAACATGGTACACGTGACGAGATTATTTACAAATGGATAAATTTTACAAATTTACATTTTAGTATTAATGTATTCATTACAACCAGAATGGAGATTGTATTTTGTTTAAATTCAAATAAGAACGCAAAAAAATTTAATGAAATTGAAGAAAATTGGTGAATCTAAGTCAAGGTGTCACGAGAAATTAATTTGTGCTTTCTGTTTTATTTCTTTCTCATTTCTGTAGAGGCTGTATGCTGAGCAGCTTGTGCAGTGGTAGTTATGGGTGGGGAGTAGAGTCAAAGGTAATAGAAAATGGGGTATTAGGTGGGAATACTGGAAGGCAGTCACGTAGTTCATCTTTCTTTCCTCTTTCATTTAGATTTTAGAAAAATGCATCATGGATTTATAAAATTATTCTCCCCTTTCCCATTACTGAACAGATAAACAAACAAACCAATAAATTTGATTTAAGCTTTTTTTACAATAAGAAAGACACTCTTTTCATTTCCAAAGATACAGCATTAAAGGAACATAACTTATTCCAATCTTCCTTGAAGGGTTAAGATGTTGCAATGATCATAATTCAATAAGAAAAAATATACTTAAAAAAAGGAAAAACATTTCATTAAAATAAAGATACAGCTTTCTTTAATATACCGCAAATACACATACTCACTCTCCTTCTCTCATTCGTCTATTTATCTTTTAGACAATAACTAAATTCGGAAACAGAAACACTCCTAAGAATTAACCAAAGACTAAAAAATTTTCCTGGAATTGCCGAAATAAGCCAAAATAAACAAGTATCTTCTCAGAATTATCCCCTTTTACCATAAATGGCGAGAATTCCCAGAAGAAGGCCTAAACTTCAAAGGAAACAAAACCCCATATTTATTCAGGAGAGGGTAAGAGTCAAAAGGACAGTCCAGCAAAATCTCAAGATTAAAAACATGTAAATAACAATGCAACAGCTCAATCATAAGTCAAGTACCTTGATTACAGACTTTAATCTGCACATTGAAAAGACTTTACATTCACTACACATTACAAAAGATTATTTCTCTTATTTGTTTGAATGCATGTACATAAATGAATTGTGTAGTATTTTTACACAAGAAAACTTTGTCGTATATTCCTCTGTCATTTTTCTCTCTCTCTCTATAACTTCTTTCCCCCAATTAACAGAATGATGATAGCCAGCTCCCTTAGTAGTATTGAGTACGCACAATTGTATCCGTGGGAATCTTCTGATACTATATTATAAATCCTATCTTAATGGAGTCAACAATAACAAAACTCAGGAACGCTCACAATGTCATTATTATTTACTAAATTTAGCCTGGTATATTACAAGGGTACAGTAGCGGGTAATTGAGTAAAAATTAAATTCACTACAGTAGTAATGATCTGTCAGATGAATTCTCCAAGTATAATTCTTGTAAAAGACAAAATTTATCCTGTTCCTCCCCCTTGCCTTTTGGCATTGCACAGGCATCAACGAGTACTCTGTCCTTATCCTTGGCGCAATGAGAAGGTGAAAGCCTCGGGGAACAAGTTTCATGGAACTGGACATTTTAAGGGGGACAGGGTAGGAAAATCTTAGATGAGTATTTTCTACCCTCATACATTCCTGCAAACATGCACATAGATTCCAAGTATTTTCTTATTTTTCAGATTTAATTGACAGTCCATTCATTTATTGGTTTTTGTCAAACTCCAAAATCGGAGATCACCTTGTTTTTTACCATAACAACAAGAAAAATCCTCACCAAAATTAGGGGTGTAAACTGATATGTAAAAATTCACATTCATCAATCATGATTTGAATTCCCGACCAACTGATCGTCAGGAGACTCTTACTGATTAAGCTAAATTGACTAGTCTTTCATATTAACGAAAATTTATTCTTGACACGCAAGGGCTCATTTCATTCTAATAGATGAATACAATTTTACAAAAATATGTATATATTTTTATATATCATACACACAATCTGATAGTTGCAGTAATCATCTTCAGTCGGAATAGAAGTCAGAGCGGAGTTAGAGCCTGCACTAACCAGACTTGTTTTAATTCATATTTAATGAATATAGTAAGTTTAAATTAAATAGTTATGAATAAGAATTAGTCGTAACTTCAACATGTTTTAATTCAACTTTCAATATATCGTTTCTTTTACTAACTTTAAGTTAGGTGCGGAAAAAATATATTCTCTAAAAGGAGTCAGTAGTCAAAAAGTTTAGGAAACACCGGCTTCGAGAAACTTGGAATAGGGTTTTTTGTCATTCTAGCGTTAGTAAACAAGAGTTATTGCCCTTGACGATTTGTTGTGAAGTTTATTGATGCTTCGTACTATCTTGAGACTAGGGTGTCCAGGTAGAATACATCATACTTTTTTCTTATTTTCCTCAGGTTGTTTACATCATACGAATATGCCAAGGCGCTGTTTACGTTCAAAGACTAGATCTCAACTCAACAGTGAGAAGAATATGGAAGATACAGAAAATCCAACCGGTAAAATGGAGAAGACGTCTCCTGAGCCCGCGAAACAACCACGTGTTGCGAAGGTTTTGCCAAAGCGTAACGCCAGAAGTGTCAAAAGTGAAAAAATCAGTAACTGTGATAGCAATTCCAATAAAGTTCTTGGAATTTCTATTAAGACTGAAATATATGATCCAGGATACGAAGAAAGCAGCAATTATCATTTTACCTCGTTAAAAACAGAGCCTAACGTAGAAGAGTATAACCAAACACTCTCAAATCCCACTTCTACTAGCTCAACGAAAATACTGAAGCCAAATCTAGGTCGGTTAAGAAAGAAACGTGATTTGAAGAAAGTAAAAATAGAATTTGATGAAGATGAAGTTAACCGCAAGAAAAATGAAAAAGCAATAGATGCTGCAAAGCAAAAATCTCCATATTTTATTAAGAGGGAAAAAGAAGAAGCTGGCTTTGATGAAGTTGAGACGAAAGATGTTAAAAGGTTAAAATGGGAACCTAACAATTGGGTTTTGTTGCTCAATAATATCCGAGAAATGAGAAAACAACAAGATGCTCCAGTGGACTCAATGGGCTGTGATGAAATTTCAGACCGAAGTTCTGCACCTGAGGTTCGTATGTTATTTTTTTTTTTTTTTTAATATTCAAGTTTCTTATATGATTTGTAATAGTAATATACTTTTAGTCGGCCCCAAATCTTCGGCACTGTCACAGTGTTATTAGTCATTAATAACATGACCCTGCGTGTGTGAGGGAGGGGAAGAGAAACGCCCCTATACACCACATTCCTATTGTTCTGTACCTCCATTACTGTAAATCCTTCGATGGTGTCCCTCACAGTTCGTGAGAGTGAATTGCTCCTAATCCCATTAAGCTCCTGTTTTCAGCGGTACCCCTCCAAGTTCCATCCTTTTCTCTCTGTTTATCGAAGACTTCCCCTATCAGGTAGACTCCCTGATAATCTTCCTCTTCACAGACGACACTAAGATATGCCTTCCACTCACAAGAGACTTTTCAGCTATGCAGCTTCGGGAAGATTTATGGAAACTAGAGTACTAGGCCAGAAGCATGTAGATTAAATTTCGACCCCTAAAATGTAAGGTCCCACTTCTAAGTGAAAGCAACCACCAAGCAGATTACTAGATGCACAACGGTGACGGTAGCCTTCATGAACTAGAAAAAACTGAAGTAGAAAAAGATTTAGAGGTAAACACTGATACAAAGTTGAAATTCAAATCTCCAACCATTGCCAAAATAAAATAAACAATGCAAAACAAAACTCTCAGATACGTTAAGCACACATTTAATTATAATGATGAGAACATGTTTTTGCTACTGTGCAAAGCTTTTGTTAGACCTCATTTAGAATAGTTCCTGCATTTGGTCTCCCTTACTAAAATATAACAGAAATGCTATTGAAAGGCTACAACACAGGGCTACAAAGATGATACCATCATTACAAAAACCTGACCTACTCGGAGAGGCTACTAAAACTCAACCTAGAGAGATTGGAATAATGACATAAAACGCACCACATTTCAAACAATGTCCACATCGTTGAACAAACCTATTATTGCAATGTCCCAACAAGCAAATGTTCACCCTTCACTACAAGAGGCCATTCAAAGAAAATACGAGTCAAGAAAGCCACCTGTATTAGAAAACATTTCTTATTCTCCAAAGTAATAAACAGCTTTACAGAAGAAATCATAAATTCGATGAATAACAGGCCCTATACAAATAACCCTAAAACTGAAATCTCTAGCAAATTTCTTTTAAAATTCACTGGACCTTTTCTGTATTAGATTTGCTCAGTAAACCAAGTCAAAAGTCGTTGTGCCATCAGGCACAGAAAAGAAGCATTAACCACATAAGGGTGGATCACCTGACTAAATAAGGTAACTAATTTCCTAGTTGTGATGAACATTATCATCACAGGCACCAAGACTATAGTTATTGCCCATTCAACACTTGCCGACCAGTGGAGTTTATTAATAATGAAAGTGAGTTGAATTTATTTATCAATTTTTATGAAGTATTTGATGGATAAATAGTGATTTGTAAAGTATATGAATATATTCAAGTACAGAAGAAGTGGCAATTGTTTGGAATAGGTTCACTAAAACATTTTAATATCTTGTAAGGGAGATAACTTCCCAGCAGATACGATTAGCTGTTATTAAACTGTTATGGAACAAATGAAAGCAGAAAATTCTGAGCATTTGAAACTGTATTTTATTAGATTCAACTATAAAGGATACAATTTAGATTTAAATGGTTCTTATTCTCTTTCAAGTAGGATCCTCGATCATGTTACTATTTACCTTTATCTTATTGTTGTTGCTTTTTATCGCAACTAAACTCAGGCTGGGTACTCTTTATATCATTAATGAATTAACACCGCATCAAAATGAAGAATGTTCCAGGTAAGAATCGAATTCACAACTCTCTATACTAGAGGATGGTTCACTCAACTTGCAACCATTCTTAGGACTAATTTAATGGAATTTGGTGGTAAACGTCAATCTAAATCAAAATCCTTAAACTCACTCCCAATCTACGATCTCCTCTGTGCCATATTTGTTGATAAATGGTGGTTTAGTTCAATCCAATTTTATTTTTATTTATTTTAGTTGAAGTACTATAAATCATTGTTTATTTGTGCTACTATTTTACCTTCATCTGAATTGTTGTTTTTCTGTTGCAACTAAAATCGGGCTGGGCACTTTAAATGTCGAGTAGATAAATTAACAACGTGGATCAAAATAAAGACATAGGATCCTCAAGTTCCTTCTTGATATAGCCCGTGTTGGTACAATTTCTCTGGGAAGTTTATTCCAAATGTCAATCACTCTCAGTGGACAAAAGTTTGATTTAAAAATTGTTCTTGCATATCTTTTTTGTCTGTATGTCTTCTCATCTGTCTTGATTCAATAAACATAAAAATATTTCAAAATTTCCACACAAATTAGTGTAAATATGAAGTAAACATTTTCTGATTTGTGCCAAACTATATTTCATGATTTACACTTTAATTACGTATAGGGTTATCCCCCTTGTAAAATATTGACATAATGTTCTGGTGAACCTTTTCCAAACAATTACTCTTGATGTATTGAATAAAGTGCTTAGTACTAACTGATTGAATATTAGGTAAATTATTTGAGGTGACCCTAAGAAGTAGCTCCCTTTATATATCCATCATTCAATTTCATCAGCCGGTCATTGTTATCTGAAAAACTGCAACAATACGCAGCTTCTTCTGTATTTAAATTTTTTTTCTCAAAAAAGAAGTTTAGAAAATGTGTTGTTTTCCTTTTGCAGGTTTTCAGATATCAGGTCCTTTTGTCTCTGATGTTGTCCAGTCAGACAAAGGACCAAGTAACTTCTGCTGCCATGGCCAAGCTTCGAGCATATGGTTGTACAATGGAGCACATCTTGAATACCTCAGACAAGAAACTAGGGGAGCTGATCTACCCGGTTGGATTTTGGCAAGTGAGTATTAAATACAGTTTTAGTTTTGGGGGTTCTTCCAGAAATTAAATGGGTAAGATGGTTAGGTGAAGATCATTCGTGGGTTGTAGAGCCCCAATGTATGCATTTTCTGAAAGACCATGTATTGAGAAGCAAGGAATTTTTTTTTTTTTTTTTTTTTTTTTTTTTTTTTTCTAAATGGCCTAAAGGAATGAAAAGTTTTACAAAAACTAAGTTTGGGGACTTGAAATTAATGTGTGGTTTCCAATACTGTTGCATGTATTGGAGAAATATTTATCCCATGCCAGAAATAAGGGTCAAGAAATCCAAAAACTGCAAGGACTTCTACATTAAATTTGTCCATCTGCTTGAGAAATATGAAAATTGGATACAGTATGTTCTAAAATCTCATCTACATATTGCATTTACAAGTTCAATGAATATAAAGCTTGGAGCTAATTAATGAAATTGAAATCAGCTATGTTCGAGTATATTGCTCTTGATTTGGATGAATAAACCTAAAAGAGACAAGTCAAGGCTGCCCCAAAACTGCAATATTTGATTGCATAAGATTTAAAGTTAGAAAACCACCTGGAAAAAAGGTTTAAAGTACGTATCAAGTAAAAAAAAAAAATCCATTTAGCTCATCCCAAATATCTTTCCTTTTATATAAGACAAAACCAAGTAAATGCATTGAGTAAATATGATATTGAAACAAAGTAATGCAAAAATCATATACTGTCATTCTTTTCTTTTTTGTAATGTGACTGATCATCTTGAATCAGTATATCTAAAATTTGTCACCAAATGGCAATAAAAACAGGACAGCATTTTTGTTTACTCTGAACTAAAGCCATAGTCATCTCTGAATATTGATGACAAACATCATATCATCATGATATTAGAGTTAGTATCACAATGTTATTTCGTAAACTCATTTTATTACAACATACACTGTTACTTTTGACTGTTTCTCTTCAATTAAAATTTATAATGAACGATTTTAACAATGATTATTGCCAGCTGTTTACATCTACATCACTATATTAATGAATGATCTGATTATTTCAGGAATTAAATAATATGCTACACTATACATATTTTCTTTCTTTTCTTAGAAAAAGGTGATTTACATCAAGAACACTACCAAAATATTGAAGGAGAAGTACAAAGGTGACATTCCAGATTCAGTTGGAGATCTACTGCGTCTTCCTGGCATTGGGCCGAAAATGGCCCACTTGATTATGAAATGTGCATGGGATCAACTGACCGGCATTGGAGTGGACACTCATGTCCACCGGATTTCAAATCGGCTTGGGTGGGTCCCCAAGCCCACAAAGGAAGCTGAACAGACTCGAAAAGCACTGGAAGACTGGCTACCCAGGTAATTATTTCTTAGATTCATTCAAGAAAATGTTTATATCAAGAGAACCAAATATTGATCTAAGAGATATATACAAATGTATGGAATACATATAAAGAGGAGTGTGTGTAGGAAATGAATTTTATTTTTTAATTTATTTTTATATATATTCCCAGAACAATTTTGACTATATAGTCATCTTCAGATGTGAATGAATGGCGATTGGTACTATAGCTGGCTCTGCTCTTACCAATTGAATGATATTCTGGCAAGTTGAGGAGTTTGAATGAGCACGCTTTCTCTTTTCTATTTTCATAAGCATAAATATTTATATATTTATATACATATGTCTGTTCCCTATGCTAATTGTGTGTGTATCTGTAGATAAACAATTTATGTTCGACAAAATGTGATAATTATGGAGACATTTAAGCTGGAACTATATTTTGTTCAGCACTGGTGTTACCCTGTAGCAAATCAAACAGCTCCAGATTGTGTAAATGAATAAACGCATGACACTTGTGTGTGTGTGTGTGTGTATATATATGTATAATGAAAAGCTTTTGCAGGTGTTTTATTTTTTTCAATCAGGGGTGTCTATACATCTTACTATTATTTGCCAGTCTGTCATAACTCAGGGATGGCTGGAGCTATGGCCACCCAATTTTCTGTGGTTATTATGAGGTCCTGGAGCAGTTAAGTTAAAGTTCTCTAAATTTTCGAGTTTTTAGCTAAGGGTTCCATTTACAATGTAAGTGTAATGCTAAACTGAACCCTTACTTTGTGACCATCGGGTTTGCTAAATCTTTATCTTTCCATTTAACCATAAAAAGGAGACATCTAGCTGAAGATTACACCCATGGGTTGGATTTTCAGTTAGTATGTATAACAAGAAAAAGCAAGCATACTGATGAAGGGTTATAAGGATAGGTTGAAAGAGTTATGATTAACATCATTAGAAGATAGGCAAGACTTGATAGAAATGTTTAAGATTATGCATGGTTTAGAATCAATAAACCTGATGTATTCTTTACTAGACAAGGTTGCAAGGAACTGAAAAACCCTGTATAGGCGGTTGGAGTAAATAGAAGTTGGCTGAATATCAGAAAATTCTTTCTTAGCAGTCGATAGGTGGGATAGTATAGATTACCTAAATAGGTACTACCATCAACAGATATAAATTATTCTAAGAAATTTTGTGATATTTATTATATGATCACGAATGTATAAGGCTCTAGATTGTGTAAATATAAGCTTTATGATGTGTGCTTGTATATACAATTTGTATACTTTTTTTCACACTATAATAAATGTTATGAAAATTGAGTTCAAAACCAGAATTTTAAAGACCAATTATTATTTCTTTTGTTTTGTAGAGAACTCTGGAGTGAAGTGAATCACTTACTGGTTGGATTTGGTCAGCAGATATGTCGGCCAGTGAATCCTCTCTGCCACAGTTGTCTCAACAAGGACATTTGCCCAACTGGAATTCAAAACAGCAAAGCCCCAAAGAAAATAAAATCACCCAAAAAGTTAATCAAACAAGAAACTTGATTTGATTCCCTAGACGGAATTAAACTTTACAGTACCCGTCCATCTATCCAGCAGGCTTTGGACCGTGCTGATCCAGATCTCTAGATATTCTTTATTTCTGGACCAAGGCTTAATATAGAGAGATGAATTTATAAATAAACAATTAAGTTTCGTTTTTTTTTTTTAATGTATTTTACAGACAAAAATTAATATCCTCATGAAGCGAAGTCTTTATTAATCTACATGAAAATATACAAATCAAAAATGTTTAGGGAACCAAAGTTTGGTTCATCCAAAAGATACATTTCTCGGTTTTCACTGGTTGTAATTCATCTAGTTGTACAATATTGGTTTTGATTAGAGTTTTTTAAATTTTGTGGTATTATTTATTTTCAAGTGAAGTCTTAATAAACTTATTTCAGTGCATATGTTTCAAAATAAATTGAAATTCATGTGGAGAATAAGAGGATAGTTAGTCTACTAATTTCAAAATATAGAAAAAAGTAAATTGTTTGGTGTTAAAATATATTGAAAATATTTCCTGCTGTACAATTCAAAAATGCAAATTTTACACCGCTCAATTAACAAAAATTTTATTTAATCAAAATAAGGATGCCACAATCAAACTATAATGTAATTTAATCAAAGCTACGTAGAAATCAGACTTTTCTAACAACATTAAAAAAAATATTGTGGAGAAATAGCATAATGAAATTTTCCAAAATTTTATCCGGACAAGGATTGTGTAAATAAATGACAACTGGTGAACACCATAAAAATTAATCTTTTAGATCCCTGAAAACGTTATTGCGCCAATTCTTCAATTGTAGATTATGAAATATACAATGAAAAGTGAATGAAGAAAAGTCAAGAATGAGCTATTTTTAGCCTTTATAAACTAATCCACTTCAAAAATGGTCTGTTTAATCAATATTAATCCATTAATCTTCAACTGAAGCCTATTCAAAACATCGCAAAGATCTAAACAAAGGGCAGCCAAGCGGTGGACTACTATGAAAGCCCACCAGGTTCAAAAACTATCCAGTTTTTTGAAATGCTGGTTTTCTGATACTTCTGTTCATCTTGAAGCTGAATAAATGGTCCGGTACTGTATTTAATCTGAGATTATAATCGCAATAGGGCTCTTGCTGAATATCTGGAGATTGCTTTGGACTTGGTTTTTTTTTGTTTTTTTTTTTCTTTTTGAAAACAAGAGATCTGTAAAAATTAATTCCTGGTACTTCTACAGTAAAGCCTTGCATCTAAACTAAGTATTTCTAAGGGTCAAAATATTTTTTTTTTGTGCTCTACCAGTCATAAAATGATATCATCTCAGGTGGTTTTATAAACAAATAACTGGATAATTTATGTGAATTATTTGACTCCTCCATATTAATGAATATTAGTACTTTGATCAGCTGATTGAATAAGGTGTAGTGACGAATTGGATAATTTATGTAACTCATTTGTCAGGTCACCTGAGATTCTATCATTTTATGACTAGTAGAACAAAAAAATGATAATGACCCCTAGAAATGTATAGTTGAGAAGCAAGGCTAAACTGAAGTATTGCCCAACTCTACCTCAATCAAGAATGATTACTATGTTGCTATACAGCGAATAGTTTGTACCGTTTCATTCGCAACGCTAATGTTTTACCAGATGAATGATAATTATCAATTGAAATGTTCTAATTCATTATAGAGAACAAAAAAAAAAAGTTGACTGTTTACAATTGTCTCTTTGTCATCCATTCATTCTTTAATGCTGGAAAAATCTCATTTCTCAGGGTTGTAATTTTTATACTTTTATACCATTAAAGTTTTTTACCATTATTTCCTTTGGAGTTTTTCTTTTATATTTTCCTGCATGTATCACTAATTGGAAATATCAGGTATGATATATTCCTCATTATTGTGAATGCTTTTTGTGATCAAAGCTGAGATGTCTGGCAAGATGTGAAATGCTGTCCAATGCTTCGCTCTGACAATTCACAGGAACCATTTTTCCCAGTTTTTGAATCTTCACTATATTTAACAAACATCTTACAATTGTTAAATATTCAAACACAGTTTTTTTCAGCCAATTCCAACTTTGAGTGAGTGTGCTTGCAAGTCATCACTTTTTGTCTTCCAACTCAAATTCACCTTTATTGAACGTCACAAACCATCCACAACACGTACTGCTTCCAACCAAATCATCCTCATAGGCTTCATCAATTATCTTTTCACTTCTGTCGCTGTCTTTCCTTAATTGAAAAGGAACAACGTTCTGCATCACGTATGCATCATGTAAAATTATCTTCTATGCAGGGTCATGTGATCAATAACGGTGTCTAAACTTTATAGTGGGTGCCTCATTGAACTTTCAGTTCTTGTTTTCTCAACGCAGGATAAATGAACATGGAATAGAGTACTCTCAAGTCTGGTTTTCGACTGTGTATTAGTCAGGCTGGTTATGTATGTATTGTGCATAATTTCAACATTTACCCCTTGTGTCAATTAAAAAAGCTTTTTTTTTTTTTTTTTTTTTTTCATTTCTTTTTTCCAAAATTCAATTTGCAATGTAAGTATATGCTAAGTTGATCCTTTAGTTTGTGTCCGACAAAATACAGACCCCTTTTAGTGATCACTGCCCAACAAAAGGGAATGGAAGTGTTCATCAATCATCCTTTTTTTTCCAATTATTTGATTGATCACCCCCCCCCCAACATGGCACACTGCCCCATTCAGTTTTGACTTAGATAATAATCGGCCTCCTCTCTTTTCAACTGCGAATAGGCATTTCCCGTCTCCAGAGATATTGATGATCAATATTCTATATAAAACATATAAAAGAAATTCCGTTTTGTTGCCTTCTTTTACTAACCCAGAACCACGGCTGGGTTTAATATAGTTTGGTGAGACCCACCCCAACAGCAAAACACCCCACACTGGGAACTCTTGTACTTACGATTTCTGAATCTCTATAGGAATCAAAAGGATTAAGAATGGGAAGAACTTTTGAAAATCATGTTCCATTCTATTCTGTTATTAAGTGAAATGAAATATTAATGAATCCTGCTCTTTGTAAATTGTTATTTTGTCTATTTAATTGCCTATTTCATAAGTGTAACAATTAAGATGGAGGTAAATGGTAGCAAAATTTAATAATGATTCATAATACCTCATTTACTAAAATGAATGAAAATAAAATTGAATTGAACTAAACTACCAGTTAATAACAACCCTGGCACCAAGGAGATTATGGATAGGGAGTGAGTTTAAGGGTTTGATTTGGACTGACACTTGCCACTAAGTTCAGAACTGTCACACATTGAGTGCTGCCACCCCACCCTTGTTGTAGGGGTCATGAGTTCAATTCTCACCTGGAATTTATTTTTTATCCAATCTATGCTGTTAATTTATTTACTACTGCTGAAGAGTACGCAGCCTGAGCTTGGCTGCGATTAAAAAAAAAAAAAAAAAACAAGTTGAAAGTAAATAATAGCAAAAATTAACAATGATATACAACAGATATTTTTAGATGAATCTATGGTAATGATGATCATCACTGACAGGCTGACATACTGAAATGCTACCACCACCTCTTGCCTCCCCCGTCCATATATGTCTGTTAGTGCAAACTTGTGCATCTATGATCTGATCTTCAGATATTATATTCTCAAGATACTTTTTCCAAGTATGCTGGGATTTAATTTTCAACTTTTTAGAAAAATATTTGTTATTAAAAGAGCTGGCTACCAATCACTTGGTCCTGAATTTTTCATGTTAATTTCATAAATGTATTTATTTATCAGCATATTTCTAACATAAATTTTCATAGGTATGTAAAGCTTGTCAGTTTGATTTAACATGACAGGACAGACAAACAATGAAGGATTTACTCCTCTAAATTTGGAGCGAATAGTTTTGGTTACAGAAGAAAAATGAAGTCAACTCCATATTTGGACTGGAGTTTGACTAAAGTTTAAACACCATACTAATGCAAAAATATTCAAGAAGATAGTATTATTGTGATTGTCAAAAAGGATAAATCCTCAGAGTTGATGCAGAGAATGTCATCTCTGGCTTCAAGAAATGTCAAGAAAGTAAGATAAAACTGAACTAATAGAAAAAACTTGGGTTCTATTTCTGGATTTATGATATGTGGTGAACATGAATGCAGACCCCTGCACTTAAGTAATTGGTGTCACAAAGTCAAAGTTTTAACCTCTCTTTTAAAGCAATAGGGACATGCTGTCCCATGGCCTACTGATCCTGTCAGGATAGAGCAAGCTTTAATCAAGGCCTCTGAATGAATCCTAGGCCTCAGTGTATGATGATAATACAAAACAATTTGACCTGTTGCAACAACCAACAAAAGATAGAGGAGCTCTTGAGGAGGGAAAGCTGAGGCTAACACACCCTACCCATGAAAGAGAAGGAAAAATCAGAAATACAAAACAAATAGGGAAAACATATGCAGTATCCATCCAAACGTTCCAGACGACAGAACAAAGTGACCACAACAATTAAAGGAATTGAGGGTCCTCCAAAACATTGTATCCATAGTCATGGTGGTAAAATTGAGTTACCTTCATGAAAATACTTCCAGGATGGTTTGAACCATAAATTCATGATTTAACATAAAAATTCCACTATGAATGTTTAAGGCTGTCGTGGGGCCTATTGATCCCTTTTAGACTGAGCAAGCTTTAATTGAGGCCAAATAATAAAGAAAAAAAATTTGAAATTGAAAAGCTTAACTCCATGAATTTTCCAAGAACTAGTAAAAGGAGAGTGACAGTTTTTTTTCAAATCAAACTTTTTAGTTATCAAAGCACAAGAAAAGTAACTTATTCTTTGATCACCCCTTTTCTTAATTGATCACCCTCAACATGGCATGTTGCCTAAAGATGGTCACCTGGAGGGTGAGAAAACATACCATTTCACAAATATCTCATCAGCTGCACATGTAATTAATTTCCGCTACTCATAACAGACTGGTTTAAATACTGTTGTTGGGTCTTGGTTATTTATAATTCAATATATCTGGACTTCACCCAACCTTAAACATTCATAGTGTAATTTTTTTGTTAAATCATGAATTTATGATTTGAACCATCCTGGTAGTATTTACATGAAGGTAACTTATTTTACCGTCACCACTGCTTAATTAACAAGGTAAAAAGAAGCATATATAGGTGTTGGTGAGTCATAATTTCCCTTGGAATGCTAGTATTTCTTCTTTTGATTGTTTGAATTTCTTTTTTTTTTTCACGTACTGCAACTCCATTCAACAATGTGTTTCATGTTTTGGTTGTGCGAGAAAAATTAGCATGGGCTTGCTTAAACTTTTTACCGTGTTTTAGACCATCAATTTTCATTTTTTTTAGTGTGTCAAACTAGTGCGAAGCTATTTCTGAGTTGGCAACACTGGTTTGTGTCTTTCTACTACTACTGCTGATTCATTGACCAAGCAATATGTCGCAAAAAAAACCACCCAAAACTTATATAAAAATTTCGTTGTTAGAAATCTTTCAGCTATTCTCAATAAGAATGATTGAAGAAGATTCTAATATAGATTTTTTTCTGTATTCTGAAATGGAGATTGGCTAGTTTCTTGTCAGTGAGAAAAAAGAAAATGCAACTTTTTTCTTTTTCTTGGTAGGCTTCCGTACTTTAAAATAATGGACGTTAGTTATTGACCGAACCAAAAAAATCCATTCTTGCTTAAAGATTCATTGAACTCTTTGGAAATATAGTTTAAAACCTGCCCCAGTGAAATATCTAAAGCATAGAACCGTTTCCTCTTTGTAAAACACAATTTTCAGGGGTGGGAGATCACTTCAATCGCTTTGGGGCAATTTTCCACTACTATAAGATGGGCAGTATTAAATAAAAAGAAGCTTTCGCAAAATAGCTCGTTGAGAGGGCCACACTTACTTAGTTGAGTAATTGAAATATATCCTACTCTATAACTATAAATCAAATGTAACTCTTTTCTGTGATTTGAACCCTTACCCTAGTCATGTAAATTAATATTGTGGTAGTGGTAAATAATTGGCTATCTCCCCTCCACAAATACGTGTGCGACCTTAAGAAGAGCCGTGCCGACTTGATTTCGGATAAAGTCGTACGTTATGTTGTTTCCCCGGCTGCGAAATGTCTTCCGAAATCCTCACCTAGTATTTCGAAAGATTATGTTAAAAGTAAGTAGATGTTATTATTTAATTTTATCATTAGATCAAGTATTGTAACCCAATATTTTATTAATTTTTACCAATTGTATATCCGATATCTGTGTTAACTCGTTGGTATAGCCCATGTGTCAATTTTGTGATAGAAACAAAAGTAGTCAGAATGAACAGCATAGTCCTTAACTTGGTATTAACGTAGGAGAAATGGCTCTAATTGTTGATAGCAATTTGATCGAAATCAATTTAAAGAGGATTGACTTGGAACAACAACTTTTTTGACACTTTACAAACTGAAAATTTTGTCAAGTAAAATTGACGCAACCTTTTTTTTTTTTTTTTTTAATGGAAAATTTGCTCATTTTCTGGATCTTAATGCAAAGTACTCTTTGATTATTTCCAAGGGAGAATCAAATTTGGAACCGAAAGTTCTTCGAGGCATCCACTTCGAAGTTCAAACGCCATAATTGCCAGCTTGCTTGATCCTGAATGGGAGATTATAAGAAGCATCTCATCACGGGACACCTTTATCCCAAGTGTCGAGTGAATCTGACTTGAAACAGCTGAGAAACAATACGAGGACCGACTGACTGCAGTAAGTTACAATCACGTTTGGACGAAAGGCGTCCACCCAAAAGAAAATCGGTAGTTACGAATATTATAATTGAATTTGTACTGTTCAAGTTATTTAATTTTCAATTTTTTTCTTGAGAATTAATATGAATGAACGTTTTTGTTCATTTCGTACGAAATTCTAAATTAAAAGGTAGAATTATGCCTTTAATTTTATTTTGTAAATTTAAAATAATAAAGTTTTTAATTTTATTTTGACATTAACATCCTCGGAACAAGTTTGATTTTATGGTATATATTCTTTTTTTCAAGTCATACTCTTAGAAATGAGATAAGTGAGGCCTTTCCTTTTCTTTTACGATGAAAACTTATTTCATTCTAAAAATATGATTTGGAAAATATGAATAATCATTCTAGTCTTCCTGTGTCATGCAGTACGAATTTAAATTAAATCACTATAAAACCCCTTCTCATTTTTGGGTCTTCATATCTGTAATAAACCATAATTTTATTTGTTTGTTTTATTATTTATTTATTTTTATTTTATTTTTTTATTTTTTTTTTTTTTTTAAAGCCGTTTCCGTTCGAAAGTTTTTCAATTTATAATATATTTGTGTGTGTGTATTTTCGCCATTAAACCCTCCCCCAATTAGTTTTCTTCTATTTATAGTTGTTGTTAAATATTAAGATAAGTCCATGGGGGGGGAAAAATTGTTATACTTTTTTGAGAATGTATCTCGGGAATTCGCGCCAAAGCATTAGGGATTTAAACAAACTGAAAAATAAAGTAAACTTTTGCTCTTAGCAAATTATCCTCATTTGCCGGCTTATATTTCATTTATGATTTGGAAAATGAAAAGAATATTAACCTCGAATTCTTGTCTTTTTTTTTTTTTTTTTTTTTTTGTTACTGTTTCATTCTCTCATCTACTGAATCGTTGTGAATTGTTGAAGAAAAACTACTTAATTTCTCTTTGTCGGACAATTTTTTTGCGGGTATCCATAACTAAAAGTCTTTCCAATAAAGTGACTTCCAGTCATCAGAGAAAAATTGAGTCGACCTCTTCCGCAAGTTGCTACCTAGACCCATGATAGATTTTAGTGTTCAATGGCTTGAAAGCACCTAAAATCGAAAAAAAAATTCCTTCTATTGGGTCTCTCAATTGAATATGATCTTGCCTACACAAGTTGACCATCTTGGAGCATGGAATTTTCGAGAATTTTGTTGGTCCTCATAAAAGATTGCCAAAATCTGTAGAAAGTTAAATTCAAAAATGTATGTTATGACTATTCAGAACCCCCCCCCCCTCAATGTTGCTTTTTTTCTATCTCAGTGTTGATTATTTAAAATTTTTTTTCTTTCTCCTGTCTTGCAGGCGCAGAAAAAAGCCATGCAGTTGGATCCAATAATGATGGGAGGTACACTTTCATTTCTGGTTCATTTCTTTGTTGATATAACCTGATTTATGAACGGATAAGAATGCTTAATGCCTTGATCAAAGCCCCACATGTTGATGCTTTCCTCATTTCTTCCAATTTTTGTCCTCATTTGAGGTACTTGGACAATTCAAACTAATGAAACCCTTTGCGAGTAATGGCAAAGCAAATAACCCTGAATAATAGGGTAGACATGGGAGACAAATACGAACCATAAGAATATGAATTTTACACTAGACTATATGGAGAGAAAAATTTTCAAATTGTTTTGACAAAAGTCTCTTCTTCATTGGCCAACAAATGATCGCCTGATTATCAGGCGGTTATCAATGGTCTGAAAACTGATTGGACTAACACCAGATCAACAGAATGAGACGTCCAACTCCATCCAGCAACACTTGATGTTTGAGACATTCAACAGCTAAATTCAGAAAAAACAATTAAAAGGAATATTCTTGTCTGAATTTTGTGCGATAGGGTGTATTAATTATGTATATGGCTGACTAAGCATTGATATCAATAGCATCTAGGAGCCTCTCATGATAAAAACCTACAGAAAAAAAAAAGAAAGCATATCAGATTACCCAATGCAAGGGAGGAAACTTGGCAGTACCTCAATAACAACCCGGACTTATAAAGTTATGAATGTAATGTGTCCTGTGCAATGGAGCACGCGCTCTGTATAGTGACTCCACTTTATAGAACGAACAACTAACAAAGGTACACGGCGAATAAATGAACACATAGATGAGGAAAGTAGTTTGACCTTATCTTATGAAATGTGCCTGTAAGAAAAGAAAATCCAAGGGGCACTAAGAGAAATGGAGAGGCATCGTTTTCTTTCAATGACCATGTGGGACTCCACTGACTACAAAGAAACAAATCGCAAAAAAAATATTGGAACGGTTTCCGTTCACTTTGCACTTGGGAATGGCATGTATCCATCTTCTCTTCCCTACAACGGACCATTAATCTGAAAGGAGAAATTTGAACCAACATTTCAATTATTCAATAACATTAGTAAGCTATTTCTCTTTATTTTTCAATTTTCTCTCTTTAGTATTAAAAAAAAAAAAAAAAGGCAACTCTGAAGTACAACTACTTTACTAAATTGATGTTTTCTGCACAAATTTGTTAGTCTTGATCAGTGGTTCTTTCTTTGCTTTATATACCTCAGGTAATACGACCACTGCTCTTGATAGACCTATCTGTTGGTGTACAGGTATCCCTTAATTAATGATGTTTTGTTCAACCCCTATTTTGGTTACCACAGTTGAATCAATCACAACCCTGCCTTTATGTATGCTATAAAAAAGAATCCTTGCATGAAAATCACTCAGCTGAAAACTCGGCAATTAACTGAATTCATTTGCTGCTGTTAAAAAAAAAATCCTGTTTAGAAACTTCTTTTTTTTTTTTTTTTTTTTTTTTTTCCAGTTCGGGAATGCAATTATTTTCTCTAAACAGATTACATGATTTTGGAAAATTTTTGGAGCAAGTCTAAAAATAAGGTGATGTAACAATTAAGTTGAGGAAAGTAATTACTTTAGACATTAAACCTAATATAGTTAAGATTTTATAAGTGGCAGAAATTAAGGTAACGTTGGGGAAAAACCTGTTCAAAGTAAATGTTGCTATAACTACTTGGATATATTCAAACATATTTTTCAAATTCATTTTCTCTACAAAAGTATCATGCTATGTACTTTGTAGAGTGATTATACTTAAATACTGATAGTCACTCAAATTTGTTCAATTTGCGATATTTTGAAGTTATGGTTTATTTTTTGATTTTTATTTTCTTTAAATGAACAGTAATTCATTTCATGCTTTCAAGTTACAATTTTTCAACTTACAATCTCCTTTTCAGTCCCTAACCCTTTTGTAAGTTAGTCTATCTGTATTTTCAAGTCACTAATCGTATATCAATTTGTTCTATCAAATATGTGTGTGTGTTTTAATATTCATGGTAACTTCTGGAGATTAATTAATCTGATTAATCAAGGGAAACCTGTACTATACCAATATCATGGCTGGGATCATCTATCTGGTTTGGAAGCTTTTCTTGGTATTTTGCTTTCTGAGCCTTGACATAATTGCTTGGTTGCTTCTGCACATGTCCCCCCCCCCTGACCCTTCACCTCTTTTCTTCTCCCTCTCTCTTTTTTTTTTTTTTTTTTTTTTTTTTTTTTTTTTTTTTTTAGATGGTTCCTTTATGATTTAATACAGTGCTTCTCAAATCAATTTGGTGTCATTCACCCTTGTGGCAATTATGCCAATCAATCTCGCCTTTGAATCTGTCTTGATTCAAAGGAGACTCAATTAGTATGTTTACCAGTTAATTCTTTCAACAGTCTCCCTCTCCGAGTTGATTTAGATGATGGTATTTGTAGCAGAAATCAGTTTCTCCTGATACTACCTTTGCTTTTGATAGGGAAACTTGATGAAAGGGTGATGGTGTATTTGAAAACAATAACAAATAATTTATTTAACCATTCAAGGGTCAGTTTCGAGTTCATCAATGCAAAATACCTTGCTATTCGCTTGTCTTTCGAAGTGCTGGAACGTGCAAATGTAGGAAATTTTCTGTCTTCAATTTTTCTTTTTTTTTTTTTCTTTTTCTTGTGTAATTGTTGGCATAAGATCAAAGGCCTGTTGAACATGCAGGATTATTTCTGTGGGCAGTTATCCTCAGAAGACATAAGAACTGACCAAACTTGATTGTTAAAGTAGGTATTTATTGTAAACTCTGTGTATAAACTCTTGTTTTGATGCATTGTGTCTATAATTGGATGAGGCCTTTTCCTACTCCTAACATTGCGAAGAATAGCTTAGTTCACTTTTCATCTGTCTAGGAATCACGGGGCAGTTTCTCTTCAAAGATGAACAACAGATAATCCTTTGCTTCTCTTTTAGAGAGAGAGAGAGAATTAATATTAATGTCTTTTTTGTTCCTTTATCGATTACATTTTGATGTTTTCCCAATTAATAGTGTTGATCTCAGAAGGGAATTTTCATCATTCATAAATGCATGAGTTGAAGATCTTAGCTCTCAATTCATTTTGAACGAATGATATATTTGCCATGACAGTCCTTAACTGAAATGGAGCAGATTTATTGAAAATCAGAAGTAGAAAAGGTTGTAATGCTTTTGTTGAGTTCTTCATCTACATAAAGATGACATGTGTGTTTTGTTTTGTTTTTTTTTGGGGGGGGGTTCTGAGATACGGTTTCACTTATTACAATCTGCATTAGTTAATTCATTGTCACTAGTAATGCTTTCATCTATAATTGGTTTATTGCTGTTTGAACCAGCCTCCCCCCCCCCCCCCCAACAGATTTTTATTATTTCTATCCCTAGAGATCCTTTCATTACTGGATGCTTCACTTTACAGTTTGAATCTGTCTATAGATACCTCTAGGTATTCTTTTCAATTAGGAATTGCTTCAGAGTTTTCTAAGGCCTGGTATAAGCCGCTTTTGAAGGTTTCCTAACATGATCAACCTTAAGCTAAACTTTACTACATGCCGCAATGTTCGGGATGAGTATGAGAATTTCCTCTTGAAAAATCCTTCAACTTGATCTGTAATTTTTTTTAAATCCTCACCTGTATCAGTATGGCTTAACTGGAGAATCTATATTGAGGAACCAGTATCTGCTGAAAATTGGTAAGAACCCGTATTCGTTAGGTGTACTGCATATGCCAAGCTGTACTATTGGTAATGCTGAGAACTAGGACTTGTTTCAAGTAATAATCGCTGTATTGAGTGTCCTGTGTGCTCTCTCTATCAAGCCATGGTATTGTGGGTGGGATGCAGTTGTTCTTGGACCATAAAAACCAATGATTTCTTGATATCTCCAAGAACAATTTGCTGTCAAATAAACTTCCCTTGTCTGTGACAATAAGGAGAGGAATTCTCGCCATCCATGTTTTCACAAAAGTTTCCACCACAGATTGGGTGGTAATCTCGTTTTAATGGTTAAGCCTTGATCCTCCAAGATGAGCGATCTGTGCAGGTTAGACAGCACCCAAGTGGGGATCCTTATTACAGACCACAAGGAGCAGTCAACAATGTCATTATGTAATATTTTAAGGTAAATCAAAATCTTAACCAGGAGGATTGGTATGTCTATTAATTTTTGCTTGTTGGTAAAGTATGCATAATTTGAAAAATTGTCCTATAGACTTTCTCAATTTTGGCCTGTAATACCTGGTTGCAATAAATTTCCACATTCCCTGAATACTGTAACAAGACAGTGAGTGAAGAATGTCAAAATGGATTTTCTCAAAGTCTCTGGTATGAAAGGTTTTAGGTATATGGTTGAAGTATTGCATTATATATTTTGAGTTCTTCAATGATTTGAATGCCCTAAAGTAAAGAAAATACACCTTCCAGGACCAGATTCACTGGAGGACTTGGATGCTTTGATGTAAGTGCTTCCCTATGAATTCTACAGTGGATCCTCTGTGCATTGGGAGCTTTACTTCGAATGAGTGCTTGCAACCATTCATAATCTCCGGATATAGAATGGCCATCATCTGTACAGATACAGATACACTTCCTCCGTCTAGATTATTTTTATTGATAAATATGTCTAGTATTTCTAGCCTTTGTACCTGTGGACGTGGACATGAACATCAATACACTTTGCCCGTCTAGATTATTTACATTGATTGTCTTAGTATCTTGAGCCTTTTATATAATTTTATCTACATCAATGAATCTTACATAACAAATAAGATAGGCATTTTTGTAACTGTCAGTGACCTCGTCCATTTGCAACCCTAATTCCTTCTTTCATTCTTTTTTTTAATCTATGTCATGTACTATGTCTGTGCCATGTACTGGATTCTCCGACACATTGTATTCTCTGATAGAAGCAACTTAAAAATGAGTTTCTAAGCAAATTTGCTAATCATAATATTTACCAGATCTATAACATCTGGTAGAATTGGATCTTCTGTTGTGGTATGTGGCTTTTTGGCTCTTGCAGCTCTGTATGCCACCTTTTATAAGAGGTTAGCTAAGCATTACTTGGTATTGACACGTTGTAAATCTTTCTGCCAAAGTGGTCACATGGTTTACCAATCCTGTTTTGATTTGTTTCTAAATAGCATTTTAATTTACATGCATTCTGGGGCCAAAACTATCAAACACAATAAACATTGTGGTCTCTCTTCATTATTATATTAAAAGTGAATACTGAGTACAAATAATTATCGTCATAATTATTATATATTTGCTTTCCGCTCCTGGTTTGTCTTGTATCATCACTTTCACAAGGTTTATTAATGCTTGATAAAAAACCTTTCTATTTGTTCGAAGGACTACCTCCTGAAATATACCTAGATTAAATAAACTTTTTCCAATTTATATTTAAATTACTTGTAATTATTTTTTTATTTTATCAGAACCCTTACTCTAACTTGATATTTTGATCACGTCACCATTTAGTAGATACAATCTTCAATTGGATTGTAAGGAATCTGCAGTTGATCTTGAATACAGTTTAGAACTCTTGTCTATAGAAAGAGCACAAACTAGTGTTGAAATTTTGAATTTCAAGATTAAATGTGTCTCAGATGTTCTATTTTTCAGCTTACAATGGTCCCTTGTAGTATTTCCTACTACCAATAATTCACTCAGTATCTCTGAAAATAGTTCATGTAGAGAAATGATCTATAAGCTTTTTTTTTTTTTTTTTTTTTTTCTGAAATGTCTTCTTCCTCAATTTTGCTCTGGGCATTTTGATAAGTTGTAACAGTGTGTATGATTTCTTCATGCCTTGTCCAGTTTTTTCCTTGAGTTCAGCTGTTTCTGTATCCATTGATCTCTCTGGCAATCTTGATTTTATGATCATCAAATAAGTTGCAACAATGCTTCTGCATACTATCTTATCTGGTTGAAAGAAGCTGCTCATGATGGAAGCATATAGATACATGTTTCTCTTCTATTCCTGCTCAATGAAAAAGCAATTATCTTTTTCTTTGTTTTTTTTTTTTTTCATTTGAGCTCTTTCAACCTTTTCAAACCATGTTTTCTGAAGTGTGTATCAAGATGACACTGTGTTCTATCTTTATTTCCGATAGAGCAGACTTCCAGTTACCCTTCAGCTTCCATGATTGGTTCTGCTACAACACCACCCTTCAAATACAGTTCTACCGTTGCCCCTTTTCTATAAATGCATATGGTAAAGTTGCATTAAGGTTAGTTTCAGTAAACCAAGTAGCTTGGCATGATATGTCAGGTTTTATTCTAAGGCAATCTTTTTTAGTTGCCCAATTGTCCTCATGTTTTAACTCCTTTTTATTGAATGATTCCAAGGATTGACTAAAGGGGGTTGACTTCTCAGGAATATATTGCACTTTTGGTCAAATGTCTCTTTACAAATCTCCATATTTAGTGACATTGCTAGGGGAAAGACATCTGAAGTCTCCAATTCTCCATTGTTCTGATATCTGTTTATACAAGGAGATATCAACCTGATGGTGTCTCTACGCCAAGATTCTTTACAGCTAAAAAGAAAAATACTCCTAAAATTTGCTATCTAACCTATGAATGGGATATTCAACCCAACACAAAATGTATTTCATAAAATCATATGAATTCTAATGAGAAAACAAGGTGTCTATCTTGTCTGAATAACTTTCATGTTTAAACATATTTAGCCTGTGTATTCTTACACTTAGTTCTTATTTATGTTATTAGTAATGTGTAAATAAGTATAATTCCAAATTCGCAATGTTGTTAAACAAAATTTCAATGCTCTTTTAGGACCAGTGATGGAAATAGGTTTAAGGAACTAGGTATACAGTAAGGCTGGGATTTTGGGGCCGGGTATGTGTTAGTCTTCATTAGTAGACATTCGGCATACCAAAAAAAAACTGGAAATTGAGCAGTAGGTCTATGCCATATCCCTGTGTGCCCCTATCATCACCACCACACCCATTTCAATCACTGATTAAAAATAGGGAAGAATTATGAAAACAAATTGAAAATTTAGCCCCAAGTATTTCAAACTTTGCTCTTTTCAGTTATTTATTGATCTATTCATTTATTTTATTTTTTATCTTTTCAATGGTTTCCCCACTTCCTTACTTTTGCCTTTCAAAATGATTTTTCTTTTTTCTTTCCCTTTCAATTTGGGCCATTTTTGAATCCTTATATCTCACAATCTAGAATTGCTAGTAAGATCTAGACTGGAACGTTTTGAAGGGCATTGATACAACTTTCTTCCTGGCCAGACAGAGCACACAAGGTAGGCTGGGTGCTGAGTAATAATCACTTGAAAATGGCTTCCCAGAAATGGCAATGAAATCTAGAACCAACCTTGACATTTTATTCTGGAAAAAATTATACTTAATCGTGCTAAGCTGATAACATTTTCCAAATCTACATAAAGTTGACTCTAAGAATATATTTTCAGTGCAGTAGAAGTTTCTGTTGCTAGTTGAAGATAAAAAAAAAATTGACTCTCATCGCTTCGAACAAAGTGGTCATTTCTTTTCATGGATCCATAATGACTGATTAAGTGAAGATAATATACTAAGATTTTACAGGACTCTATTTTTTTCCCAAATTGGAATGGGCAGGATATTTTTCTTGGGTTCAGATCTCAAGCTAATTCATCCCTGTGAATTCACTATTTATTTTAAATATATATTTTTTTTTTCTTTTCTTTCAGTTGGTCGAACTGCCACACTTTGTCTTCCATGTATTTAGATCTTTTGAGAGGCATATAATCTTTGAGCAGGTACATCCCTACAACAGGCTTCGTTGTTACTGTGGCTTTCTTTCCTCTCCTGTGGCACTCTGTGAGTTTGGTGGCACTCTGTGAGTTTGGTGGCACTCTGTGAGTTTGGTGGCACTCTGTGAGTTTGGTGGCACTCTGTGAGTATTAAATCAGACCCTGAGTTTCAATTTCAAACAGCTTATTGACTCTCTGCACTTCTAGAAGGTTTTTTTTTGTTTTGTCCCTCCCCCAACACTTGGTATAACAGTTTGACTGAATAGCACCATTCCTCACAATTTCTAAAAGAGTTTTCAATCCACCATTGCAAAATTCCAAGTACAGTGGATTCAATCGACATCCATCTTGTGGCACTAACTTAGAATTGCTCTAAAGGCTGGATTTTTGGTTAATTGTGGCACAAAGTTGGCTGTATTTTGTCTTCCAAACAGCTGAATGTGAGAACCAGTTGTGAGTTTCCCTTATTAAATCCAAATTTCTAAGGAGGCACTTAGTTGCTGCATGTGATACTGCCAGTTGAAGGAAATGACAAACGCATCTAATTATTCAGATGGGAATTTTTTTTTTTTTTTTTTTTTTTTTTCTGTTCAGTTCAGTGGTTCATGTTATGTTGCTCAAATTTTCTATAGTTCCAATTCAAATTTTATTATATTGTAATCATTTATCTCCAAGGAGTTGTCTGATATTTTGCTGAACCAGTTTCATTTATGGCAATCATGTATGCGTCTTCTAATTTTATTTTAAATTCATTTAATATGCCAGATTTTCAGCATCAGTGTACCAGGTAGGTGTTGCTTGTATATTTCTATTGTTGTCAAGCAGGTCCATGATCCTCTTATGTACAGGGTAAACCATCAAACGATTACTTATATTTTGTTTCATTGTCAATCTCCTGTTTTCAAATGGCAAAGTGCGCTGAAAGCCAAGACTATCATCAGCAGTTTCACCAGTTTGATCATTTGTTTTCCTCTGAGCATGATCAGATATTTCACTGATCATAGTGAGTTTGCTATGTCTCAAACTGAGAATGCAAGTTCCGAGTGTTCAGCTTGAAAAAATTCTGTACTTTGGCCAAATTTGAAAAATCCTCTCCTTACATGCAACGGCTGCTCACAAACAGCTGTGGTTATCTATTGAACTGCCTCGAAATAAATTTGTGATTGTCATGCATCGATGAGGAAAATTCAGGTGCTGAATTCCCCCCTCAATCCCTGGCAGTTTTGGTCCCTCAACTTCCCTTCCAATAATGCCTCATTCTCAAGTTTCCAGAAACTATCAAACCTTTCATCAGTGCGCATTTTGAGGAGTTTTCAGTCATTGAAGCTAAGTGTTATCCTTTACTAGCTGATGAATCCTTCAGCTGGAGTGTGCTGTTTAAACTTTCAGCATGTCTCCTCAAACATGCCCCCTCCCCCTGCCAACAGAAGTCCAGAGAATTCAAAGTGGTGCATCTACACTAATTCTCCATGGACACTTTTGTCACTGTATCTTTGTATTCATCTTAACACTATTCCCAGAGTATTGCGTGATCGTCGATAATACTCTACATTGAGTCTGCCAGTTATCCACCTTGTAGGACACAGTAAACTTGTGTGACCCCTTGTTTTCTTCATCCCAAGCTTGATTACTTCTGTAAGCTCTATCTCTTTGGACTTAATCTCATGAGTCTAGTAATTTCAATGCATCTTTCATAACTTAGTGTACAATCGCATGTTCGTAGCAATGTGTTTTGTGCTCTGGATTCGAGTCTCTTTATGGCAGTTACAACTCTATTCCTTTCCCCTACCATTGTGGTGCCTCAATAGCATTGGCCGCAACAGTTACTTATGGATAAATCAATTTGTAAAAGCTCATCCAAAATTGCCTTTTTCATGTCCTCTGCCTTAACACTGTCTATCTGGTACAAACTTAGAAAATCTCCATGTACGGCTATCTCCTGACCCACCCATCAGAGACAAAGATTCAACTGTTCACAATTAGAAACATCTGTAGTGTGGTCTGTCTGAATTGAATAGAATTCAGAGTTTAGCTATAAATAACAAACCTTACTTTGCAAAACTGTTCAAGACACATTTTCAGCTCATAAAAGATGTGGAAGTGAAACGCACATAAATGGTGTCTTTTTGTATCACCCCTTCCCTGTCTTTCACATCAAATCTCCTATTACAGAGAGGTGTCGTAAATCATGACATCTCCATAGACTAATTATTGGAAAATTTACATGCCATAAGATTATTATTAGACTTGATGCCTTTTTTTTTTTTTTTCTTTTCTTTTTTTCCTTAATTGAAAGATTTGAAAAATTGGAAACGCTGCAACCGCTTAGTAGCAAATGCTTTGCAGTCCTATACCAGTTTGCTGGCCAGTGTTTAGGGAGCACTTTTTAGATAACTTTACCAACCAAGATGCCAGCTCAAAATACAAGTCAAGCTGGTTTTTATTTTATTTTATTTTATTTATTTATTTTTTTTTTTTTTTTTTTTTTTGTCGCTCATTATTTTCAGCATTTTAAGACATTGGTGATTTTACATTAGGAAAAAAATCATATGCATGAATATCAGTTAGTGTATTGTGTTTTCTTCCTGTTATTACCCCCGATCTCCGTTGAAAATTAAATATGAATGCATGTAGCCAATGGATATACTTCTAATCAGTTCCATTCAGACTGGGATTATGTACAGGTATTTGAAAACATTAATTTCCCCAATCTGAACAGTGCTATCTATAAATTTATGCTCAGTGGTAACTAGTCTCTTTTTTTTTTTTTTTTTTTTTTTATTATCATCAATAAAACCGTAAAACACTTATTTTATTCAATATCTTTTAAGATCATACTTATCAAACTTCAGAAAGACATTTCTCTGGCATATATTCAAATATTTTTTTCTCTCCACAATCCAACTCCTTGTATTGTAATACATATCATATTGTGAAAAAATCTCATTACTGCTCTAATTCTGATAGGAAGCCAATTTCTACAATAGAAAGTTGAATCGAAATTTAGCGATTGGGACATTTTGGTCTATCTTGCTGTAAATTTCCGGAAGTGTTCAGCAGAAAATTGGATGTACCTTTTATAAATGCAATCGTGCCAAAAATTTTAAATAACTGAGTGAGAGGAACATTCTTTTTAGTGCCACAGAGTACAAGAAACAAAACAATAAATAAATAAAAATGAATCCATTTAGAGACATCATAGGTTTTGAGTCAGTAATTTCTATTGCAAACTTTATTTATCAACAAAACATTTTCTAAGTAAACTCTCTTGAGGAAGTCTTCTGGTTCACATGTCTCTGGAGGAACATGCTGTGGTTTATCTTGAATTAATAGAAGAGCTGGGTAGCTATCATAACCATGGCTGAACAGAGCACTACTTACTAGAACTACATCTACAGAAATGGAGGGAAAAAAACTAACGGCTTAAAACAAAAAAAGATTTTGCAGACTACAACTTTGACTTGTATTTTCTTCAGTTGCTGGTTAAAATGATAAACTACTTCTCTCCTAATGCTCTACTTGCATTGCCAAATTCAGTCGCTGGGACACGATTTACTGAGTGTTAAAAGTTTGTTATTAAAGGACTTGGCAGCAAGTTGTTTGTGTAGTATAACCGTGTGCTGATATCAACATCTGTGTGTTATGCAAATTTTTTCATTGGCTTTAATCATTACTTTTATCCCTATCAGAGCTAAAGCTCCAATTCCTGGCCTCAACTGCATTTTGTTAAATTGCTCAATAAGTACAGGTTTGAGGAAAACAGCCTGCTAGAGAAGCTCAGTTGAGCCTTCCACAACCACTAAATGCCTGTATAGTTGTATATCTCTGTCATTGCAGAGTTAAAACAGCAAATGAGCTGTTCTTCCACCTGTCAAGTGTTGCAGCTATGCCAGAGGAGACAGCAGCAAGAGCTATTTAAAAACAATTCCTACTTTCTTCGCAGAGATTGATTTGAACATTTCATCATATGAACCTTTTGATCAGGCATCTGTTTTGACTCTTTTACTCTAACAAACTAATCCAGTTAAACAATGTCTTAGGACGCTCCTACGTGTATCTCGATAGTCGAGGAGTTTAGTTAATCTTTCAGGTGAAGACTTGTACAGATCTGTAAATCCATTTTCTGCACATTGCCTATACAGAGTTTTCCACTTTGCAAAGTGGACAGTTGAACATTTTCTGTGTAGTCGAACTGTAGGTTGGCTTCACTGATCCTTTTATGAATTGTGTTTTCAGACATAGAATCCCTGTGTTTCTCCTTTCTGGTGATGTTGGTGTTGGCAGTGTACAGCACACTCACTTGGCGTTTCTTTTTACACCAGGTGATGGTTGGCATTTGCCCCTTCTATATCTTTTTTTATTTCACCTATATTTAGCTTACATGTTTTGATGCCAACAGGAATTGCCTCATCAACACTGATATTGGGGGGGGGGTCATTAGGGGATGCAAATTTTTTTTTTTTTTTTTTTTTTTTTCCTATAACATTATCTAGGATTGGATGTAAATTATACAGTTGATCATGTCATGGACTTGTCCATTGCGGATTCTTCAATCACTGAGATGAAGATATTGTCAGTTTTTCATTACAAACATGGACATAATATCTGCAATCGCTGGTTGCCTCAGTTCAGGTTTTTTGCTCCAGTAGTATCTACATTCTAGTAGTAGAGTTACACCTATCAGGAAAGGTTTTTTGGGTTTTCTTTTTTTTTTTTTTTCTTTTTGGTTGCTTCATCAGGTCATTCTTTTCTTTGGCAGACAAAATTCTAAGAGTCCTTGATTTGTATTTCCACTTTTCAATCTCTTTGATTATTTCCACTGTAGTAGGAGCATTTTTTCTATTATAGAAATGTAGAATGTAATCATCCAAGGTCCAGAAGATAGTTGTACTATTACTTTCTAAACCTTCCAGTTTTGATGCCAACAGGAATTGCCTCATCAACACTGATATTGGGGGGGGGGGTCATTAGGGGATGCCAATTTTTTTTTTTTTTTTTTTTCTTTTTGGTTGCTTCATCAGGTCATTCTTTTCTTTGGCAGACAAAATTCTAAGAGTCCTTGATTTGTATTTCCACTTTTCAATCTCTTTGATTATTTCCACTGTAGTAGGAGCATTTTTTCTATTATAGAGATGTAGAATGTAATCATCCAAGGTCCAGAAGATAGTTGTACTATTACTTTCTAAACCTTCCAGTTTTGATGCCAACAGGAATTGCCTCATCAACACTGATTTTGGGGGGGGGGGTCATAAGGAGATGCAAATTTTTTTTTTTTTTTTTTTTTCCTATATCATTATCTAGGATCGGATGTAAATTATACAGTTGATCATGTCATGGACTTGTCCATTGCGGATTCTTCAATCACTGAGATGAAGATATTGTCAGTTTTTCATTACAAACATGGACATAATATCTGCAATCGCTGGTTGCCTCAGTTCAGGTTTTTTGCTCCAGTAGTATCTACATTCTAGTAGTAGAGTTACACCTATCAGGAAAGTTTTTTTGGTTTTCTTTTTTT
Organism: Thysanoteuthis rhombus; assembly: GCA_963457665.1. Lineage (NCBI taxonomy): Eukaryota > Metazoa > Mollusca > Cephalopoda > Oegopsida > Thysanoteuthidae > Thysanoteuthis > Thysanoteuthis major. Next base: position 37,750,816 of record OY735222.1, read on the forward strand.
TTTTTTTTTGGTTGCTTCATCAGGTCATTCTTTTCTTTGGCAGACAAAATTCTAAGAGTCCTTGATTTGTATTTCCACTTTCTCAATCTCTTTGATTATTTCCACTGTAGTAGGAGCATTTTTTCTATTATAGAAATGTAGAATGTAATCATCCAAGGTCCAGAAGATAGTTGTACTATTACTTTCTAAACCTTCCAGTTTTGATGCCAACAGGAATTGCCTCATCAACACTGATATTGGGGGGGGGGGTCATTAGGGGATGCCAATTTTTTTTTTTTTTTTTTTTTTTTTTTTTGGTTGCTTCATCAGGTCATTCTTTTCTTTGGCAGACAAAATTCTAAGAGTCCTTGATTTGTATTTCCACTTTCTCAATCTCTTTGATTATTTCCACTGTAGTAGGAGCATTTTTTCTATTATAGAAATGTAGAATGTAATCATCCAAGGTCCAGAAGATAGTTGTACTATTACTTTCTAAACCTTCCAGTTTTGATGCCAACAGGAATTGCCTCATCAACACTGATATTGGGGGGGGGGGTCATTAGGGGATGCCAATTTTTTTTTTTTTTTTTTTTCTTTTTGGTTGCTTCATCAGGTCATTCTTTTCTTTGGCAGACAAAATTCTAAGAGTCCTTGATTTGTATTTCCACTTTTCAATCTCTTTGATTATTTCCACTGTAGTAGGAGCATTTTTTCTATTATAGAGATGTAGAATGTAATCATCCAAGGTCCAGAAGATAGTTGTACTATTACTTTCTAAACCTTCCAGTTTTGATGCCAACAGGAATTGCCTCATCAACACTGATATTGGGGGAGGGGGTCATTAGGGGATGCCAATTTTTTTTTTTTTTTTTTTTTTTTTTTTTGGTTGCTTCATCAGGTCATTCTTTTCTTTGGCAGACAAAATTCTAAGAGTCCTTGATTTGTATTTCCACTTTCTCAATCTCTTTGATTATTTCCACTGTAGTAGGAGCATTTTTTCTATTATAGAAATGTAGAATGTAATCATCCAAGGTCCAGAAGATAGTTGTACTATTACTTTCTAAACCTTCCAGTTTTGATGCCAACAGGAATTGCCTCATCAACACTGATATTGGGGGGGGGGTCATTAGGGGATGCCAATTTTTTTTTTTTTTTTTTTTCTTTTTGGTTGCTTCATCAGGTCATTCTTTTCTTTGGCAGACAAAATTCTAAGAGTCCTTGATTTGTATTTCCACTTTCTCAATCTCTTTGATTATTTCCACTGTAGTAGGAGCATTTTTTCTATTATAGAAATGTAGAATGTAATCATCCAAGGTCCAGAAGATAGTTGTACTATTACTTTCTAAACCTTCCAGTTTTGATGCCAACAGGAATTGCCTCATCAACACTGATATTGGGGGGGGGGGTCATAAGGAGATGCAAATTTTTTTTTTTTTTTTTTTTTTTTTTTTTGGTTGCTTCATCAGGTCATTCTTTTCTTTGGCAGACAAAATTCTAAGAGTCCTTGATTTGTATTTCCACTTTCTCAATCTCTTTGATTATTTCCACTGTAGTAGGAGCATTTTTTCTATTATAGAGATGTAGAATGTAATCATCCAAGGTCCAGAAGATAGTTGTACTATTACTTTCTAAACCTTCCAGTTTTGATGCCAACAGGAATTGCCTCATCAACACTGATATTGGGGGAGGGGGTCATTAGGGGATGCCAATTTTTTTTTTTTTTTTTTTTTTTTTTTTGGTTGCTTCATCAGGTCATTCTTTTCTTTGGCAGACAAAATTCTAAGAGTCCTTGATTTGTATTTCCACTTTCTCAATCTCTTTGATTATTTCCACTGTAGTAGGAGCATTTTTTCTATTATAGAAATGTAGAATGTAATCATCCAAGGTCCAGAAGATAGTTGTACTATTACTTTCTAAACCTTCCAGTTTTGATGCCAACAGGAATTGCCTCATCAACACTGATATTGGGGGGGGGGGTCATTAGGGGATGCCAATTTTTTTTTTTTTTTTTTTTTTTTTTTTGGTTGCTTCATCAGGTCATTCTTTTCTTTGGCAGACAAAATTCTAAGAGTCCTTGATTTGTATTTCCACTTTCTCAATCTCTTTGATTATTTCCACTGTAGTAGGAGCATTTTTTCTATTATAGAAATGTAGAATGTAATCATCCAAGGTCCAGAAGATAGTTGTACTATTACTTTCTAAACCTTCCAGTTTTGATGCCAACAGGAATTGCCTCATCAACACTGATATTGGGGGAGGGGGTCATTAGGGGATGCCAATTTTTTTTTTTTTTTTTTTTTTTTTTTTTGGTTGCTTCATCAGGTCATTCTTTTCTTTGGCAGACAAAATTCTAAGAGTCCTTGATTTGTATTTCCACTTTCTCAATCTCTTTGATTATTTCCACTGTAGTAGGAGCATTTTTTCTATTATAGAAATGTAGAATGTAATCATCCAAGGTCCAGAAGATAGTTGTACTATTACTTTCTAAACCTTCCAGTTTTGATGCCAACAGGAATTGCCTCATCAACACTGATATTGGGGGGAGGGGTCATAAGGAGATGCAAATTTTTTTTTTTTTTTTTTTTTTTTTTTTTGGTTGCTTCATCAGGTCATTCTTTTCTTTGGCAGACAAAATTCTAAGAGTCCTTGATTTGTATTTCCACTTTCTCAATCTCTTTGATTATTTCCACTGTAGTAGGAGCATTTTTTCTATTATAGAGATGTAGAATGTAATCATCCAAGGTCCAGAAGATAGTTGTACTATTACTTTCTAAACCTTCCAGTTTTGATGCCAACAGGAATTGCCTCATCAACACTGATATTGGGGGAGGGGGTCATTAGGGGATGCCAATTTTTTTTTTTTTTTTTTTTTTTTTTTTTGGTTGCTTCATCAGGTCATTCTTTTCTTTGGCAGACAAAATTCTAAGAGTCCTTGATTTGTATTTCCACTTTCTCAATCTCTTTGATTATTTCCACTGTAGTAGGAGCATTTTTTCTATTATAGAAATGTAGAATGTAATCATCCAAGGTCCAGAAGATAGTTGTACTATTACTTTCTAAACCTTCCAGTTTTGATGCCAACAGGAATTGCCTCATCAACACTGATATTGGGGGGGGGGGTCATTAGGGGATGCCAATTTTTTTTTTTTTTTTTTTTCTTTTTGGTTGCTTCATCAGGTCATTCTTTTCTTTGGCAGACAAAATTCTAAGAGTCCTTGATTTGTATTTCCACTTTCTCAATCTCTTTGATTATTTCCACTGTAGTAGGAGCATTTTTTCTATTATAGAAATGTAGAATTTAATCATCCAAGGTCCAGAAGATAGTTGTACTATTACTTTCTAAACCTTCCAGTTTTGATGCCAACAGGAATTGCCTCATCAACACTGATATTGGGGGGGGGGGGTCATTAGGGGATGCAAATTATTTTTTTTTTTTTTTTTTTTTTTCCTATAACATTATCTAGGATTGGATGTAAATTATACAGTTGATCATGTCATGGACTTGTCCATTGCGGATTCTTCAATCACTGAGATGAAGATATTGTCAGTTTTTCATTACAAACATGGACATAATATCTGCAATCGCTGGTTGCCTCAGTTCAGGTTTTTTGCTCCAGTAGTATCTACATTCTAGTAGTAGAGTTACACCTATCAGGAAAGTTTTTTTGGTTTTCCTTTTTTTTTTTTTTTTGGTTGCTTCATCAGGTCATTCTTTTCTTTGGCAGACAAAATTCTAAGAGTCCTTGATTTGTATTTCCACTTTCTCAATCTCTTTGATTATTTTCACTGTAGTAGGAGCATTTTTTCTATTATAGAGATGTAGAATGTAATCATCCAAGGTCCTGAAGATAGTTGTACTATTACTTTCAAAACCCTCCAGTACATTATGGACAACCCTTAATAGCAAATTTCCAGTACTATGAAATTTTTTTGCCAAAATAGGATAAGATAAAATTTGCTCTCCCCAAAATTGTTTGATATCCAGATCAGACTTTTAAATATCGGCTTTCTTTCTTGTCTTCTTATCATCCTTTGCTGGATTGTTACCCTCTGTCAAACAAAGTGTTTGGGATCCAAAGTAATTTCTTCTCGGCATTAACAATATCAGAGAAGATAATTGGTAATTAGAACTACTGATTCTTCATTTTATTGAGTATATTAACAAGCAATGTTTTGTCCATAAGGATATTGTCAATTGGAAAGTTTGTAAGTTCCAGACTTCAGCTTGTTCAGTACTTCTTATACTTGACAGTCTAAAATTGCTATTCTGTTAAAATGCTTCAATGAAACTACTGGAAATCCCCCTTTAATGCATCCTCAAATAGCAACACCTATCAAAATCATGTTAATCAAATTCTTAAAAAAATGATTTTAAGACAATGATAATTTTAGGTTTCTGGATAAATTTATTGAAAAGTAAGCAACACACCTTACCTTACTTGCAAAACCATAACTTGGTTGCAGCACATCTGACTATTTGCATGTAATGAATGGTTAGCATTTGTTGCATTAATGTCTCTACCAATTTCAATTATATTGTCCATTGTATACTTTTCTTAAGTCAGAAAAACCCTTGGTATAATATTACTACTGATGAAAGTTGGAGGATTAAAACATGCTAACATAATGATATTACAAATGTTTAATATATGGAATTTTCCAAAGAAATCTTGTTGAATACAATGGACTACCATCCACCTCTGTCTCTTTTGGTATTGACTCAGTTGGCTATAGAGCCCTAGTTTGGATCAGCATGGTTGTCTGCAGGGAAACCATCCTGGCTCTTTGAGTGCTGATGCCTTCCTCCTCTTGCAGGCATTCCTAAAGCTGAATGTATGTTAACAAGTCCGGTCCTATGCACTGTCTTTGAATCACTTTGGGGAATACCAGCATATACAATGTTAACCATCATATAGTCTTTGAAGCATTTTTAGGGCTTTCCTCGGTTTCTCTTGCTATAGCAGGCTTTGCCTAGAGAAACTGCTGGGGGATTCTGATATCATCTATTTGGATGATATACCCTGTCCATCGAAGCTGGGCTTTTATAGATGGTGGCTTTGATGATCATGATCTCTGCTTTGTCCAGAATCACTAGGTTTCATCCAGTCTTTGAAGCATTTTTTGGGCTTTCCTCGGTTTCTCTTACCCATGGTAGACTTAGCCGAGAGGAGCTGCTTGAGGATTCTGAAATCCTCCATTTGGATGATATACCCTGTCCATCGAAGCTGGGCATTTATAGATGATGGCTTTGATGATTATGATTTCTACTCTGTCCAGAATTGCTAGGTTTGTGACCATATCCTACCACATAGTGTGCATGTTAACTGGTCTGGTCCTGTGCATGTTCCTTGAATGGCTCTGGGGGTTATCAGCATATACAATGTCGACTTTCATACAGTCTTTGAAGCATTTTTGTGGCTTTCTTCGGTTTCTCTCACCCAGGTAATTTGCCGAGAGGAGTTACTTTAAGATTCTGAAGTCATCCATTTGGATGACATACTCTGTCCATTGAAGTTAGGCTTTTAAAGATGATGGCTTTGATGATTATGGTCTCTGCTCTGAATTTAGCAATGAGAATTGCTGTTCACTCTTATGAGAAAAGTCTCCTTGCAATGTCCAGGTTCTACAGCCTCTACCCCAATTTCCAAATCACATTTCCTTATATGGCTTAAAGATAACCTATCAGAAAACTTGTTTGTGCCCATGTCCCACCACCCTATGCGAAGGATTAGGCACAGACTACGCTTGTAGTAGCACTCCAGCATCATCTTGATAAGTCTCCTCGCAATGTCCAGGTCCCACAGCCACAGTGGAAACAACCATCTTGTTAACTTTCAACTTAGTTGACAACTGGATGTTATGCTTGTTCAGTTCTCAAAATCGCAATCGGCAAAGTCACAAAAGTCTTTTAGCTGCATCACTCAAATTATTGAAGCGATTAGTCAACTAATTGGATTATGGCTTTCATAAAATGAAGAAAAAAAAATTTGAAAAACATTTGTGACAACTTTTATTTTTAATGGTACACAGAGCACTACCAGAAAATATCTAACAATCACTTTCAGTTCATAAGAGTTCCTTGCTCTTTCACTGTCTATATGTTGTATGAAGTGTTGAAAACACATGATGACTTGAGCAATAAAGTCGACAGCTAATATCATCATGAGCATAAGTGAATAGGGGTGCAACGATTAGATGACTGATCATCGTACACCTATTTGGCTATACTCATTATGTTAATTTTCCTTTTATGAAATTGCCGGGAGGGAAAACTTGGAAGCATTACCTTCTCAAAACCACTGAATGAATGAATTTATATATAGAATAACAAAAGTAAGAATGACATATCATAACCATTCATATTCTTTTCTACCTGACCCTTGGTAATCAATTCCCCAAAACTTGAGTATACTTTCTGGAGATTTTCCTTGAACCAAACAATATCCATTAAAAATTTTTTGGTTTTCTTCATGATGATTTTTTAATTTCTTTCTGCGAGTGATCATTTCCTTCCTTATTTCATGACCAGGGGGAAAATTTTTATAATGCTCTATGCACAGACACACTTACCTGTCCCCTCAATTTGTGGCTGAAAAATTTCTGTCAGCAAACTTTTCCCTGCTCTGCCTATCAGTAATAGAAGCTAAAAATGGATGATTGTAGCCAACAAGCTGCTATTTGGTCATGTAGTCTAGCAGTGCACCTTATTGTTGCAGTGGCCTGCTGTTCACCGTTATGTTTTATTGCATTTTGAAGTGTCTTGTTATAAGTACATTTGGGGATATGTATTACTATCAAACACTAACCCTAATAATGCTGCTATCTCGACAAACTTTTTTTTTTTTTCTTTTTTTTTTTTTTTTTCCATCTACTGGGTCAATACATTTTCTGATTGTATTTGCTCTCAGATTTCAATACAAAACTTTTCCTGTTAAACACAATTATGGTATGTGCTAATCATTAATCATCCAAAGGGTTTCGTAGAGCAGTGCTTCTGAAACTATCCCAGTGTTATTCACCTGAGTCTTTATCACAAAAACGTCATTCACCTGTGACTAAATTTCCTTTTGTTTTTGATCTTTCTATCTTATTTTCCCTTGTATATAATTCTTAGTCATTCATTCTGAATTGTAAGCTTTTCTGGTCTTCCCTAAAAATTACTGTAAATTTGCAAAATATCACATTCCTTTGAAATTAGAAAATCCTAAATGGATAGAAAGAGAAAGCTACATGAAATTTCTAGCTCTATGTAACCACTTTGAAGGTGATGCCTTTTTGCCTTTTTTTTTTTTTTTTTTTTTTTTTTTTATCAGAAGTTATTCACCCCTCCAATTTCATTCACCCAAGGGTGAATTATTCACAAGTTGAAGAAGCCCTCTCATCAATGGCTATCACAAAGTTATTTCTGTTTATGTGAAGAAAAGTGCTATACTTTTTTTTTTTTTTTTTTTTTTTTTTAAAGATGTTTGTTCCGCTTGGGTTTTTTTTCTTTCTCCCCATTAGCCTGTGAACAATAAAACAGTACTGTTTATAATATTGTAAAGATTGTTAATAAACATTGAAATATCAACTGAATCATCTATGTGTCTTGTTTGCTCATTGAATATTAGGCAGATTGAGTCTGCCTTCAAAAATTGATCTGATGATTGGTTCTGTTTTAACCCTTCACTGCTTAACAAGCTAATTTTTCATACTTTGCATTGTACACTGGTAATTAGGTAATCTCTAAAATTCAATAATATTGAATATACTTGCAATCAAGTGCTGTCAAATATGAATGAATTTCATCATAAAGCAAGTTTCAGTTTATTTGGGGAGGGGTTAGAACAAAGCTGTAAATGACTAATTGAATAAATTTATAATCTAACATTTTGGATGGTTATGGTTTAAAATCGATGAGTGATTATTAAAAAAAAACAAACTTTAAATATAATATAAAAATTACTGAATTTTAGCTTCAAAAACAATATTTGAGATCATTGTCTTGAGTTAATAGCTTGCTAATGAAAATAAATTAGCTTGAGTGATTAGTCAAAATTGATCTGATGATTGGGACTATTTTGACCAATCACTACTGAACAAGCTGATTTATTTTTTATTTTTTCACACCCAAATAATGTTACCTACCAATTTTGACCCTGATTTTATATTAAATTCCATGCATGGTTGACAAACTGTTGCGTTTTTAATAAAATTAATTTGAATAAAATGTTAGACTATTCAATCAATTAGTTATTTACAATCCCACACGAACAGAAGCTGGCTTAATGATGCAATTGTGCATTGTCATAGTTTTTCAAGTATACTCAGTACATTCAATATTACTGAATTCTAGGAAAAAATGAAAATTCTGATTGCATCTTACTCTGGTATCTCTGTAAAGTACAAAAATAAGTTGTCTTAGTTAAAACAGACCCGATCATCAATTCAATTTTTGAAAGACTCCTTGAACTTTGCTAAATATTTACAAACCTATCTCAATGCCACAGAGCGGTCCCTGTAAAATATGATGAAGCAATGGAGAAAGAAACTTAAAAAAAGGTCTTTTATACAGAGGAGATTAATTAATTTAGGGTTGTTCATTGATTAAAGCAAATTCTACTAGAATCACACATCTTTATTTCCTCTCCCTTTGGTTTACTTCTTGTAATGAAAAGCGAAGGGAATGCAATTCAAGAAAACCTCTTCTGTGGGGAATAAATAAAGGGTTACAGCTATTGATTTGAGCATTTTTAATGGTAATAAATATCTTTGCTTCACTTTCCATTGCTTCTTGTATTTTAAACATCTCTTAACGAATTGCTTCATTCCTTTTGGAAAAAAAAAATCATTTCATTTAAAGTATATGGATTGTTATTTTATGCAAGAAGATAGTCCAGTATCTTCACTAGATTCCTGCACTGGTTTCTGTTCTCACGGTCACTCAACTCGGAGTGCCATTGGTGTCTTAAAATTTCAGTCATTTTGAATACCTAATCAAGTCTCATGGCCATTACATTTGTATGAATAAAGTTCATATCTTATAACCTTCAAAATATTTGATTCCCCAAGGTTTCTTAGAAAATGAGAACTCATTTCCATCCATTTGGGGGAGGGGCAAAAAGTGGATGTATTTAAACCAGGATAGCTACAACTGATTCCGAGACTGGTATACAAAGTAAATCATTTAAATATTTCTGGAAAAGTTTTCAACTGATTAAACGAGAATTTTTATATATGTACATATATATTTGTCACATTTGGTGGCCTTGTGCCAGACGAAACCAAGCTTAATAAATACGGTAGATTCTAGTTATTATAGCATCTTTGGATTTAAGAGCGACTTTAGAACAAATTTGCCATTGTAACAACTTGGAATTTATGCAAAGTGTATTAATGGTGAGAAACCAAAAATGACTTTTGACTATCCTTCCACGTTGTAATGTCCCATGTTAGTTTAGATAACATTATTTGAAGCTGCTATCAGCAGACCAAGCATAGACATTAATAGCTTATGAGAACAATCAATGAACTTGGGATTCTCTGGGCATGGCCTGAGAGATGGGAGACAATTCTCAGGACACACATGCAAGCACTGGATGCCTCCCTAAGAACAAGACTCCACAATATTCCAGAGCCACAAGGAAGGTTAGAATGGGATAATTCTAATGAAATAAAATTATGAAACACATTTCATAAACTACTTTTTTTTCCTTCCTTAGGATACCAATGTGATAAATTGCTTCATCTTCATACGGTATGTTGTATTAGTGGTACGACTGTCAAAATCATACCCCAAACATTTTCCTTTTCCCCTAACTCCAGTTGACTTAATTTTCTACTGTAACAAGAATAATCCTCACCAAATTTAGGCGAGTAAAAATTAAATTCACCTACAGTGAGTTAAAATCGTAGCCAGTATATATATATATATATATATATATATATATGTATATATATATATACACACACACAATACAATATTAAAGTTGCAGTCATCATCTTTAGTGAGACTAGGAGTGGAGTTTGGCCCTGCAGCAGCCAGGCTACTTTTTTTCATAATTTTTGTCATGGAAAAAATGAAAGGTTAAATGAGGGATGAGATTTCTTCTCCATTCAAATCGTGTATACTTTATGGCCAGCAGGTCCCTAGTGAAATCCAACTTTCATTTTTGCTGATGTAGACACCAACAATCACTGCCCAGATATTGAATCACCCCATCTGACAAGGCTGAATATTTTTTAATATGCACTCAGCATCAAAATCTTTCTATCACACATACTCAAATTCCTGTGATCTACTTATGTGCCTTCCTATCATTGGACTATGTTTAACATTGACAATTACTATCATGAACTTCTGGGGTCAAGCTATGCTGTCAAATATATCATAATGATTGTAGTTTTTTTTGAAAACTCGATCAAAATTATCTCAAGCCTTTATACAATATATTTTACAAGGTAATCACCATGAAAAAATTCTGATATATTTGAATTTCCATATGATTTTTTTTCCTTTTCCCCCCTTGAACTACTGAATTCATTTCAATCCAGTGTTTCAATCAGAAAAATGGTTACCTTTAATTGGAAGAATCCATTGTTATGGACAGAGAATCATATAGAAAGTGATTTTTTTTTTTATAAAAATATGCATTTATTATTTCTAGTTAAGTAAATATTAGGATCCTGTATTTTGTACATTGAGAAATGCATCAAAATCCAAGTCCATATCTGTGCAAGATTCTTCTATTTTTACTTTGGTTGTTTTCAAATCTGGGTTTTTTGTTCTTTTATTCTGTAGCTTTTTCTTTTTACTTGAATCAGGAAGATTTTCAAAGGAACAGGCTTCAAGACTTGCTTTCAGGTTATGAGTGAACCTGTGGAAATAAATAATTTAACATTACTTCTCTACATTAATTCACCGTGAAATGCAAACATGTCCTTGTCTTATTCAAATGAGGGATTTTGTTTTGTTTTTTTTGTATGATTTTGAATAACAAAAATAGAGGTAGGTTAGATTACTAAGAAATCATTACGACTGGCAGTAATTGTAGTTTAGAAATAGAAAATGACATAAGTTACGTTTAGTTTTGAATCATTGTTCACCCATTTATAATCACATGGTTCAGAAAAAAATACATTGATTCAGTGATCAATAGCATGGATACATTTATCCTATTGAATGTTTCAAGTCCTTAAACCCCTAAAATTTCAAGTAGCTGATATTATGGAATTGACAGGCCAGAATTACCATTCTCCATCAAGAGTTGTAATATCGGCCACTTTTTCAAATGAAGGGTCTACAAAACTGGAATCAATACTAACACCCAAAAAGTGTTTACATATAATGTTTATATTCTAATCAATAAAATCAGAGGTTTGGTAAGATCTCAAAAATTGAAATTCTCACAAATTGAGTTTATGCTAAGGTGGCTGATAGATGTTCCCAAAATGATACATTAGAAGATAGAATATTCTTTGTCTCTCTTCATCATCTTACCTGTTTATTCGAATTTCATTCTCCTCCATTTTTGTGTTGGCTATTTTAATAATGTGGTTGATATACTGGAAGAAAAATGAGAAGTTATATTTTAGAATGTAAATACAGAAAGAAGTTGAACAATGCAGTTCTAGGCCATCTTGTGTTAAAGAAAAAATGTGACACTTCTCGTATACACAGAAGTATTTTATATATCTCAACATACTTGATGGCAGTTTTGCAGGTAATACTAAGTTTGCTGAAGATCTATTCTCAAGATTACATGTTTGCTTTTGGCTAAGTTTTCTCCCTTCCATTTATTTTTTTTAAAAGTGCATTTTATATTTATATGCCATTAAGTATACTCACAGAAACATGACCAAAGTTGACAAATATATTTTCTGAAATGAATTAATAATAGCTAACCTCCCCAATGCATAGATCTTCAATCATGCCCTGGGTCAACGGATTAGGATTTGATAAACTCAAATATAACAAAGTTGCTTGAATGCAGATACCTACGTGAATATCTTCAGCTACCACTTTCAATTAAGTGGGTTTTAAATTAAAAAGGAAACAGCAGTTTTCCCCAGTGATATGCTACTGTTAGTTAGAAGTGAGTTTACCTGTTCTGAGACAAGAAGTTGGCCTTCACTGGACAGTGGCACTTCTAAACTTTGAGTGCTTCTTATGGCCTGAAAAAAAATGAGAGAAACTAATTTCAAAATTCATTTCATTTTTCTCAAAGTTTGAAGATGGAATAGTTTTGAATTTTTTTTCATAATGAATAGGTTCCTTTTCCATTTCAGGTTTTCTTTTAAATCTTCCATTTATTCTCAAGGTGTCATGGGGACAGCAGTCCATCCATATTTTTTTCTATAATCTATTCCGTCTTAATGGGAATGTCAAAGCTCCACCACAGTCCTGTTAACTAAATATTTCAGAAACATGCTCCCTTCTGTATGTTGCCAACCTCTCATAACACTGGACAAGAGAATGGAATTTTGAATTCAGTTTTGTCCATCTCTTAGACTGGTTGCCAAGGAAGAGAAGAGATGAACTCATGCCTTTCCCAAGGGCATTAGTGTGAAGTGAATAGTCTCAGCAAGAATTTGAACTTGGCTCATATACTTCATTTTCCATGGTGGTAACTGTCACATCACTCAAACCACACTATTCCATGTAGCATATGAAATTTCCAAGGTCAATATGCACTTAGGTTTGGAAATGTGGTCTAGAGAACGGTGAAATTATTCACAGCTCAATAACAGGAGAAACCAAAAAGCACTGAGCAGATACCTCTGCTAATGCCATTGTCACTAAAGACTGGACAATCAGGTTACACTTCATAATAGTTGAGTGGCTGCGTATAAGTGCCCAAAGCACCATATTTAAAAAGTTGAAATTTTCGTTTTTTTAAGAGAAAATATGCCCAGTTTTTTTTGTTTTTTCTCTTAATGAAGCATGAAAACTTCATTACGATTTATGGTGTTCAAGCTTCAAAAGACAAAACCTGTAACTCTAAAAATGATTAAACTATCAACTTTTTGAGAATGATGCATTGGGCACTTATTGTGCATGGCCACTCAATTCTTCATCAGAGACATTCTTTTGACCTATAATTATTTCCTTTAGATTGAGTAACTTCATTATTACTGCAATATTACACCTGAAAAGCCAAAAGATTGTCATGTTAACCTCTGTTTGAAAAGAGAAAAATTTCCAAGATTCCTGAATCAACCCCCAAATTTCATAAACTACAGGTATACCTTGATTAGTGCAGTTAATTCATTCCAAAACTTTCCATACTGTTCAAAGTTTTATTAAATTTAATCTTCGTTTAGCTTAACAGTAAACCTTTGCTATAATAAACTTATTGGTGGGAGGTGGTGGTCGTTGATGCCGAAATGGTAGAGAAGTAAGTAAGTTTAGTATCACTGCATTCAACAAACCTTCTTTAGTAGATCCAAAGTCTGTTCAGTTACCTTTTGTTCTATTTTCAAAGGCATTTCATTCAGCTTCTCATCAGTGACAGCTTTGTTGACAATGCCATATTGCATCTTAAAACACAGCAGTCAGCCATCATTGCATTAGAAATTCTCATGACCTAAACGAACAGACAGCCCTTCAGCGATTGGACATTATTTTCAAACTTTGTTTGGTAAATAAGTTGGTTACGGTGCACATGTTCACTGCATTTATCGAACTTCATTCAGTAAATCCAAAGTCAATTCTGATGGATCCACAAGTTTGTTGAAGATGAGTTTCATTATAGTGAGGGTTTACTATACTTCATTTCATTCATTTTTTACCACAATACCTCAACTGTACTACATCAAAACCACACTATCCAAGGTTTTCTTGCATTCTTTGGCTGATAACTCACCTTTTGACAAAATGTAATTAAAATCTATTGAGAGCTTTCAGAGATATGTTTGTTTGTCAATTTGTCCACACAATGAGTGAATACATTATCTTTGCCTACAAAGTTGTACTGTTATTATCACTTAGCCTTAATGATTCAATAACATGAAAAAGTTTAGTTTTTAAAATGTTAAAAGTAGGTATAAATTGTCATACCGTAATAATTTTCCCTTTTTTACCGACTGTTATTCCTGAATTACGAAATCCTGAGGAAACAGCAACAGAATGCTGAAAAATAAAAGTAAAAACTTTCAAATGTTTTGTCCAAATTTTTAAGACAAGCTATTGTTGCTATTATGCAATGACTAAGATAGTCTCATAAAAAATGATGGGATTATTTACGTTTGGATCGACACTTCTACCTAGGATCAGAGTATCTGTGTGCTCTACCTCAATAGTGTTCCTCCCAGCCCTCTGCCAAGTATCTGTGTTAGGATCAAAGTGTTGCTCCTTGGCACTTCTGTCTAGTATCTGTGTGCTTATTGAATGTCTCATAATAGAACTGTCTTCATAAAAAAATGAATACATAAAGAAGTACATATGAAGATGACTGCAAAGACTATTCGAAGACGTTGTTGCACACAAATTATTTAATAAGGCTAGTCAATCAATAGAAACCATCACATGACCAAGATATTTCATCAACATGTGGTGTTGGGGAGATTAATTAATCAAAAATTTTTAAAAAAAGGGCTGATCACTGAATAAGTTACTTCTCACGCTTTTTGTTGGATCACTAAAAAGTCCCTAGAACAAATATGAATGCCGCCAGACACAAACTAAGTGACCAATTTAGAATAAACTTACAAATTGCTGGGGAGTGGGGGGGGGGCAAAATCTATTCAAGGGGAAATTTAAAAAAAAAAAAAAAATTCTAGACATAAGATTAAATATTTTAATTTTCAGCCCTCTAAGCTCCAGTGGTGTGGCCTGTAAACATGATACATACATAACCAGCCAAACCAACTTGAAAACTGAAGAAAACTATGTTGACAGTTTTTGTTGATGGTTTCTATTACTTTATAATAATGATTTTAAAATGAGTTGTCACCAAAACCACTGATATGTGATGAAACCCTGTCCAGGTATTTTGTCAATGAATGATCTGTCTACATAAACAGATACTTCATCGAAAACCATTTTTGTGGATTTTTAAGAAAACGATTAATTAGGTCTCATTTAGTGAATCTGTATACTTATTTTCTCAACATGAATATTTCATATTGCTTAAAAAAATTAACTTAATCATGGACTGATTTATTAGAAAAAAATGAAATCTTAATTTTTAACAATTATTTAGCTAATACAGTGTTGTGTAATTATGCTTACCATGTTTTGAGCATCATGCAATTCTTGACACTGGACGTGCATTACAAAAGGTTCAAATTTGAACACAGCTTCTCCTGTTATGGTCATCAATGCATCTTTCTATAGAAAAATTTTTTTTTAATTTAAAAAAAATAAAATAAAAAACAGGTCTGGTTAGTCACGCAATAGAAAGTCACTTTATAATGCGAGGAGCAATGTACCATAATTGCCATGTGACATTTAGAATGGGCACTGCCCTAATAATGATAATAAACGGTTTCTAATTGTTCTTAGGTAGTAATGTAGACTGTGCTGACATACTTATCGGAAATGGACCCCTTACAAAAATAATATCAAAATCATATGGAATTTAATTTTATCGTTGGGATCTTCTTGTCATTAGAAAGAAGAAAAATTGGAGGAAAATCTGAGATGAAAATTATCTGAGTACACCTTCATAGAAACAGATATTTTTGAAAATAAATAGTATAAAATGTTGTAACAGTACTAATTTCAACCTGTAATGTTCTGTTTACATTAGAAAAATTTTCAAAAGCTTTTACTCACAAAACATACAGATAATCAGATGAATACTGAAAATTTTAGCAAAATCCAATCAGTATTTAAGGATGGAACTTGAAAAAAGTTTGTTTCAAATTTGGAAAACCCAAACTTTTTCGTAGTGATTATTTGATTAAAAATTTTTCACTTTAAAAAAGAAAAAGCTTTTTTTTTCTCAAACACTGAATTAAAACAGCCAGATTCTATATTGTTATTATTAAGGAAACAAATACAAAAACTTGACAATTTTTCAAAAAATCCTTATTACAATTTAAAAAATAGGTTGTTGAAATTTTTGAAAATACCCAGAAATGCCTGATTCAGAGCTTTTGAAACTGTGTGTCAGTAAAAATCTTTAGGTGTGCGGCAGAAGTAAGTATAATTTTGAGTCATTATTTGGAATAGGTCATACTCAACAAAATGCTGATGTTTGGCAAGGGAGATAATCCATCGAGATACTTATAGCTGATACTATTGTTGAGAAAATTTTGAATTGGAAATCTTGAATGGCTGAAAGTGGCTAGATTCTTATTGATGTCCAAGTAGCATAAAAAATTTTCATAGTGTTAGTAGGTAGGTTTTGAATTGAGTTAGTATGTTTGTGCTATATTATGCAAAGGAAGTAGAGTAACCTAGACACTATTTGATTGGAATAAATTGTTGTCCATTATGTTTCTTTTCATTCCAAATGAAAAAAGTCATCAGTTTCATATGTTCATAGTTTTTTTTGTTTCTTTTTCTTCCATTGAATTTTTCCAACTTTTAGCCATTTCTTCCATGAAAATTCACTTGAAAATTTCACCACTTCTAAGCATTAAAAAATAGCCAGTTGAAAAATTCAACCTGTAAGTAGTAACAGCAATTATATCTCTGTGGACTATCTTTCTTGCTGTATACCAGAATTTTGTTAAATCTTTCCTAATCCAACTTTGTATATCTTTCAGAAGATACCCCACCCCCCCAACCCCGTCAATTGATCTGCTGGGATGACATTATACATTTGGCTTGGTTAACAGAATATCTCACAAAGATATTTCATTCCTAAAAAGTGTGTCACCAAATTAAAAAGTTTTGAAAGCTCTGGCTAAATAATTGGTCAATAATAAAGGCTTTTGTTACCATTTCTTCAAAACTTGTCTGGGAATGGGTAGTAAAGAGCCATTTGCATCCTTTTTTCTTCACACCATTCTTCTCTTCCTGAAAAGACATTTTTGAACAGACAGAATTACAAGAGAGATATTATCCATTTACTCAGTTTTGGTCTTTATAATTTATTCAAGACGTCATCTGAAAAATTTTAATCGCAGAAAACATTTCAGATAAGTTTTTTATGGAATTTTATATTCTTGCACGCACGGATGTGAATTGGCTTCCTTGGGTTATCAACAAGAGTTACCTCCCTTGGTTCCTCAAAGATGACTGTAAGTTGTTTTTGCTTCTAGCCTATTTTTGCTCCAAAATCACATAATGGCTCCATAGATTTTTGAATTCAAAATCATGCTTCAATAAAAGGCTCCTCCTTAGTCTTACAATAAAATTGATATCAGATCAATACGGTTAGTTATTTTGTTGATTAGAATGGGAGGTGAATAAAACAAATTTTTTTTCCATTGTGTCATTTTCATTATGTCAATGAATGTTTAGCACACTCAGTCATACAAAAGCTCTAATTACTCATGTTTAAATTTTTAATAGAAAATATATAATTTAAAGTTCTTGACAATTAGAATTAAAAAATAGCTAGTTGAAAGATTCAGCCCGTAAGAAGTAGCAGCAATTATATCGCCGCAGATTATCTTTCTTGCTGTATACCAGAATTTTGTTAAATCTTACCTAATCCAACTTTGTATATCTTCCAGAAGATACCCCTTCACCCACCCCCCACATTAAACTTTTATTTTCACAAGTCATTGGAGCCTTTGATTTGTATGCTCAAAACGAAAGAAGTTCTTACATCTAGTGTACTCCAAAAATCATTCTAAGGCTGTTGAAGTTTTTGATTTCATAAAGGTTTCAGGAGCTATTGTATGTTTTAAGTGTACTTAATATTCTTTACCTAACATATTTATGTATATAAAATTCAAACATCCGAAGCATTCAGTGTTTTTTTTTTAGCGTAATTGACATTTTTAGTTAGACTAAAGTAACTGAAAAACAGAAAAAATCTAGGTATTCTTAGCTGATAAGAGTCATGAAGGGAGGCTACTCTGGTTGACATTTACGGCTGACATGATTTTACATCCGCGCATAAAAAGATTAGCTAATTTTATATTCCTGTTAGTATTCCTCATTGGGATTTTGAAAAAAAAAGAAATGATAAAATAAAAGGCACAGAGTAGTTTGAATAATGTGTGCTTGTAACAGTCCGGAGAAATATGTGTAGAAAACAGAGACATCATTAATGAAACTATTTTATGAAATCGCTACATGGAAAAAATTTTCAAATAAAAAATAAGGCATGGAAATGTTTAATTCAAGGCAATCATCGAGCCGACTCCACATTTTTTAAAAGTAAATCGACTCACGACTTGTTTCAAGATGTACACAATGAATAATAATGAAGAAACCATAGAGAAAAAAAAACGACAAAGAATTTTAGGATGAGGGTAGAGGTTATCTTGTGGTGTATTTCTTTCTTTGTATTTATGCTACTTTGATCTAACGCACGAGCGAGCGATAAAAATGGTGGACTGGCTTGGTGATTAAATCACACAGTCAAAAACTTGATTGTGATTACATGAAATAAAAAAAAGTTTCTAATAGTGACATACGCGACTCGGATTTTTTCCCGGTCGTAATTTCAGACTTTAAAATGTTGTCTCGTTTCACCACCTTTCTTTTCTCGAATCGTTTCTTCTTTTAGAAAATAAACGCGATCGATGAAAAAACAAAGAAAAATGTGCCACGGATAAAGAAACAATGTTTGAAGGATTTAGCGGCGGTAGGAAGAAATGAGGATTGGAGAGAGAGAAAGAACGATTATATATTTACATCTTGAAACAGAATGATTCTCCCCGAACACGAACTTGTCGTAAATAGTCTGTCATGGGAATTGATAAACTGGCATAGATCGTGAATTGGCAAATCAATAACTCCTTTACGACTGCAATCAACTTTTAACAAACAATTCTCTTTCTGATTCGCAAACGACTTGGCCATGCTTGTTTATGTTGAAGAGCGCTATTAGTCAAGGGAGGTCACTCTATCTGACTCGGAGAAATGGTACGAATTCTCGCAGACCTATCATGCGCGATAGAATGTAGTTCAATTCAAGTAACAATATCCATGTTTCCTTTTATTTTTAGTAGTTAGTGTGTGAAAAAATCCACGTTGTACAATTTTACCCCTGACAGAAGTATATCCACCCTGAAATGAATGTTTGTGCAAATAAAAACTTATTTTGGCAAAGCCTCTTAAACAACTACATCGTATACTGGAATGTTTTCCTAGTGCTGCATTACGAAGTTTAGTTAACATTCAATTTAGATTTTATACTATACTTTGAACTACTTTGTTCAGCTTATTGTTCATTCAAATGAAACATCAATGAGTATTTCTTATTCTTATGTGATGGAATACAAATATGAGATATTTGAAAACCAGCTAAACAGTTATATAAAAAATATTTCCTATACCAGTATAATTATATCATAATATTAAATATATCTATATAATTAGTACAGCTTAGAGGGATCTATAATTACGAATTTTACGTTTTAATGTACTGTGTCAGCTATACTTATGATGCTATCTTTTATGAGAAGTATGGAATACACTCTTGGGGCCCTGATATTAAATACTATAGCTGCCTAAAAGTCTTCCAAGAATATCTTAAATATCCCAGAAAACTCGTTTGTGATGTTCAAAAAATGATTGGTCCGAAAAAATTAGAAAAATGAATTTAGATATGCATTAAATCGGTTGAGTAAAGAATATTCTTTTTTGAATTTAGAGAATTCTTTGACACACCTAAACTGGACCAGATATAACAACGCTGGGGGAAAATATTGAAATGATCGAAATCATCCGTTTTACCGCCCTGTCGTGTGAGAACTGTGAAAGAGAGATTGAGAAAAATAAAAAGAGATCGAGGTTCGGTTGTATTGAACGGGCTGTTGCACGCGACCTATTCACGGGCGCGATCCCACTACTGCCTGACATGGGGACTTTTGTCTGCTGCGTTTCCGCCCTGGACCGAGTCGGCCCTCCTTAGTCAACCTGGTCAATTGAAGCTCCCTTCAACCAACCATATTGATGCCAGGCTTAGTGCGGACGCCTGATCGCCATAACTCAACGCACAACAGGACCCCCGCCCTCAAACCGTTCACCCGACCAAGCCTCCAAGTAGCTGAATTACAGGAGCACGCCACAACTCCCAGCGATTACGAAGTGTTATTTTAGAAATTATAAACCTAACCTTGTACGACATTTAGATTGTCAGATATTTTTTCTATTCTATACATAGTAATTTGATAATCATTTTGAAAGTTATAATTGAAATGGTTGAATAAATCTCTCGTATCTATCAGATACTGCTTGGGTGGAAAAAAAAATATATCATCATCAAGCCTCGTTTTCGTCACAAGGAACAAGAGAGATAACTCTAATTGTTTAATGTATCGGAGGGAAGATCTCTCACGCTTTCGTATCACGGCGCCTGAAGTGAATAAGCTCTCTTTAGTGGGGGGCGCCAGGACAGGTCAAGTCCGGTCTCCCAGCTACCTTGTCCAGGCTCGCAAAATTTAATTATAACGCATATTGTTACTCATATAAAAACATTTCCTGTCCCCATTGTTTTCTGCTTGATTTAGGCCTCCAGTGGCTCTGCATATCATGACGAAAAATACCGAACAATTGTATTTACGTTCATGTTAGGTGGATTAGTAAAAAATAATGATTCCTTCGATTCAAATATATGTAAATTTACATCCTTGTTTCCTCTTTTAATGATCATAGTTGAATAATGGGTGTGCCTGTTTTTGCAACATGCAGTCTCTCAAATCTTAGGATCAAATTTGATACATGATTTTAATCCATTCTCCTGCTAACATACACGGAGGAAAATCCTCACGCCTTAGAAAAAGCATTTATTGAGAATTTTATCAGAAATTCGAAACAATTTTATCTTTGATGAGGGAGGTAAACTTTCACTTAAGATGCATTTAGTATATTTCTATTGAACTTTTTAGAATTCGTATCGCATAAAGAACATTTGAAACATGTTTCAAGAAGGCTTCCAGACAACTTAATTTCAGTAGCTGATGTGCCCTGAAAGCAATTTTAGCCAATAATACATAGTTTTCAAAATTTTTTGGAACACCCTCTTAGACTCCACTGGAAGAGAGGAAAATGGGGGAGGGGTCCCTTCTCCGCTCAGAAAAATTTTTTCGAGCAGAGTCTGAGAGCATGTCCCATAAAGTTTATCCAATCTCATCATCATCAGTCTTTTAACGTCTGTCGTTGGACATAAACCTTCCCCAGGATTTGCCACACTTCTCTATCATGGGCGTCGCGGAGCTAGTTCTTCCTGAACATGTCTAGCTCGTCTCTCCATCTAATATTCTGCCTGCCTTGGTTGCGCATGTGATCTCGGGGGATCCATGTTGTGATGTCCATCGGTTGTCTGCCATTCTTGCAACATGGCCAGCCCACCGCCATTTGAGATTTTTAATGGATTCCATGATGTCCCTGACTCTTGTCTTTTCTCGGATGTACTGTGCTGTCTTGTGGTCTCTCCATGTGAGGCCCAGCATTATTCTTTCATGTGCACGTTGCATGGTTCTCAATTTACAGGTCTGTCTCTTGCCATGGTTTGCACACCAAAAATTATCCAATCTATTCAAGGGTAAACATTTGATTTTTTTTTTCAAAATACAAAAATTCATTTTTTGCTCTTCTTATATAACTGATGTAGATTAGTAGATAATTTGAATTTTAGTAGATTTCACTTTTCTTTCTATCAATTCACTAATGGGGAGGGATCAATTGAGAAAAATCTATACCAATCTCAATTCGGAGGCACTTACCTTTCCTCGGGGTGAATTACCTGAGGGGGAGGAATTTTAGTCAGGAGGATAACATGTAATGGAAAGTACAATGGTAAAAACATGACTATTCAAAATGGGGAAGGAATTGAGGAAACCTGGAGTCCCAGTGGGAGGAATGTGACCTGGGACTCTGAGAACCACTGATCCATTTTTCACTAATCTAAACCATGAAAACTAGTGACCATGATAAAAGCTATAAAAACGACCACAAGCTAGGGTTATTTGATGTGTCCAGAAGTGGAGATAAACCAGCCTCTTGGAATGGGCCTGGTTTTGAACTTCTGCCTCCAGACTCACTCCACTCCTTAATTCAATGATATTCCAATACCTGTTTTGGATAAGTCTCTGAAATGAAGCTTGGATTATCTCCCTTCCTGGCTAAATCTGGTAACCCTGCCACAGACCATGAAATTTAGTTGCAACATCAACTTTGCAGTTGCCGATTTCCATCTCTGTTTCATCTAAAAATTATTTTTACATCTTTTTTCATCACACCAGTAAACCATATTTCAGTTTGTTAGAATCAGGTCAAGGTATCAGGTTGCGGAGGCCTGTATAATACTTGCGTGATTAACTACTTGGTTCTGTATGTTGAGATGCTCCCTTGTGAATGTAATAGCAGGAGGAAGTTGAATGTACTTTGTGTACAGGCATAGTAGTGGAGATTGAGAAGAAATGAAGATTAACAAGTTGTATAAGTTGTAACAATAAAAAAGATTTGTTGTACAGTGTGTCAAGTGGAAAAAGAGTACAATATTGAAGAATTTCATGCTAGCCTTGATGAGTTCTCATGAAAGAAGGCTTAGAAAGCTCAGTAAATACCTATAAATAGGAGCATCTTGCCATGAGATAATGATGTGTATGCTAGTCAAGAATGCCATTATTAGTTTGATCCTTATTGAGTGCCCAATATCTGTTTTCATACACCCACTCACCCTAAGCTTATTATATAATTATATGCTTCTGTTCTAAAATTTGTTAATTTGCAAGTAATTGTTTCATAAGCAATAATAGCAATTCTATTAAGCAAAAATCTATTGTTTTATGACAGAAATAAATGAAAAATATCTTTATTTTTCATAGAAAATTTATTATCTAATTTACTCTAGTGTATAACTGACACTCTCGAATGTGAAAAATCACTATGTACTATTTCTGTCAGAATTTCTGATGTGAGGAATTATTATCATTATATATTGATAATTCGAACTGTTGTCCTCATTTTGGATTTAATAGTTATGTTTCAGCGGTTGAACCCTCCAACCTTCTTCAAGTGCCTCTCATATTCAGTAATGTTCTCAGGATTTCAAACTGAACTATTTATTCAATTCACGAGGATAGACTGTTTCCATTTTACTGACCATACTAGGGAATATCTCATAATGGATGATTCTTCTGTTATGTCACCCTTTTGTTAATGGACAGTGGAATGAGAACAGTCTACCTTAGTCTTCTTTCAGGATTGCCATCAGTTGCCTTATCATATTCTCCTTGATTTTGTCAATGGTCTGAAATACTTTTGGGTTAGTTACAGGGAGTCACATCTTGACTGCAAGGAGGCCAGCAGGTATGACTGATTTGATGTTTTGCCAAAAATCCTACACAAGACAAGAATGACTTGCTTGACTATCATGAATGGGACGGTCACTCAGTACGCAAGTTCACTCAATGGCATCTTACTGCTGACAGGAGTATCTCATCACACATGCACAATAAGTTCCCCTCTGATAGGTTACCAAGTTACCCCCAACACACAATTGGTTCTTGAGATATTCAAAATGGTTGGATACTTTTTGAACAAACCCAGTATAACTATGGAAGAGAATTCAATCCTCATTACTTGCCTGAAAGCAAGACTTTGCTGCATAAATTTGTCCCTCTTGCTCTCTGATGCTTTCCAAAAGTTTGGGGAAAATAAAAGAAAAGATGATGATAGTTAAACCTTCACAAAGGTTAATGAGGTACTACCCAAAAGTAATTTTGGTCAATTTCCTGAACTTTTACTAACAAGCACCTCATTCACACATACATATATATTGTGAAAAGTTTTAGGATGCATTATTTTGAGAAATATATATTTCACTGTACAGACCCCAACTGGTGGCAATGAAATATAATCTTTCTGTGGAAGAGAATATTCTGTTTTTCATATTTTGGACAGCCTCACTTTGACATCAAATAAATCTGCAGGAATGTTGAGATTTAGTTTGTTAAATTTCCAAAAATGATTGATTTGGGAAAAGCTGTGGTATGTGTCGGCATCTGAATAGACACTCAGAGATGTATATTACTATGTATTGAAGGGAGAGTTATCACCAGAGATATGGCATACATCACCTTGACTCATAACCTGTTGAAGGATGTTGTGACCTATTGAGGATTATGTGTTCAGTTAGACAGGAGATGGGCCAAACTGGTCGACCATACATTACATCCTATAATGAAACCCAGGTAATAGGAGCCATAATTCTGGTAAAGACACTCCCTTTACCAGGTTATAGGGCCAGGAACAACATAGTATCCATCCAGCTAAGTCATTTTACCGAAAGAATGACTGCCAGTACTAGGAGTTCAGCACCTTTCTGGTTTCAAGAAGAAAAACTGAAGTATAAGAGCTAATTAGGAATTCATATGAAATGTTTGACTTTACCATTATAGTCTTGACTCCCTGTCAGCAAGTCCAACATCCTCAACTAACCCAACACTCTTGATCAGAAATTGAATTGGTTGAAAAGGTTCAGCTTAGACTCGATGAAGTAAGTATGGTGCCTGTTGCCTGTCCATAACAGGTCACGGCTCATCCTTCAACAGGTTGAAGATGTTAACGGTCACGCAGTTCGGCCCATCCAATGTCAGAGTGTACATAACATCCCCTGCATCAAACTCAAACTTAACCTTTTCAACCAAACTCAAACTTAACCTTTTCAAACAATTCAGCACCCAGGGTTCAAAGACAGCCCTTAACGGTTGGTTGTGCTATATCCAAGAGGGGGGAATTATCAATTAGCAAGCATTATAGGCCAGAGGAAATTTTGTGCACCATCACACCAGAACCTGGGGGCAATTGCCCCCTCTTGTTATGCCCAAAATAAGAAATGAAAATCGAAGTCTCTTGTTGAACATTTTTATTTCTGATAAATGATTTCTGACCGATTTATTTGCATATGAAGAAAATGATTGCAATTCTTTGTTCATTTCATCTTTATGGCCATTTTTAGCAGCAACGTCTTGATTATAAAACATCAAATTGTTTATTTATTTATTTATTTTTTATTAGCCTTCAAGATCCAAGTAAGCGTAAGTCATTGCGTATCATTGGCTTTTAACCTATCACACTAGCCTATATGTTGGCGACGGGGCTAGGGGATTGAAAAGAGGTGGATACATGCCTTTCCAAAGGGCATTAGTGCAAACTGAATACACAAATTGTCGTCCCAATCTCATTTTCCTTGCCACTAACTGCTTGGCCACTTGCACTTTATAAATTGTTTATAGATGGCAGGAAAATACTGGGAGGAATATTCTCTTAAAGGATTACTTAATTTCTTAATAAATGGAATGCAGCATTGAAGTTATTGAAACCTCAAACCTAGCTTTATATGCTTCGAAACATCAATGCTGTAAAATATCAAACATTTTGATTTATTTTTTCTTACAATTGATAATTTTCAAACTGAAAATGTTTAAAATTTTGAGTCATCTTAATTATGATGATCTGACTGCTTGTATTAAATCTGATATAAATATTCTAATAATCACTTTATTTTTCATTAGATAAAGTATTGTCAACCATAATTGATTCTCGTATAGTATTTCTTTCATCTTAATTTTGCTCTTTATTCCAACTTCTTAGACCATCTGTCTACTAACAGTCTCAGTAATTGCAATTGAAACAACTAAAATTAAGACGAAAGGAATACTAATCAATAATTTATTTCCCTACTTATTATTTGGATTGGTATCCTGATCCATTTTTTTTCAACTGATGTGTTCTCCAGCTTTCCTAGTGTTGTATGGAGTTATGAGATGAATTATTTTCATTATTCCATACATCATTCCAACTAGTATTTTCTTTTTTGCTGTTTTTATTACAAGTTCTTCTTTAGTTGAAGCATTTTCACAATTATATTTTGGTTAATTTACCTTTATTTATTTTTTTTGTTAGTTTTTATTACAATGTTTTTTAGTCACTCAATTCTTCCTCCATTACGAATAGATGAAGGAGAACTAACCCCAATTTTTTTTTGTCATCGTGTCAACTTGATCAAAATTATAATTATTAAAAAAAGTATTAAAGGGCATCTAAAGATCACAGTATGCAATATACATTTGGGTTGAAGCATTGTAATAAAAAATTCCAAGATCAGGAATTACACCATGAAATGTGATTTTTGCTCCTGGGTAGTTACAGCCATTTCTCTACTTTTTACACATAAGAAATCAGGAAAAATAACAATTATTCCTTCCAAATTTGCTTTTGCAACCAGGACAGTGATATTCATATGTAATTGTTTTTCTCACTTTATAAGATTAAAAATGTGCAAATTTGCCCTTTGCCCAAAAGGAAATGAGTAGATTTCAAATTATCACTGTCCTGGTTGCTAAAGCAAAGTTTGAAGTGAATGATTGACATTTTCTATACTTTTTAGAAATAATTAATTAGAAAATAACAATAACCCTGGCAAAGAAAAAACAAGAAAAAAGTTGCACATTGTTATCAATATACACTGATTTATTTAATCTGGAGTCCTCACTTGGGTTGATGTTTTGGCCATTGTACCCTCTGGCCTTCATCGAGTATCAGTAGCACTCTATAATGATACTCTCTACAATTTTGAGAAAGGTCATTAACATTCAATGAGTTATTCAGACAATTGAACTCCTTCTTGTCGCTTCTGTTGTTGACTAGGATATGGCATGGAAATCCAGACCGAACGAGGAGAGGGATAGAAAACAGCAAAATCCTATGTTGTAAGTGTTGCTACCATTGGAGAGAAATAGTTCTGTTTACCACCATCACATTCAGATAGTACACCTGAAAAAGGCTGTAGAATGAATCAACCGAAACATCATATCAACAACACAAACAAGAAGTAATGTTCTTGAAATGGGAACAGATTATTCCCATTCCTCCATCCATGCAAGAGGATATCTTGTATAAGTTAATTTGCCTCTGTGATTCCACTTCTGCTCGTTCCACTAAACCAGATTATATGGATTTCATTGTCTGACCCAAGGATTGAACTCAAAACCAGTTAAGTAACATATACTTATATCCATGAGGCAATGGTTAATTGTATGCAGTTCAACTGGTTGTCCGGAGGTCAATTCTTGGCTCCGGTAGTGAAATCCAAACATTCAGATTTAATAGAATAAGGAGAAGCAGCATCACAGGGATAAATTAATACAAGATATCCTCAAGCATGGATAGCAGAATCAGAACAATCTACCATCTATAGATTGAATAAAGGGTTCAGTTCAGAATTCTAAGAATGTTAATTCAATTGTCACCTGAAGAAGGCTAGAGTACAACAGCTGAAATGTTGTGGCTACAACAACCAAGACGAGGACTCCAGTTTATATTGATCAGTGTATGATAACAAAGATGAAGATACTAGTCTAAATAATGTAGGAGATAGAGATAAAGAAACGTTTTTCAAGTCACTTGTATTGGGTGTGAGCAGAAGTTTCCAGCAAGAAACCAGTTTCCAACTGTGTATTCAGTTTCTATGTTTTTGTTTTGTTTTGTTTTTTAGAAAGAGCGCTGGGAACTTTTGCATACACCTAATATAAATTAAAATGGACTTACAACCAGTCAGAAGAAAAAAAATGGATTCTTTTCGATATTTCTCCTTCTGGATCTCAAAGGCTTTTATTTGAAAATATTTTTGAAAAAATAAAAATAAATCAGGGTACAAAATTGGAGAAATATTTTTATTTGTTTCTGAAGGATTTGAATTCTTTTTTTTAAACTGATGAAGATTGAATCTGACTTCTGATATTTAGCTATCCAGTTGGCTAATTTAGGAGTTAAATCAAGACTGAAATGTTCCTATGAATAAACACAATGAAAATACAACTAAATAATTGAAATATTATTGCTAGACGATATATATATACAAAAAAGTAAACTAAAAAAGAATCACAAGATGTAGTTAAATACACATTAAAATTATAATTTCTATAGATTTTGTTGCTTGCAACAAATTATATTGGATTCTTAAAACTTTACTACGTTCTAGAGAAACATAAAAAAATTCAGTAATAATAGTTATATCAATACCTCGCATAAATGAATCACCGTAGCCCACACATGTACCAGAACTGATTATCTAAAATTGTCTTAAAAATTAGATCTTTAGATATGATTATCTAAAAAAGATCTTTCATCAAGAATAGGTCCTAAATAACTATAGAGACCCAAAAAGCACTTTTTCTAAAAAAAAAAAAAAAAAGATTGTAGATGGTGCCTAGTGGAGTCACTCATGCAGATTTTCAAGGCTGTACCCCCCCCCCCCCCATGACCAGGGGTGCCCGAGACACATGGACACTCAAAGAGAGAAGTTTTGGTAGCCCACTTACCTAGTTGGTTGACCATTTGTGGGTCTACAGTGATTTGATAATTGAGTATTAATGATTAAAAAAGATATCTAGAAAAACGGTTGACAAGCCTGTAATATATAAAATATTTCATCTATAAAAGATGGAATGCAAGATTAGAGAAAAATAATTCAGCTCAAATAATACAATATAGAAGCTTAAAAATAACTCAGTTTAAAAATCATTATATTAGTTACATCACTTTAAAAGGAGACTTTTAAGGTCAATTTTTAAAAAAAAGGACATGTTAATCACCAAGTGATTCATTTTGTATACAAACACATATTGCTTTATTTAAGTGATTTTATAAAATCAGTACACAAGCAGATTTTTGGACCACTTTTGGAATTTTGACATTATCTATTAGGAGCACTGGAAAGTAATGTTGTTTTTATTTAACCTAACTTTAGGTGTTATTTATTTTTTAACACTACCGAAAAAATATTCTTCTAGATGAATAAAGTATTATTCTCCAAATTATGATAGTACTTTTTTTTTTTTAGGTACCATCATACAAGATGAGAAACAAAATAATTGAAGAGAGTCATATCCGTCATTTTATGCTCCATGAATTTTGTCGAGGTAACAATGCAATAATGGCCACCAAAAGAATTTCCAGTGTTTATCCAAATGCCAGATTCACCAAATTCTAATCGGGCAATTTCAACCTCATTCTTAAGGAAGGCCAGTGGAGCTGTACAATGACTTGCTGCACTCAGTTGTTAGGGCAGATCCTTGTCAAACTATTGGAGAATCATCAGAAAAATTGAATTCAACATGGTTCCCTGTACAAGAGACTCTTAAACAGATCAGGAAGGTCAACAGACAAGGAGTTCGCATCCCGCACAAATTTGCAGCTGAAAACAGAGCCCAACATTTAGCAATCTGCAACATTTTGTGGAGCAGACACGAAGAGAAACTGCTTCTCCCTCAAATTGTTACTAGGGATAAGAAAAGGGGTTCTGTATGGTAAGAGAAAACGGATGAACCAATGGCTCTCTCCAGATTGACACCAGTTATGCCGAAATAAAAATGAACTATCAGATTTCTTCACATTCGAACCAGCTTCTTTTTACAAAAAAAGAGAGTGAAAAGTTGGTTTCAAGATGGACAAATGTGTTCGATAACAATGTGGATAATGTAACTGATTAGACAATACATATTTCCTAGTAAAAGAGATTTGTCCTCTAAAATGAAAAACAACATTACTTTCTGGTGCACCTTACATTTGACTAAACCTCCTCTCTTTAAAATAAAATCATTTTTAATATTGAAAATATTCATATAAACAGCAGAAACTAAAAATCAAGAACATACAAAAAAGATTAGCACCAAATCTTCTGCATGTTCACATAATTATCAGAAGAAAATTTACAATTCAAATCACCAGCTTCAAATTCTATTTTTTGCTTTAATTTCAATATCATTAATTTAGAAAAATTAAATATGTACAATTTTCAAATAACAAAATAAAAGTGTTTTAATCAGAGCTTCAACAGAAGGAATGTTTACAAGTAATTTTTGAGAAAGTCGAAGATTTTGCAAGAACCCACAAATAATTATCATTTCGTTATTCTTATTAGATGAAATATTGTGAACTATTATTATTAATTTTGACTACTCTTTTCCTTCATCTTACTTATTTGCTTTTTATCACAACTTAACTCAGGTCATTATTATTAGTTTTTTGCTTACTATCTACCTCGATCCTGATTTTTCTGTTGCTTTCATTATTGCAACTGTACACAGGCCGTCGATCAGTGTTGATCTTCAGAAATAAAGAATAAGCTTCCTGTGAGACTCAAATTCGTGTCTCCGAAAGGAGAGCCAGATTAATGCTCTACTGCACTTACCAAAATGGTTTTAAAATAACAACCGGCTAGCTGAAAACCAAATCAAACCTTTAAACTGATCCTCTATTTCGATCTCTCACCACCATGTTTGAACTGATAGTATCAGTATTCATACAGAAATTATTTTCATTATTTTCTTTCATTAACTTTATTAAAAATAAATAATAAAAAATAATTAACACAGGTCTTTGACCAACAGCAGTGAATAAAAAGCACAGATTGGAAATAAAGAATAAGCTCTTGGTGAAACTTGAACTTGCGTTCCTTTCGCTTACAGGAGTCTGATAATGCCTAGCTACAGGAACTCACCAACTCGGCAGAGGATCAAATCTGACCACCAAACCCACCTTTCATTCCTGACCTCATTACAATGTTTGTTTTGGTTTCTGTACTAGTAGTATCAGTAAAGCAATTATCTCTCAGATGAAATATTGTAAGCCATTAGCATTATTTTTAACTCTTATTTTCATTGTGATAAAATGCAACTAGATAAGATGAAGGAAAATAGAAGAAAAAATCAATAATAATGGTTAACCTACCATTAAGTTAAGGACACGAAGACATAAAGAAAAATTCAACAAAGTATTGTATTCTTTTTGGTGAAAAATAATGTTTAATATCAAATATACTATAATTTGCAAAGTTCTTGCCAAAAAGAAAGAATTATATAGTCGAGTAAGTCAGAGATATTTCATCTTTTGTTATGAAATGATGTTCTCAGAATATATTTTAATAAAATTAAATGCGTAAAAAAAATTCACAGCAGCATATATTCTTTTGGCAAAAAGTAAAAAGCAGTGTTAGCAGAATGGAGATGCATTTGTTAGTTTGCAGTGACGAAATGCTTATTTCTGACGTCAAAATATGGAAATATTTCTTGTGACTATGAACTGATGTTTGAATCACAACCCTGGCTAATCTTATGACAGGTATTTTCCTTTTAGTAAATTAAAGTAAAGTAAAATCTATGAATACATTGATCAATTAATACACTTAGAGACAACAAAAATCATAACTGCTCCTTGAATATAGAATTAATAAATAAAGTATAATCATTCTAAATTTCCAAAGGTTTACAAGATGTAGCTATTAAATAATGAGATCGGGCTTATGTAAGTCTCACCATAGTGCTTATGCAAGAACAATGTGGTATACAACATCCAGCAACCTCGACATCCTCTCGACCTTCACAAAATCATTTGTGCCACTCCACCATGTGCACATGACTTGTATTTTTTCCCACAAACTTCAGTTAGTATACAAAAAGATTTGGTAGCCATTTTGTTCGAAAATTTCAAATTGAATTCTAATGTTTGATAAGTCAGGTAGGACGGGAAATTTCCAAGCTAGGTCTATCACAGAAATGTTGGTTGATTGATTGATTCATAACTGGTTGCAGAGACAAATTGATTTTTTCTCCCAAAGAATTTTGAAATACTGGAATTGTTTACCATCTTATGTAAAAAATAGTACAAGTATAAATAATTTCAAGAATAACTTGGATAAATTTAGATTTTCTGGGATAGAAAATAAATTGATTGGGCAATTATCAGTTGGAATATATAGAAGTCAGGGAAAATAAATAAATAAAATGTGCCTCGTAAATGTTTCTCTGTGCAGGTAAGCCTGTAATTTTTTTTTTCTATTAAGTCTCAAACATTTTTATAACTTGAATTAGTGTATACCTTAATGAAGAATACATATTTCCAATGTAAATTTTGTACGAAAATGCCCATAGAGGCATTTTTATTAAATAAATATATAAATAATAAATGTAGCTCGATTTTTGATCTGACCATTTTTACAGCACTCCAGAAAAACATGTCTGCTAAAAATGATGCATAACAGAGAACTAAAGACATGAGCAGATTGAAGCTCTCAGGGGTTATTTATGTTTGCCCATTGGTCAGTGGATACCACATGATTAATGCATGCACACCGTGTGGTTTGACTTACACAAGCCCAATCTCATTATCTAATAGACACACTTTGTATACTATTAGTATTTGCCAATCACAGAAGTTATTTTTGAAAAATTTGATTCGATGCTTTTTTGCTTTGAAGAAGGACAAATCTAAATTTGGATGTTACTAAATCCAGGATGTAATAAACAGAAGAAAAAAAAATGATTCTACAGAGAAAATTTGAAGAAGAAAATATAAACTAAATATTTATGTGACTGATACACAAATAAAACCATTTGTAGAAGCAGGCCAGGGAGCCAGAATTGACCAGAAGGGTGATAAAGCTTGGATTATCTCAAAAACTTACTTACAACACAGGCATTTGAATAGCGTTGAATCTGAAATCTTGAGGCGAGCATGCTGTTGAACCTCTTCCAAATTCAATTCGATTCCAATCTCCATTTTGGGTAAGTCTCTGAGATGAACCTTGTATTATCTCCCCTACACGGCAAATCGGGCACCTCTGAAGCAGGCACTTAAATTATTGACTTTTATAATGTCATAGATTTAAGACTTTCTTTGTCTACTTTCAAGACTGTTCAGCAACGAGGCAGCCTTATTTATAAGCAGTGCAGTATTGATAACCATTCTTGTGTTTTGATAACGCGTGTGGCTAGCAAAAGGGTTGCACCTCTTTAACCTTTAGTACTCTGGAGGGCGACTTTGTTCGGCTGAGCATAAAGCTTGTCCCGCTACTGCAGGATCACTGAACAATAGTTTGTTTGAATTTTACAGTTGTGCTGTCATGTCATTTTCAGTTATAAATGAAAAGACGTACAAGTTTCAGGCTTTCGAAGTTACTAAGTGCACAAAATCTTGGCACCTTTGAAAAAGAATGCAGAGTGCTAAAGGTTAAAACAGACTTGATCAAAGCTCTTTGGCAATACATAACCAGAATCCTTATTTAAGTTCATTGCATTGTAAACTGTCCATAGTTAGGGCGCTATTTTGAACAATTGGCAATTTTCGTAATTACTCAAAGGATAATTAAAATGTATCTCTGCATCAGAGAATTTAGTTTTCATCAGAGAAAGGTAACACAAAACAAAAAATGTAGCTCAGTATCAACCCATTAACTGTGTATGACGGAAATTTCTATCATTGCACTCCTGTGGCTGACTCAACAAAATTTTCATTTCATTGAGATTGATATCAACTCAGTTCTATCTGGGAATCAGGGCTTTCATCTGGCAATTGATTATCTTTCAATAGACATGGGCTTTTATCTTGCAATGGATAATAATTACACTTGCCACCATCTGTAGTTAATGGGTTGAAAGTATGAGGAAAACTGATCGAAAGTTTGTGTTATCGGCTTGATGCATAGAATCACATTCACGAATTTATTTGTCTTGTTTCCGCGAGAAAAATGTTTGGTTAAAAGATTCGATTCTTTACGAAACTGGGAACTGTGACTTTTGACATGTACTAATCATAGCAGCATCGTGTTTTAGATAAAGTGGAATTTTATCAAAAGGTTTCGGGTCCAGATCAATGATAGCCATTGAATGCTTGTAATAATGGCCGAAACTATCGATCAAATAAGGCTCAGATGGTTTCTCAGGCCTGAAAAAAAGAAAAGAAACATTATTATATGAAAGCCTAAATCGAATAAGTAAGTTTGTTGTTTTGTCTGTTCAGTCACAGGGAAAGGGGAGAATGATTTTATAAATCCATGATGCATTTTTTTTCTCAAATCTAAAAGAAAGCTGAACAACATGGCTACCTTCTGATATTCCTCACCATCTGTCACCTTGGACTTTACTCCCCACCCACAACTACCACTATGCCAGCTGCTCAACAAACAGTTTCTATAAAAACTTTTTAAAAAATCTTAAATCCACTTCTCTCAACAATTTGAGCCATACGCACGAATTTTCTCTTTTCAATTTTACCAACGTTTTTTGATCGAATTTAAATTAAAAGAAAATGCAATTTTGTTTGAAATGAATACATTTATACCAAAATGTATATTCATATGATTTATCCATATGTAAATTTACCCATTATTTTTGACGAATACTTTGTTAGTGTATAAATAAAAGCCATAACTCAAGACATCCACACATCTAATAATTAGAAATGTGTTTGAACTCTGTCATGCCAAGGGGCTCAACTCATCTATGATGATGTTAAGGTGGAATTCTATGTTCTAATAATATAGCAAAAATGCTGAATTTATAGAATAATAAAAACAAAGCGAAAAAATGATAAAAATCCGCTTTTGATCAACAGAATGCCATTTGTCAAACATTCAGCAATGTAAATCTCTATAACCACATATTTCATATATACCATCATTTTTGATGACATGGGTGAACTAGTAATACAATAACATGTTATGACATAACAATGATTGTTACATCATAGAAACTCTAAAGACTGTCTCTCTCACATATCAAAACACTTTGAATTGAGACTTAAAAAGAACTTGAATTATCAAAAATAAATTACCCAATCAAACAACTCCAGACTCTTTAGTAGTGTCAATCAATACATAAATAACACCGCCATTTTTTGGTGGGGGGTATATACTAGTCTATATTATAGTAAACAAAATATCCATTCGTCATGATTTTAAAATCAAATTTCATGTCGAAAGAGGTGGGGGTGATGGTGCAACAAAATCTATCATACTTACCTCTCGTCTTGTCTCTGCATTGCCAGAATTATAGAACAATCTTTTACTGTCTGTGCAACGAGAAACTGTTTGACCTGAAAAAATTTGAAAGAATTAAACTTTCTGTCATATCATCATTTAGATGGGTCATTTCTTTTTGCGCAGATATATTTGAGAAAAGTAAATGTAAATTATAAATATTCAAAAGAGAAGATAAAATCATTATACACGTAAGTATGTAAATCTATAAATGTAGAGGATGAACTTGAAAAAAGCAACTTTCATCATCATCCAAAATCTGTGATCACCATGAGCAAAAGTGCAAAGGGGACATAAGTAACCTCAGCCAGAATTTAAAGTCACTTTTCTGATTCAGTTTTCTTTACTTATAACCATCACATCACCTTGCACTTCCTATGTAACTGTTATTTTCCATGTGTTCAAGGGAGGTAACTACTGTAGTATTATTTGAATTTCTCAGATGAAGTATTAATTATTATTCATTTTTGACTAGTAGTTTTCATTATAAGCATGAAGTAATATTTTAGGAATACTCTATGAAGTATATAAAAAATTTCTATTTCCAGTGAGTATAATCTTCAAGATGGCCTCAAAATACTTGTAATGTCCATTACTTGTTCACCATTCACTCTAAACATGTTCTTTATAGTAGTATCAAGTGTGCTTGATAACATATCAAAATTCTATCGTGATCTGACCATTGGAAAGGTATGATTCTCAAGATGGCATCCAAATTGACTGCCAAATCAGTTGGCTTTATGAAAAAAAAAACCCTTATCTCCTGAAAGATCACAACAAAAAGTTTCTCACTGGTTTTTTGTACCATCAAGTATGCTCAATGACCCACAAAAAGTCTACCACAGTCTGACCACTGGAAAGGTATAATTTTCACAATGTTGTACAAAGGCCTTAATACAGACAACTTCATGAGTTATAGAGCAGTACACACTATATTGACAAATTCCTGGACTCACACTAAAATTCAATCACTTCTTGATTACCCAGTGACCCATCTTTCCACCAAATTTTATTGAAATTCATTGAGAACTTTCGTAGATATTGCATGGACAGACATAATTGAATACAGAAATGTATGAAAAAAATGACAAAAAAATGCATAAATATCTCCCAATCAAAAACAAATAACTGGATCCACCCCAAAATTTAATCATTTATTCTTTATTCAAAATTTCATTGACATAAAAAAAAAATTTTTTTTAAAATTACTGGATCAGTCTAAAAAATTTAATCACATCTTTTTTGAAAGGTGCTTTACCAACCCACAAAATAACCTCACAATTCATTGGGAACTTCCAGAGATATTGTGTTGACTGATAGGAGCGATACAGAAGTTTATGAAAAAAACAAAAAACAGAAAAATATCTTCCAATCGTAAACAAATGCTTGGCTCCTCCACAGCAAAATCTCATCACATCTTCCTTACAATATGGCTCACCAATCCATAAAAGTTTCATTGAAATTCATCAAGAACTTTTGGAGATATAGTGTTTACAAAGGGGGCAAATACAGATATGTACAAAGTAGTAAAACAGAAAAAAATCTCTCGATTAAAAATGAATCCCTAGATCCGCCTCAAAATCTAGTTATTTCTTCCCAATGCCGTGCCTTATCCTTCTATGAAATTTCATTGAAATTTATTTAAGACTTTTGTAGATGTCATATGGACAGAATATGGAACACAAAAATTCGATCATGTCTGTCTACACAATATATCCGTCAGTTCTCAATGAATTTCAATGATATTTTGAGTAGTCAGCAGGCTAAAAAGAAGAGATGAGTCATTGAGGTGGATCTAGGTGAACTGCTGTTTGAAAACCTCTACAATTCAGGGAGTGTTGGTAATAAGGCTCTTGTACTCCATCTTGAAAATTGTACCATTCGAGGGGTTAGACTATGGTCGACCTTTAGCTCATTGAGCACACCTGATAGTAAAAAAAAAAAGGTAGAGAAACTTTTTGCTGTGATTTTTTGGGGATACGGTGGGTTTTTTGTTTATAAAACCAACTAATTAGGCAGTCAATTCGGATGCCATTTTAAAAATCATACCTTTCTAGTGCTCAGACTGCGGTAAAATTTTGATATGTTAACAAGCACCTTTGATATTACAAATACATGCTGAAGAAACTCGTTCAGAGTGAATAATGAACAAGTAATGGGCATTACAAGTATTCGGACATTATCTTGACAATCATACATCGGGTCATAGGAAAAATTGGCAACAGATTTTTTTTAAAAGTACTTATAATGAGTATTCATAAAAACCGAACATCATGCTTCTAATAAAAAGTCCCAAGGGGCCTTTAAATTCCATCTTTCTAGCAGTTCATCAACTTACGAGTTAAATGAATCTCATTTGTATCATATCTCCTGTTGTTTTTGTAATATGATGTGAGAATGTAGAGTTACATTTCAGCCTGCACAATAGCCTCAAAATCTAGTTATCTTATCTTATTTCATTTTCCTTTCATTGCAACTACTGAGATGAATCCTTGGGTTTCAAGCTTTAGTCAATTATTATTGGCTTCTAGCCTTGAAGGGCTGGAAACTGCAAAACCACATGATTGCTATACACACACATTTCATACACATACTGTAAATACATTCTTACATCTTATTACAAAAACAATAAAAGATATGATATAAAGGAGATTTATTTAACTCGTAAATTAATGAACCATTAGGAAGTCACCTTAACCACAGTAGAATTCTTTAATAAATAGAATTTTTTTAAATGGAACTCTTTAGTGAATTAAATTTAAAAAATCACCTAAAAGTGCAAGGGAAGTAACTTTGATAAGAAGCTTTCCCTTGATTCAAAATAATTTTTTTTTACAAGAATTTAAGAGTTAAATCCTTCATTTATGCTAAGTTGAGAAAAGGAAACAAAAATAAGGAGCAAAACATACCTTGATCATAGCATAAAGAATATCATCCTTATTTGCAGATTCAATATTATTATTGTTAGACACTACACACCAAGCATCCCCCTTGTAAGGACCATCCATGCAAAATTTCTGCCTGCAATTTTTATGAATAAACATGTCAAAAAGAAAGCAAATTTCAAACATCAAAAATAAAGAAGTATGTGATTGGACATTTTTTTCACTGACATTAGAGTAAAAGATTTTTAGTAATGAAAATTGACAAAAGAGTAAAGTAAGAAAGAATCAAAGAAATTTACCACAGAATCAAAAAATAAGAAATTTATAAAGAATGATACGGAAATTTGTTTTTAAGGTTAATTTATGATTATTTTTAGTAAAGAGACCTTGTCTTATATTCAAGAATATATGGTACTTGTTGAAAGATGAGGGAACTGATTATGGCTACATATATGTTAGAATTTTTTTTTCCTGTGAGCCTGATTGTGTATTAATAAGTGGATGGTGGGCCGGATAAATTCCATAAAAAAGACTGAAATATAGGAATATGTAGAAATACATCTATTTATATTTTGTCTCAATTCAATGGATAACACATGCTACAAAATCATTTGTGCTCAATCAATTATGCCAATAAGTAATCAAAGAATTGAACTTGGTCACAACTTATTTCAATCCAGGAATCTTTTGACTCTATCAAAAGGACTCAATATCTTTAAAACTTTGAATCATATACATAGCAATCTAATATTTGCTCGAAGGCCAATCAAAATTCCTTTGTGGGTTGTATCAGTGAAAGAACTTGTGAAATTACATAATTTAGTTATAAGGCTTGAAACATAATGAATTGCTGCAGATTTCAGTAAAAAATACCACTTTTCGGAAGCATAGAAAATACTTGTAAAATCCCAGATTTTACTTACCTATCTTCCGGACATTTCACGAAATGGTTTTGTAATTGTTCATAAAGAGGGTAAATTCCTTCAATATCCAAATCATCTAAATATTGGACAGAGAGAATCTTTTCTAGGATACAGCCAGAGGGAAAATCAAATTTCTCTGAAAATGATAAACAAAATCTTCATATAATCTCAGTTTATCTTGATTTCATAAATAAGAAATTAATTAAAAACTTGTATAATTTATGATTTTGTGTAGTCAACTTGTAAAACATTAATATATTGCAAAAAACAGCTCAACAGTTATAATCAATTTTTTTACCAATTATTTTCATCTTATTTGATGCTTTCTAGATATAGACGTAATAATCACAAATTGTCTGAATTTCTTAGATGAAGCATCGGCCATTGTTAATAATTCTATCACTTGTATTTCATCCATTGCTTTCCATTGTAATTCCTAGATACCATATAAACAATAAAAAGGCATTTCATAATCTTGGACAACATTGAAAATTAATTATGTACTTACCATTTTTACAAGTTTCAATATAGGTACTATTTAAACAGTGCTGATTTTGGTCACGACCTTTGTTGGGCACATTTTGTACAGGTGACCAAGAGTTCATGGGGCAGTGCAAGGCATCCACCACAAGGTCAATAAATACATCTACACTGCTGAAGAAGAAAATTAATTTATATTAGTTATTACTAAGAAATTTACGGATATATCTGAATTTCATGAGATATGATTAGCATTTGAATATGAATTCATATATCTGACAGTAGGTACGATGCGGAAAATTTTTAGTTAGAAATGAAACCTGCATATTCTATTAACATGTTTCTTGTGAATGCAAAAAATATTACAAGCAGGGACAATGTATTAGTTCTTTGAAGATGCCATCAGACTTGATTATCCAAAATGCTTTTATGGGAGTTTGACAACCACGGCTTGTAATCTAATCTTGTGGATAAAGAATTATTGTCTACTTATCTGTCTGCATTATTGTTGGCAAAAAGTGTGGGTGAGACACAAGGTCAAAATTGTCATGTAAGGAATGTGCTGATCTTCTCTAACTGAGGGTTTTCAACGTTATACACACAATGGAGGCTGTAATGCATTTGGTAGAAATATCTGTTTCTGTGGAGTTTCACTGATTTTATAACATCCTCTCACTTACTCTAAGGCTTAATAGTTAATTACATCAAAACTGTTGATAGTGCGAATAATTATTGACATACTATCAATTTTCGTGTATAATATCAAATCACTGGAATGTTATTTTCAAAACTGAAAGAATTATTCTGGAAATGGAGAAATACCGATTCCAAAGTTTTACTTACTTTTTTTTATTTGCATTCTCATCTGTATGTGCTTGTTTTCCTAAAAAGTTTTCCAACACTTGCGTAAGATCTTCTTTAACATATTCACTATAAACTTCTTCTCCATCCTGGGGGAAAAAAAAAAAAAAAAGAGAAATTTTCTTCAAAAGAGTGAACAGGTTTGAGATTTTTAGAATTAAAACTTCGTCCATGCAGAGAAATTGTCACTCTTTTAACTCCAAGAAATCAAGAAACCAAAATTCTTTGAGAATTTGCTTTTTAGAAATCTTAATTCCATAAACTGCTTGATATTGCTACTAACAGTGGAATACTCCTCGAGGCAGAAACAAAAATCTGTTAAAATTATCATGACAGAATAAAAAATAAATTTTTTAAATCCATCTAAAAATGGGGGGGGGGTCCGACTCTAATCAGTACTTATTCCCCTTGATATCAACATTTCAGTTATCTTAGATATATTTATGAGATAAGAAAGAACATAGATGGACTAGATATACACGGGTGTATCAATAAGTCCATATTCTGTCCCATATTTATAAACTGAATTTCAATCTGAGATTTTCATTGTATAATGCTTTATGCAGTAATATTCATCACAGAATTAAATGCATTGACAAGGAAAGAGATCATGTTGAAGGGTGAATATTTGTAGCTTAGAATAGATATTTTTTTCCCATCATTGAGCTGCAGACTTATTGATGTATCTAATTGTAAATTAACTGTACATCCAAAGTCAAAATGAAAGAAATACGAATAAAAAAATTAATAATTGTTAATGAATGATACTTGTTAGTAAATAAGTCTATAAGTATCAATTTAAAAAGGCTAACTTTGGAGTTATAAACATCTGATCTCAGTTGAAAAGTATCTAATCATCTTACAAACAAAATTTTAGTACAGCAGAATTCATTTAAATATTCAGAAATTGAAAAAAAAAACAACAAAAAAACATACAAGTTTTAAAAGAAAAATTATGAATAAGTGATTTTAATTGTATAAAGAATTATACAAGTATGTGCATTTTTAAATTTGATCTAATATGTGCAAAAATCTCTAAAAATGAATCTTTGGGGGAGATTTTTAGGTATAGCTTATTCAACTAGTATTAATAACTTGAAGCATAGTCCCTAAAAGTGTAGTAGAATAAGCTTAGAGCCAGAATGTATAGTTATAACAAAATTAGTTTTCAGGTATATTTAATTGCATGAATTGGAATGTCAGTATTATGAAATGATTTTACTTCTATATTAGTAAAACATTCAAATCGGTTAACACTACATTAAAACTCACCAAATATTATAAGGATTCTCATGGATTATGAAAACTGTAATAAATTAAAATAATAATAATAAATTTTGCTTAGAAAACACTAACAAATAAAAAGTTCATTTAAATAAATATTAACTTGAAAAAAAAAAAAAGTAAAATTTGTTATGCTAGGCTATGAGCAGGAATCAAATTAATTTGTCTAAATTTCAGCGATCAGGAATTATCATTATTATACACCAATTTACTCAGACTAGAAGCCTCATTTAGGTAGTTATACTCAATTGTGAGTTCAAAATCCTGGTTCAAAATTCATGGAAG
The DNA here is from genome assembly GCA_963457665.1 of Thysanoteuthis rhombus. Taxonomy (NCBI): domain Eukaryota; kingdom Metazoa; phylum Mollusca; class Cephalopoda; order Oegopsida; family Thysanoteuthidae; genus Thysanoteuthis; species Thysanoteuthis major. The sequence continues at coordinate 37,792,387 of OY735222.1, forward strand.
GTTACCAACTACGACAGATACCTTAAGAAAGCCAGAGGGTACAACAGCTGAAATGCTGAGGACACTAGTTCATGTAAATCAGTGTATATTGATGGAGTTAAAATATTTCAGAAATAAATCTTCATTCATATCTCACCTTACATATCTTTAAATTATTCTGTGGGGTATTAAGCAGTGCGTGAATTGCATGACGTACTCGAGATCGTTTTCTGAAAAAAAGAAGAAAATTCTCTCAAACTCAACTGAAACAATTATTGAGCATTCATGTGAAATTTAAAACTAGCATTCTAAGGGAAATTATGAATCACCACCACCCATATATGCTGTGTTGGGGTGATCAATTAAAAAGTCAAAAAATTGATCAATAAATTACTTATTTCACCTTTTGTTGGGCTGTGATCACCAAAAAAAGGTCTGATTTTTTTTTTTCAAGTGGTTACAAACTAATGACCAATTTAGCATAAACTTACATTGCATATTTAGCCTGAACTAAAGATATATTTTGACGGGGAATATTCAAAAAACAAGAAAAAAAAATTTTCCCCACTTATTGAGAGGAGTGCAATATTTTTTTACTATGAACGGATAGATAAATACATACGTCAGAACACAGGAATATCCACACCAACACTGATTAAACCAGTCTGTTGTGGTGATTAATATTACAAGCATAATTTGATCAGAATCTGGTTTATCAAAAACAACTTCAAATTCAATTTTACTCAAATTTCATGGTAAATTGTTTCAATGATTTTTGTTTAGAATAAGTTTACATCTCAAATCTGGCACTCTGTGTTCTGGCAACTTCCAGCGTCTGGCATCTATAAGTTTGAGTATCTGCTCCTAGACTTTTTTGATTCAGTTTCAAACCACATTTTGATTCAAAATTTAGCAGTTTATAAACCGACAGGAAAAAATTAACTGCAGTTTGTAACCAAATTGGAAAATTCTTGATTCAACACGTTGTTGCTCAATTTGACCTTTATTTATTAATTTTTTTCTGAATATTATAGATATTTCTAATACAATCAAGTAAAAAGTATAAGCAAATATAATGAAAATATATCATTCTATTAGAAAAATTATCAAAAATCAATAAACTCCTGAAATTTATCACATAATAGAATGAAAAAAATTCAATGGACAGTTCCCATTTTCAAGCATTTTATGTGGTCTGACAATGACAAGTTACAAGGTTGCCAGATTCATCATTATTTTTTAAGACTGTCATTGGAAATAGACCTTCCCCAAGATTCGCCAGACCTCTCGGTCATGGGCATCACAGAGCCAATATTTTCTGAACTTGTCCAAATCATCAGGGTCTATTATTTTTTTTGCAAGTTACAATTTTGCATATGATTTCTGGGGATCCAATTTCAAACAACTGGATTAATTATCATTCAAATTTCAGATCTTAGGGGAATATGAAATTTAATTCAAAGAACTCTTGACCAAAATCTTAGCATGTCTGTGATTTGATTTTCTGTAGGAAGTTTTTCTTTTTCATTTTTTGCTTTGGAAATAGAATAAAAAATTGTACTCAGTACCACTTGATACTTTGAAAGTCGACACATAATAATGAGCAAAGTGCAAATGTCTTCCAACTCACTGAGAATTGTAACTGACACAGTGAACTTAAATGTTATCCATGTAACTGATGTATTAAATTGGAATTTCATTCATGTTCTAATGACATAATAAAAGTACTGATTTTAGATAATATAGAAAATGTAACAAACAAAAATAATAAAAATCCGTTTAGCAACCAACAGAACACTATTCTGTGAGCTCACTGAAATGCAAATCTCTATCAGCCACCAATATAAAATGCAATTAGTATATCAATATATTTCATATATGCCATCATTTTTTGCAGCACAGATTAACTAGTAACTTGCACCAAAGCCACCTTCAATAAACCTAGAGTTATTTCCCTTGGACAGGCATTTTTTTTGTCAATTTATACTTCAATTATTTGGATTGGACTGGAAATAGCTTTATTCTTAAAGTTAGAGCTATGAGCTATGATGTGTCATTTTTGCTGTGTTACAGTGATAAACCGACAAACAAACAACCAGAAATCGGATCATTATAATACAGAAAAGCAAAATTTCATCCAAATCTGATTGGATTAGCCAGACCCAGTTGGTTAAAGGATGTGCTATTTGAAAGGATTTGTTTTTTAATTAGATCGAAAGTAGCAACTTATCAAATGCAAATCACTTGAAATAAAGAATGAAATAAATAAAATAACAGCATTCCAAGGGAAATTATGATTCACAGCCACTCTTATATGCTGCTTTTTACCTAGTAAATTAAGCAGTGGTGCTGGTAAAATCAAGTTTCTTGGAATTTATTGTGGTTTGAATGAAAAACTTATGATTAAAAAAAAACATAGGCATACTAAGGGACTAATTCGGCATGGCCTTTCATAATAAACTGAACTTCCAATAAATATGGGGGGGGGGGTGCAAAAAACAAAAACAAAACATTTTTCTAACTCAATAAAGTGGGTGTTTCTAGAATGATTAGGGCTGGGGAAAGTGATTAAACTGGTCTGTTGTGTGTAGTGATGATTAAAAACAAGATGAACATCTTACCATGAGGATAGATCAAGAGAACAGTAACTAAATTTGTGACAAGAAAAAAAAAATTCAACAATATTCAATTATAAGCCCTAAGTACATCTAATATATTTCAATCCTTTAATATATCGATATATTAGATATGAGTAAAATTAAAGAATGAAATAGACGAAAAAAACAAATGAAAACCTTACCCTGAGAATAGATCAAGAGGGCAGTAACTACTTGGCTTTAACCACATACGTTTGCCCTGTAAAATAATTTGAAAAAACAAAATTTTATTATTATTTTGAAAACTTACATACATATAGGTATTGTCTAATCAGTTCAACAAAAGACATTAAATATTTATTTAATAACAGTCAAATTTTATATAGTCATACATTAGATATATTAATAGATACAAAATAAAAAAAAACACCTCAGTTATATAATTTAAAGCCAAATATAATTATTTGCTTGTAGATTAAATGTACCAAAAAGAAAAAAAATACAAAGAGTGAAAGTTTTGAATAACTTTTTATTGCATTGAGACATTAAACTGAAATTCTAACAACAGAAACATCAGCTCTAAAACCTTTACCCAAAATTTGAGTTCTTACGCTTCAGTTGTGTGACCACACAAAAGATTTGAAAAAGCATGGTCTGAAAACGAAATTCAAGTGGTTGTTTCTTTCCTGCTTGTCAGCACACAGTTGAAAGAGAGTACCCTGCTGCCTTTAGGCTCAGAATTGCAAACGCTCAGAGAATGTGTTGTATGATTTTTCCCGAGGTGATCGGATGTGATGAATGCAAGACTAATCAGCTATCACAGGTTTGTGCCAGCTTATCAACTAGCTCTGGTTCCTTCCCAGGAGGAAACAAGCTTTTTCAAATCATTTGCGTTGTCACACAACTGAGAGATAAGAACTCAAATTTTGGGAAAAAAGTTTTAGCGTATGTGGTTTCTCCAGACAATATTTCAGTTCAAAATCTCACTGCAATAAAAAGTTACTGTGAATTTTCATTGTACATAATTTCTCAAAACACACATTATATTTTTCAGCTATAAACAAATCTCATTTTGACTAATGATATATATATATATAAATATTATACATATGCTTTTGTAGTACAATAAAAACATTCTAAAATCTTCTTTTTCACTTGAAATGTATACAAAAGTGGATCAATAAATCCGTAGCATTACACAGTCAATAAAGCAATTTTAATCTGAAATTTCCACAGCATAATTTTCAATGTATTTGATCTATAGCAAAGTGTTGGTTCAAGTGCAATGATAAAGAAGGAGATTATCTTGTAAACTAAATATCTAGTGTGTAAAATAAATGCTTTGTTTATCATCATCCTTTTTTTTGTTGAAAATATTTACTAAGAATCATTTTGATTGGTTGTTATGAGAGGTTAGATTTATATTATATTACTTTTCTATAAAATTACAATATTAAACTATTGTGTATTTCAAGAAGATTTAAGATGAAAGATTTAGCATTTGGAATCAAGCCTTAATGTGTAACCTACTCTCAGCACAAACATGATTCTTTTGATAGAAATGTTCAATTGACAAAAATACATTTCACAATTTATTATAAGAAATAACCTTGAACGATTTGTGAGAACTTAAGTAATGAGGGTTTAATACTTTTTTAAATCAATTATGAAATCCACATAAAAAGAAACCCTCACCTAATACAATATCTTTCAGTAGAATGCTGTATTGCGGGTGATCAAGTGAAAAATTATTTAAATTGGGGAGACAATGAATAAGTTACTTTTGTCACCTTTTGTTCGACAGTGATCAGTAAGAAAAAAGTCCTAATTTTCAAAAAACTTCTGAATGCTGCTGGACATTTAGTATAAACAAACATTGCAAATTGAAGTTCTCACTACAAACCTATCCAGTAGGGAAATACAAAAAAAAAAAAAAAATTTCCAGACATATTAAGGAATAAATGCTTAAATTCTCAGCCCCCTAGCCCTACACATGTTACACATACATAACCAGTCAGCTAGACCAACCTAAAAACAGAAGAAACATATGTTGACAGTTTTGGTTGATAGTTTCTGATTAAGTAACACATGGTATTATAAATACAGAATAGCCAATGTAGTGAAATATATTGGATAAGAATATCATTTGAAACTGGGAGAGATGAAAGAAATCAAAGCAAAATTACTAAAAGACATGAATCAAAGAGGGATACAATCGAGATCAAAAAAGTTATTAGAAAAATTATACTTGCCTTTAACCGAGAACTCATACAAAATTTGCAGACTTTTAATTTAATTGGATGCTTTATGTGCTTGGAAGTTGACAAAAATCCAGTTTTGGGCTGAAATTAAATGCAGTGACATTTTTATCATTTGAGTTTTTACTTAACATAATTGTCTGTCGATATGTGTTTCTTTTCCATTATGCTTTTACTATTGACAAATTTTGAGTTTGAGTAAGTCTGTTGTAATGGACGATGACATCCTCTATTCCTCTACTGTACATCTCACACAGGGATAGAGATTTCAGTGCTGGAGGGCCTGAACAGTTCACCACCAGCACTATCTTGGCTCGCACAGTCAGAATATGATGGCATGTAAAAACCTTGAGAGGACCATAAATTGTTCAGAATTGCTGGAGAGTGCCGGATCATAAGCCTTTTGATGCCAGCCTATCACAGCTCTCCCAACTACGGTCTGTCTTGAGTTGTCTCCCTTAGTCTTCAACATTAAAATAGCAGGTCTCAACCTTTTTTTTTCAACAAATAAATACAATTTAAAAGATGATTCTCTTTTACATCTTCTATCTTGAAGGATGAACAATCATCTTGAAATAAACTGCTAGTCTATGAGATGCCATATTTGATGGCATATAACGTCTAAGAAGGTAAATGTAACCTTCATTGTCCAGCCGCACATTGACCAGAACTTCAAGAGGAATTAAAAAAACTGAGTGCTAACTGGGAGGATTTCAGGAAAGGCATTTTTCCTTCCGCTGAAATAATGTCCTGATTCTCCTTCAAAAGGATGGTAGAACTCTATAGCCAGTTCAGACATCTACTAACTATGGAATGTTCTTGTCCTGTGGTTAGACCACAGATCAGCCTTAATGTCAGAATATTCCCACATAGGGGCAGCAGTACCCCACAGCTAGTTCAAGCATTTGCCAAGAAGACACTCAAACCTGACTTAGGGGCCCTCCTCCTCTTCACGCCATCTTGATAGACAATAGGATATAAACTCTTGGATCAAAGAGTAAGGTCAGCTTTGGACAAGTCACACTTCACCTTAAAATTTCATTGCTCGGGCTAGAAGGTTATTTTGCACACAGGCCCTACCCTCTTTGGACCTACTACAGTAGAAAACCTTCCAAAAATGTTTGTTCAAGAAGAAGACATTTTTTAGGTAACTGTTCAACACATCTCATCCTAACCTCAAAGCAATACAACTTGTAACTTTCTGTCCATATTATTTGTGCATTGAACACAGTGTAATCGTAGGATACAATAGAAAAGAAAAAGAAGGTGGGAAGGCTTGAAAATTCAGTTAAAAGGCACAGGTTTTGCTACCTGGAATTGAAACGTTAGAAAAAACCTTTTGTAAGCTGAAATAGCATAAAGTAAAGAAGCAATTACCATTAATTTATATGAGAAAATATTTTGAGTTTTCCCCAGACACAAAAACGGTGATGATGGTATGTTGGGCTGAGTCAGAGATTGATGCGGTGGGAGGTACGGGAGAATGTTGGGATGTAGTGAAGAGAGGAAAGGGTGTATGCTGCCTCTATAATTGTTCACTGCAAAACAAATTCTGAAGACTATTTTTGCTTTTTGCCTTCTTCCATAAAGGCGAAAAAGTGGTGTGAAGCGAACTCTCAAAAAACAGAGATTGTCTATCAAGAATTTCTTACATGAAGAAAGTTCACTCAAAAGAAAACCATCATGTAACGTCATGTCTTGTTGGGGGTGATCAATTGAAAAATTGAAATGAATCAATTACTTTTCTTGCCTCTTTGTTGGGCAGTGATCAGTAAAAAGTCTGAATTACACTAATCTTAAAAGTGAATTTGCTAAAAAAGAAAAAAAAACGTTTTTCCTAGACATAAGGATTGAATTTTCAACCCTCTAGCTCCATTGGTGCAGCCTGTACACATGATGGATCGGTAGCCAGACAGGCAGAATCACTAGAAAACTGAAAAAACTTAGGGTGACAGTTTTGATTGACAGTTTCTAATTATTACTGGTGTGATGATTTCAATTTGAAAGTTTTCAAGTCAGAGCAAATAGAAAATCTTCTAAAAATTGAGAGTAATGAAACTGTATTAGTTATTTAGTAGACTCGGTTTAGTCAAGTACAAAGGTCACAGCAGTGGGGCACGTTGCGAGGATTAAACTCTCTATACTAGCAAATTATCAACATGCTATGGCAATCACCTTAGTTATTTATTACGCTTACCTCAGTCTGGCAGAGTCACAATAGTGGTGCACCCAGTGAGGATCGAAATCATTCCACCAGTGAATTGGTCAGCAAGATGAGCTTGCTATGGCCGGTGCCCATAATGCAGAATTAACTTACAGAATTTAAATCTTTAAAACTTGCAGATAGCAGAAACAGTTTCAAAAACTCAAAATCTAAATTAAGATTAAAGTCAGATCATACATGTACTAGTTCTTTTCTTGTGTAAAGATCTAGCAAGGACAATGTTGCCAACTTTATTTTCAAGTTTCCATCTGAAATAGGGTCAAAAAATATCTTGTAACACCTAGATTCTCTAGACATATATATATATATATATATATATATATATATATATATATATATATAAGATCTATGAAATAAATTAAAAGTAACATTCATCATCAACATTTATCTTATTGAAATATTAATAGATTTATAAAAGATGTTACTTATTTTGTTACCATAAATTGAATAATTATATTACTTATTCTATCAAAAATCATCTAGATAGTAATTTCTTACATCTAGATGCAACCAAAAACATGAAGATTTAGATTAAAAACATCTGAATTGGCAACACTGAGCAAGAGACGTAACTAACATTTCGATGTGTCAGTCAGTGACGGCAACCGATGCAAGCGCATCTAGAAATTTCTAGTAAAATGCAGGGTACTTCTTTGTTGTCTGCACACCACTAATTATGCCTTTTTCCTCCATTTTGATGATCCACACTTCATTCCACTTTTTGTGTGGACTCCTGTTTTGAGGTTATGATATTATATCGATGGTTGAAAGGGTGAAAACTTGCTGCATTCAACACGTTAGTGGAGTAACCCTTACAACAATCTGAATATATTATGAATCCTTCAACAAAATACTCCTAATAGTATCAAGAAGTGTTTCTGTAATTCAATAGTAACGAGTCGAAGCCTGAAGAGTTCACACAAGAAGCAAGACAGATGAGGGGATTGGCCTAACGAGTGGTGTACAGAGAGGTAACAAAAATAGTACGAAAATAAATCTCAATGATATCAAGGTAAAGGGACGTAAATTAATATTCTTACTTTAATTTCAATACTGATTGTAGATTGACATCGAGGAGCAGATAAAAGAGGTTGAGGAATAGAGAGGCAGTTCGGCTTGAAGACATAACAAAAATCTGGCAATACTAATGCTGATTGGGCTGCAAAATCAATATCTTTGCCTTTACGGTGGGCTGCAACAGAAAGTAAACATATTTGGCTTTAAGGAGGAATATATATTTGTGCATTAAAATTTTCAGTACTCTTGTAATAGTAGGATCCAGGGCGTTAGATGTGTGAATGGCTAAAAGTTATTTCCCTTGCGTTATTGTATTAAAAGAAACTGTTGAAATAAATTATCTAATAACTTGGTATAAAATAGTGTACATAATTATTTTGTATTTGAATGGCTTATTGTTCTTTCTGGACACATATGAAACAAATCCCTCATGGAACACATTATGATTTTATTAAAAACTAAATAAAAACAGTAATTTCTAAAATACAAAACAATTTATAATAATAATTTGATGCACAATCTTATATGAAGTTATCTAATAGTTAGTTTTAATAGTTATTTTTTTATACACTAATGCAAGGGGAATATCTTTTAGTTTTTTATGCATGTTACACCCTGGTCCCCGCTATTACAAAAGTACCAAACTTTCAAATATAAAATCCATTCATTTGGAGGCCAAATATTAGGTTGCTACACATGAAATTTTGTTTTTTTACATCATAGAGAATAATGCTAAAAGTGAAAGATTTACAATTGTAATAGTATTTTTTTGCAGATTCAATGTAAAAAAGATATAATTCGTTATTATCGGAGGTTTTTGAGCCCTTACCAGCAGGATAGGATAATTCTCTAGTATCAATTAGGACGTATTACTGCACAAGCTGTTGATAGTGTTAACAAATCATTTGGGGTGAAGACTACTTGAGTGCAAACTGTCCAGTGTTGGTTCGGTGGGTTCTAAGTCTGGAAATATGGATAAACATTGAGGGAAGACCAAACATATTTTTAATAATGAAGAATTATTAACAGCAGTAGCCAATGACTCACAAATAATGGTTTGATCACTCTCTGAAGACTTGAGAATTTCAAGAGCAACCATATCATGTCATCTCAAAACAATACAAAAGGTTAAAAAGTTGGAAAAATGGGTCCAACATGAACGGAATGAACTGTTCAATGACAATGCCAAACCTCACATCTTTTAACTGACTGATGCTCAGAGAATTTGGATACAAAGTCCTGCAACATCTTCCATATTCTCCTACAGTTTATTCTTTTCAAGCATTTTGAACTTTATACCTACAATAAAAGGTTCGATGATCAGAAAGCAATGATTTGTGCTTTTATTGAATTTGTGACCACTATACCTTAAGAATCTTGTAGAGATGGCATGTTATCATTAGAGGGTCATTAGAGAAAGTTTACTGCTTCAAATGGGTCAGATTTTGATTAAATATTTGTTTTTTCCTTGCTTATAACATCTTCTATCTTACTTCTCTAAAAACAACATTTCATACATAACAACCCAATAAAATGTTTCAAGAAAATATCTTCCAAAAGGAAAGAAAAATCTGCATTTGTCACAAATTCTTATATTGCAAAAATATCTGTAAAGAAAATGAAATATAAGATAAAATAAAAATAAATAAAAATACACTTTAAAAGGATTTCCAAATTAAGAAGCAACAGGTCTGGTTAGTCACTCAATAGAAACCGTCACACAGCCAGCAACTTTTGGCAGCATGCCATATTGAGGGTGATCAATCAAAAAATTGGAATAACAGGTGATGAATGAATAACTACTTTTTTAATTTTGTTGGGTGGTGATCACTAAAAAAAGTATGAATTTTCAAAAAACAAGTGCAAACACAGCCAAGAACAAACCATAGGACCAATTTGCTATAAATATACATCACAATTTCCCCCCTCCAATTAAAAACCTAAGGGGGGATTTTCAGAAAAAAGAAAATGCCCCCCCCCCCCGAACATAATAAGGAGTAAATATTCAAATTTTTAGCCCTCTTGCCCCATTGGTGCAGCCTGTATGCATGATACAAAGCCAGCCGGACCCACTTACAAACTGAAGAAACCAATGGTGTTTTGATTGAGGGTTTCTACTAAGCTAGAAAAAATCTCAAACATTTTTTAACGACATTCTTACCTTGAATTATTGTTCTTCAAATCTTTCAGATTTGCCTTTTCTGCATTATCTAATGGTAAAAACCAAGGGTTGGCAAACATTTGTGGAGGTGGCCCAAATCAGAAATGTTTTTATGTCTTGCGGGCCAAAGTGAATGAAAAATGAAACAATGATCATAAAAGCTTTTTAGTTTTTAAAAATTATTTCATTATATCAACACGAACTTCCATGTAATTTCAATCTACGATAACTATGAAATTCTTCTTTAGGGATAAAATATTATTTCATTGTAGTTCAAACTCTGCATATACGAATAGAACAGCAGGAATGTATAATGTTAAAACAGTTTTAACAATAAAACATTGATTTGTTTGAGACCAATGTGAAAATGAAACTTTTGCTTCATTTTTCAAAACTGAATTTTGTTCTCTAACCAAACATAGATGGAGAAAACAAAGAATTTTTTTATTCCATGTCACATATATCATGAAGTCAGCCAGCCAGATGAAATGAGGCCATGGGCTGGAGTTGCCAACTCCTGGAATAAACAAAAGATCAGATATATTTTGTCTGATATTCTTAGATGAGTCATTGTTGATATTCCACAAGCTGTTCAGACTTATATTTTCTTATCTTTGTTGGTTTGATCCCTAAATTTCAACATCTGTGGTGTATTTTGACCTTTCTTTAGTGTATAATCCATCAGGTGTGTTAACAGAGCTATACTTGACTTCTTGGCTACAAACAACATGATGAACGTTGAATGGTACATAGAAGTACTTGAAAATCACCCCTTTGGTTCAAAATTCCCAGAGAGTTATCAACTATGACAGCCATCTGGAGGAGGCTAGAGGATACAACAGCTGAAATGTTGTACCTATAACAACCAAGATGTGGACACAAGTCCGAGAAAACCCATGTATGACAGTCTAAGTTATGAAAGTAAGAGACACTTGATACTTATTTAGCTGAAGTTGCAATATACAGAAAGAAAAAAATATCAAAATTTTATGTTTAACAAAAAATGGCAAATTCCAAGTTAGTATAAATACCATATTTCCAGTTGTCAAAGATGCTGTTTTTTCCCAAGTATAAGACTTGAAAATTTACCCTGCATCCAGCAGGCTGAAGGTCACTTTTTTCATGGGCTTATTCTTTTTTTTCTTAATTTTGCCAAAACTGGGGTGCCTCCTTGACAACAGGAAATATGGTAATCAATTCCAACACAAACAGCAAGAATTAAGGGAAATAAGAAATAATTACCAGGTCTGGCTTCTTTTACAGCTTCATTAAGGGTCTCAGCAAATCCAGAAGGGATTTCTTCAAGCAACTAGAAAGAAACACAAAATAAACATAAAATTCTAAAATGCACTATTTAAAAAAAAAAAAGAACAGCTCTGAAAGTCACTCCATGTCAGTAAAAATAGAATTTCCATTTTGACATTACCATTTCATATCTTGATTATTATTTGATTTGGATGGCCACCGTGAAAAAATTACTAAACATTCAGAGTGCACATACCTCTGCCACTGCAATTGTCTCTAAAAATGGAATAGAAATTCTTTGATCTGCTCCAAAATTTTTTGACTGCCCCTTCAATAATGGTCCATCCTTCCACAAAATGACATTGGAAAATTGCATCGACAAAGAAACAAAACTGGGTAACCTCCTTTCAACTTAGTTGGCAGAGATAAGAAATTCTTCTAGTTCTTCAGATATGAAGTTTTAAAGATGTCTTTTCTGGGTCAGCACTTTTTTGTAAGTTTCTGAGTCCATTATTTCTGTTTGTATTTTATTTAATTCAGATTCATCAAGAAACTGAATGGTTACTGATATAGCATGTCGGGCTGATGATCATCATCATAGTAATGAATGAAAAAAATCATTAAAATATTTATTAAGTATAAAACTCCTGGTATAAACAAAAAATCAACTGAATATTGTCTGATATTCTTAGACAAGTCATTGTTGATATTCCACAGATTTAATTATTAGAATGAAATAAGCCCTCAAGATAAATTTCATGGATACTAGAAGGGATAGAAATAACTCAAATTATAACCAAACAAGAAAAATATGTTTTTTGATAATTCTCTTAACACAACGTAGCAAATGAGAAAAAAAAGATTATTTACTCTATGTACACCACGAAAAGTAGCTGTAATGGAAGAAATATTCTGATGCACAAAAAAGAATCAACAATCAAGATGGAGGTAAATAGTAGCAAAAAATTAATAATGATTTATAATACATCATCTAATAATATAAATTTAAAAAATGTCTGATAAATGTCTTTTTGGCTCTTCCATCTTTTTGCTATTATAAAATTCAAGTGCTACAGAGTGGAGCACTTTGAGAAAAAATGCTCATTGAAGCAACATGCTTTCAGCTTTATTCTCACATTGTTTCTGTCTTATTGAATAAAAATATGGCAAACTCTTTTCCCTCTACTTTTTACTGTTAAAATTTCATAGCTAAAACTATCACATAAATCAAATATTTCAGCATTCTTCAGAAGTACAGTAGACTAATTGAGACAAGTTTTTGGTTTAAGTAATGGAATGAAAGCAAGGGGAAGTAATCATGACAAAATTGAAGGTACCAAAGCATAAAATTTCACTCTCTCTATGTTTAATCTATCTATATAAACGCCATATATGCAAATTAGTATGTTTATTTGGTCGGTTGTGTGTCGTGTTAGAGTCCTGTTGTAATCTTGAAGTTATAATGGAAATAATTATTGTGAAAAAGGTTAACAGAGCTAAATTAAAAGATAAAAGGATTAAAAAATTGAACATTGATAACAACAAAAAATGCATTGAAATTTTAATGTATGAAGAAAATGCTGTGTGGGTTATTGAAAGAAAAGAGAGTCATTGAATTAGTGATTAAGTGGTGAATCTCTTTTTCTAACAATAGCCAAATTCAAGAAAATATCACAGCCAGACAGGAAGGGGAACACAGAGTAGCTATATAATTCAAGAAAAAAAAATATGCAATAATGGCCCCAAAATATCGCAATACTGTCAGCACACACCAAAAACAAAAAAAAAAAGAATTTATCAAAAATACTATTGCAATAAAGTCAAAATGGCCCAAACCAAAAAATTCATGGCCAAATACTTTTTAAAAAATCAGGAAAAGAATAAGGCCAAATTTGAAAAAAATCTAGCTTTACTTTTTTTCTAAATTCTTTCAATAAAATAATATATAACTTTTGTAATGAAATAAGTATCTTTTTTAATATGATAAATTTCTTTCGAAGACTTTTTTTCATACCCAAGATATCTGTGGTGACTTTTCTTAGACAACATTTTGTTTCAAGACTCTATATCAGATAACCCTTTTGAAATGGCTAGAGTTGAGTTATGACTTTAAATAACACTTAAAATTAGAATACTGGAATTATCAAAAATAAATTACCCAATAAAATAGTTTTATGTCGATTCTATCAGAATTGTCACTTCCAAGTGATTAAGAAAATAGTTTTCTTTCATTTTCATAAAATTTCATTAAGCATAAATATAAATAAACAAATATAGGACCTAAAATGAAATTCTATTTATAATTCTAAAATCCTATTCTTAAATTTAGAAAAAAAAAATTCAACAAAAAAACCCTTTTTCCAAAATACTGTACTAATCTTATAGTAATGAAAAATTGCTTGAAACAGTCAAAGTAATTTTCCTCCCTGAAAATTTACATAATTACTGTAAGTGAATTTTTTTTAATGCCAACTGCATCTATGGTTCCAATTCATACCTTCTCCAGGGGCATTAGTAAGAAGTGAACACAGATTATCTCAGTTGGAATTTCAACTCGGCTCACAGATTCTATCTTCTATGCTGCTATCTTCTTGGTCATTGGCACCTTCATTGATATTCTTTTTAGAAATAAAAGTATATAAATCTCTCCTGTATTCTTTTCAGGTCTTTCAAGCACTAAAAAAGCATGAGTTAGTTGCATTTAACGTCTGAGAAAGAAAACAGGCAGTTTTTATAAGTATCTACCCAAAAAAATCCTATTGCAAAGGGAGTTAATGAATCCTGTTGCTATTTGTCAACAAAGAAATAATGCTTGAAGAATATTGAAAAAACCATAATTTGTGAAGATACTATGAAATCGGGCATGGTTGATCATGTGTAGAGGGGAAATGAATTAAATTAAAATAATTGGAAAATAAGGTAACTGAAAAAGAAGAGCTATGATTCGATAACCTCCGCAGCAGGCTAAGCATAGAAATAAGCACTAAATGGAACCCTTTCAGTAAGAAAGAACAGACATTAAGCTCAAAAATTCCATCACTTAATTATTCTCTGGTGGATGAAAGCATTGGTTGAGTGCATCAAGTTACCTGTTGGTTATGAGCTCAATCCCTGGTTCAGGCAATGAAAGTCATATCCTCTGGTTCAGTAGAATAAGCAAACGTGGCATCACAAGGAAGAATCAACTGATATGAGATACTCCTTAGCATGGACAGTAGAAATGAGAACAAGCCACGCCTATGGATTGTAAGAAGGGTTCAGTTTCAAATTCCCCAATGGTAACTGAATATGATTGACACCTGAGGAAAGCCAGAAGGTACAATGGCTGAAATTTTGTGACTATAACAACCAAAATGAGAACACTAGTCAGAATAGATCAGTGTGTAATAATTAAACCGGTCTATAAATCAAACACTGCAACGGTGTGGAAATTCAACCACAGTACAATAAATAGCTTTAGGTACTTTATCTGTTCAGCATCACCTTGTAAAAACAGCACAGTCGTTGTTGTCTCTTTCTGGCCTCAAAGTCTTATTTGAGGTTATCTGTGGTTTCCATCAATACATACTGGACTAAATCAACCCAAAATGTATCAGAAGCATGAGGGTGGGCCAGTAATGATGATGATAGCAAGAAAAGTCGCATTATTATATTTGAAACTAAGATGGGCATTATGAAGTGAATTGAAAGCAGGTGCTTATGGGATATATTGTTCTACTGTTGTGACAATTTTCAAAGGACACAGATTGCATTAAGTAACAAGTAAAAGGTTCTGTACCAACGCACTCCATGAGATATATCAGTACCTCGCATAAACGAATCACCATCGCCTGCACATGTACCAGAACGATTACCTAAAATGAATAGATTTTTTATCCAAAATTATTTTGAAAAGCATCTCGACTTTGGACAAAAAAGCAATTTTCTGAAAAAATGAAAAAATGAATTTTAGATGGTTCATAGATGTGCACTCTTGCAAATCATATGATGAAAGGTAACCATAGATTATTTTGATACTTAGAGTAAAATCAGGTATGATTAGTCACTCAATATTAACCATCACATTGGTCATGTCTTTTGGCAGCTTGCTGCATTGGGGATGATCAATTTTAAAAAATTGGAAAATGAGGTGATCAATGAATAAATTATTTCTCTCTTTTTGTTGGGCAGTGATCACTAAAAATGTTTGAATTATATAAAAACAAGCATGAATGCTGTAAGACAAAAACTAAGAGACCAATTTGGCACTAAAAGCCTGGGGGGGGGTTCAAACAACAAAAACAAAACATTTTTTTCTAGACATAATAACGAGTTAAACATTTCAGTGCACTAGCTTCATTGGTATGCGATGCATACACACATAGATAGCCAGCCAGCCCAACTTAAAAACTGAAGGAACCTTTGACTTTATTGACATACAATGAAGTGAAATGATTTATCTGAAATAGTAAATAAAATAAATGCAACATAGTTCTGTGTGGAAAAAAAAAATCCAATGATACTTACTGGAGGAATGACATATATCGAGGATAATAAGGGCTTCATGACTTCTTTCACATAATCAACAGTTTTTTGTAATTTGAATCGAATTTGGTCAGCTCTGACCTAAAAACAAAACAAAAAACTGCAAATGTAAATTTAAATATGATTTACTTCATTTAAATATGTAAAAAAACATGTGGAAACCATTAACAATACACGACAATAAACAAGAAAAAAAACAGTCGGTTCAAAAGGTGCAAAATCGTATATACTTTTGACAGCATTTGACACCATTCATTACAGCAATAGAAGTATTTGTTTCCAAGTGAGTTTTCAAGTTGATCCCCCATAAAATAATTATTGCATTGAAAATAAAAATGAAAAAATATTATCCAAAATGCAACATAATTCATCGTTTTTTTCTCTCTTCCTTCTTTGTATTTTCTATTTTTTTCAATCACAAGAACACGTTTTATTTCATTTTTATTCTTTACTGGATTTTCTTCAAATTCAGACATGATTAAGGAAGGTGTTATTGAACTGAATTAGAGGAGAGAGAGAAATAAAATAAATAGATAAATAAATAAAAATGTCTACATAAATAAATTTAGATAGGTCAGGTCTTGTGGGGGACAATAATTTGTTCTGATTGGGATTTGTTTCGTCTTCACTATTTGTTATGTAAATATATGTTTTATATTTTTAAAGAGTTGGACAAAAATGACCCAACTTTCACTCTAGTTAGAATGATATGAATAAATACTTGGAAATTAGCCTGACCTCTTGTCTTTGAATCATGCTACAGCAAAGTCAGATACAGATTTTTCCACTTGTAATGGTCAGAAGAAAACAATATAACTATATAATTTGATAGCAGGAATACCTGGTGTTGCCTAGAGAAAAAATAAATAAGAATTTGACGACACAATTGAAAATATGTTTTTGATATATTTCTTCTTACACAATATAACAAAAGTTTTGAACAACACCAAATGGTGAAGCCATCATGACCTCATTGTGAGCCTAATTGCTTACTTGAATATCTTTAATATCTCTCCTCGAACTGGATATCTACTGACAAGACAGATTTTAAAGACTACATCTACTAAACAATTAGATGTTTCTTTTAATAAAGTAATATATTTTTGGAATAAGTTGCATAGTTTTGTTATATTCAATAATAGTTATGAGAACAATTTAGATAAGTTTAGAAATAATGGAAAGAGTATGAGCTTACACCAACATTTTTGGAATCTGTCTAATGAGATTTTCAATACTGATTAGTGAAATGAATTGAAGTGCTGATATTGATTGTATTCATGTAGATAGGATGTGTTTATATAAATTTTATATCTATTTTGAAGTTAATGAGTAGTTATTGTGTATAGTTGGAGATGCCCAAAGAGACATGATAAAATAATATAATCAAAATTTGAGTGTCTGTGTCATTGTGTCTCAGGGGTCTGCAACCTTGAAAATCTGCATGAATACACCACCAGACACCATCTAAAACATTTTTTTTTTTGTTATTTCAAAAAAGCGCTTTTTTGGTTCTCTGTGGTCATTTTGGATAAACAATGTTCAAATCCTGAGCAGTTTTTTTTTTTTAGATAATTTCAGACGAATGATCATTTTTTTTTAATTAGTTCTGATACATGCACAGAATATAGTGATTCATTCATGAGAGGTATATCTTATTTCTGATCCATATTGCTTATTTAATGATTGTAGAATATCAACCTGAGAGTTGCAATAAAAAACAACGGAAATAAGATACAAGAAATACTAGTCAAAAATCAATAATACAGGTACACCACCGATTCACTGGCACCTGATGGTTCTGTACCTCTTTTAATTAATTGTTTATACTGCAATGGTTGTTACTGCTACATTGATTTTGTAAAATTCATAACCTAATTCGCTTAGTAATGGCTTTAAAACAAAGTGTAGGAGTCAAAAACGCATTGGAACTTGAGAGGCCTATCAGATCAGCATTGCCAACTAAAAAAGTATTTTTTGCACGAGTTTGACTGCCAAAAAGCACTAAATGTCTTAAAAATAGCAAAAAAAACACCAAACAGATACAACAAATACACACAATACATAGAATCAAATTACACTAACTGTAAAAAGGAAATGAATTAGACAGAAAACATTTCAGTAGTCAATGAATGAAAATCATCGCCCTCTCTTTTCCCTTTCATCTGTCACTAAAAAGATTACTAACCCCAGTCCCCACAGTTTTCAATCCATTTCTGCACACATTATGACGGTTGGTCTAGAAGAAATGTGTGAGTGTGTGTGCATCTGTGGGGTTGGGGTGGGTTGGACCAGTTAGTATACAATACGTATTTACAGAAAATCATGCTAACTTTATACTTATTTTTACTCGCTGTCAGGAAATGGCACCCAGCATTCTTAATGCAGCAAAGAGTAAAACTTGGATCAAGGTTTGTAAAAATCGAAAATTTGTTACCACACGCAGACTCACTATTAACATAATAGAAAATTATGGATCTCAACTTCCACATAATAACAGGTCTACAGAGTATTTGTATTTGTTTAATTGTTATACCTTTATCTGTTACATGTACATTAACAAAACTGTATCATTTATATTGATTTATTGCATTTAACTATTCAATTCATAAGTATTCATTTGGTTTTTAAGTTTTCCAACAGTCCAAACGTTTTAAAGATGTGAGATATACAAAATTAGTTAGTCAGGGGTGTATTATTGAATTATTATTACGTGAACTCTGTTGGTCCGGCAAAATGGATAATCCGGCACTGTTCTGGGATTATGGGTGTCAAAAAATCGGTAATGAACCTGTAATTGACAATGTTGATCTTAAAAATTTGAAGAATGGAAAAATGAAAAATCTGAACCCAAATAAGATTACACTACTGCAAGGAAGAAAAATTAATCCTGTCACTAAGTTATAAAATGTGATTAACTTCATGTGAGACAAAAAATGTTAACAGTGAAATTCAAATGACTATAGATTCCAAACCATCAATTCTAAATTTCTTTAGAAATTTTTGCGGGAAAGATTTTTCACTCGGCTTTCTAGGTCTCTGCTTATAGACTAATGCAGACTCTTGCTATCAAAAATATTGCAGCATTTCTACAGGAAATGAATAAAAGATATTTTACAAAGTGAAATATTGAACAGTGACAAGACAAAAGTATTTATACTCAGGAAGTGAATAAGATATTTATCTACAGAAAAAGCTTAAAGAGTGCATACATTAAACACCCCATAATTGATTGAAATTTTTATGTAAATGTCCTGAATAAATTTCCAGCTGTATTTCTGAGATTATCATTATTATACACTGTTTCATTCAGACTAGAGACCTCATCTTCATTGTTATAGTTGGTTGACTTAGTATTGGTATATTGATATTAGTATATTATAGACTTCTTTTTTAGTACTGAATATATTTTCTTCAACGTAGCTAAAATATAACTACTTTTTAGATGCACTGGCATCTAAAGCACTGATTGCTATCACTGACAGACAAATCGATGTAGCAAACTCCTCACATCATTTCAACAAAGCATTCCTCCTATGAATCTGATGTCACTTGGATGGCATTTTATTATTTTGTCATCAGAACATAGAATTCTATTTTACTCAGTCAGAAGACAAATGCATCAATTGCATGAATTAAATTCTTTCTTACAACAATCATAATGTTGAATGAAGGTCATTTAGAGGAAAGTGCTTTTGAAGTTAGGAGCTTTGAAAGGATTGGGCTTCTGAAAATGGGGCTTTTAAAAAAGCACTAAAGCATCTATGGTCAAACTTTCAGGCTTATTTAAGTAACAGAGATAAGAGATGAAAATATAATCAGTAGAATACTAATCATACTTTGAAAATCAAAAAATAAGTACACGCATTATTATTAAGTAATTCTCAAGTAAAGAAAAAGATTTGACTGTGACACTGAAAATTGAACTCCACATCTAACCTCTCTGATTTACATATATACTTCATAATCAATCTAAAGTTTTGAAGGCTTATTAAACAGAGAAAGAATTTTCCACTTTTCTTTCAACCGAAAAAGGATACGATTTTCTTATTTTGAGAGAGGGAGGAGGAGAGAAATAACTAATAACAACTTTCATATTATTTATACCTCAAAAAATAAAAACATCAAAAAAGGAATAAAACTATTTCTGGTATTTATCCACAAGGCATCTTTATGGTATCGCATTCCATCAGTAAATCCATTTATTGGCAGCCATATTTAAATTACCAATAAAAGTGCAGAGAGATTCTGCCTAACTGGAAAATTTGTTTAAAGAAAGAGAAGAAATTTTGTGAAGTAAGAATAAATATAAGTTTTGGAGGATAGTATCATTCCAAATTTCTTATCAATGATTAAGAGGCTATGTTTATATCCAGACAAAAACAATTTATTTTATATATCTATGAATTTTCACATCAATTAATCCCAAAATAGAAGATTTAATTTCTATTTAATATGGCATTTTTGCAATATTTTTCAGTTTAAAAAAATATATAATTTGAACTGACTTAAAAATCTTGGAATCTTTTCATAAATTACCAGAATATTTGCCAAATACTGATATTTACAAACATTTTGGTAATTAAAAGAACCAATCAGAAACATATTACTAAACTGAGAACCCTATTTAACATTTAGAACAGAGTAAAACACCTATGTTTTAGAATGATATCAAATCATATAACACATATAATTGATGAGATTAACCCCATTTTATTTCAAGATTAAAAAAATCTTGAAAAAATCAAATGTTCCATTCGAAAAATATTTAATTGATTTAATTCCAAGAACAAGTTAATAAAGATTTAACATAACAATATTTAAAAGTTTGCAGGGACATCTCTTTTATTTTCTAGTAGTTTCACCACAGATCTAGAAATGAATCATTGTAACAAATTTTCCCAGAACCAGATTCTGTTGTTGTAGTAGAAAAAATATCTCGCGAGTTTATGAATACATAATTAAAATCAGTGATTTCGCATACTGGGTTTTCAAATAATGAGAAATAATTCAAATAATCAATCCATTGAAATAATAAGTTTTTATAACTTACATCATTATCATCGGGATATTTTTCTGGTTTGATTTTGGTTTTTACAAAACGATATACATTCTTTTCCTGAAAATAAAAAAGAGAGAAAATATTGCTATACAGAAAAAATTACAAAGTATAAAGCAACAGATATTTTATATATATATTGATAATTTGGTAAAACATATTAATAAATAAAAAAAAGTCTATCATTTTTTAGCACTGTCACTTATGATATGTTAATGTGTCATTCTCTTTTTCAATATTTCCATACTGGCAGTTTAATCATTTTCATATTGAAAAAATCATTGTAAAAAAGAAATATTTATAAAAACTAAGAAACACATGCTTTTATCAACAAGGTAACTCTGCTATCAATGAATTACAACATTTGCAGACATGTATCATTTTTCAGTTCTCACCTCAAAATATGAGGCCTGCTCGGAAAGTATCCGACCATTTGATATTAACAAAAAAATGACCCACCTAGGGTAATGGCACTTAAGTCCCCTACGAAGTATTTGGACCTCACACACTTATCCTAGCATCACTTCCACAGTCTGAAATCTCCTACTTTTCAACAGCAAAAAGCGAGAAGTCACAGGGGGCCCAAATATGGACAATACAGAAGCTGATAGACTTAGATGAGGCAATCTTTTACCCCAAAAACCTAGTAACAAAGATGAAGGATGGATCAGCTCAGTTATAGTGAATGTAAGTCACAGTACAAAGGCTCAGCAAAGTCTCATAGCTGACAGAGTAACCCCACAGGACATTTTATGTGCACACATACACAGTAGGGTTCCGTCTGATTAGTCGCCAAGTTACAGTAGGGCTGAACAACTGCATAGATATTCAAAACGTTTGAAGATTTTTGTGACAGATCTTGTAAATGCTGGCTTGGGATGACATTTTCTAAGTAGTGTCCCTGTTCTTTACAGGTAGATGTTTCCTGCTTGCCAAGAGACAGTTACCAAATATTATATGCATGTTTCTTGTTTATTCCTGTAGATTATATATGGAGCTTGGAGTGGCAACCTCTGTTGCAGTTTCAGTAGTAAGTAAATTTAACAGGGTGGAGTTGCTGGCCCCCTCGTCAACCTTCTCCCTTTACTCAGACTTGGGACCAGCTATGACCATGCTGCAGGTTTTTTTCTATATCTCTGAATTTTTTAGATGAAGTATTATTATTATTTCTATTATTATTAGGACACATAGCATAGTGGTTACAGAATCAGACAAAATTACTGCAAATAATCTGATGGTTCTAGATTCAATCCCAGTGTGAGACAATAATAATACTACTAATGCTAAGAGGGGAGTACGGTCAGTATACCCCCGTCAGTTAAATAAAGGGTTCGTTTCGTTACTTCCCCACACCTACCAGATGATACCTGATGAAGGCTGTAGAGTACAATGGCCGAAACTGTATGAAAAACAACCAAGATGAGGAAAGTCCAAATAATAATAGAAATAGGTTTTTTTCTGTTAGAGTAACTTTCTCTCAAATGAACTGCCTTATTAGGCTAAAACGCTTTAGCTAAGGGGAAATTGGATCCATTCCAAAAGGCATTAGTTTAAAGTAAACTGCCTTGGCATTTTCAACACTGATAGACATTTATTTATAATTCCATATCCACAAATTTATTATACACAGATGAAAGAAATCTTATATTTTACTACACTATTCATTATTACATTCACTATTCACTTTAGGAAAGAAAAGTGAAATTTTCTCATAAACCAAAATTATAATGAAAGGCTACCAGTAAAATAGCAGATAAAACTAACAGATATTTTATTCAAAACGCTTTGATCTTTTAAAACTGTGATTTCTAACCTTTTCAAAATCATTCCATACTTCCGTCAATAAGATTATTAGTTTTCCCCCATTTCTATTGAAGCATGTTACAACAAAGAAAAATTTTGAATAATTATTTTATTTTGTGTATAATTACACAGCTTCATAATGAAATCAGTTTAATTTCATAATTATATAGCTGCTGCTATATATTTGCTACTCAAAGAAAACAAGCAAAAATAATCAGGAACACATCATCCAATAGATTTGCATTTTTACCTAAGTTTTATTTCCCCTTTGGACTCTCCTACACCCAGTGGGGAACCACAGCTTTAGAATAATACAGTACAACAATCAAGTGGCCTAGTCCACTGCAAAATGTGATGGGATGATAAGTCAAAAAGTAATGCATTTCTTTCACCCATTAAACATGAAACTCACATTACGACCTTACCTACAGAAAAGCTTGTATTATCAAATACATAATGTGACTCATTGATTATGCTTGCCAAACCATAAAAAGTAGACGTCTAGCTGAAAATCCCACAGCTCTTATAAATTCAAATTTCATACTAAACAAAGAAAAAAAACATTACAAACTAAGCAAAAATATTTATCATTCTTTTCATAAAATAAAGACCTAAATTTTCAGAACCAGTTGAAATTTTGGACAAGCATTTTTATTTTTGCAGTCTTTCTCCATTTCCTAACCTAGTGACTATCTACAAACGACAAAAAGAAATCTTTCAATTTATACAGATGCAGTTTTGTATGGTCACTCTGTCCGAAAGTACACCAAACACTCGCCCTATTCAAAGCAAAATAATTAAATAAATAGAATTAAATTGAAGTGAGTTGCTAAAACTAGCTTACTCATTCATCTACAATACTATGTCTCTTCCATAATAGCATGTACATTTCATGTATTAACTATTATGGGACAGATGTAGTACTATCTGGTGTATAATGGGAACTCCTATTTTCTGTCAAGAAGAAAGCTTGCATGTATTTTATTTTCATGTTTAATACGACGTCTAACTTTTCAGCAAAACCCATCCCTTGGGAATAATGCGTCATGCTAAATTTATTGAGAAAGAAATCTCAGAAGTATAAAGGTTTCAGTCAGAAAACAGTTGAAATAGAGGGAGAGATTAGCAACTATTTATTTATTAGAACCATTGACTCTGAGATACCTAATTTTTTTCCAATCCAAGCCAAAAAATTCTTCAAAACATTATATATCAATCAGTAATTAGGTGCTCAAGAACTTGACTATTTTCATTATAACCAGTTCCAAAGTTCAATATATTTTGCATTTTGTCGATGTTATAGCAAAATCAATAAAATCTGTCAATTGTGAAGAAAAACATTTTTGTTTATAAAATGTAAACAAACATTTGGATCGGCCATAATTCACCCCCTCCCCGACACACACCAAGGTAGAATCATGCCACAAGCCTACAAACATAATTTCATGGAAAAGTATTAAGGAATGACAAAATTATCCTATTGAGAAAAAAAAAGGAGAGAACAATGATGACGACACCCATAGCAAATAATAGTCCCGGGCTTTTTTTCCACAGGGGACAATAATACTGCTTTTACCATTTCAACAGTTTCTTAGAATCCTTCTTTTATCAGAGACATTTTAGGAGCCTAAACTTGTTTGGTTGCTCAAATAAGGCAAAGATGAGTGTTTTTGCCACAAGAATGAATCTACTGGTTGTATACATAGAATGGTCAGCCATGAAGAGTTCATTAGCATGGTAAGTCATTCTAGACAAACAAAGGCAGTTGTATACACAGTAAATATATTGTCTACTTTGAAAAGAATCATCAACATTCCAAGCTAAATTGGAGTCAGATGTTACTAAATGTAGAAACTCTGGACAATTGGAACTTTTCTGTCAAGCGGATGTTGTTACCATATTTCAGCCAACCCATTCTACAGCCTTCTTCAGGTGTATAATCCTTGAAGAGAGAGGAAGGTCTTTTTTTTTCTTTTATAAGCAAGATGGTGACAGAAAATAATTGCTAAAGTACGGACTGGATTGGTTCTTTCCCATTATGAGAGGTACACGAATGATACCATTCACTGCCACTCATGAAAAGTTCATTAGCATTTAATCTATCCACAGGAGTGTTCTCAAACTCCTTCTTTGCTGATAAAAAACAACACCGGGTTGAAATCTAAACAAACGAAAAAAAACTATACAATGGATAGTCTGAAAAATTGTGGCAAAATCATCAACAACACAAAAAAGTTCATTTGTCAGAACCAAGCTAAGAAAGTTGTACACACAAGTTAACCATTTATGAGAGGGGCTTCAAGAGAGAGGGACCATTGTATACAGCTGTTACTTGATTGATTCAAGAAAAATTATGAAACTCTTACACTAGTGAAGTGACAGCCCAATTTTGGCTTTTGATTTTAACACTAAATTTCTATAAGAGAACAGATCTGAGTAGTCACTCAATAGAAACCATGTGACCAACATCTTTTAGCAGTATACTGTGTTAGGGTTGATCAATGAAAAACAATGGGAAAAAGGAATGATCAACGAATAAGTTGATTTTCTCGCCTTTTGTTGGGCGATAATTACCAAAAAAAAAAGTCCTCAACATAAAACAAGCATGAACAATATAGCATAAATTTACATTCCAAATTGGATCCCACACTAAAAACCTATTCGGGGGGAATTTAAAAAAAGAAAAAAAAAAGTTTTTTCTCAGTAAATGTTCAAATTTTCAGCTCTCTAGCTCAATTGGTGCAGGCTGTACATGTGATAAATACATACATACATACATACATAGCCAGCCAGCCAGCTCGACTTCAAAACAGGAAGTAACCTATGTTGACAGTTTTGGTTGAAGGTTTCTAATGAGTATGTTGAGTGAGAAAGGATTCTACACAGTAGGAAGATCATAAACAATAATCAAGTATACGTCTTAGCAGTAAA
This sequence comes from Thysanoteuthis rhombus, assembly GCA_963457665.1. Taxonomy (NCBI): domain Eukaryota; kingdom Metazoa; phylum Mollusca; class Cephalopoda; order Oegopsida; family Thysanoteuthidae; genus Thysanoteuthis; species Thysanoteuthis major. Next base: position 37,818,182 of record OY735222.1, read on the forward strand.
CAGCTAAGCTATAGAAGTGCTTCACTTGTAGGAAATATTCACCAGCAGTGCAATTGATACTACAGATATGCGTCGACTCGTGTCCGATTATGGACAGAAGTTGACCATTATACGGTGAAGTGAAATATATACGTACAGCCCAACATAAAGAGTAAAGTTTGGGAAGTGATGTGCTGCGAGGGGAATAGGCTTTCCGCTTTCTGAAGAGGAAAGAACAAATGTCATTCACTATGTTGCTTTCACTAAGTCATTAGCTCAATTTAGCAAGCTCTTTTGCTTCTTCCTTGCTTTTCCTGTCTAGAAGGCTTGAAACAAACATATACACCGCATTCTCTTTAGCAATCTAACAATAATGATCAAAATTATCATTCGCTATTGAACCATAAAACCACAATGACTGAAACTCCCATAATCCGCAGTTAATGGGTTTTAAGCTCTTATGATAGAGTATATATGATTGGATATTAGTCGGTTGAGTGTAAGTCAATATATAAGTTCTATCTTCCATAACTGAAGCATTTGATATTACTCCAGTATATACTTATTCAAAAGTTCCCAAGCTTTTTTATCACAATTACCCTCTAGTAACTTTTCAGAAGTAAATTTACCCCAATTTCTTTTTTTTCAGTAATTTGAGTTTACATTTCTTACATACTAAAACAAGTGACAAAGGGTAAATTTGAAAATATTGTTTTCAACATTACTATTT